>CM060417.1:71553288-72753288 GCA_030545235.1 Helianthus tuberosus | reverse complement strand
CGACGCATGCCGTTTGGTCTATGTAATGCCCCAGCAACATTCCAACGTTGCATGGTAGCTATCTTCCATGACATGATAGAAAATACAATGGAAGTCTTCATGGACGACTTTGCTATCTTTGGGGATTCATACGACCAATGCCTCGATAACCTTGAACGAATGCTATCCCGATGTGAGGAAACTAACCTCGCCCTTAATTGGGAAAAGTGCCATTTCATGGTAACGGAGGGAATAGTACTCGGTCACAAGATCTCAAGTGAAGGAATGGAGGTGGATCGAGCCAAAATAGATACCATTTCTAGATTACCACCTCCATCCTCCGTAAGAGCTATCAGAAGTTTCCTAGGGCATGCCGGATTTTATAGACGGTTTATCAAAGACTTTTCAAAAATCTCAAGGCCTCTAACGAAATTACTTGAAAAAGATGCCCCTTTCATCTTTGACAAGGATTGCAACCAAGCATTTCTAACCTTAAAAGAGATGTTAGTCAATGCACCTATCATGATAGCGCCTGATTGGAAATTTCCTTTCGAAATCATGTGTGATGCTAGTGACTTTGCAGTTGGAGCTGTCTTGGGACAAAGAAAAGAAAAACATTTCCACCCAGTTTATTATGCTAGTAAAACACTTAATGATGCACAAGAAAATTACACAACAACTGAAAAAGAATTACTAGCTGTGGTATTTGCTTTTGATAAATTTCGTTCTTATCTTGTTCTTTCTAAAACTATAGTCTATACAGATCATGCAGCCATTCGATATCTCTTCAAGAAGCAGGACGCAAAACCACGTTTGATTAGGTGGATTCTACTCCTCCAAGAATTTGACATTGAAATCAGAGACAAAAGAGGAGCAGAAAATACCGCAGCAGATCATCTTTCACGCTTAGAAGACCCAGCTTTAGAGGCGACCAGGGACGAGCAAATCAACGAAAAATTTCCAACTGAGTCCCAGGAAATGGTGGAATATAAGGAAGAGCCATGGTACGCCGACTATGCTAACTACCTAGCTAGCGGTATAGTCACAAAAGGATGGTCACATTATCAAAGAAAAAAGTTCTTTGCCAATGTGAAACACTATTTTTGGGAAGATCCATATCTTTTCAAAATGTGTGCCGACCAACTCGTCCGACGATGCGTACATGGTAACGAATCACGAAGAATTCTCCGCCATTGTCATGAAGGTCCATACGGAGGGCATCATGGTGCCGCTAGTACCGCACGAAAGGTATTTGATTCAGGATTTTATTGGCCAACCATTTACAAAGACGCCGAAAGTCTTGTCAAGACATGTGATGCTTGCCAAAGAATAGGTAATATTTCTTCCAAAAACGAGATGCCACAAAATGGCATTCTTGTTTGTGAAATTTTTGATGTATGGGGACTCGACTTTATGGGACCTTTCCCACCATCGAAAGGAAACAAATATATACTTGTGGCAGTAGACTACTTGTCTAAATGGGCCGAGGCCGAGGCACTTCCAACAAATGATGGAAGAGTTGTGGTAAGATTTCTGAAAAAATTATTCTCTCGTTTTGGCACACCTAAAGCCTTAATAAGTGATAGAGGTACCCATTTTTGCAACCATCAACTTGAAATTTTTTTAACAAGATATGGGGTCTATCACCGGGTCTCAACAGCATATCACCCTCAAACAAACGGACAAGCCGAAGTGACTAACAGAGGTTTAAAACGAATGCTCGAAAAAACCGTAGGGTTAAATAGAAAGGAATGGGCAGATAAATTAGATGATGCTTTATGGGCTTTTCGAACTGCTTATAAAACAACAATAGGTACAACCCCGTATAAGCTAGTCTATGGAAAAAGTTGTCACTTGCCAGTAGAAATTGCACACAAAGCCTACTGGGCAATTAAAAATGTAAACTTAGATTTAGAATTTGCTGGTAAAAATCGATTTTGTCAATTAAATGAATTAGACGAGCTTAGAAATTATGCATACTCAAACTCTGAAATTTATAAGGAAAGAATGAAAAATTTGCATGACAAACACATTAAACCTAATGAATTTCGGGTAGGGGATCTAGTTCTTTTGTTTAATTCACGACTTCGATTGTTTCCTGGTAAATTAAAGTCTAGGTGGTCAGGACCTTTTTCCATCACCCATATTTTCCCACACGGTGCAGTAGAAATTAAATCTCGAAATGGGCCTCCATTTAAAGTCAATGGCCAACGGCTGAAACTTTATCAAGGATTCATTGAGGATGAAGAAGAAGAGATTTCGCTTCAAACGGTGGAAGAATAAAACATCATACCTGGTAAGTTACGAACGATTGAGACAACAAAAGCGGTAAGTTTTCTAACCAAAGCTTATGGGAAACAAATCCCCTTTTCCCCGAAAAAAAAAAACTATGCTCGGCACGAGCACAAAAAAAAAAAAAAAAAAAAAAAAAAAACTGTGCTCGGCACGAGGCCGTGTCCGCTGGACACGGGGCCGTGTCCGCGCTGCAGTCGGGATAAATCCCCTTTTTCAAAACAGTTACTTCATTCCACACGCCCCGTTTCCCCGAAAAAGCTCTGGTTCCAGGCGATTTTTCGCAGAATTTCAACGTCTCCTATCGCTCTAACAACATCAAGGTATGATTCTATCACTTTTAGTAGTTAGATTAGTTACTTGCATGTAGTTAAAACTCCAAAAATTTGGGAAAAATCTAGAGTTCTTGAAGTTCATCCGGATCGAACCTCAAATTTTTGTTTAGATCTGTTTGCATTTAGTTAGATTAGTGTTATGGGAAGTAAATACACTTGTATTGTTCATAGATTCACCCGATTTCTCACAAAAACCCCAAACCCTTGTTCTTGAACCGAAAAAGATAAAATTGATAGGGTAAACGGGATATTTTGGGAAAAACGGCACTTAGGGTTTCATTTTCGGGGGAAACCGCACCTATTGGACCAAAAATTTTCAAGTTTTCAAAACCGGGTCGAAAAATGAAATTTTTGAGTAACAGACGCCTGGACACGGGGCCGTGTCCGCTGAACACGGGGTCGTGTCCAGCCCACTGTTTGCAGTTTTGTCCCAAAATATTTCTGTTTCATGCTAACTTTTGGTGTATTCTTTCAGATGGCTAGGAAGTTCACAAGATTCAACGCCAATGAGCTCGATGCTAGAGCTCGATACGAGATACTTCAAACAAGGCCGGAGGAATACCCGAGGCAAGCATGCACGGAGTTGCTAACCATGGTGAATCAAATCGACCGTTTCAACAACATTGTCACGGGACCACTCAGAGTCGCCCTAACAACTCGACTCCGTTCCGTCCACGAATGCACTTTGGAGTTCTATAGCACCTTCACATTCAACTCGAGGTGCGACCCGTTCGACAATGACGGGGTATCATTCCGATGTGGCGGAATGAGGTATTCGATCTCTATGGCTCAGTTTGGATCGATTATCGGGTTGTATGCGGAAGAGGATGCGGGAAATGAGGAAAATACTGGAGGAATGCGAGAGATAGGTGAGAACGACCGCCAAGCCATTTGGGCTCAGATTGGTGAAGGGTACTACAATCCGAGCAGCACTAAGAGTACGAAGTTGAGGGATCCGCTATATAGATACATTCATAGGCTCCTCGGCTACTCTCTTAGCCAAAGGCATGATAGTAGTGGCGTCGTTGGGTTAAGAGATTTGGTTGTCCTCCACTGCATCCACAACCGGAGGCCGCTCGATGTTCCGTTCCTCTTGCTCCGAAACATGCATCATAACCGCCTTGCTAGTGCACCGACTCCTATCTTCTTTGGGGGATGGGTGTACCGTCTCTTCAAGCACTTCGCCCACATACCTAGGTCATTTGAAAGGAGCCCATGGTCGGGTACAGTGGATATACACATATGCCGCTCAATGAACTTGATTTATGAGGCGGAAGACGGGACGGTGAGCTTTCAAAGGATGCAAGGTCATGCATGGAACCCGCAAGAAGCACTTGTCCTCCAAGCTCCGCAACATCATCAGTACCAATACCAACCCCATGGTGATCCGGGCCAATCATCCTCCTCGGGAGGCGGTTTTCCTAACTTTCAAAGTTTGCATGATTTGATGCAGGAAAATCTTATGTGCACCAGGAACACCTACAACATGGCGAGCAACACCTACCACCGGGTCGGAGCTATCGAAAGAAACCTAGCCGGTATCCAAGATGATGTTGGATATATACGAGACCACATTGCACGCCATGGAGGGGATGATGATGATGATGACGATGACGATGCCATGGATTAGGCGGGAGGAGCGGAGGAAGAAAAGGTTGTTTGATGGTTTCCCAGGTTAACCCTTTTTCACTCTTGAACAATTGATGGCCTGCGTGCCAAGTGTTGAACAATTTACTTTCCCTAACTTCTTTTATTTTCTGCATTTATTTTTCTTTTAACTTTGACATGGATGTTAACGTTGGTAAAAGTAGGATGTTTGCTATGTTTTGGTGGAGTGTTTATTGATTAAACAGGTACAAACGACGCTTAGAGTGCTAAACATTAGTACTACTAAAGCCGGGACAGGAAAACCGACGAAAGAAACCTGTTTTTCAACCTTGCAGACTGTCCACACGGGGCCGTGTCCATCCGACACGCCCCCGTGCCCACACTCCTGAACCAGCTGTTTGTATTCATTCTGCAGACCTTGATAGACACGGGGTCGTGTTCAACCGACACACCCCCGTGTTCACCTTCTGTAAGTTTTCGTTACTGGCACCTGAGCACGGGGTCGTGTCCACCCAACACGGGGTCGTGCCCAGGTAACCAGTAACACAAAATTTTTGTTTTTCACACCTTTTTACACATTCAATCAACCTAAAAACTTATTTTTGGGACACATTGAGGACAATGTGTAATTTAAGTGTGGGGGGGGGGGGGGGGTGGGATGCTAAAACCTTGAATCTTGCAAGTCCTAAATACAAGCCTTACATAAAACTCTATTGGAATCGCTAATCACCCCAAATTTTTTTCAAAAATTTTCATTCTTTTTACTTGTCTAGGTTTACCTCGGGAAATTCAAGTTCTAAAAAGGTTATATTTTTACAAATTTACAACCGATAGCGTCGTGATAAAAAGAACCAACATAAGAAAATTATGAAAAGGCATGGTAAGCTTAGTTAAAATTTGATTATATATACTTGATCACATAAAAACCCATTCCCACAAAAGTGAGTTTTGAGCCTTTATTGAGCATACAATTACATATCATTAGAACTAAATGCTCATTTTCGTTTCTTGTGTGAATAGCCGCTTGGTTCTTACGACTCTAGAACTTGCCATGACGATACATTCCCGGTCCTTACCAACTTAAACCCGAGTAAGTAAATGATGGAGGCATTAGGACTAACCTTTTTATTTCTACACCATTATTTTTCTTTTTTTTACCACCTACCCAAAATCCCCCTAGTTAGCCCCATTGAGCCTAAACCTTTTCATTTCATAACCCAAACCAAACACCCTTTTTACCCACCAAAACCTTTTTCATTTTTACCCCTTTGTTTTAGTAACAAGTTCGATTTTTCGTATGACTTTTCAAAAAAAAATAAAAAATTTGTGTTGATGATGAAGCAAAAGAAAATAAACAAACAAGTTCATCAAAAACAACTTGGTTTGAATAATAGCTTCATCAAAATAAAAGTTGCAAAAAATAGAAAGTCTTACGAAAACCGACACTTGTTACGCTTTTTAACCCTTTTTCTACTAACCACTAACCACCAACCCAACCACCTACCTTTAACCCAAGCCTAACCCTTTACCCACAAAGTCCTCTTGATATTTACAAAGGTTTATAAGTTAAAAAGGAGAAGGATTGATTGCTTGGCAAGCCTATGGTAGGAGTAAGTTCCATGCCGCTCTCGAGTGATCCACAAAAATACATTTTCGGCCGAGTGTTGAGTGATCCTCGTGAGGTATGTGAACTTGTATATAAATAGAATTTTAAAGAGGCATGTTATGCCCTAATAAGTAATTTATCTTATGAAAAGTTTTAAATAAATCATGACGAATAGGATTGTAAATAAATAAAAATAAAACTAAATAAAGAATCTTGGAAATCCCGACACTCTATGACAAGCCCAAAACCTTCTTTTCTACCTATTCCATTTGGGAGTGTAAATAGCCACATAGTAAAGAGTTTTGCTTGAGGACAAGCAAAGATTCAAGTGTGCGGGTATTTGATGTGTTCAAAATGTAACATATAAATTTCATCAAATGAGGCATAAAACTAACCTTTTTTTAGTACTAATGTTGGAAAAAGTGTGTTTTTGTCTTCCTTTTGTATTTTCAGGATTAAATGAGCTCAAATTAACAAAAGAAGCAAAAAGACATCAAAATCTAACATAAATACAAGAAAAGGAACAAGACGTGACATGCCCGACCCCACGACAGCATCTTCCCAAGCAAAACAAGAGATCAGGAGCCTGAACACGCCCTGTGCTCAGCCAGCACGGGGGCGTGCCCAAGTGTCAGCAGAAAAGACAAAGTGGTAGAAGCTTCTATTGCCCACCACGGGGCCGTGCTCAGCGGACACGGGGCCGTGGTCAACTATAAGATTCGCATAATCCAGGCAAATCTTCATAGTACAAAGATTCTTCTTCACACGGGGTCGTGCTCAGCGGACACGGGGGCATGGTCAACTAATAAGACAAAGCTGCATTTAATGAAGAAAGAGAGGATGTGGACACGGGGCCGTGCCCGAGCTTCTGTTCAGCCTATAAATAGAAGTGCTTGGCTCAAGCTCAAACCATCCCTTGGCACACCACCTCTCTCACACTTCACCCACCACCCACCACCACCATAACACCATCATCCACCACCATCATCCATTGTCCATCATAGAGTGTGTGAGTCGTCTCGGGATCCAAGATTGATCGTAAGAGTTCTTGACAATCAAGGCCATGTTTGCCTAAGTCTCTTACATCACTTGGTGAAGACAAAGTGTCTAGTGTAATACTTTTTATTTCTAATCTTTTGCACTTTTTACTTGGTTTTGTATTAATGACTTTAATAACTAGTTGCTTATGTTGAAGGTGATCTTTCTTTATCGTTTGTCTGTGGTGTCTTGGCATTATTTTACTGTCTATATAAAATAAAAGATTTTCACCATTCATATCTCCACGGTCTATATGGAGGTATGTTGGCTACCTGGTCGGGGGTTAAGGGAACGGTTTGGTAAAGGTCTTGCCATTGTTCAGCGTTTAGAGGTCCTGCAATGGACCTGGGTCAAATTTAGTAGGACCTCCTTCAATGCTTCACGGTATTGGATGGCGGGGGTCCAAACTCTTTGATCCCCTCATAAGTTAACTACTATTAATACTATAACCCGGCTATTTAGGACTGTATCCCTGCTGACTCAGACTACTTAGTCGAGGGTAACGTCACCGCCAAAAGCGGGGCCTACCATAATTTGCATTAATAACTTAATTGATTATCTTCCAATAATCCACCATTTTAGGATTGTATCCTTGCTGACTCAAACTACTGGGGTGAGGGTAACGTCACCTTCAAAAGAGGGGCCTACCATAATAACTAAGATAATCTCTTAAAATAGTGCAAAAGTGCGGAAATAATCAAAGGTTACACTAGATACGAGTCGGAACCAAGTGATTCATCTTGTCTATCTGTTTTTTTCTTTTTATTTTTATTTTCAGCATTTTTAGTTAGTTTTTATTTTTCTTAGTTTAAAACATTTTTCTAAACTTTTTGATTTGATTAGACGTTGAGGATAAACCGGTACTAAAAGCTCTTGTGTCCTTGGCGACCTCGGTAGCTTACCAACACTATACTACGCTCACGATGGGTGCAATTGCCCATATGTGTGTCTAGTG
Organism: Helianthus tuberosus; assembly: GCA_030545235.1. Classification (NCBI taxonomy): domain Eukaryota; kingdom Viridiplantae; phylum Streptophyta; class Magnoliopsida; order Asterales; family Asteraceae; genus Helianthus; species Helianthus tuberosus. The sequence continues at coordinate 72,745,475 of CM060417.1, read as the reverse complement.
TTAGTAAATATCGTGTTTTATAAATTTAAAACTTGACTAAAAAGTGTTAAAGGGGCTTAAAATATACACCTAATATATATAACACTTCACACGCATCAGGATCCTCAGAAATCGGAACCTGGCTCTTTCCAAACTTCATTCATGCACATTCTCTACCTCACAATAAATTTCACAAATTTAAAATTTTACAATTTTAGAAATCACATGCAAGTATTGTTCAAGAATGATTTATTCTCTGATGACACTTTGTAAGAATAACCTTTTAAACACACTCTCCCAAACCTGTTCATCATGTTTAGCACTTGGAATTTTGAACATCAGCTCTTCAACATCAGTTGTCGAAAATCTTTTTGAATTTTTCAAAATTTTATGCTAAAACACTCCGAAAATCTTTTTGAGATTTTTTCTTAACATAAAGCAATAAAGAAATATTTACAGACAATATTTTTGTGAGTTTGCGTAAGAGGATCATATCAGTTTATGAGACAAATCACCAACACCGTTAAGCTTTAATCATTTTAAGTTCTAAACAATTCACTTAGATTGTCAGTATACTGATCCACTTAAATTTTCACACAAAGTTCAACTGCTTCGAGATATGAGAATTAGTATTTTAATGAACTTAAACTTATTCGCGTGTCCCACCTCAGAATATACTCCCGTATCCAAATCCCAATGTTCAGTCTTACAGGTGAGTATACCTAGATGATATCTGTAAAGGGTTAAATGCGAGGGCCATGAGAGCTCAGGCTATTGCTTTCGTAAAATCAGAGAGATGATGGCTTCGACTTTAGTTGTGTTCCCTTTAGAGAATCTTTTCTTCAACAGCACATGATTAGCATTTTGCAACGTTTCATCATTTTTTATACTGAGAGTGGTGCTTTTATTTCAAGCAAGCGAAAAGTATTATACAGGGACTAGGCCATTGCTTCTGCAAAATCAGAAGTCCCAGGATAATACCCCAGATATCACTAAGCATAAAGACCTAGTATCTCAGAAAGAGGGATCTTTCAAACAAGATTTCGGGGGTTGCCCATATATCCGAGAGATGTTCCCCACGAGATAAGTAAGTTTGAAATTTAGGTTTATATCTCGAACACAATCTACTAAATGAGTAAAAACCTACTGGCATATCCACAGTGAGATCGTTTATTACATTTTACTTTCCAATTCTTTAGCGTGTTGTGATAGTCCACTGATGTACTATCATTTCCTCTTTTTTCAACAAAACTCATTTTAAATTTTTTCAATGTTTTTGACTTTTTTGATTTTATCATGTTTTTGGCTTTTTCAAATTTTCTAATGTTTTTGGATTTTCTGAAATTTCTTACTCCCCCTAAAATTCAAAATCATTTAAAGAAATTTTGAAAACAAACTATACAATTAAAATTACAAACTGATATCGAATCGCTTCAATTCGCCATCCACTTGGCATAAACAATCAGAACTCCCCCTGACAACAAACTATTTTCCCATTATGATTTCAAAACACTTAAGTTTGTTTTAATCAAAATGGTTTTTACAGAAAATAAGTTTTGCTGATTTCACAAACCATTTGTAGGTTAGGGGTTAACTTCATCACTTTGTTTTCTCAATCATTTGAATAAAAGTTAAATCAAGTTCAACTTAATGACCTTGATTAACCACTTGTAGGTGAAAACCCGTTTTCAACCTCTTGTAGGTTCACTTACCAACCCTACCACTTGTAGATTGGAATATAACAATTTTGAATTTTCAAACAAACATATTCAAGAATGATGCCGATTCCTGCTCCACGATTACCAACTTGGGAGCTCCGGCAAGTCCGGATTTTTCAGTCATGATAAGTTCTATCCCAGTTGCTAACATGGGATGAACCATTTTCATCTGGTTTCTTTGTTTTTTTCTCATAAAATTCCTTTACTCCTTTTACCTTCCCCTCAATCATTTTTCCAAAAATATTTTGAACTTTGGGGTTAAAGGCTTTTTCAACATCAAAATCTTTCTTTTCAGAAAAATATTGATTTGAAATTTCAACTTTGCCAATTTTTTATTTTAAATTTTCAGCCCTCAGTGGTGGAAAATTTTCATCATCCAATGACGAAACTGATTTTTCATCTTTCAACTCAACTTGTGACTCCTCTGACTTTGACGAGTCAGAATCATAGCTAGAATTATCATCTGTTTTCTTAACAATCCACCTTTGATTGCTAAGAATTGCTCTTCTTTTGTAAAACCGGTTTGAACTCTCACCAACTTCAAAAATAAAATTTTTAATTTTTTTGAATTTTTCAGTTGGTAGTTCACTCTCAGCAACTTTTTCTTTGAGATTAAGTTTTTCAGAGACTCCCTGTTTTGTGTTGGTTGCCATTGAACAATTCACAGCAATGTGACCAACTTTGTTGCATTAATAAAAGGTTCTCTTTTCCTTCTTCTGAACAACTTTATTCTTCATTCCTTCTTGCTTCTTAGCAAGGAATTCTCTGTTTGATTGCTTCCAGAATGAACTCCTTTCCTCTTCTTCTGAACTTGATCCTGAAACAAATACAGTTTTTGGTTTAAAAATTTTCTCATTTTTGTCATTTTCTGGTGCACTAAAACCCAATCCTTTCTTTTTGAAATTACCGTTATGGTTTGGTTTCTTTTGAAAACCTGACCCAGAACTGTAACCTTTTTTCTTATTTAACCTTTGTTGGACTCTTGAAGTGTATTTTTTAGGTTTATCATTTTTTATTTCAGAAACATTAATTTCTGTTAATTTGAAAACCTTGTTGATCATTTCAGTTTTTACACCTTTTATAGGGAATTCCTCGTCAGAATATAATTTGTCTGAATCATTCAAAGTATATGCCACTTTGATTAATTCATCATTCAAATTAATTTTTGATAACAGGAATTCTTTATTATAAACTCTTTTGCCCTTTTTTACCGACGGATTTGAAATGCCAAATTCAGAATTTGACTCCTCTATTTCATCTTTATCCAACACATGGTCTACCACTTTCTTCATCAATTGAGATTGTTGATCAGTGTCAGATGCAGTAATAGTAACATCAATGTTGTCTGGCAAATTATCTGAATGCTCAGATTCCCACTGTAAATTGGTTGCCTTTTTTACTCTTTCTGAATTTGGATTTCGTGGAGAATATCCATTTTTAATCGGGGGTGGACACTTGTTGTAACTGACACTCTGTTTCTTACCAGAATTATTCACTTCAATATCCTTTTTTGTTTCTGAATTCTTCACTTCAGATAACTCCTCTTCAAAAACCTTCATGCCATCAACTGTTGGATAAATCATGTCAATCACATAAGAAGCACATGAATAACTTCTTAATAATCTTTCAACTCTTTCAGTTTCTATTCTTTGGATTTCCAATTTTTTCTCAAGTTCAGCACATTTCTCAATAGAATGATTGATGCCTGACTGCTTTGACATGAATGCTCCTTGAAGTGTTTTCATAGCTGTAGTCCGTTCACTGCTTGATTCGTTGTATTGATTCATGGTTTTGTTCAGAACATCATAAGATTCTTTCAACCTGTTCATGTTGTGAATCAACTCATTGTTTTGCTTCTTCATAGTCTCACAGTTTTCACATTTCTCGGTCACCTTTTCTGCAACAACTTCTTTTTTAATCTCGAAAGTTGGAACTTCTTTGATTTTTATCACTCGGACTTCTTCTTCATCATTCTTACCTTTCTTTCTTTCTGCATCTCTCTCGGCTAGAAATTTTAAGTGTTCTTTCCTTTTATCTGCCCAATAATCATCAGCAGTATATTCTTTGACTTGAGCAACAAAAGCTTTAGCCAAGAATTCTTTATCCGGACAGTAATTGTCCCAGCTAAAACCTTCTGGCAATTTCTCATCATCTTGATCTATCAGACATGCTTTACTATCAGCTGAAATGTATTTATCCCAACTAAAACTTTTTGACGATTTTTCATCATCTTGATTAACCATACAAGCTCTCTTTGATGACTCTTCTATTGCCTTCTTAGCATGTGCAGTTTGTGATTCTTGTTGTTGATATGGTTGTTGAGCCACTTGATGATAAATTGCTTTCCGATAGTAATCATTGTTGCCAAACGGATTCTGAGCTCCACTTGCTTCACGGTTTGTGCATTCTCTTTTGAAATACCCTTTTTCCCTGCAACGAAAACAAGTAACTTTAGATTTATCAAATCCTAAAGTAGAAACATTAGCATCACGGAAATCATCTCTTCCCGTAATCTGTTTAAATTTTTCAGCTTTCCTTAACACACTAGCTAAACACCACTTTATATCCATCAACTCCATCTCCTCAGCATCGATCTGATCATAATCCTCTTTTGTCAACATTGGATTTCCGATCCTTCCTGCAACCAAACTCCCATGAGATTCTAACACAGTCACCAACAAAGACATATGACTTTTGGCTACTTCTTCAGAATAATTTTGATCATTTTTGTGACAACCCTCATAATTACATGTATCCGTACGATTCATTAATGTTAATTAAAGTGCTTGATGTCTGTGCTGAATTACTTAACTGCTTCCTGATTACTGTGCCATACTTACATGTGCTTTTTAACATACTAATCTTGTGTAGAAAATTGACTAAATAGTCCTGTATGCCTTCCTAAGTGTTGGGAATTAAAAGTGTTATAAAATGAAACATAAAAGACACTAAACGGTATAATTTAGCATTTTAACGGAACGATATCTAACCGAGCAACCGGACATTACCCAGAACACTAAAATATTGTTAAAAACATTGTTTCACTTTTTCTGAGCTAGTCTTGGTTCCCGAACACTTAAACACACTACATGATACATGTAACACACTAAACATTAGATTTTACACCTAACACCCTACTAATTACCATTTACCCACAACAATTTACAACTTACCCCCCCCCCCCTTGTTATGACCGTCCCCTAAGGGACCCCACACTCAAAGAATCCTAAATCTCTACTAAAGATCACCATAATCTATTCTTGGACTTAGTAAGATCTTGATTGGATTTGGATGTACTTAAGGGGACAATGGAACCAAAGGATAAAAGGATCTAGAGGATTATAAGTATACCTATCTTCTATCATTTTCACCAACACAACTCTTCCCTTCCCCTTGGCTTGTGATGTGCGGTAAAGTGTTATATATATTAGGTGTATATTTTAAGCCCCTTTAACACTTATTTTAGCCAAGTTTTAAATTTATAAAACACGATATTTTACTAACACTAAACACACATATGGGCATCGTGAGCGTAGTATAGCGTTGGTAAGATACCGAGGTCGTCCAAGGACACAAGAGCTTTTAGTACCGGTTTATCCTCAACGTCTAATCAAAATAAAAAGTTTAGAAAAATGTTTTAAACTAAGAAAAATAAAACTAACTAAAATGCTGAAAAGTAAAATAAAAGAAAACAGATAGATAAGATGAATCACTTGGTTCCGACTCGTATCTAGTATAACCTTTGATTATTTCCGCACTTTTGCACATAATTAAGAGATTATCTTAGTTATTGTAGTAGGCCCCTCTTTTGAAGGTGACGTTACCCTCACCCCAGTAGTTTGAGTCAGCAAGGATACAATCCTAAAATGGTGGATTATTGGAAGATAATGAATTAAGTTATTAATGCAAATTATGGTAGGCCCCGCTTTTGGCGGTGACGTTACCCTCGACTAAGTAGTCTGAGTCAGCAGGGATACAGTCCTAAATAGCCGGGTTATAGTATTAATAGTAGTTAACTTATGAGGGGATCAAAGAGTTTGGACCCCCGCCATCCAATACCGTGAAGCATTGAAGGAGGTCCTACTAAATTTGACCCAGGTCCATTGCAGGACCTCTAAACGCTGAACAATGGCAAGACCTTTACCAAACCGTTCCCTTAACCCCCGACCAGGTAGCCAACATACCTCCATATAGACCGTGGAGATATGAATGGTGAAAATCTTTTATTTTATATAGACAGTAAAATAATGCCAAGACACCACGGACAAACGATAAGGAAATATCACCTTCAACATAAGTAACTAGTTATTAAAGTCATTAATACAAAACCAAATAAAAAGTGCAAAAGATTAGAAATAAAAAGTATTATACTAGACACTTTGTCTTCACCAGGTGATGTAAGAGACTTAGGCAAACATGGCCTTGATTGTCAAGAACTCTTACGATCAATCTTGGATCCCGATATGACTCACACACTCTATGATGGACAATGGATGATGGTGGTGGATGATGGTGTTATGGTGGTGGTGGGTGGTGGGTGAAGTGTGAGAGAGGTGGTGTGCCAAGGGATGAGTTGAAATGAAACCAAACACTCCTATTTATAGGCTGAACAGCAGGCTGGGCACGGCCCCGTGTCCGCTGGACACGCCCCCGTGCCTATCTGACACTCTCTTTCTTCATTAATTGTAATTCGCAATTACAATTAATGCGCCTGCTGTACTTTCGCCACGCCCCCGTGTACACTGGACACGACCCCGTGGTGGGCAATAGAAGCTTCTATAGGTTTGTCTTTTCTGTTGCTTCTTGGGCACGGCCCCGTGCTGGCTGAGCACGGGGCGTGTTCAGTCTTCTGCCTTCTCTATTTTGCTTGGGAAGATGCCGTTGAGGGGTCGGGCAGTCCACTTATGTTCCTTTTCTTGTATTTATGTTGGATTTAGCTGTCTTTTTGCTTCTTTTGTGAATTTGAGCTCATTTAATCCTGAAAATACAAAAGGAAGACAAAAACACTCTTTTTCCAACATTAGTACTTAAAAAGGGTTAGTTTTATGCCTCATTTGATGTAATTTATATGTTGCATTTTACACACATCAAATACCCCCACACTTGAACTTTTGCTTGTCCTCAAGCAAAAATCTTTAATATGTGGCTTACACTCCCAAATGGAATGGGTAGAAGAGAAGGTTTTGGCTTGTCATAGAGTGTTGGGAATCCAAGATCTTTTTGGGTTTTATTTTTATCTATTTACAATCCTATTCGTTATGATTTGTTTAGAACGTTTCATAGGAGAAATTACTTATTTGGGCATAACATGCCTTTTTAAAATTCCATTTATATACAAGTTCACATACCTCACGGAAGAAATTACTCACACTCGGCCGAAGGTGTATTTTTAGTGAATCACTCGAGAGCGGCATGGAACTTACTCCTACCATAGGCTTGCCAAGCAATCAATCCTCCTCCTTTTTAACTTTTATACCTTTGTAAATATCAAGAGGACTTTGTGGGTGAAGGGTTAGGCTTGGGTTAAAGGTAGGTGGTTTGGATAGTGGTTAGTGGTTAGTAGAAAAAGGGTGAAAAAGCGTAACAAGTGTCGGTTTTCATAGGACTTTCTATTTTTGTAACTTTTATTTTGATGAAGCTATTATTCAAACAAAGTTATTTTTGATGAACTTGTTTGTTTATTTTCTTTTGCTTCATCATCAACACTTTTTTTTTTTTGAACGATCATACGAAAAACCGAACTTGTTACTAAAACAAAGGGTTAAAAATGAAAAAGGTTTTGGTGGGTAAAAGGGGTGTTTGGTTTGGGTTATGAAATGAAAAGGTTTAGGCTCAAAGGGGCTAACTAGGGGGATTTTGGGTAGGTGGTAAAAAAAAGAAAAATAAAGGTGTAGAAGAAAAAAAGGTTAGTCCTAATGCCTCCATCATTTACTTACTTGGGTTTAAGTTGGTAAGGACCGGGAATGAATTGTCGTGGCAAGTTCTAGAGTCGTAAGAACCAAGCGGCTATTCACACAAGAAACGAAAAATGAGCATTTAGTCTAAAGATGTAAATTTGTATGCTCAATAAAGGCTCAAAACTCACTTTTGTGGGAATGGGTTTTTATGTGATCAAGTATATATAATCAAATTTTAACTAAGCTTGTCATGCCGTTTCATAATTTTCTTATGTTGGTTCTTGTTATCACGACGCTCTCGGTTGTAAATTTGTAAAAATATAACCTTATTAATCTTATGATTCCTAACTTAAACTTTAGACAAGTAAAAAAAAAATGAAAATTTTTGAAAAAATTTGGGGTGTTTAGCGGTTCCAATAGAGTTTTGTGTAAGGCTTGTTATTAGGACTTGCAAAATTTCAAGGTTTTAGCATCCCCCCCACACTTAAATTACACATTGTCCTCAATGTGTCCCAAAAATAAATTTTTAGGTTGATTAGATGTGTAAAATGGTGTTAAAAGCAAAGATTTATGTTACTGGCAGTCTGGACACGGACCCGTGTCCGCTGGACACGACCCCGTGGCGAACTGCCAGTAATGAAAACTTACAGAAGGAGAACACGGGGGCGTGTTGGTTAGGCACGACCCCATGTCTGACAAAAATCTGCAGGACAGTAACCAAACAGCAGGTCTGGGAGGTGAGCACGGGGGCGTGTTGGCTGGACACGTCCCCGTGTGGACAGTCTGTAAGCCTGAAAAACAGGTTTCTTCCCCTGGTTTTTCCATCCTGGCCCTCTAAGGGCTGAGGCTTAGCACTCCAAGCCTTGGTTTGTACCTGTTTCATCACTTAATACCACACCAAGTAACACAAACATCCTACATTACCATAGTTAATTGTCCCAAGCATAAAGTAAAAGAAGAAAAAAAAAATAAAACGGAAAATAAAAGTGGTCAAGGAAAGTAAATTGTTCAACACTTGGCACGCAGGCCACCAACTGTTCGATAGATAAAGGGTTAACCTGGGAAGTCATCAACCAACCGCTTCCTCCTCTGCTCTTCTCGCCTACTCCATAGCATCGTCATCATCACCATCGTCATCATCCCCTCCATGGCGTGCGATGTGGTCTCGTATGTATCCAACATCATCTTGGATGTCAGATATGTTTCTTTCGATAGCTCCGACCCGGTGGTACGTGTTGCTCGCCATGTTATAAGTGTTCCTGGTGCACATAAGGTTTTCCTGCAACAAATCATGCAAACTTTGAAAGTTAGGAAAACCGCCTCCCGAGGAGGATGATTGGCCCGGATCACCGTGGGGTTGGTATTGATACTGATGGTGTTGCGAAGCTGGGAGGACCAGTGCTTCTTGCGGGTTCCATGCATGACCTTGCATCCTTTGAAAGCTCACCGTCCCATCCTCCGCCTCATAAATCAGGTTCATTGAGCGGCATATGTGAATATCCACCGTACCCGACCATGGGCTCCTCTCAAATGACCTAGGTATGTGGGTGAAGTGCTTGAAGAGACGGTACACCCATCCCCCAAAGAAAATAGGAGTCGGTGCACTAGCAAGGCGGTTGTGATGCATGTTTCGGAGCATGAGGAACGGAACATCGAGCGGCCTGCAGTTGTGGATGCAGTGGAGGACAACCAAATCTCTTAACCCAACGACGCCACTACTTTCATGCCTTTGGCTAAGAGAGTAGCCGAGGAGCCTATGGATGTATCTGTAGAGCGGATCCCTCAGCTTTGTACTCTTAGTGCTGCTCGGATTGTAGTACCCCTCACCAATCTGAGCCCAAATAGCTTGGCGTTCGTTTTCTTCAATCTCTCTCAATCCCCCAGTATTTTCTTCGTTTCCCGCATCCTCTTCCGCATACAACCCAACAATTGACCCAAATTGTGCCATAGAGATCGAGTACCTCGTTCCGCCACATCGGAATGACACCCCGTCATTGTCGAACGGGTCGCACCTTGAATTGAATGCAAAGGTGCTATAGAATTCCAAGGTGCATTCATGGACGGAACGGAGTCGAGTTGTTAGGGCGACTCTGAGTGGTCCCGTGACAATGTTGTTGAAACGGTCAATTTGATTCACCAAGGTTAGTAAGTCCGTGCATGCTTGCCTCGGGTATTCCTCCGGCCTTGTTTGAAGAATCTCATATCGAGCTCTTGCATCGAGCTCATTGGCGTTAAATCTTGTGAATTTCCTGGCCATCTGCAAGAATACACCAGAAGTTAGCACGAAACAGAAATATTTTCGGAAAAAACTGCAAACAGTTGTCTGGACACGACCCCGTGTTCAGCGGACACGGCCCCGTGTCCAGGCGTCTGTTACCCAAAAATTTCATTTTTCGACCCGGTTTCGAAAACTTGAAAATTTTTGGTCAAGTAGGTGCGGTTTCCCCCGAAAATGAAACCCTAAGTGCCGTTTTTCCCAAAATATCCCGTTTACCCTATCAATTTTATCTTTTTTTTTTTTTTTTTTTTTTTTTTTTTTTTTTTGGTTCAAGAACAAGGGTTTGGGGTTTTTGTGAGAAATCGGGTGAATCTATGAACAATACAAGTGTATTTACTTCACTTAACACTAATGTAACTAAATGCAAACAGATTTAGGCAAAAATTTTAGGTTTGATTCGAATGAACTTCAAGAACCCTAGATTTTTTTCCCAAATTTGTGGTGTTTTAACTACATTCAAGTAACTAATCTAACTACTAAAAGTGATAGAATCATACCTTGATGTTGTTAGAGTGATAGGAGACGTCGAAATTTTTCGAAAAATCGCCTGGAACCAGAGCTTTTTCGGGGAAACGGGGCGTGTGAAATGAAGAAACTGTTTTGAAAAGGGGATTTATCCCGACTGCAGCGCGGACACGGCCCCGTGTCCATCGGACACGGCCTCGTGCCGAGCAAGGTTTTTTTTTTTTTTTTAGTGCTCGTGTGAGTGCCCTTGTTTCCCATAAGCCTTGGTTAGAAAACTTACCGCTTTCGATGTCGTCCCAATTGCTCGTAACTTACCAGGTATGATGTTGGTTTCATCCTTCCACTGTTTGAAACGAGATCTCTTCCTCTTCATCCTCAATGAATCCTTGATAAAGTTTCAGCCGTTGCCCATTGACTTTGAATGGAGGCCCATTTCGAGATTTAATTTCTACTGCACCGTGTGGGAAAATATGGGTGACGGAAAAAGGTCCTGACCATCTAGACTTTAATTTACCAGGAAACAATCGAAGTCGTGAATTAAACAAAAGAACTAGATCTCCTACCCGAAATTCATTAGGTTTAATATGTTTGTCATGCAAATTTTTCATTCTTTCCTTATAAATTTCAGAGTTTGAGTATGCATAATTCCTAAGCTCGTCTAATTCATTTAATTGACAAAATCGATTTTTACCAGCAAATTCTAAATCTAAGTTTACATTTTTGATTGCCCAGTAGGCTTTGTGTGCAATTTCTACTGGTAAGTGACAACTTTTTCCATAAACTAGCTTATATGGGGTTGTACCTATTGTTGTTTTATAAGCAGTTCGAAAAGCCCATAAAGCATCATCTAATTTATCAGCCCATTCCTTTTTATTTAACCCTACGGTTTTTTCAAGTATTCGTTTTAAACCTCTATTAGTCACTTCGGCTTGTCCGTTTGTTTGAGGGTGATATGCTGTTGAGACCCGATGATAGACCCCATATCTTGTTAAAAAAATTTGAAGTTGATGGTTGCAAAAATGGGTACCTCTATCACTTATTAAAGCTTTAGGTGTGCCAAAACGAGAGAATAATTTTTTCAGAAATCTTACCACGACTCTTCCATCATTTGTTGGAAGTGCCTCGGCCTCGGCCCATTTAGACAAGTAATCTACTGCCACAAGTATATATTTGTTTCCTTTCGATGGTGGGAAAGGTCCCATAAAGTCGAGTCCCCACACATCAAAAATTTCACAAACAAGAATGACATTTTGTGGCATTTCGTTTTTGGAAGAAATATTACCTGTTCTTTGGCAAGCATCACATGTTTTTACAAGACTTTGGGCGTCTTTGTAAATGGTTGGCCAATAAAATCCTGAATCGAATACCTTTCGTGCGGTACTAGCAGCACCATGATGTCCTCCGTATGGACCTTCATGACAATGGCAGAGAATTCTTCGTGCTTCACTACCATGTACGCATCGTCGGACGAGTTGGTCGGCACACATTTTGAAAAGATATGGATCTTCCCAAAAGTAGTGTTTCACATTGGCAAAGAATTTTTTTTCTTTGATGATGTGGCCACCCTTTTGCGACTATACCGCTAGCTAGCTAGGTAGTTAGCATAGTTGGCGTACCATGGTTCTTCCTTGTACTCCACCATTTCCAGGGACTCAGTTGGGAATTTTTCGTTGATTTGTTCATCCCTGGTTGCTTCCAAAGCTGGGTCTTCTAAGCGCGAAAGATGATCTGCAGCGGTGTTTTCTGCTCCTCTTTTGTCCTTAATTTCAATGTCAAATTCTTGGAGGAGTAGAATCCACCGAATCAAACGTGGTTTTGCATCTTGCTTTTTGAAGAGATATCGGATGGCTGCATGATCTGTATAAACTATAGTTTTAGAAAGAACAAGATAAGAACGGAATTTATCAAAAGCAAATACCACAGCTAGTAACTCTTTTTCAGTTGTTGTGTAATTTTCTTGTGCATCATTAAGTGTTTTACTAGCATAATAAATTGGGTGGAAATGCTTTTCTTTTCTTTGTCCCAAGACAGCTCCAACTGCAAAGTCACTAGCATCACACATGATTTCGAAAGGAAATTTCCAACCAGGCGCTATCATGATAGGTGCATTGACTAACATTTCTTTTAAGGTGAGAAATGCTTGATTGCAATCATTGTCAAAGATGAAAGGAGCATCTTTTTCAAGTAATTTTGTTAGAGGTCTAGAAATTTTAGAAAAGTCTTTGATAAACCGTCTATAGAATCCGGCATGCCCTAGGAAACTTCGGATAGCTCGTACGGAGGATGGAGGTGGTAATCTAGAAATGGTATCTATTTTGGCTCGATCCACCTCCATTCCTTCGCTTGAGATCTTGTGACCGAGTACTATTCCCTCCGTTACCATGAAATGGCATTTTTCCCAATTAAGGGCGAGGTTAGTTTCCTCACATCGGGATAGCATTCGTTCAAGATTATCGAGGCATTGGTCATATGAATCCCCAAAGATAGAAAAGTCGTCCATAAAGACTTCCATTGTCTTTTCTATCATGTCGTGGAAAATGGCTACCATGCAACGTTGAAATGTTGTGGGGGCATTACATAGACCAAACGGCATGCGTCGATAAGCAAAAGTTCCATAGGGACATGTGAAAGTTGTCTTTTCTTGGTCTTCGGGTGCTATCGGGATTTGAAAGTAACCTGAAAAACCATCCAAGAAACAGTAAAATTTATGACCGGATAATCTTTCTAACATTTGATCAATGAAGGGTAAAGGAAAGTGATCCTTTCTTGTTGCTTCATTTAATCTTCTATAATCTATACATACTCTCCATCCTGTGACGGTTCTTGTTGGTATTAATTCATTCTTTTCGTTGGTTATTACCGTTATACCTCCTTTCTTTGGAATTACTTGGACAGGACTTACCCAAGGGCTATCGGAGATAGGATAGATAAGTCCGGCGTCAAGTAATTTGATGACTTCGTTTTTAACCACTTCTTGAACATTTGGATTTACTCGACGTTGTGGTTGTATTACTGATTTGTAGTCATCGTTCATCAAAATTTTGTGTGTGCACATGGAAGGACTAATTCCTTTTATGTCTACCAGTTTCCAAGCTATTGCGTTTTTGTGTTTTTTCAAAAGATTAATTAATTTTTCTTTTTCTAAGTTATCTAATTTAGACGAAATAATTACAGGTAAATTACCATCTTTGTCTAGAAAAGCATATTCCAAACCTTTTGGAAGTTCTTTGAGCTCAAGTGGTGGGTCTTTGGAAGACTCCTTATTTCGTTGCTCATTTCGATCAAGAACTTTAAAAGTTTGTTCTATGGCGACCTCTTCTTCAACAAAGTGGTCAATCTCTTCACTTGTATCGGGTGGTTCATCTTCATCTTCAATTAAGGGGTCATTATTGCCGAAAGGATATTTCATTGACCGTTCGAGATCGACACTTCTTTTAAATGCCCCTAATTGAAGAGGTAGATTTTTGAACTTCCGGTTTTTCAAAGCTTTGTGTGTTTTTATAAATGGTCGCCCCAACACTAGAGGAGCGTCATCGAGGATGACAAAGTCGGTTGGGATTACCATTTGATTTGCTTGAACCAATACATCTTCAACTATACCGATTGATTTTATTACTTTCCGATTGGATAGAAAAATGGGTATTTGAAGTGGAGACAAATCACTAATACTTAATTTTTCGAAAATGTAGTTAGGCATTATGTTAACACAAAGATCTTTATCAATGGTGACATTACTAATAAACGAATTTTGAAAGAAACATGGAACCGGTGTAATGTTAATTTCAAATGGGTCTTCTTTTATTAGCGTGGTTTGATCATTAGTTAACTTAACACTTACCGTTTCGTCAATTTTAGTGTTAGTGCTTAACTCTTTTAAAAACTTAGCATGAGGGGGTACTAAACAATGATTTTCAAAAGAAGGTGACAAGAGATTAATTTTTTCAAAATTAGACTCTTCTTGAATTTTAATGTTGTCGGACTCACCTTTTTCGTTGTTTAACTCATGTGTCGGTTTTTCACTTATTTGTTCTTCCATTTTTACACTTTCGGTTATCTCTTCCTTTTTTAACTCTTCTCTTGCGCGGGACTCCTCTTCCCTTGTGCGAGCTTCTTTTATACATCGATCGATAACTCTAATGTGTTCGAATATCCTATCGGTCACTTCGGTTATAGAAAAAGAATCGGAATTTTCTAAGCTTGAATCCGGTTGTTCGACCCTTTGTTCCTCATAATACCCATATGAAGTCGATGGTTCGCACCATTTTTCTTCATTGTAAGCATATGATGGATAAGGTTCGTAGTTTTGTTCTTCATAATACTCATATGAGGTGGGTTGTTCACGCCATGGTTCCTCATAATAAGCATATGAAGGTGGTGGCTCATATCTTGGTTCCTCAAAGTATGAGTATGAAGGCTCATACCTTGGTTCATCAAAATATGAGTATGAGGGAGGAGGTTCATACCTTTGGTCTTCATAGGATGTGTATGAAGTTGATGGCTCGTACCTGGGCTCCTCATAGTAGGTGTATGAATTGGATGGTTGATATGAGTGATTATTTTGAACCGAGCGTGCGTTACGACAATTAGTGCAATAATTACCCCTATAATCATCCTCATCATAGGTGTAGTTGTAACCTCCTGAGTATTGATCCATAAGAATCACTCAGCAGACCACAACCAAGTCTCGAGATCAGAAAACAAAAATAAAAACGGAAACAGAGGCTAGACACGGCCCCGTGTTCAGTGAGCACGGCCCCGTGTTCAGAATCTGTATCTGGGCGTTTTAATTAAATTTACTGATCTGGTTGAGCACGGGGCATGTTCAGTGAGCACGGCCCGTGTTCAAGCTTCTGTTACTGGGTGTTTTTATGAAAATGTGCAGCACGGCCCCGTGTCCAGTGGGCACGGCCCCGTGTACAGGCTACTGTAAATGCAAAACTAAACTAAACTAAAATGCAAAAAAATGTGCGCGCGTTTTAAAAAGGTTTTGAAAAACTGATTAGGCCGTCGATTTTAAGCTTTCTTAAAATCCTTGTGTCCCCGGCAACGGCGCCAAAAACTTGATGTGTGGTAAAGTGTTATATATATTAGGTGTATATTTTAAGCCCATTTAACACTTATTTTAGCCAAGTTTTAAATTTATAAAACACGATATTTTACTAACACTAAACACACATATGGGCAAGTGCACCCATCGTGAGCGTAGTATAGCGTTGGTAAGATACCGAGGTCGTCCAAGGACACAAGAGCTTTTAGTACAGGTTTATCCTCAACGTCTAATCAAAATAAAAAGTTTAGAAAAATGTTTTAAACTAAGAAAAATAAAACTAACTAAAATGCTGAAAAGTAAAATAAAAGAAAACAGATAGACAAGATGAATCACTTGGTTCCGACTCGTATCTAGTATAACCTTTGATTATTTCCGCACTTTTGCACATAATTAAGAGATTATCTTAGTTATTGTAGTAGGCCCCTCTTTTGAAGGTGACGTTACCCTCACCCCAGTAGTTTGAGTCAGCAAGGATACAATCCTAAAAGGGTGGATTATTGGAAGATAATGAATTAAGTTATTAATGCAAATTATGGTAGGCCCCGCTTTTTGCGGTGACGTTACCCTCGACTAAGTAGTCTGAGTCAGCAGGGATACAGTCCTAAATAGCCGGGTTATAGTATTAATAGTAGTTAACTTATGAGGGGATCAAAGAGTTTGGACCCCCGCCATCCAATACCGTGAAGCATTGAAGGAGGTCCTACTAAATTTGACCCAGGTCCATTGCAGGACCTCTAAACGCTGAACAATGGCAAGACCTTTACCAAACCGTTCCCTTAACCCCCGACCAGGTAGCCAACATACCTCCATATAGACCGTGGAGATATGAATGGTGAAAATCTTTTATTTTATATAGACAGTAAAATAATGCCAAGACACCACGGACAAACGATAAGGAAAGATCACCTTCAACATAAGTAACTAGTTATTAAAGTCATTAATACAAAACCAAATAAAAAGTGCAAAAGATTAGAAATAAAAAGTATTATACTAGACACTTTGTCTTCACCAAGTGATGTAAGAGACTTAGGCAAACATGGCCTTGATTGTCAAGAACTCTTACGATCAATCTTGGATCCCGAGACGACTCACACACTCTATGATGGACAATGGATGATGGTGGTGGATGATGGTGTTATGGTGGTAGTGGGTGGTGGGTGAAGTGTGAGAGAGGTGGTGTGCCAAGGGATGAGTTGAAATGAAACCAAGCACTCCTATTTATAGGCTGAACAGAAGGCTGGGCACGGCCCCGTATCCGCTGGACACGCCCCCGTGCCTGTCTGACCCTCTCTTTCTTCATTAATTGTAATTCGCAATTACAATTAATGCGCCTGCTGTACTTTCTCCACGCCCCCGTGTTCACTGGACACGGCCCCATGGTGGGCAATAGAAGCTTCTATAGGTTTGTCTTTTCTGCTGCTTCTTGGGCACGGCCCCGTGCTGGCTGAGCACGGGGCGTGTTCAGTCTTCTGCTTTCTCTATTTTGCTTGGGAAGATGCCGTTGAGGGGTCGGGCAGTCCACTTATGTTCCTTTTCTTGTATTTATGTTGGATTTAGCTGTCTTTTTGCTTCTTTTGTGAATTTGAGCTCATTTAATCCTGAAAATACAAAAGGAAGACAAAAACACTCTTTTTCCAACATTAGTACTTAAAAAGGGTTAGTTTTATGCCTCATTTGATGTAATTTATATGTTGCATTTTACACACATCAGCTTGCTCTCGGCCGACTCCTCTCCCACACACACCCACTATTTTCATTTCAAGTTCAACCATCCAAGGTTGTTACAAGGTGCACAAAGGTGATTTAGGAGGCTCGGTGCTCACGGAACTTGAAGGACCACCTTCGTTTGCTTTTATCCTCTACATTTTCTCCATTGAACTTCCCTAGCTTTAAGCTAGTTGTAAGCTTCTTGTTAATCCTTATTTACTTCATGTTTTAGTGGTTAAAAGTTATTGTTTGTTGATTTATACAAGAACACTAAGAATCATACACTTAAAACTTGAACATAAAGGTTACATAAAATGGAATCTTGAAGATGTAAAGTTGTCTTGATTGTGTTATTGTTTACTTGATTATTACTAGTAATATGAGGATTGATCATCATAGTGAACTTGTTAGATCATGATTAAAAACATGATTTAACAAGATAAGTGGTGATTATGTGCTTACATAAAGTAATCACCTCCATATTTAGACATGAACTTGGTGACAAAATGATTTCTTGTAAAATAACAAACAAAGTGATCTAGTGATCTTGTAGATCTAAAACTTGTGAATGATTTTCCTAAATAAACCAAGTCTAAAAGACGGTTTTGAAATATCATGATCCTTACACTATTTTGGAAATAAAGTAAGTATATGGATACTAGTGACACATGAAAATATTGTAAATAAATATTTTTGTAAAATATGTTCACAAGTTGTGAACATCTAAAAATCCCGAGAATGAGATTTTAAATAAAGTAAACACACTTTGGAGGGTAACTAAACCCACTAAACGCCATACCAAGTTACTACGCGTTTTTATGAAACATTAAGTTCATGTTGGTTTGTAAAGAGAATAGTTTGCTCTTGGTAAATTGTTGATTGATTGTTGAATGATTTTCGGAAAAGAAAATGATATGCTTATTAGCATGGACGCCTCCATTTACAAAGGAAACTCTGGCAAAATTTTCTAAAAACTCCAACACTTAGAAATTATTTTCTAACAAGTGTTTACAAATATTTTTTAACTTTGTTTCTCAAAATAAACTTCGCCATGAGTTTTGTTACAAAAATACAAAGTATCGGAGGTTGATTTTTGCAAGTAAAATGGATAAATATATATTTGGAATATATATTTTATACTAGAACACTTGTGTGGATATTTGTTTATTTTGTGAGATAGTTATATTATTTTAGGATAAAATAATATAACTTAACAAAATACCATGACATTTCATTTGTGTGGTATGTGATAGAAGTAATGAGTAGATAAACCGTACGTAAGATACGTGTTATGCATGCACGAGGAACTGATTGTTATATGTACCTTATTAGGATGTGCTTGATTTCCTGATTATTAGAGTAATTAATCTAACCGAGCAAACCAAGGTGAGTTCACACTTTCTACAAGGCATGGGATTCCCAGTGGTTTGGGAATGGGTTAAGAAACTAAAATGGAACCTACATATCCTCCTTAGGTAGGATATGTACCGCCATCCTCAATAGGTAGGATGCCAATATTAATCCTGCGTATTCTCCTTGGGTAGAATACGTACGTTCGTCCTCCTTGGGTAGGACAACAACCTTAAACTACTAGCCAAAACTCTATCGCCTAAGTCCCTCATTTTATATCGACTTAATCGCCGAGGCCAATGGCGAGTGGGTCATTAGTTAATAGCGCTATTAGGTTTAACAAACCTCACACCGTGCCAGT
The DNA here is from genome assembly GCA_030545235.1 of Helianthus tuberosus. Taxonomy (NCBI): domain Eukaryota; kingdom Viridiplantae; phylum Streptophyta; class Magnoliopsida; order Asterales; family Asteraceae; genus Helianthus; species Helianthus tuberosus. The sequence goes on along the minus strand of CM060417.1, from coordinate 72,726,670 downwards.
CGGACGGGTGTGTACTAACGGACTATGGCAAACTGTCAATGATGATAGACATTGACGTAGGGCACAACTATTGTTTGTCAGTTGTCGATATCGTAACGATCTAGTGGTTCACATGGGGAAGCCCCCACGGGTCATGGTTTGGGAAAGAAGGAATTGGTTAATCATATTTTCAACTATGGGGTAACCCCCATGGCAAGTAAGCCAACTAAACAAAAACCATGTTTTTGAGACAACCTAAAACGAACGCCCAACTGTGAACTCACTCAACTTTGTTGTTGACTCGTTGTTACATGCCTTACAGGTCGTTAGATGCTTATGGAGCTTGCGCGAGGAGGAGGTTGTTGTGGGATATGGACTGTTATGTCCCGTTCTTAACATATGAACTTTATGAACTTATTGAACTTATGTTTTGGGTTTTACCTTTAATGCTTCCGCGGTTTAATATGAACTTGGTTAACTAGCTTTTGGTCACCAATTGTATTGTGGTTGGTTTTATTTACTTAATTACATTGTTCAATATGATTGGTGGCTCGATCCTGGTCATGTCACGCCTCCAAGCGGTGATACTCCGTAGGGTGTATTTTGGGGGTGTGACAGATTGGTATCCGAGCCATTGGTTATAGCGAACTTGGTTTTAAAAAGGGGAAAAGCTTTATGATAAAACCAGACTATAACCTGTACAGTGCTCAACGATCCATAACGACGCTTCACTCCACGCGCAAGACTCAACACTATAGGTAATATGGTTTATGTTGGTATTGCCTGCCTGCTAGTTTAAGTAGCGCATTTGATCATGGTATGCTTAATTAGCGTAAAAACTATTGCTTGAAACCCTGTGTGTTTGCTCTCTTCTATCACTCCACACTTACGCAACTTTCGCGACACCCTTCTTACTTGTGTTTCCTTCGATGTGAAGATCATGAGTGGACGCCTGAACTTGACTCAAGCCCAGCTGACGGCTCTAATCAACAAACGAGTTGCTGAGGCACTCGCAGCAGTTCCAGCAGGAGGTATAACCTGCCATTTCGACCTATCCTAAGATGATTAGATCCTACTCTCACGAACCAACTCTTGTGCTTAACCTTGTCTTTATTCTGGCGCCACAGGTCAACATGCTCAGCCCCCGGTATGTACATTCAAAACGTTTATGGATTGCCGACCTAGTACTTTCAGCGGCACAGAAGGAGCTGTAGGTCTTCTTCACTGGTTCGAGAAGATTGAGTCTGTTTTTGAAATGTGTGAATGCCCTGAAGATCGTAGGGTGAAATATGCTACTGGAACACTCGAAGGTGCTGCGTTAACCTGGTGGAAAGCATAGGTTCAACTGCTAGGGCTGGCGGTTGCTAATGCCACCCCATGGAAAGACTTCAAAGAACTGATCAAAGAAGAGTACTGTAGTCGTGACGACATCCACAAGCTAGAGGTGGAATTTTTCAATTTGAAGATGACGGGATCTGAAATCGAGGCATACACAAAGAGATCGAACGAGTTAGCTATCTTGTGTCCCACTATGGTGGATCCTCCTATCAAGCGTATCGAGCTGTACCATAAGGGTTTAGTGCCAGAAATTCAGAGCCACGTGACCTCAGCTAATCTGGGCACCATTCAGCAAATCATCCGGTTGACTCATCGCCTCACTGATCAGGCAGTTAAGCAGAACAAGCTGCCCAAGCGTATTAACGCCACTACTACTGATGCTCCCAGTGATAACAAGCGCAAGTGGGATGGAAATTCGGGCAAGGGTTCTACTTCAGTTCAGTCTCAGTCCCAGCAGCGAAAGACTGATGACTACCAGAGTCCTGGTCAGCAATCTTCTGGTAGTCAAGGACAGGGTGGATACCAAGGGTGTCACACCCTGGCTTTTGCGGAAGCGTGGGTATATTTGGTGTGACTTCTTAATACCATAGCACAATCATAACAATGCTATATGAAATAAAACACATGATAGTCACCCATTCATTAAGTTTTAAAAGTTACCACAACGCCATTGTTTTTAAAAGTCGACACATAACAACATACAACCATGACATAATTAACAGAGTTCACAAAGACTCATCAAAAGTACGTAAATAAAAACCCAAGTTTAGAATCGTGTATCCCGTCCAGGAATGGGATCCACCTCCTAAAATCAGCCATATGGATGACACCTTTATTTACTACGCAGCCTTGACACAATGCATACTTCGCCCGATCCACTAATTTCCTGAAATACATGTAGTTTGAAAAGTCAACAAAAAGTTAAGCGAGTTCATGTAAAAGTGAGTAAAAACCATTTAAGTACGTCCCAATGTATAAAGTACGTCCCAATGTATAATTGTCCCTGGTATGTAGCAATTAAGGAAAAAGAGATCACCAATGGGTTGCAAGGCCACAGGTATGTGTGAAGTGATGCAGGAAAACTCAAACCTAGCAAATTTGTACCGGGCCTCGGCTGTAAGACACAGTCACCACTATGGGTCACCCTGACCTCATGGGTGTGGGCTCGCTACACCCAAATAGATCTATCACTCATGTCCCTCGGTCCTACGACGAGGATTAATGGCTTTAAGTGTTGTACCCACCACTCACATGATCTGTACGTCCAAACCCTCCTTAAGCTAACCATACCATGTATAAAAATGTCCTTAATAAATGTAACATGTATTTCACCCCCGAAGCTATAAAACTGAAAGCAGTTAAGAGAAAAGGGGGACATGAACTCACTGAAGTGCGTATCCTGTACCGTCAATCACAAACTCAATCTGCTGCGCGACAACCTACACGTACTAACGTCTGTTAGACGAACGGGTCGTGCCTTGGCTTAGGGTTTAGTGTTTTGAGTTGCGTTACTTTGATATTATACTTGTCAAAATAATAATAATTATTTTAACTTAACTTTTGTATAAAAGAAGAATAGTTAGGTAACTATTCCGTATCCACACTTCTCAAGTATTTCATATATGTATTTGGTGATTTAGAGTATTGACAATATATATTTTTAAGTCCCACTGTATATATTTGTCCAAAAATACAACTAATCACACAAGCGTTTAACATGAAATATATATTTATTCGCTTTTACTTTCGAAAACTCACCTCCGATATTTTGGAGTTTTGTAATAAAACTCATGGTGAAGTTTACTTTTGACAAACAAAGTTAACACAGTTTGTAAATTCTTGTTAGAAAATAATTTTCTAAGTCTTGGGATTTTCAGAAAAATTCACCAGAGTTTCCCCTAAAAATGGGGTGTCCATGCTATTAAGCATATCGTTTTCTTTAACATATATCATGTTAGATCGTTCAAACAATCTACCCGACATTCTGACATGCAAGATACTACTTTTGTCGTTTCAGTTTCAATATGTGTAAAACTGGACTGTTTTCGGACAATTTAATAAAATGGTTAACTTATTCCAAAAATTCCCAAATTTTTACAGAACATCTTACACGAACCAAATATTATTGTGTAAGAATATCGGGGTCCAGTTCATTATCAGTATTTTATAGAAAATCATTTACCGGACTGCAATCAGATTTGTTACTTTCTGATTGCAGTCTACGGAATAATTCGTTTAAAATTCCTCGTAAGTCTGTTTTATGAAATTCTAGTTGGAGGGTCACAAATACATCAGCGTTCATCTACGGTATAAATTTCAGGGGCTGGTTCTACTCAGGTTTCAAGTTATGACTGAAAACGTATCGCCCATTTTCTGCAGTAAAACTCAGCTTTAGCTGCAGTTAGAAATCGGGTCTTTAAAAATAGTAAACGACCTCAAAAAAATATGATTCTAGTGCCATTTGCTTCGTTTTTCGAAAATACATAACTTAGGCTTCAGAAATTCTGTTTTTCGATTCGTTATGGTCTGATTACAGCCTGTTGAAATCGGCTGAATATGTAACTCAGCATGTTATTTTGTGGTTTAAACATTACTAAACCGTATCAACGAGTGTCCTAACAACGGGTTTATCAAGAGTTCGACGATCAAACATCATATATGTATTAACCAACCCAAAACCAATAAGTTTTCATCTTCATGTCTCAATCATAAGTAAACTTTATGTAAACTTTCAAGTAACTTTTATATTCATGATTCTTGTTTAACATCTTTTAGTATTCTAGTGAAATAAACATCATTCCACAAATATTAGCCATAAAAGTAAGATGATCAAGGGTAAACCCAGACTTACTACTAGCATAAGGCTAGGGAGAATTCTAGTGCAAAGATGATGAGAAAAAGATGATGAACAAGACTAGAATAAAGCTCCTTTGAATGCTCCTCAAGATGCAACCTCCATGGATCACCTTCAAGCTTTAAATGAAACTTGATAATGAAGAAGATGATGATGTTAAGTGATGGTGGTGGGTTCGGTTTTGGGGGAGCCGAAAATGAGAGAGAGAGTGAGGGTGGAGTGTGTAATCTTGTGAATGATAGTGGTAATCTATGTCCCATACTTATATCATCATTCCTCAAATAATATGGAAGGCTAAACAAGTAATCTATCTAGTATAATATTAGATAAATCAAGAAGGCATGGTGAAGATCATTTGGTGGGTCCACAAGGACCAAAATTTTGGTTGAGGGGGGGGGGGGGGGGGTCTTGATGTAAAATTTTTGAACTAAATGGTAAAGGATAGTTGAAATCCAAGTAATGTGATCATAGGTGTTAGTTATTGGATTTTTCGTGGGTGTTATGATAAACGGGGATCACGACTAGCCAAAAATAATAAAACAAAGTGTCTGACAAAAATTTAGTGTCCCGGGTAATGTCCGGTTGTCCGGTTAAACACCGTTCCGTTAAAGTGTTTAATTATGCCGAAAAAGGTCCTCTATGTGTATTTTTGTAACACAAATTATTCCCGGCACTTAGGAAAGTATACAGGACCATTCTGCCATGTTTTTGCATTTTACTAACATAATGCCATGCTGAATTTTAATAATAAATGCAGGATTATGCATTTATAGTGTGTTTTAGGCACCTCCCGGCACTATAACTATAACCTAGTGACGCAGTTTTATGGTCCTCACCTCCCTACACTCCAAACTAGTGTAGTATTCTGTCCCTAACTCACACTGGTCTTAATAACATAGTCTGTCTATGTGCTGGCATTGTCAGCATGTTTTTGAATCAACCGCTCAATGTGCTAACTGTGCTGTGTGCATCAAGTATGTCACTGATGTTTGTGTGAAATAAATGGAGTGACTGTATGCAATATAATGCATATGTATGTATGATGCAGAAATCATAAAGCAGTTTAAACTGTCAGTTGTAATCAAGCACAGTAATTAAGCGCGTAATTAAAATTAATTAATTGTACAGTACCTGTAATTGTGAGGGTTGTCACATTCTCCCCCCGTTAAGAAAATTTCGTCCCGAAATTTTTAGGTTCTGCTTCTAGTTGCAGGGGTCTTGGGAAATAAATGGGGGTATTTCTCCTTCATATGATCCTCACGTTCCCACGTGAATTCTGGACGGTGTCTTGCATTCCATCGAAGTTTGACGAGTTTAACACTACTCCTGCGTGTTTTGTTAACCTTCCAATCAGTAACCTCAACGGGTTCTTCAACAAAGTGAAGCGTGTCGTCGACATGAACTTCGTCGGCAGGAATGACAATAGTGTGTCGAGTTGGACTCTTTTTCAGGTTTGATACATGAAATGTATCATGAACGCCATTAAGTTCAGCAGGTAGGTCCAACTTGTAGGCTACTAGCCGAATCCTTTGCAGGATCCTGAACGGGCCAATGTAACGCGGATTCAACTTCCCACGCTTCCCGAAGCGTGCCACACCCTTCCAGGGTGAAACCTTCAATAAAACCATATCCCCAACCTCAAACTCCAGAGGTTTCCTTCTTTGGTTCGCATAGTCTTTCTATATGTTACGAGCCGCCTTGATGCGCTCTTGAATCTGATGGATCTTATCTGTCGCCTCTTGGACTATTTCGGGACCCACAAGCTGTCTATCACCCACATCAGCCCAGCATAGCGGTGATCGACACTTGCGCCCATAAAGAGCTTCAAATGGCGCGGCTCCAATACTTGTGTGGTAGCTGTTGTTGTACGAGAATTCGACCAATGGTAAGTGATTATCCCAGCTACCACCTAAGTCCATTACACATGCTCTCAGCATATCTTCCAATGTCTGAATCATTCGTTCACTTTGGCCATCAGTCTGCGGATGAAAAGCAGTACTTAGATTTAACTGTGAGCCAAAAGCTTCTTGGAAAGACTGCCAAATCCTTGACACAAAACGTCCATCTCTATCCAAGATAATTGAGAGAGGCACTCCATGACGTGCAACAATCTCTCTCATGTATATTTCCGCGAGTTTACTCGTGTTGTCTTTCTCCTTGATTGGCAAAAAAGTGCGCAGACTTCGTTAGACGGTCAACTATTACCCAAATTGTATCGTGGCCCTTAGGCGTCCTTGGCAGTTTCGTTATGAAATCCATGTAAATCTGTTCCCATTTCCATTTGGGTATTTCAGGTTGCTGCAGAAGACCTGAAGGCTTCTGGTACTCGGCTTTCACTTTGGCGCAAGTTAGACACTTGCCAACATAAATCGCAACGTCGCCCTTCATCCTTGGCCACCAATAGAAATCCTTAAGATCTTGGTACATCTTATCCGCACCGGGATGTATCGAGTACCGAGATTTGTGAGCTTCGTCAAGAATAATATTCCTCAAACCACCAAACAAAGGAACCCAAATTTGTTTCATGAAGCACAACGTTCCTTCCCCGTTTGGTACCAACTGCTTCTCCATCCCACGGAGATACTCATTCTCAATATTCCTTTCCTTGAGTGCTTCCCTCTGCGCTGCACGAATGCGCAATGAAAGGTCCGTTTGTATAATCATTTCTAAAGCCCTAACCCTTATGGGCTTGATTCTTTCCTTTCGACTCAGGGCGTCGGCGACCACATTCGCTTTCCTTGGTTGATATTTGATTTCACAATCATAATCATTCAGCAGCTCTACCCAGCGTCTTTGTCTCATGTTAAGTTCCTTTTGATTGAAAATGTGCTGTAGGCTCTTGTGATCAGTGAAGATTGTACATCGCGTGCCGTATAAGTAGTGTCGCCAGATTTTTAAAGCAAACACCACCGCGCCTAACTCCAAGTCATGCGTGGTATAATTTTTCTCGTGGACTTTCAACTGACGAGATGCATATGCTATAACCTTCTGCCGCTGTATCAACACGCAGCCTAAGCCTTGGCGCGAAGCATCACAGTATACCACGAAGTCGTCCGTTCCTTCGGGTAGTGATAAGATCGGTGCATCACAAAGCTTGTTTTTCAATAGTTGAAACGCTTCTTCCTGATTGTCTCCCCAATCAAACTTCTTGTCTTTCTGGGTAAGGGAAGTCAAAGGTTAAGCGATTTTCGAGAAATCCTCAATGAACCTTTGATAATAACCAGCCAAACCTAGAAACTGTTGAATCTCGGTTGGTGTCTTAGGAGTCTCCCAGTTCTTGATTGCCTCGATCTTTGTGGGATCAACATGAATTCCATTTCCATTAACCACATGACCAAGAAACTGAACTTCGCGTAACCAGAACTCGCAGTTTGAGAACTTCGCATACAACTTCTCCTTTTTAAGTAGCTCCAAAATGGCTCTTAGATGATGTTCATGTTCTTCTTTTGTTTTCGAGTAGATCAAGATGTCGTCTATGAACACGATCACAAACTTATCCAAGTACGGCTTGCAGACTCTGTTCATTAGATCCATGAACACTGCTGGCGTGTTTGTCAACCCAAACGGCATGACCAGGAACTCGTAATGTCCATATTAAGTTCTAAAAGAAGTCTTGGGAATACTTTCTTCTTGGATTATTAACTGGTGATAACCTGATCGAAGATCGATTTTCGAGTAGAAACTGGAACCTTGCAATTGATCGAACAGGTCATCGATCCTTGGCAAAGGATATCTATTCTTGATAGTCAACTTATTAAGCTCGCGGTAGTCTATACACATACGAAAACTACCATCCTTCTTCTTAACAAATAGAACTGGAGCTCCCCAAGGCGAGAAGCTTGGTCGGATAAATCCCTTGTCTAGCAACTCCTGGAGTTGCGTTGACAGTTCCTGCATCTCTGAAGGTGCAAGTCGATAGGGTGCCTTGGCTACAGGTGCGGCGCCTGGAACCAGGTCAATGTGAAACTCGACTTGTCTCTGTGGTGGCAATCCTGGCAAGTCTTCTGGAAAGACTTCAGGATACTCCTTTACGACTGGAATGTCTTCGATCTTTGGCTCAGCGGCTCCTTTATCCACGATGTGTGCCAAGAAGGCAACACATCCCTTCTGTAAACACTTTCTAGCTTTCAGACAGCTAATGATTCTCAGAGGCGTATCACGCTTCTCTCCGTGCACTACGATCGTTTCTTCATCTGCCATTGGGATGCGGATGGTCTTCTCGTGGCAAACAATCTCGGCTTTGTTGTTCGATAACCAGTCCACCCCTACCACCACGTCGAAACTTCCCAACTCGACTGGTAGTAGATCCAAAGTGAACTTGTGTCCTCCCAGCTCAATCACGCATCCTCTGATGACTTCACCCATTTCAACTAGTTTCCCATTCGCCAATTCAATCGAGTACAAAATGTCTAATTTACTAGCAGTTAATCCAAGCATATTCTTAAATTCTAACGATATGAAGCTATAATCGGCACCGGTATCAAACAGAACAGATGCAAAGCGTTGGTTTATAGGGAACGTACCAGTGACAACGTTTGGATCCTGGCGCGCTTCCCTTGCACCAATGTTAAAGACTCTTCCCCGTGCTTGGTTCAGTTTTGGGCATTCCCTCTTAAAGTGCCCGATATCTCCACAATTGAAACATCCCGGTCCTTGGCCGTCACCATTCCCATTACCTTGATTGTTGTTTCGGTTCCCACCTTGATTACCACGATTCCCAAAATTATCCCTATTACCATTCCTGCCAGTGCGGTTTCCATTTCCGTTACCTCCCCGATTGTTGTTCCTATTACCAAAACCTCCTTGGCCACCCCGGCCTGCACCAACCCAGCATGTATCTTTCAAGTGACCAATTTTCCCACAAGTTTCGCATTTTCTATTTCTGCATTGGCCAGCATGATGATACTGGCATATCTCACACTTGGGCATAGTGCCCATGTAGCCTTTTCCTCTGCTTTCAACACCGGTTTTGGCCCTAGCCGGTGTTCTTGACTCACCCTTCTTGCTGCTGGTACCTTGCTTGAAGTTGGAAAATTTCCTCTTGTTCTCTCCTGACGATTCAACATGTGTTTCTTTCTTTTTCTGGTCGGCATTTGGAAACTTGTTTAGTCTAATGGCTTCCTCAGTCAGTGAAACGCTCAAATCAATGGCTTCCGTAATGGTCGTAGGTTTTGATGATGTGACCATGCTCAAGATTTGGGGTGCTAGTCCCCAGATAAAATGCTCAATGCGTTTAAATTCAGGCGTGACCATGTACGGTACCACATGAGACAAATCATGGAATCGTTGCACATACTCGGCGATTTTAGGGCCATCCATTTTTTGATGCCAGAACTCAGTTTCTAGCTTCTGTATTTCAGCCCGAGAACAGAATTTCTTCCTCATGAGATCCTTCAGCTCAGCCCATGTCAGTGTGTATGCTGCAGCCTCTCCTAATGTTTGCACTTGCAAATTCCACCATGATAAGGCAACATCCAGAAAAAGCCCTGAGATGTATGTAACTTGCTGCTCAGGAGCACACTTGCTCATCCTTAGGACAGAGTCTGTCTTTTTCGCCCACCTAACGAATGCCACAGCACCTCCAGTGCCGTCGAAATTTACAGGCTTACAGTCTAGGAATTGCTTAAAAGTGCAGCCTGTACAAGTAACGTCATTCACAGAAAGCATTAGCAACTTCACCTGGAATGTCCAACTGTAAGGTAATGTGTCTTAGTAACTTAAACATTACCATGCGGGGGGTTATTGTTTCTTGTGTGGTTCCCACTAGATTCGCCGTGCGAAGCCTCATAGTCGGATATCGCTTTTGAAATTTGTTCTTGTAATTCCGCCTCTGTCATGGGCAAACGTACCGCTCTTCGTGGAGGCATCTTCTAAAAGAAGATCATATCGGTCAGGTCATAGTGAGTATATAATATGCGTACGTATTAACATTCATCAACCATATTACACATAACATCCCATGTCATAATCATAAACAAATAAATCAACAAAGCATGTAGTGAGAATGTTGCTATTGAGCTTTCATTAACCAAGACCACAATATCGTTTTTACATGTCTTTCAGTACATCATACATTAACAATAAGATCACAGGGTTACATCACCCCCAAAATACATGTCAAACTACACATATCATATACAAAAGAAAGTGGTCTTCAAAAAGTCTTTGTCTGCCGGCTCAATCGCGACTTTCTCACCAAAATGAACTACCTGCATCAAACCAAAAGTACATATGCTGATGGCGGAGGAGGAGGAAAACGAGAGAAGATCAAGCGACGCATATGTAACCAGTCCTCCTCTAAGGCACGATAGGCGCGCAGCAAATATGCTATCTGCTGCTCAGATGTCATGAAACGAACGTCTGAATCGAGGGAAAGTGGACGAGGAGTGTGTGATGCTGCGAAGGGTGTCTGAAAGTGACAAGATGGACGTGGAGCTCTCTCCAAATCCTGAATACGATGCGTCAATGCATCCTGCTGTATCATCAAGGATGTCAGTATGTCCACTGTAGAGTACCCAACATGGTACGGGTGGTACGGATCAGACAGTGGCATGATAGGGGGCGTAGTCCACAAAAATGGCTCACTCGATGGTATGAAAGATGGTGAAGTGGGTGGTGCAACATAAGGAAACTGTGACAGCAACGGAACAGATGTCGATACATGACCAAAAGGATGAGTTGAGGAACCCTCCCCAGGACGTGGAGGGGGAATGTCCTGGAGGAATGTGATCGGAAGATCGGTACGATGGACATCGGTCGTGTGTGGGTGGGATAGTGGAATATCAGTGGGCGCAGAAACAGGTGCTACAGGTATCACAAATGGTGGGTAATCGTCATCGTCATTGATCCACCCGTTACGGGTGTCGGCGTAACGTGGATCTATATGAGTAGCAAAAGGTGCACGGTCAAACAGTACCGGCACGGGATCGGGAAATGGTGCATCAACAACAGGATCATCTATCAAGGGTGGAGCAACAGCGGGAAGATCGGCAATGGGTACAACATCAACAATAGGTGCAACGGCTGGTGCATCATCATGGACAGGGTCATGCTCTAATGCAGGGTCAGGAGCAACTACAGGCTCTGGGGCCACAGCAGGCTCCGGGTCAGCAAAATCCATATCAAGACCAGCAGGGATGTCAAGCAAAGGATCAATAGGATCTACGGGTGCCTCTAGGGGCTGATCCATGTGAATAAACTCAATATCGTGGTCAGGATCGAAATCAGGGGGAAAGACAGGGTCAAAGTCATCGTCCACCTCGTGATCAAACTCATGTGTGGGACCGGGTGCGGCTGACAACGCCATGTCAGGGTCGGCGTCTAAAGAGTGATGCTGCACTCCCTGGTCGTGCAGTGACGCAGATACCACAGACTCAAATGAATCTGGGACAGGGGAATCAACAGGAGCCTCCTCTGCAGGGGCATCAGCAATGGGAAGAACAATATCAGCATCAATAGGGGCCCCGCCCTCATAGTCAGCCTCAGGCGGATCCTCCTCAAACAGATCGATGTCGTCGTCAGAAACGGCATCGAGTGGCATATCTACTACTGGATAAGCAGCAAGCGGTACAGGAGCAGGGATCACCGCAAGTGGTAAATCCCCGACAGGAATACAATCAGCAATAGGAACGTCACCTCCAAACTCCGGAAGGGCAAACGGCTGGAAAGCATCGTCGTCCGTGCTAGAGGTGTCGGATGTATGAACCTCTGAATCAGTATGCATCGGGTCGTTAGAGTCTACTGCCACTGGGTCTGAAACCCCGCTCGATGAAGACATCGTGTCTGTAATAACACAACCACAAAGTGTGCACATACATCAATAAGAATCAAGTAAGCATATAAATCACAATAATGCAAGCAAGTAATCATCCTAGTCTTCCCAAGACTATCCCACCCAGCCTCTCAGACTGAACTACTTGGTCTCCCACACTAAACCTCCCAGTCTCTCAGACTGCCCCAACTAGTCTCTCAGACTACCCAGTCTCTCAGACTGAACTACTTGGTCTCTCAGACTAAACCTCCCAGTCTCTCAGACTGCCCCAACTAGTCTCTCAGACTACCCAGTCTCTCAGACTGACTCCCTGGTCTCTAAGACCAACTCCCTGGTCTCTAAGACCAATTCCATGGTCTCTAAGACCAACTCCCCTAGTCTCTCAGACTGACTCCCCAGTCTCTCTGACTGAACTATAAACTTTGAAATGTGTATTTGTGCCTTTTATTTGTAAAATGTTTATTCCCTGGATCTGGACTTTTAATGTATGCGATGTAAGAATGTTTGAAAACATTTTCGTGAGAGCCCTACTGATCATAGTCTAGACTCGAGAAGGAATCCTAGTTCGCTATGATCGAGGCTCTGATACCAAGCTGTCACACCCTGGCTTTTGCAGAAGCGTGGGTATATTTGGTGTGACTTCTTAATACCATAGCACAATCATAACAATGCTATATGAAATAAAACACATGATAGTCATCCATTCATTAAGTTTTAAAAGTTACCACAACGCCATTGTTTTTAAAAGTCGACACATAACAACATACAACCATGACATAATTAACAGAGTTCACAAAGACTCATCAAAAGTACGTAAATAAAAACCCAAGTTTAGAATCGTGTATCCCGTCCAGGAATGGGATCCACCTCCTAAACTCAGCCATATGGATGACACCTTTATTTACTACGCCGCCTTGACACAATGCATTCTTCGCCCGATCCACTAATTTCCTGAAATACATGTAGTTTAAAAAGTCAACAAAAAGTTGAGCGAGTTCATGTAAAAGTGAGTAAAAACCAATTAAGTACGTCCCAATGTATAAAGTACGTCCCAATGTATAATTGTCCCTGGTATGTAGCAAGTAAGGAAAAAGAGATCACCAATGGATTGCAAGGCCACTGGTATGTGTGAAGTGATGCAGGAAAACTCAAACCTAGCAAATTTTGTACCGGGCCTCGGCTGTAAGACATAGTCACCACTATGGGTCACCCTGACCTCACGGGTGTGGGCTCGCTACACCCAAATAGATCTATCACTCATGTCCCTCGGTCCTACGACGAGGATTAATGGCTTTAAGTGTTGTACCCACCACTCACATGATCTGTACGTCCAAACCCTCCTTAAGCTAACCATACCATGTATAAAAATGTCCTTAATAAATGTAACATGTATTTCACCCCCGAAGTTATAAAACTGAAAGCAGTTAAGAGAAAAGGGGGACATGAACTCACTGAAGTGTGTATCCTGTAACGTCAATCTCAAACTCGATCTGCTGCGCGACAACCTACACGTACTAACGTCTATTAGACGAACAGGTCGTGTCTTGGCTTAGGGTTTAGTGTTTTGAGTTGCGTTACTTTGATATTATACTTGTCAAAATAATAATAATTATTTTAACTTAACTTTTGTATAAAAGAAGAATAGTTAGGTAACTATTCCGTATCCACACTTCTCAAGTATTTCATATATGTATTTGGTGATTTAGAGTATTGACAATATATATTTTTAAGTCCCACTGTATATATTTGTCCAAAAATACAACTAATCACACAAGCGTTTTAACATGAAATATATATTTAAATATATATTTATTCGCTTTTACTTTCGAAAACTCACCTCCGATATTTTGGAGTTTTGTAATAAAACTCATGGCGAAGTTTACTTTTGACAAACAAAGTTAACACAGTTTGTAAATTCTTGTTAGAAAATAATTTTCTAAGTCTTGGGATTTTCAGAAAAATTCGCCAGAGTTTCCCCTAAAAAAGGGGTGTCCATGCTATTAAGCATATCGTTTTCTTTAACATATATCATGTTAGATCGTTCAAACAATCAACCCGACATTCTGACATGCAAGATACTACTTTTGTCGTTTCAGTTTCAATATGTGTAAAACTGGACTGTTTTCGGACAATTTAATAAAATGGTTAACTTTTTCCAAAAATTCCCAAATTTTTACAGAACGTCTTACACGAACCAAATATTATTGTGTAAAAATATCGGGGTCAGTTCATTATCAGTATTTTATAGAAAATCGTTTACCGGACTGCAATCAGATTTGTTACTTTCTGATTGCAGTCTACGGAATAATTCGTTTAAAATTCTTCATAAGTCCGTTTGACGAAATTCCAGTTGGAGGGTCACAAATACATCAGCGATCATCTATGATATAAATTTCAGGGGCTGGTTCTACTTAGGTTTCAAGTTATGACTGAAAACGTATCGCCCATTTTCTGCAGTAAAACTCAGCTTTAGCTGCAGTTAGAAATCGGGTCTTTAAAAATAGTAAACGACCTCAAAAAAATATGATTCTAGTGCCATTTGCTTCGTTTTTCGAAAATACATAATTTAGGCTTTAGAAATTCTATTTTTCGATTCGTTATGGTCTGTTTACAGCCTGTTGAAGTCGGCTGAATATGTAACTCAGCATGTTATTTTGTGGTTTAAACATTACTAAACCGTATCAACGAGTGTCCTAACAACGGGTTTATCAAGAGTTCGACGATCAAACATCATCTATGTATTAACCAACCCTAAACCAACAAGTTTTCATCTTCATGTCTCAATCATAAGTAAACTTTATGTAAACTTTCAGTTAACTTTTATATTCATGATTCTTGTTTAACATCTTTTAGTATTCTAGTGAAATAAACATCATTCCACAAATATTAGCCATAAAAGTAAGATGATCAAGGGTAAACCGAGACTTACTACTAGCACAAGGCTAGGGTAGAATTCTAGTGCAAAGATGATGAGAAAAAGATGATGAACAAGACTAGAATGCTCCTCAAGATGCAACCTCCATGGATCACCTTCAAGCTTTAAATGAAACTTGATAATGAAGAAGATGATGATGTTAAGTGATGGTGGTGGGTTCGGTTTTGGGGGAGCCGAAAATGAGAGAGAGAGTGAGGGTGGAGTGTGTAATCTTGTGAATGATAGTGGTAATCTATGTCCCATACTTATATCATCATTCCTCAAATAATATCGAAGGCTAAACAATTAATCTATCTAGTATAATATTAGATAAATCAAGAAGGCATGGTGAAGATCATTTGGTGGGTCCACAAGGACCAAAAATTTGGTTGAGGGGGGGGGGTCTTGATGTAAAATTTTTGAACTAAATGGTAAAGGATAGTTGAAATCCAAGTAATGTGATCATAGGTGTTAGTTATTGGATTTTTAGTGGGTGTTATGATAAACGGGGATCACGACTAGCCAAAAATAATAAAACAAAGTGTCTGACAAAAATTTAGTGTCCCGGGTAATGTCCGGTTGTCCGGTTAAACACCGTTCCGTTAAAGTGTTTAATTATGCCGAAAAAGGTCCTTTATGTGTATTTTTGTAACACAAATTATTCCCGGCACTTAGGAAAGTATACAGGACCATTCTGCCATGTTTTTACATTTTACTAACATAATGCCATGCTGAATTTTAATAATAAATGCAGGATACTGCATTTATAGTGTTTTAGGCACCTCCCGGCACTATAACTATCACCTAGTGACGCAGTTTTATGGTCCTCACCTCCCTACACTCCAAACTAGTGTAGTATCATGTCCCTGACTCACACTGGCCTTAATAACATAGTCTGTCTATGTGCTGACATTGTCATCATGTTTTTGAATCAACCGCTCAATGTGCTAACTGTGCTGTGTGCATCAAGTATGTCACTGATGTTTTTGTGAAATAAATGGAGTGACTGTATGCAATATAATGCATATGTATGTATGATGCAGAAATCATAAAGCAGTTTAAACTGTCAGTTGTAATCAAGCACAGTCATTAAGCACGTAATTAAAATTAATTAATTGTACAGTACCTGTAATTGTGAGGGTTGTCACAGAGGGAACCACCCCAAGTGCAACCGGTGCAACAAGCATCATAGCGGGCAGTGCCACAAGGGTCGTTGTCTGAGGTGTAACAAGTTTGGTCATGAAGCAAAGGATTGCAGGGGTGCACGACCAGCAAATCAGAATCGCCAACAACAACAACAAGCTCCACAGAACCACCAGCAGCAGCAACAGCAGGACAATAAAGGATGCTTTCAGTGTGGTGCTGAAGGCCACTTTAAGAGGAACTGTCCTCAACTGAACCAGAATCAGAACAACAACAACCAAGGAAACGGGAACAACAATTGAGGCAACAATGGAGGCAACAACGTGGGTAACAATAATGGCAATGGCGCCCGAGGCCGTGCCTTCGTGATTGGTCAGGGTGATGCAAGGAACGATCCCAACGTTGTGATGGGTAAGTTTCTTCTGGACGACTTCTTTGTTACTGTTTTATTTGATTCGGGTGCTGATACTAGTTATGTGTCCTTAAAAGTTAGCCAAATGCTTAAGCGCACTCCAACACTTCTGAACACCATACACACGGTAGAACTAGCAAACGGAAAAAGTCTTGAAGCCACACACATAGTTAAGGGCTGTAACCTCGTCCTAGCTGGTCAGACCTTCTCTATCGATCTTATTCCTATCGTTCTGGGTAGTTTCGACGTTGTTATTGGGATGGATTGATTATCTCATCAGCAAGCGGAAATTCTTTGCAACAAGAAGATTGTCCGCATCCCTCGTTCTGGTGAAGAACCTCTCATGATTCATGGCGACAAGAGTGGTGCTTTTGTGGGCATCATCTCTTTCCTTAAGGCCCAGAAGTGTTTGTGAAAGGGCCACACAGCCATCCTAGCCCTAGTTTTTGATACATCCTCGGAAGAAAGGAAGTAGAGGACATTCCTATTGTGCGTGATTTTCCTGAGGTATTTCCTGAGGAATTACCTGGTCTTCCGCCTCCTCGACAAGTCGAGTTTCAAATCGAGCTAGCTCCTAGAGCAGCGCCCATAGCTCGAGCACCTTATCGTCTAGCTCCATCAGAACTTGAAGAACTGTCCACGCAACTACAAGAACTCTTGGAAAAGGGTTTCATACGTCCTAGCTCTTCGCCTTGGGGAGCTCCAGTGTTATTCGTGAAGAAGCAATACGGCACCTTCAGAATGTGTATTGACTATCGCGAACTCAACAAGGTGACCGTAACGAATCGTTATCCTCTTCCACGCATTGATGACTTATTCGACCAGTTGCAAGGGTCCAGCTTCTACTCTAAGATTGACTTAAGATCCGGTTACCATCAACTAAGAGTCCGAGATGAGGATATCTCTAAAACGGCATTCAGGACTCGTTATGGGCATTACGAGTTTCTGGTTATGCCTTTCGGATTGACAAATGCACCTGCGGTCTTCATGGATCTCATGAACCGAGTGTGCAAACCTTACATAGACAAGTTCGTTATTGTTTTCATCGACGACATCCTGATCTATTCTAAGAGTCAGGAGGAACACGAACGACACCTGAGACTTATTTTGGAACTCCTTCGAACAGAGCAGTTGTATGCCAAATTTTTGAAATGTGACTTCTGGCTTCGCGAAGTCCACTTTCTAGGCCACGTGGTAAACAATGATGGAATTCATGTGGATCCATCCAAGGTTGACTCGATCAAGAACTGGCCTGTACCCCGCACACCAACAGAAATCCGCCAATTCTTGGGTTTGGCGGGCTACTACAGAAGGTTTATCAAGGATTTCTCAAGGATTGCGCAACCTCTCACTTCACTGACTCAGAAAGGTGTCACCTATCGTTGGGGTGATACACAGGAATCTGCATTTCAGCACCTAAAAGATAGACTTTGTAGCGTGCCTATCCTCTCATTGCCTGAAGGCACAAATGATTTTGTGGTTTATTGCGACGCTTCCATCCAAGGACTTGGTTGTGTTTTGATGCAACGTGACAAGGTCATTGCCTACGCATCACGCCAACTTAAAGGTCACGAAAGGAACTACACTACGCATGACTTGGAATTGGGAGCAGTTGTTTTCGCACTTAAGATATGGAGACATTACCTGTACGTTACCAAGTGCACCATTTACACCGATCACAGGAGTCTCGAGCATATCTTCAAGCAAAAAGAGTTAAACATGCGACAACGTCAATGGGTCGAGCTCTTAAATGATTATGAATGCGCTATCAAATACCATCCGGGCAATGCCAATATTGTGGCCGACGCCCTCAGCCGAAAGGATACTACACCTAAGCGTGTGCGTGCGTTACAACTTACCATCCAATCTAGTCTTCCTACTCAGATACGAGATGCTCAGGTTGAAGCATTGAAAGCAGAGAACATCAGGGCTGAGTCCTTACGAGGATCAAGGAAACAGTTAGAACAAAAGGAAGACGGCGCTTACTACGTAACAGGGCGCATCTGGGTTCCACTTTATGGAAACTTACGCGAGCTTGTGATGGATGAAGCACATAAGTCTCGTTATTCGGTACATCCTAGTTTGGATAAGAAGTACCACGATCTCAAGACTACGTATTGGTGGCCTAGCATGAAAGCCAACATAGCAACCTACGTCAGTAAATGTTTGACTTGTACGAGAGTCAAGATTGAATATCAGAAACCATCAGGCCTACTCCAACAACCAGAGATCCCGACATGGAAATGGGAGCAAATTTCCATGGATTTCGTTACTGGCCTGCCTAGATCTCAACGCGGAAATGACACTATTTGGGTGATAGTGGATCGATTGACTAAGTCTGCACACTTCTTGGCTATAAAGGAAACCGACAAGTTTTCTACCCTAGCAGACATCTACCTAAAGGAAGTAGTATCAAGGCACGGAGTGCCAACCTCCATCATTTCTGATCGTGACTCACGTTTTACATCTGAATTGTGGCAAGCTATGCACAAGTCCTTTGGCTCTCGCTTAGACATGAGCATGGCATATCATCCACAGACGGATGGGCAATCTGAACGCACCATCCAAACCCTTGAAGATATGCTTAGGGCATGCGTAATCGACTTTGGTAATGGCTGGGGACGAGTGTCCTAACAACGGATGGGCAATCTGAACGAGTGTCCTAACAACGGATGGGCAATTTGACCGTTACGATCAAACATCATATATGTATTAACCACAGACGGATGGGCAATCTGAACGAGTGTCCTAACAACGGGTTTATCAAGGGACTTAGGCGATAGACATTGACGTAGGGCACAACTATTATTTGTCAGTTGTCGATATCGTAACGGTCTAGTGGTTCACATGGGGAAGCCCCCACGGGTCATGGTATGGGAAAGAAGGAATTGGTTAATCATATTTTTCACTATGGGGTAACCCCCACGGCAGGTAAGCCAACTAAACAAAAACCATGTTTTTGAGACAACCTAAAACGAACGCCCAACTGTGAACTCACTTAACTTTGTTGTTGACTCGTTGTTACATGCCTTACAGGTCGTTAGATGCTTATGGAGCTTGCGCGAGGAGGAGGTCGTTGTGGGATATGGACTGTTATGTCCCGTGCTTAACATATGAACTTTATGAACTTATTGAACTTATGTTTTGGGTTTTACCTTTAATGCTTCCGTTGTTTAATATGAACTTGGTTAACTAGCTTTTGGTCACCAATTGTATTGTGGTTGGTTTTATTTACTTAATTACGTTGTTCAATATGATTGGTGGCTCGATCCTGGTCATGTCACGCCTCCAAGCTGTGATACTCCGCAGGGTGGATTTTGGGGGTGTGACAATTTTCAAGATTTAGTGCAATGTTGCATTGTAGCACTTTCCCACTCTTTGTTGCTGAAAAATTTGGATCAAACGATGGATATGAAGAAAAACCAGTTTTGCTACTTGATCCTTGAGATGAATCTCCAGAAGAACTCTTTGCATTGAAAGCAGTTTCAATCTTCGGTGCAATGATGGTCTTATCACTAGTACCACCTTTGTAATATAAACCAATGTCTTGTTCACCATCATAGTTCTTCATTCTCGCTATCTTTCGTTGTTCCATCTCTTGAGCTTCGAGTTGTTCAATAAATGTGCTCAGCGTCAGATTGTCAAATTCAGGTTTGTTTTTCAACATCATAAGATACGTGCCCCAGACATCTTGTGGCAATGCATCCGCCAACTTTTCAATCCATTCTTCATTTTCTTTATTGATGTTCAATCTCTTCATGTTCATCACCAAATTACAATATCTTTCTATGATCTTCTTGGTGTTCTTAGTTTTTAATCCACAAAATAGATCAAACTCTTTCTTTAAAAGCGACATTTGTTCTTGATCATCTCTTTACTCCCAACAAACTTAGATTTCAATTCTTTCCATATTGAATGTGAGCTTCCATTGTGCTGTAGTAAGATCAAGATTTCTTCCTTGATAGCTTGCTGCAAAAGACTAACCATCATTTTTCACTTTTCTAATTCTTTTTCTCATCAGCACTTAGATCTTTAATTTCAACTTTCTCTCCGCTATCCTTAATTGGTCTAACATATCGATACTCAATACATTCCCATGCATCTAGGTAATATGCTTGAACCCAGTTTTCAAAACGTTCTGCCCATCCACTATATTCCTCAATACTCATGAGCTTAGGCGGTTTTTGTGTGGTACCCGTCTCATTTTCTAACAACGTACTCTGAGTCACAGTCATCGGAGAAGCAAAGGCATTGTAAAACTCATTTTCTATGATTCTGTAATCAACAATTCACAAACACAGACTTTCAAACAAAATGAAATCTCAAACGAAATGACTTTTGAAAGGAAATAGACAACTCGTGCGAAATGATATCCTGTCTCGTGCGAAATGACTGATTTGGTGCGAAATAAATGATTTCGTGCGAAACAGCAATACTTTCAAGCGAAATGAACAATCTTGATGCGAAATGATTGATTTCGTACGAAATGGAGCACTCTTTCAAACGGAATAGCAGTATGATGTGATTTCGTGCGAAATGAAAATCTCAATTCGTACGAAATGATGCTGATGTCATCAACTCGGCCATGTTTTTGTCAAATTGATCAGGTTTTAGGTTGATTTAAGGTCTAATTCTTTCAAGGATTTGTTAAAACAGTGTTTTGCTTATAATGTGTGAAAATCAAGCCATTTTATCCGTAGAAACTTGTTTAATTTTGAAAAAGAAGGTGTAGAAGTCAGAATTTGATGAAATCAAGCTGAATTCGGTAAGAACTCTTCCTCCTGAGCTCTGATACCACTTGTAGGATCGTTCGCATGACCAAACGAGTCGTTCAGAAGAGTTTTTGCTCAATACGATAGGCGGAAACAAAAGTATCAAGTTGATTCAGCTTGAGATTCACTTTTAACTGTCTTGTTTATTGATAAAAACAACTTTTTACAGCCTGGAGACACTTCGGCAGCACCTCGGTACCGGTATCAAAAAGTTACAAATGAAATGGGCAACATGGGTATTTATAGGCAGGAGCATTTCGCACAGAATAGACTAATGCGAAATGGCATTTCATACGAAATGGTTTCACCATTTCGTGCGAAATGGCCCCAATATACATTTTCCCAGTTTTTCTCGTATAACGTGCCCTGATCTATCAAACCTATTACAAGACTCGATACAAGACGAAGTCGACAGACATATACACCAACAATATTCACAACAGTTCATTCTTTTAGAACCAAAAATTAGTTATTAATCATGTGTTATAACTATATTTGATATAAATTTATCTAGACCATATATCAAATTAAATATTTTTATACACTTATCTACGAGAAACAGAATAAATAATGAGACTCAAGTTTTTATACACGTATCTATGAAAAGAAACAAAATAAATAATGAGACTCAATTATGACTTTGATCTATAAAATCATACCAATATTTCATAACTAAAAAAGTTAGAAAAAAATGCACTTATCTCATATAAAGTAACATTATGTGGTGCAATGATTGCAAATTGTGAAGCTTTGTGGAGCAATCACCTTCTACATCATGGATGACAATTCATATTTGGAGCCGACCTTAATTGCCCATTTACATACTCCATTTGGTTTTGTTGCCTTGCACTAACATTTTATACAAAACAAAATCCAAAAGCTAATCCTTGTATGTTTATATATTAACACTACTAGAAAAAAGACCTTTAATGATACAAGAACAATGACACACACTAATCTTATGACACGTAAACGCGTATGTCATAAAAAAATGTCATCGTTGGTAAAATCTGAATATTTTATGACACCTATCTTTGTGTGTCATCGTTTAAATGTCATTTAAAAAAAAACAAAACACATTAAAATATGCGTATCATCGTTTTATGTCATCTTATAATTTTTATGACACTATATTTGTATGTCATCGTTTAAATGTCATTAAAAATCATGTTAAAATATGTGTGTCATCATTCATTCTGTGTTATCTTATAATTTTTTACAACACTTATTTTTGTGTGTCATCAAAATAAAACACTTATAAATTTATAGGGGTTCCTTTTATCCAAAAACGCAAACCCAATGACCCGAAAACTATCATACCCAAATTACACCTGAACCCGATGAAGGGTGAAACCCAAACCCGATTGAACTAAATCAATGGATATGATTTTGGTGTTTCGGGTTCACCCGAAAAACCCGACAAGCTATTAGAAACATTTCAAATCCCAATATATATATATATATATATATATATATATATATATATTCAAATCCTAATATATTCTAAGTAATTTGAGAGTTGTGAGGTGGAAAACGGGATTCTATATATGGAGGCATATTATGATAAACTGAACGTGCATGGTCAATTAATGTGTCATTACAAGAAATTTAAGTTATAGTGGTGAAGAAACACTAACTAAATGGTCGGAACCGAGATAGTTAGGGGGTTTGAATCCGCATAAAAGGGTTAGCTCTCTCTCGACTGACTCAGTTGCAGCTGAACTTCTTCTCCGGTGATTCTGCAAAAAAGAACACCGTTAGCCTCGCCAAGGGGAGAAGAGGGTTCTCTCCTTGACCCGACTCCGGTGTGAGAATAAGTATTGGTAATGGAGAAGGAAGTATTTGAGAAGTGAGTGTGATCTGAGTTTATACCTGAACAGTTCTCTTATTTATAACCGGGAGTTTGGGAGGGAAAACCTGTTATTGAAAAGATGACGGAAGATGCTAACGCCGTAGCGGTTATTTTCTCTTCCGTTAAGTTCTTTGATCCATCGTTAAGTTGTCTCGATCCGATGTGAATGCACACGGATCGTGGATTGATCTATGGCTGGGGAAATGCCACGTGGAAGGTGATTAAGTGGAGATTATTCTCCAATTGCATGCCATCGTTGTGACTCCAGGGTCGCCTGTGGTGATGACACGTGTCCAGACGGTTATAACCGTCTGGGTGGTGCACGATTGTATTTCTTCTAGAAGATTACTGCTGTAATCCGGTGTGGCATTTTATTGTGTGGACACAGATGAATAAATCCTAAGTCCGGGTAAAATAATATCCAAGTCTGGATATTTAGGCGGAGGTATTGAACAAAGGATTTTGATCCTTTGTTAAATGGGAGAAGGCGCAAGGATTTATGTTTTCCTTTGGGCGCGCGACTATAAATTACTGATTGCTTTCTTCCTTTTGTAAAACCAGTGCGCGGCCGCGCAAGGTTAAAAGATCAAAAGGCTGGTTTGTGGTATGGTCTCAAATCCTTTTTATGAGGTTTTTGGGACCTTACCCCTTCAAGTCCCCCCAGTCAAGTGTTGTACTTATGCAAATAAGTGGAGCACTGGACTTATGAGAGGGAAATGTTTTTGGGCGCGGGAAATAAAAAAGGTGACTTTGTAATCATGCTCTGACGTGTAATGACGTTAGCTGGCAGTAAGAGTAGGTATTTCCCTTCTTTGTCTTGGGATTTGTAATGGCGCTTGTCAGATTTTATTAATGGAGACATGACCTTGGTTCCTGTAGCGCCGTTTAGATGAGACGTTTTTCTGACAGTTAATCATGATCATCCATCTTTATCTTTTCCCGGAGCATCGTTGCTTTATATATATAGATAAATTGGATGCATTATTGACCATACTTTTGGAAAGAATGAAAGGAAAGAGTACCGTTCGTTCTCGGCGATTTTCCGATATAGTAAGGGTTCGTGATGCTGTCGAAGCCCTTCTTCTTCTTTCTACTTTACCGTGTTCAACGGATACCGGGACTGGTAAGTTGTCATCTACTGTTCATCCTTCTTCAGGGGTGAATTCTGGATCTTGCTTACCGGAAGTCAAAGAAGAAAGCGTTGTTCTTTCTGTTGAATCGTTGATGGCTCGTTTCCCGACTCTCCGTCCAAGTAAGTGTGAGTTGATGTATTATCGTCGTCGGAAGAAGGGAAACCCGGTGAACATGGATGTTGAAGATGAACTTGCCGTTGATTAGGTTGGATTTGGGATTTGTGTATTCCCCTTTTGCTGATGTTCTTGAATAGTTTTCTTTTTTGAAGATCATTGCTATGATCTTGTGAAGTGTTTATGTTACACTTTTTTTTTTTTTTTTTTTTGATGATCACTGGTTGTGATGCTTGTGTATGGTTTGTTTCTAACGTTGTGAATATTCTTAGTTTCTGGTACTAAAAATTTCCGAAGATCATTATGATGATCTTTGCTTATGTTATAATATGCACTGCTGTGCATGTAAATTGCTGTTTAGATTACAATATGTTGCATGGCCTTAATTGCTTTTGATAGGTTAAGCGAATGAGAGATGGCATTGTGCTCATGCGTGAACGTTTGTCTAAAAAGGAAAGGGCATGCCAGTTTGCCTTTAGACTTGTTCATGAGGTGTACAATGTTTACCATATTGTTTTCGCGCAAACCAAAAGAATTATATGCAATTTGTAATAAACAGAAATATAAGTAAAGATGACGTTTGCATTGATAAGAGCGCAAGGCTCGCAGTACAAAGGGTAATAAAGAAATACATTGCCTGTATATTCTTTTTGCTTTTGTAGACTGATTCACATGTAACACCTGCGCAGCTGCTGCGCGTTCCAGGTGCGTGGGATTAGTGTCCCATCGAGTCTTTTTAAGGTGTAAGCCCCTTTGCCTAGGACCTCGTTGACAATGTATGGGCCTTCCCATCTTGGCGCTAATTTGCCCGGCTTTTCAGCGTTTGAGGCTTCGTTGTCGCGCAAGACGAAATCACCGGGGACAAAGGTGCATACGCGGACACGCGCATTGTAATATTTTTCGAGTTTGGACTTGTACCTGGCTTCCGTTATGGCGGCGTTCTCGCGCCTTTCTTCTAGAAGATCCAAATCCATTCTGCGCTCTTGTTCATTATTCTGTTTTTCTATGGCTATCATGCGCGGTGATGGTAAACCGATCTCAGCTGGGATAACGGCCTCAGACCCATAGACTAGACTGAACGGAGTTTCGCCGGTACTAGTCTTTGGCATTGTTCGATGCGCCCAGAGGATGCTGGGA
The DNA here is from genome assembly GCA_030545235.1 of Helianthus tuberosus. Taxonomy (NCBI): domain Eukaryota; kingdom Viridiplantae; phylum Streptophyta; class Magnoliopsida; order Asterales; family Asteraceae; genus Helianthus; species Helianthus tuberosus. Next base: position 72,701,251 of record CM060417.1, on the reverse strand, counting down.
AGTTCGTCGACCCACCCTCTGCGTGCTGTCCCGAGTCGCGCTTTTATGCCGTCGACGATTTGTTTGTTTACGCTTTCTACCTGACCGTTCGCTTGAGGATGCGCAACGGAGGTAAAGTTGTGCTCGATCTTCATTTCTTTGAACCATTTTTGAAGATCTTCTGCGGCGAAATTTGTACCATTGTCGGAAATAATGCGCAATGGTAATCCGAACCTGCAAATGATATGTTCCCATATAAATTTGCGGATTACCATTGCTGTTGTTGAGGCCAAAGCTTTAGCTTCCACCCATTTTGTGAAGTAATCAACCGCGACAATGATGAATTTTACTGCACCTGGCGCGTCAGGAAATGGTCCGACAAGATCAATGCCCCACTGTTGGAATGGCCAGGCGGAAGTAACAGGAATTAGCGGATTTTTGGGGCGGAGTGTCTTTGGTGCGTGGCGCTGACATGCCTCGCATCTTCTTAATAGATCAACTGCATCCATGTGCATTCCTGGCCAGTAATATCCGGCGCTCATTATTTTTGCCACAACCATGCGCGGTCCTGCGTGTATCCCGCATAATCCTTCGTGGATTTCTCTGACTAAGTATTGGGCGTCTGTTTTTCCAACACAGCGTAATAATGGGCCCATGAATGATTTTCGATAAAGGACGCCATCCGCCATTTCGTAGTTTATTGCTTTGTGTTGCATTTTTCGAGCTTCTGCCTTTCCTTCCGGAAGTTTTCCGTGTTGAAGATACAAGATAATTGGAGACATCCAGGATGGATCTCCCATTTCTATGACGTTTACTTGTTTGAGATGAATGGAAGGGTTGGATAATACCTCTATGCGTACCTCTTTTGCTAAGTGCTTAAAGCTGGTAGCAGCTAACTTGCTTAGCGCGTCGGCGTGCTTGTTCTCACTTCTGTTTATGTGATTAACCTTGAATGTTTGAAATTGGCTGATTAACATCCGCGCTTGTTCAAGGTATAATGCCATAGCCTCTTTTGCATCGTAATTGCCATTAACTTGCTCGGCTACCAGTTTTGAATCAACGTTAGCTTCAAGATTTCTAGCCCCCATTTTTAGTGCTAAGCGAAGACCTGCTAAGAAGGCTTCGTATTCAGCTTCGTTATTCGTGCTTTTGAAATCTAAGCGTATAGCATATGTGAGCTCGTGGTTGTCTGGGCTGATTAATCGGAGGCCTGCTCCTGCTCCATCATCATTGGAAGCACCATCTGTGTGTAAGGTCCAGACTCTGTCGTCGAAAACAGGTGTTGGGTTCTGGATTGCCTCACATTCTTGTATTTTATCGATAGGAACTTCAGTGGCGAAGTCTGCTAGAACTTGCCCTTTGATTGCGGGTCTTGGTCTGTAAAAAATGTTGTAACCTCCTAGCTCAATGGCCCATTTAGCTAATCTTCCCGCCACATCAGGTTTTGACAAGATTTGGCCTAAATGATAATTCGTGAGAACTGTGATGACATGGCCTGAGAAGTACCTGCGCAAGCGTCTGGACGCGTGTACTAGTGCTAGAACCAATTTTTCTATCATTGAGTAACGAGTTTCAGGGCCAGTGAGCATTTTGCTGATATAGTAGATTGGAGTCTGGATGTTTTCCCGCTCTACCATTAATACTGCACCTACTGCTACTTCCGCGGCTGACAGATATAAAATTAACGGTTCTTTTTCTTTTGGCGCGGTCAGTGTTGGTAGCTGAATTAAACATTCTTTCATTTGCTTGAATGTTGCTTCCGCTTCATGCGTCCATTGGAAGGGAGTTTTCTTTCCGCAGTTTCGCAGCATACTGATAAATGGATAAGATTTTGCCGCATGATTAGCCAAGAATCTGTTCAAGGCTGCTAATCATCCGGCTAGCCTTTGCATTTCTTTAACTGTTGCAGGTGATGGCATTAGCTGGATGGCCTGCACTTTTTCTGGATTAACTTTAAAACCGTCTCTTGTAACTATGAAACCCAAAAATTTTCCTTCTTCCATGCCGAAGGAGCATTTTGTTGGGTTAAGTTTTAGGTTCACGCTTCGTAAAGAGTCGAACGTGCGCTGGATATTGTTGAGCATTGTCTCTTCTTCGTGGCTCATGATGACGAGGTCATCCATGTATACTTCGACAGTTTTGCCAATATCCCCGCTGAAGACTGTGTCCATTAAGCGTTGATAAGTTGCGCTTGCGTTGCGCAAGCCAAACGGCATTTTGGTGTAGCAGTAAATGCCTTTATCTGTGTGGAACGCGGTTTTGTCTTCGTCTTCTCTTTTCATCTGGACCTGGTGATAACCCTTATAACAGTCGAGAAAACATTTCCATCTGAACGATGCTAGAGAGTCGACTTTTTTGTCTATCTCTGGGAGCGCGTAACAATCTTTGGGGCATGCTTTGTTCAGGTCCTTGAAATCGACGCACATCCTCCATCCGCCGCTGTGTTTCTGTACCATCACTGGGTTGGCAACCCATGTATGGTATTTCACTTCGCGCAGGATTCCCGCATTGAGTAACTCTGTTACTTGCTCGTCCATTGCTTTTGCTTTTTCTTCACTGAAGCTGCGCCTCCCCTGAGCGACAGGTTCTACTGATGGTTTGATGTTTAGACAATGTTGCGCGATGTCACGTGGAACTCCAGTCATGTCTGCTGGGCACCAAGCGAATATATCTTTGTTGTTAGACAACAATTCTTTCAGTTGTACGCGTGTTGCTAATGAAATGGCTTGTCCTAGCAGTATGGTCTGCTCTGGATATTCGTTGTTCAAGACCCATTTCTCTAGTTCATTTGGTGCCGATGGTTTGACTAATTTTGCTGGTGGTTCGTCGTCCACGTACATGACTTCTTTGCTTGAATAGAGAATTGCAACTCCGGTTTCTGTCGGAAATCCGCAAGCAGCGTGTGGAATGGAAGTGATCATGCTAAATTCCCTTTGTGACCTTCTCCCGAGCAGGACATCATGACGTGATGTTGCTGGCATGACCATGAAATTGACTGTAACTGTTCGTGAATGTTCACCATCTGATAAAGTCACCGGGAAAGCGATTTGCCCTAATGGGAATACAGCTTCATTACAGAATCCGGTGAGGGGAAAATCGACCGGTTCTAGTCGTGCTTTATCTTCTGGATCGAGCTGTTTAAAGCACTGCTCGTATATGATATCCATCGAGCTTCCTGGATCTATGAACATGTAGTCCGTTCGGTAATGACCGAAAATACCAGTGATAATCACTGGTCGTTCTTCCTGAGGGCCCCCAGGAACAACAGGGAACACGACTTGCTGTTCTCTCCAATGTTGATCATAATTTCGTTTGTTTGGTCTCCGTGACGGACCTCCTTGAACCATGTGTATTTGCTTTTGATAGCTGTGAGGTGGAAAACGGGATTCTATATATGGAGGCATATTATGATAAACTGAACGTGCATGGTCAATTAATGTGTCATTACAAGAAATTTAAGTTATAGTGGTGAAGAAACACTAACTAAATGGTCGGAACCGAGAGAGTTAGGGGGTTTGAATCCGCATAAAAGGGTTAGCTCTCTCTCGACTGACTCAGTTGCAGCTGAACTTCTTCTCCGGTGATTCTGCAAAAAAGAACACCGTTAGCCTCGCCAAGGGGAGAAGAGGGTTCTCTCCTTGACCCGACTCCGGTGTGAGAATAAGTATTGGTAATGGAGAAGGAAGTATTTGAGAAGTGAGTGTGATCTGAGTTTATACCTGAACAGTTCTCTTATTTATAACCGGGAGTTTGGGAGGGAAAACCTGTTATTGAAAAGATGACGGAAGATGCTAACGCCGTAGCGGTTATTTTCTCTTCCGTTAAGTTCTTTGATCCATCGTTAAGTTGTCTCGATCCGATGTGAATGCACACGGATCGTGGATTGATCTATGGCTGGGGAAATGCCACGTGGAAGGTGATTAAGTGGAGATTATTCTCCAATTGCATGCCATCGTTGTGACTCCAGGGTCGCCTGTGGTGATGACACGTGTCCAGACGGTTATAACCGTCTGGGTGGTGCACGATTGTATTTCTTCTAGAAGATTACTGCTGTAATCCGGTGTGGCATTTTATTGTGTGGACACAGATGAATAAATCCTAAGTCCGGGTAAAATAATATCCAAGTCTGGATATTTAGGCGGAGGTATTGAACAAAGGATTTTGATCCTTTGTTAAATGGGAGAAGGCGCAAGGATTTATGTTTTCCTTTGGGCGCGCGACTATAAATTACTGATTGCTTTCTTCCTTTTGTAAAACCAGTGCGCGGCCGCGCAAGGTTAAAAGATCAAAAGGCTGGTTTGTGGTATGGTCTCAAATCCTTTTTATGAGGTTTTTGGGACCTTACCCCTTCAAGTGGCGACACTTTAAGCGGCGACATAGGAAAAGTCGTCACTAAAGGCCTTAATCCAGAACACGGGCTTTTCAAGTGATTTGGGTTTTTCCTTCCTTAACTAATCAAATGGATAGGGTTTATCCCCGAATAAAGGAGTAAAAGTCTCTCCTTAATCTTTAGCAGGAAATTTCCCTCCACACCAAATATGCACACAACAGTGGTTCTCTCTCACACAACAACACACCTTTACTTTGCCGCTGCACCACCTTGACCAGTGACGAAACCAGACTTTTATGATTGGGGGTCGCGATGTAAATGTTATATACACAATACTACAATTATTTACTTTTTATTTTAATGGATGTACTACGACCACAGTACTATAACGATATTATGTTGCTAATGCTAAACTAGACTTTTGTACCGACTAATATATGTTTTTGAGGCTTTTTTATAAAATTTTTGACTTTTGTACAGATTAAAATAAATAATTAAAAGTTGAAATGTTTTTATTACTATTTTCAACCATAAAAAATATTTCAATAAACTATGACTATTTAATGCTAAGAACGTCCTTAGACTCTCTTGCTACTCAGTCAGCAGCTACGTCATATTCTTACAAATCGTTAAACACTCTCAATTTCACCTACAACAATATCCTTACATTTTCCATCTCATCACCTAACTTTTTTAATTATAATATAAACTTTAGGTTTTATATAAATATTTTTAATATAAAAATAGCAATTTATTTTGTTTGCCTATGCTGAATTAATCACCCAAGTTACTAGTATATGACCCAATTGTGTTTGATTAAATAAGCCTTTAATCTGTTAGCCCATAAATTCAACCCTAAATTTATATCCAAGTCAACTTCTACCCTTAAATAAGATAAGTCATCTGAACAGCCGCTACCATTTCTACCGTCCATGATTCATCAACTATCAATTATTTTTGAATCCTTCAATCGTTGATTATTCATCCCTTTCAAATGGAATTGCCTCCATTCAATTCCATCGTTCACCCTTTACTCTGCCGAACCACCTGTACTCTCCCGGAGCACCGCCATCTCCATCCGCTTCAATCTCCAACGCCTCTCTGAAAACAATACGTACGTTTCGATTTTCTTCGTAATTTCAGTGGTTATGTCAATAATTTGAGCAGATCTGTGTCGTTTTTAACTAACAACGAAACCGTAGAATAGTTTGACTTGAAAGAGGAAGACAAATAAAGATATTAGGCCCATAGGAGAGCAACTTACGAACAACGTATGAAAAGGATCGATTCAATCATGTGCCTCTATAGTTTTTTATGTGTATATATGATATCTATGTTGGAAATAGAAATAGGAATGTGTGTTTTCTATGTGGGAAATAAGAATGTGTGTTTGGCTGGTTTTTGATATTGAAAAAAATAAAAAAAATAGACTACTCATAACAGGCTAGGTTTTAATATACTCAAGTTGCATTAGACCATCGTAGTGGTAAGGGTGAATAATGCCCCCACCCTTGGGTGTTTTCCGTCATGAGACAGTACAGTCAGCAAGGGGCATTTTCCGTCAATTATTCCATATGAGTTGATAGCAAATCAACTTATAAAAATCTATGGGTAAAATTACGGTTTGGATTGGATTAGGTCAAGATACTTTGTTGTCAGTTTGCTATGAAATATATAAATGATTAAAACATCAAATATGATTAAATGAATGAGATTTGTGTTCGTGTTCGTTGGCTAAGCTAACCGAACAAATTTTTTTGTTCGTGTTCGTTCGTTAAGCTAATCGAACGAACATAAACGGACTTCTTGCTGAACAGTTCACGAACTATTTGCTGAACATTCGGTTCGTTTACAGCCTTACCAGCGTCAATGCATCTCTCATTCAGTTTAATTATCAAGAATCAAGAAATAAATCCAATAATCATTGTTTTAAAATTCGGTTTTTATACCGTACCGGATTTGGCTCAGAAACGGTTTAACCGGGTGTATCAGGCGGTTCAACCGGTGTACCGGGCGGTTTAACCGGTTTTATCGGACGGTTCAACCGGTGTAACCGGCCGGTTTGAACCGGTTTTTAAATTCAGTAGCCTTTACAAGAGTTGCTCACATCAATTTAAACCCGATACCCGAGAAAGCCGACCCGATGAAACCTGAACCAAACTAACCCGAGAAACATCTACCAAAATCTAATATGGTTCGGTTATCACTTAAAATATATAGACTAGAAAACCCAAAATACCCGAAACCTTAGAACCAAACCCAAAGAAGACCCCCTTTTTTATAATTCCCGCCCTCTAAATTAAAAATCATCAATTTAAAATTTCAATATTTTCTATCAACTCCCACACCCACTTCCTGGAATTCTCTCTAAAATTAAATCGTTCACCCTCTCAGTCAAAACATTCAGTCACATCAAAATTGAACTTCAACGTAGAAGGAGAATCAAAATTGAACTTCAACGCAGGCCGTTTCACCACTGCAACCGTCGGAAAACAACGAATCGCTTCACCACAGCAACTGCCGGAAAACAACCGCTGGTAAATTTCATATGTTTACATCATCTGCTTGCTTATGAATTACGAGTTTTATTTTTTAATGTTTGTGAATTGGAGTTTAATCCATTAATAGTTAACATCATCTGCTGCAAATCTGTAGCTAGGGTTTTTGTAATGTAGAATATGTCTCATAATATGTTAGTTAGGGTTTTGATAATTATACAAAAGTATATTTGGATAAAGTTTATACCTCCTAGCAAGATCCACAAGTGCAAGTTTTAACTTGAAAGTATACTAGTTGTAACCTGAAAGAGCAAAACTAATACTCAGAACATGCAGGACAAATATACTAGTTGTAACTTGAAAGTACATTCGCCACTTGTATGACTCACCCTGATGATGTCTCGTTGGCATCTTTTTTTTTGTTTTTTTTACTTGATACAATTGAGCTAATCTTTTAAATTGGCCTGTTTAAGATCAAACACAACACAACACAACCCAACCAAATTTAACCATATATCGCATATTAGTAGAATAACTTGACTAGCTAGAACCAAATAGTGATGTAGATCATAAACTTGGACATATAGGCAACCTATGAAATTTATGACACTGGTACCAAAACTCCATATGCGTTGCATTGTACATTAAAAACAACAGAAAAAAAACGTAGTGTAACACCCCAACCCCGCTAGGGCTGACGTGTCACTCTTACAGATATCAAAACTAAAAACCAATCAATAGCATTAAATAAAAGATCCTAATTACATTTATTACGTTACTGAAATAAAGAATCTTGGCCAGCAACTTCCTAACGCTCCTCACTGAAATCCCAGATCATCCCATGTCAGCTGTAAAACAAATAGGAAAAACATAAAAAGAAAAATACGGCTGAGCCAAAAATTGCTCAAGTAACGGAGAAATCAACAGTACAAGTAAAGTCATATCAGCGGAAGCAAGACACAACAAAACATAACTGAGACTGAACTGAAACGGTTACTAACACGAGTACTAAAAATAGATGAGGACACAAGACTGATACAAAAAAAAACTGATACACAAGTGATCTGAACTGCAACGGAAACTGATATGGAAACAAAAGTCATTCAGATGCATAACCGATATCGAACCCAACACAAAGCCGATGTAGAGAACTGGTACATGGTTAACCATGATGATTAAAACCATTTTTTTATATACAAACTCATTTTTTAACATCATTTAATAATGCTAATATTGTTTTATACGAGAGGCAAAACTATCTTCTTTTATTGAAGGTTTGAATCTTATGAAAATATAATAATTTATTATACTTCATAGTAAATCATAGTTAGACAAAATAACTAAGATTTATATTTAAGAAATAGAATAAATCAAATAAATTGTTTTTCAAAACGTAATATTTATGATAATTTTGTAAACCGGCATAGGAAACTGACACGGAAACAAAAACAACTAGTAGTATACCCGTCCGGTGGACGGGTTTTTTAGTGTTATGACATAAGCGTTTTATTTTACGTTCACATATATAATATAGCACATTTACGTGTATAACATGCCTAAAAATTTGAGAAGTTATGTTGGAAACAATTTCAATAAATACCTGTCACGAGCTTTTGTAAATCGGGATTATAGCTTGGAATCAAATACTTATTTTAGCACCTCTTTTAGTAAATATCGGTCACGAGCTTTTGTAAATCGGATGTTGGTCTAACCACCATACGTAACCACATTGAAGGGACTCTAGATGGTGCATATCTACCAGCAATTAGAATTACAATTTACCACAAATACAATTGTGCCCAATAAATTTTACTAAAGAAAACTGGCTTAAAAAGATGATCACATTGAAAAGGCACAAAAAGGGATGTCCTTCAACAACAGTTCAAGAATCAGATGTAATTTGTCATTTTACATAACAAAAACCTTGCATACAAATGCAAATATAGCAGGTAACTCAAGATTCACCGGTTGTACCTTTGCAATAACAGCATCCCTAAAACCTTTTCTGCCAAGGATCTTTAGTTTAGCAGAAGAAGATACTACATAGAGCATATGCTCTTTAAAAAACATGACAATCATCTCTTTCCTCCCTGAAATTAAAACACGATCAAGTATATGCATCAGATCGTCACACAACAGAAATCAATCAACAATATATATTGACTGTCTGAAGCCCTAGAATCATTTACCTTGTGAGGTGGCGTTCCGGGTCTCAACATATTGTTGCCAAAGTCAAACCTTCCTTTCTTTTCAGAAGCCTTGAGAATTTGAAATGAACAGGTCAACGTATCATCCACACTCATCATTGCACCGGCATTATCAAACTCACCACAGTAATTTGGTGCATAAAATATGGTCACAAGCTGGCGGTTTGCAAAAAACTCATACCCATCTTCCACAACCTTCAAAGCATCAAAAGAATGAGTGCAAGAACTAAGAACGTATATCAAGTTCGCTAATAGAACGAACCCATAAAAATAAAACATGTACCTGGTGAGCTCGGCAGATAAGATCAAGATCATGTTTCTCAAGAAACTCTGAAACCTTATCAGCCTCAAACGTATAGGAAACACCCTTGTCATTCTCAGTTCTCACCCTATCCTTCTGTATCTCTATCAGGGTCATACCTGGCCACCCCATGCCTACAAGAATCTACGGACAACAAAATAACAATACTCCTATCATATAGTTTAATTACTTAACAATGCATCTAATCGTCTTAAAAACAAAAGGCATCCTTCACTTCAACCACTTAGCCTATAAATAAAACCCACATTTTTAATCCATTCTTTAGCTTATAAAAAAAACCCACATTTTTAATCCATCCTCTTATCAAAATAGACCACTATTGATACCCTACATAACTCGATGTCGACTTATAATCAATAACTTCAACATGCAAAGAAATGACAAACCCATTAAACACAAACAAACAATAATCAACACAATAATGCAACATCCTTACTAAATACAAATTCAAAATAACATAAATACAGCTTTCTAAAACACATGCAACAAAAAAAAAAACTCAAAACAACTAATAAATTACCTAAAACAACTGCAGAGGCAGAACAAAACCTGCGGACAAAACAAAATTTATAAAAACAAAAAAAATGAAAACCAAAAAATCAACCTATAACGTCATCAAATAAGAACCATAAGATTAAAACAAATTATTTACCTGTAACAATGTAACCCCAAACAACTCTAATTCCAACTTCACGCGGCAACAAACCTGAGAAATAAACCCTAAAAGATGATTAAAAAAAATAAATGATGCAAAAAATTACTAAACAGAACACGAAATTATACCAATTAAATCCAAATACAGGTCCGAAGTTTGAAACGCAAACAACCTAAGGAAACATTTGGCCCGGAATTTGAAACACAAAAGCCTAAAGAAACAGATTTGACGACAAATTTCTTTGTCATTGTTCGCTACTGGTTGTTGTGATGACGACGGCGAATGGTGGTGGTGCGCTGGATCCCCCAACAGCAAAGCAACTATCGGAATTGTATGGATCTTCGTCTTTGGACGTGCTTCTGTGGGATAATATGTCATCGGAGAGTGGAAAGGAGAAGAGGGAATTCCAGGAGTTAAACTAATTCAGTGGTGTGCAATTTATTGAGTGGGGAGAAATACATGGAAATTACCAGTTTTGAAGTTTGGCCGCGGTTACAAATCGGGAATTGCGGAGGGCGAAAATGGTGGAAGGAGTGGTATTCAACCGCCACGATGAATAAGGAGGAGGAGAGAGAGTGCTCAACTGCTCTGAACTTCCCATTTTACAGTTATTTTTCTTAGTTTAAATGGATGAGATTTAATCTCAGGTTGATCTAATGGATGATATTGAATTTGATAACAGTTATGGTTTACGCTGTCTATAGTATATATAATTACATTAACGGAAACATTCTAAATACGGTTTAAAATCTTATAACGTTTAAAAGAATGAACTGTCAAAAATATTATTTTTAAATAAATGTTTGGATTTAAATTGCTATCTATTAATTTGTCATATTTCAAAAGTTATTATTTAATGAAGATAATTGATTTTATAGCTTTGGAGATTTATATTTAACTAGTGGGAAACCCGCGCTACGCGGCGGGATCATAATTTTTGCTGATACGTATTGTAGACACTGCGCATATGATTTGTTAATTTGAATGATTTGAACAATTTGGATTATTCTTAGTTTGTTCCCTTCTATGTGTGCATTCTAATAGTGCTCTGGAAAACAAATGTAGCGTGATGAAAAGTAACAATGCTATATTTATTACGAAACGGAAAATCATTTGCTTTTAAATACACCGGAGGAAATGTAGCTTGGATGTTGAATTAGTAGGTAAGGTATATTTTGGTATACATGTTGTCTCCTCCGTTGGTGAACTGCAAAATTTGTAGTATATGGGACATGAGGTTAGTATTGTATGGTTTGCAATAAATGAAGAATGTTTTTATGTTGCGGAAATAAAATCCAATGTTATGGATAAGAGTAGCAAATGATGGTATATGTTAGGTTGAAGTGATGTACCTTTGTTTTTAGTCGCGTAAAACCTCTTGGTAGATGACATTTGAGGTGAAAACCCCGTTTTTGTTACGGCTGTTGGTTGGATGCACTAATACCTTTGTGTTCTGCCTTGTTGTGCATCGTGACAACGCCACATAAAGTTGGCCATGTGAGAATACAGGTTCGGGGAGGTAAACACCGACGTGGGGAATGGTTTGTCCTTGCGCTTTATTTATCGTCATGGAGAAGCTAAGCCGGACTGGGAACTGTTTTCTTTTTAGTTTGAATGGAAACATATCATCTTCAGAGGGATTGAGGGGTATTCTTGGTAGGAAGACCCGTTTGCCTTTATGTTCTCCAACCGCTATTTCCGCATCAATAACACATCGCTCAAACCGTTTACATATTAGTCTGGTGCCATTGCATAGGCCATTTGACGGGTCGATGTTTCGTAACAATATAATTGGGCATCCAATTTTTAGGTGTAGTTTGTGTGGTGGGATGCCACTTATTGTTAGTGAGTTTAGGAACTCAATCGGGTACAAATGGTGTTGGTCATCATCAACCTCATCGAAACTATAGTAGTGTCTTTCATCTCCTTGGAAAATGTCAATTAAGTGGTTGTTAATCTCGTCGACACTCTTATTTCTCGTTGTTAAAATGGCTCTAGAGGTTATGTAAACGGGGGACTGGGCATTTGCGTTGAGGGAGGGAAAAATGGCTTGAATGAGTTGTTTGATGGAGTTTTCCTTTGTGGTGAATGGGATTGTCATGTCGTCGGGGATGCGGATTTGGTTTCCATCTATGGTCTCCTCAATTCCATTGCCGACTCGTAAAAGGAATTCCGAGAACCACGAATCAGTACGCGCTCTCATGTTTATGGAAAGGCATATTTTCGTAGTTAAGGACCAAAGAGGTGACATGCGTAGGCTGGCGTCTACGATTTGCGCTCGTGTGCCTCGTCTAATTACAAAAAATGTTACAAAAAATCAAATTACATCTTATCTTAAAACTAAACGTAATTAATTTATATGTAAGTATTCGTAATTATAGACGGATCTCCGACAGGGTCATGTGAATAGTAAAAAAATGAAAAAGGTAAATAAAAAGAATTGTCGGTGATCCGTCGTAGATAACCGATAGTTACCATAATATGAGGAAACTGCCGATTGCCGACAGAGATTTTTGGCCGGGGGCAAGAATGTCCATATTTTGTCGGACTCCATTGGAAATCATACAGATATTTCGTTGGTAATCCATCGCTAATTGAAAGATATTTTTAAATGTAATTTTTATAACTTTTCTTTGTTTTTTTTTCTGCAACTGGTAAAAGAGTAAAAAGCATTGAGAATGATTGGTGGGTTAACTTATATGCTTTTTTCCGTCCGTTCAATAATATTCCATGCTTTTCGTCAACGTTAGACAAGCATGGACACCACCGTAGCGTCTCCTCCATGTGGTGCAGTCGTGGTTAAACAACCAACCACCGTACAAGCTGATTTATAGTGTAAAACATCAAATTCAAATTAAAGAGTGGGTTACAGTCTTACCTGACGAAATTGATGTTCAAAAAACTTGAATTGCGGAGAAATTATCCAGCAGATGTTCTAAAATTGATTTGTTGAAAGAAATGAGGGTGATTGATTTAGCAATGGAGGACCTCCAAATGTTGGATTCGTGTCTGGAATAACGTCAAGCTAGTCATGCAACAGATTGTTCAACAAGTACTTCATGTGGGGCTTTTGATTAGATCAAAATAACGAATAAAGACGTACAAAAAAACACATTACCAATGGCTAAGGGATGAAGTTCAAGGAGAGTGGCCGGAGTTTCTTGGTTCGCCGGTGCCGCTCGGATCGATCACATATATTTCAAACAAGGAATTGAGTGTGATATTTCAAGGAGAGTGGCCGGAGTTTCTTGGTTCGCCGGTGCCGCTCGGATCGATCACATATATTTCAAACAAGGAATTGAGTGTGATAGTTAAATCGAAAGGGCTCTAACGACAGTCGTAGGTTATCCTTTTATAGTGATCAAGACGATTAACGACAATCATTAAGCGATTAATAGTGTATAAGCGATTAATAGTGTATTAACTGTTCGGTTATGATCCAGAATGTGTAAAATCACATTTAATTGCTGAAAGTGGAAAGACTTGGTGTTGATCCTTCGTTGCCTCCATAGGTCAATAGTAACAAAACACAGGGAAAAGAAAGAGGCTCTGCTATGTAGGTTGGTTTTATTTATTTACAATTAGGACCCTAGACAATAAGTTAGGTTCAAAACAATAAGGAACTTTAAATGCATTTAGTGTATTTAATTAGAAGTTTATTAAATAATGTATTAATGTGTCTTAAGTTTTGGGGTAAATTACAATGATGCCCTCCTCAAATGAAGTTAAATTACCTTGTTGCCCGTCTAATATGTATTATATAGTAGTATAGATATAGATAAACAAAATAAATTAGAGAACCCGAGTTTAAAAGTGTAATAATTTAATCCTTACGGAGTTTCTTGAACCGGGAATCGGCATGAAACAAAGACATGACTCGATGACAAATATAGAACAGACCTTGGATCAAATACTAAACAAAAATTATGACGGATACAAACTAAACGTATAACACGACGTCTGAATCTAAGTCAATATTGAAACTAACACTAAGACGGATACCGAGACAAAACCGATACAAATGTAGAGTCGAAACAGAATAATACAGATACTAAACAGATTCAGATACTGAACGTAATTAGACACAAATCCATAATCAGAAACAGATACATAATCTAAAACTAAACATATCGGAAACATAATCCGATACACGATCGGAACCATAACCGTATGCACACATAACTTATCATAACGTAATCAGAAACAAAACAAAACATAATCACATACGGAAACGTATACTAACGAACACAACAAATGTATATCAACAAAATAAGTTATGTAATACAGAAGCACCCAGAGCCAGAAACAGAAGGGTACACAGGTAGCTACTCTATGCACCAATGAGATGGTGAGTGTGGCGTGCACGCATTATTCCATCCCCTAGAAGTCAGAAACAGAGCTAGGATCGATCCATACGCCTCTAAGGGGCCAAGGTAATACACAAGCACAAGTCAGAGATGCTGTGATTTTGATTACGCATTGTCACGGAAAGTGTTCATGTCGTTGATGCCCAAACGACAAGTCAGAAACGCTCGGGTGACAGAGCACAAAAGCTTAGGTCATGTAAATAATTTACAGACAACTAAACTTAATTACTAATAGGAGCATGCGACCATGAGTACAAGTCTGAGGTATAGCATGCTATAACATACTAATAATCAACACAGACAATACCAACATAAAGAGAGCTAACGGGCAATTTTCAAAAAGACTAAAAGATATAACGATAACATAATGAAGACTGACCGATGAATACAAAATCCGTACTACAAAGTAACAGATATGATAAAGAGAACTACTATGATGAGAAGACTAAAGAATCTGTACCAATGAGTAACGAAAAAAAATAAAAGTATACTACGATGAAAAGAAAACGGAATCCGTACCAACGAGTAACGAAAAATAAAAGTATACTATGATGTAAAAGAAATAGAATCCGTACCTTAGTTTAGCCAAGCAAAGCAAATAAAAACACGTCGTCCTCAAAAGTATGCAAACCTCTATTATAATTGTAAAATTTACGAACATTAATTCGGCTATATGATCCGTTGACTATTCGATTGTCCGACAACGAAGACCTTACCACTCATGACCTTCTTTTAATGATGGGTTAAATAGTCGTCATTCCAAAAGAAATTTGTTATATACGCATTTGATTAGGATAGCGACACACAAGTTACTATCATATTTGAAGAAATATTTTTTATTGAAACCAAATTACTTAGTTACAAAATACGTTTTGAGTTTAGTACGTATAAAATAAGTCTCCTGGTCGTTCTTAATACACTCTTATCATCAGTGGCGGACTTATAGTGTTAATAGGGGTAGTACGGGCTACCCTTCAACTCCGTCTCCGTAGTGTAAAAATACCCCGTAACTCCATTTCCGTAGTGTAAAAATACCCCTCAACTCCGTTTCTGTTATATAAAGGATACCCCTGATCCTAAAAAAAATTAGGATACCCCTAACCTTTTGGGCTAGTTCCGCCACTGCTTATCATGTGTTAACCATTTGAGTTATTTAATAAATTATTTATAAATTAGATTGCTATTTGTCAAAATGCCTATTTATTTTAAATAGAATAGAATAGAATTCCTAGTTGACCCGTAGGAATTTCCTTGAACATGCTGAAATAGTGGCTAAATATATATATAAAAGAAATAAATATATATTTAATTTAATTTCACATTACACAACACCTACTAAAACTTTACAGAGGGTTATAAGCTCTTGGATTTCTAGACTAAGTGAGGCATGAATCAATATACATGAAGGTAAGGACAACGAACACAACTTCTTATTGTATGAAAATTTTAAGTTCTTGACTTTCAGTTTATGTTGAATTCTAGATCGTACAATCTTTAGTCGCGGGAACAATCGGACCAAACATAATTCGTATATCAGAGAATAGGATTCGAGTTGGTACCTTAATTGCCAAACAAAGCTAATCCAGGGACACGATGTTGTTACGAAGATGACAAAAGAACATGCGAAAAGCAATTCAATAACGGCGGTGCGGCATCGAACGGTGTGTGGCGGTGGCTAATGGTGAACTGAAGATTATGCAGAATCATGTTAAGTGTTGACGGTGATCACAAGAGGTGACAGAGTGCAGTGACATAGAATAACAAGTGCGGTGGCGGTGAAAACTTACGGGTCGGGTTTGAAGACGAACATAACAATGGAACGGTGGGTCGATATCTATTAAATCTAATAAAAGCCATACCTAGGGGACACGTGTCCCCCATCTAGAGCCTCTATAACACATTTTCCCGCCATTTTCTATTCCTCTAATTTCCCTGATGTGAAACCCGACTCGGGATCCATATGATGTATCCGGGTCCTGTTTTGTAGTTCCATATATAAATTGCTTGAAACCGTTTGTTTGTTTCCATTATTTGTTTCCATTCTTCCTCTTCTGACTTCTCTCATACTCTTTGAGAGTATTAGGGTTTTCTTTGTTTCCATTGTTCGTCTCAATCTGCTCTTGGAGACATCTTCAATATCAAGGTACGACTCATCGAAGCTGCGGCAGATGCAGAGTGTTTTAGAAGAGGTTTCGATTGCTACGTAAGTTGATGTTACGGTTTCTGTTTCTTTTTTCGAACAAATGAATGGAGATCGTCTTCATCTTGCAACAAGTTTCAGATCCGATCTTCATCTTTCGTCTTCCATTCAATCAAGGCGTCATTCAAACAGATCTGTTTACGATCTACGTTCTGATGCGGTTGTTTATGTATTTATGTATCGATTTGTGGCCATTCAATCAAGAAGTCAAAAGCTCACTTGTGGGAATCTTTTTTTACTAATTTTGTACATATATTTGTTGTTTCAGATTGTGGCCAGATCTTATTCAGAAGGCAAAAGAAGGAGGGTTGGATGTCATTCAGACTTATGTTTTCTAGAATGGTCATGAACCCTAACCTGGTCAAGTAAGTGTGTGTGTGGTGTTTTTTTTTTTTTTTTTGAATCAGTTAAATATTTATTTATTTTTTTTGTTTTCTTGATTCAAAATATTTTTTATGTTTTTTTTTTCTCAGTGTTATTTTGAAGATAGGTATGTAAAGTTCATAAAGCTAATCAAGCAAGCTGGACTCTATGCTCATCTTAGAATTGGTCCTTATGCTTGTGCTGAATAGAAATTTGGGTAAATATTATTATTTAAAAAATAATCCATATATATACATGTATATGTATATTTTAATTTCCAGACAAAAAAATTAATTATATTCCAATTGTCATCTCAATTACAGGGGATTTCCTGTTTGGTTGAAATATGTTCCAGGAATTAGTTTCAGAACAGATAATGGCCCTTTCAAGGTCTGCTTATGACACTTTGAATCTTTTGAATAATATCTTAATTTATCCATACAATATTTATTGATTTTTTGAAATGAGCATGTAATGATGAAATGATGATGATTATGTATGTATGTATGTATATATATATATATATATATATATATATATATATATATATATATATATCATATATGTATAGGTTGCTATGGAAAAATTCACAAGGCACAAAGTGAATATGATGAAAGCCAATGGCTTATATGAGTCTCAAGGTGGTCCAATTATTCTATCTCAGGTAATTAAAGACGCTTATGTCACCAAGATGACTGATAATTTGCAGAATTGTGTTTTTAACTTATAAGTTGTTAATGTGACAGATTGAAAATGAATACGGGCCGTTGGAGTACGAACTCGGAGCACCGGCTCGAGCGTATACAAAATGGGCTGTACAAATGGATTTTAGAGAGTATTTGTGGTGGGTTAAAAAGCACAACAGTTCTGGTCCTCCTACAGTGTAGTAATTGGAAGCCTACTCAGTGTGAAAATTTCTCTGTTGGCATGAAATTTCGTGATTGGAGGGCTCAACTGCAACGACAAAGGATTGCGTGCAAGATGTATGTATTATGTTATTACTTTTGATTTCTTATTGTTGTTTTATTTTATTATTTTAAGAATTTGAATATGATGACTTGCTTGATTGTTAATTGCTTAGTTTGACATATGTTGTAAGAATTTTGTATAATAATGTTTGAAATATGTGCTAAATATCTGCATCATTTTGTTACTAGATGTAAAATCATGTAATTTTGTTGTATCTCTCTATATATAGTTGATTAGTACTACATAATACCTTACAAGGTTTTTATTATTATATAAAATCATGTAATTTATTTGGTTTGCCATTTATTTAGTTTAATTTTTTGTTTTTGTAATTACTAATTTACTAATAATTTTCATTATAAAATATTATCTATCCAGAATTTAAGTTTTTTAAATATGGTTGTAAGTCATATTTCTTATAATTTTGACATTTTAGTCAAACTTTTAACGGTTTTGACTAAACTTACGGTAAGGTTTTTTCTAGGGAAACTCAAGAGTATTTTTGTTCGTTTCAAGTCGCCATTCTTTCATATACTAATCTTCCTCCAGACGCCACCACCGAATCTTCTTTTGTTCATTGATTATCTTCAAGGTATGTTTTCATGATCTAAATCATTATCCGCTCTATGCCTATATCCTCCAGTCACAACATTTTTGTGATTAAAAGTCTCATCTCACTTTATAATGATAGTTGTTTGGTATCATTATGACTGTATATATTTCCTTCTTTTTATGTATATTTCTAAGTTTTGTGGTACTAATTGGCTATATGGTATTGTATATAACTTACGAGAATTTGATTGAATAGGTTATTTCTATGTAATTGGTTTTTTTTTTTTTTTTTTTCTAATTCCAAACTATTACTGGCCCTGACCTAATATATTTAGATGTGTAGTTATACCATATAAAAATTTTACAGTGGAGTTTTTGATTGTTGAGTGGTGAATGCGGGCTTTTTTAAGAGAAAAGGTTACAGAACCATTTTGAGGTGCCTAGATGCATAATCCATTGTCGGTGGCTTTGACAAGTTCATCATACGTTTCTTGAGGTAATTTTTGAACTTTTTTTTTTGTTTTTTAAGCATATCGATCTAAGGGGGTGCTTATGAAACCTTTAGGGAGAATATTGAACAATTTTGTGACTATGATTTTGATCGAGTAGTCCTTATTGCAAGCAGTTATTGATTTTAATCAATTAATTAGTTCAATATAGATAAAGACGATGATAGTTAATAGTTAATTGTCAACCTTCCCCTATGAAATAAGTTATACCTATGGAAGTTTTTTGAATTTAACAGTCCATTTTCATTTTCCGTTGGCGAGGTACTTAAAATAAAATTGCAATATTTTTGGGATTTGAATTCGAATTGTTATGAGAGTTACTAAATTATGTCCGATATTTTTGGTAACTGGCATCTCTTTCCAACATGTGGATTGACCACGTTCTTAATGATTTTCCTATTTTAGACGGCTGAGATTTGATCTCAGCATGATCATACATTGATTATAACATATATGGAAACAATTTTGATTAGTAGGGTTAACAAAATTAATTCCGTTATTTTTAGAATTTGGAACCATTCAGTTTATAAAACATACTATATAAACCTTGAATTGTATTCTTGCTTTTAGTGTTTTTTATGTTTTTGCAGGCTCGAGCAACTTCAACAATATAATTTGTTCTCTATATTTTTAAATTTGTAAACTCATATAGTTACTTATCTATATTAAGATGCTTCGTTTTATTTTAATCTTCAACTTCAGATTTCCATAATAAGTTCATGCGTACAGTTTCTTTATGATCAGTAACGTAATTTTTTTTTTCTAAAAGTAAGAAACATATCAATTTTCAACACCGCGAAATTCGCGGGAATTATCACTAGTAAGAGTATATGCAATGATTATCGGCTACAAAAGATATTCTATTAATGCTTAAACAATCAAGTTTATTCGGTTAGGATTTGAATTCGAAATGGAAAGGATTATGCGATCGGAAATCTTGCCGGTGTTAAGGAGATGACAAAGAGACAGATTCATAATTTACTAAAATAGCATGATTTAATTCCAACTTTTTCGTTACTTACACAAATAACCTTTCAATTTAATTTTATTATAATAAACCGTAATCTATTATAACTCAATAAAAAAATGGTAATATTTAAGATCTAATTATTATTTTTTTATAAAATAAGAATACAAAATTGTCAAATAATATTTAGTGAATAAAACGATCGGTTAAAGTCGTTGTTCATTTAATTGATTTAACGACCTATTAATTTCATTTAAAACCCGACGTAATGAATCACTATTTAATATTTTAGGGTTTCTAAATTTTCGTATATTACACATAAGGTTGGGGAAACAACGGAAGTTTGTGATTCTGAGAATGGAGGTTTTGGGTAGAAGATTTTTTAATTTTTCAACGTGGGTGCCATTGTAGCTACCATATGGACACTCTCCATTTAATCCTAGAAATTAATGCATTTAATTATGTAAGTATACAAGTAAGATGTTTAACGAATACTCAAAACATCTGCCACATGAGTTTTATGATCTTTTAAACATGCAAGTTAAGGATTAAATGGGCCACCTAAATTGTTAGCAGTTTTGTGTTTGTTATGTTCTTACTTGTTACCTAAATTTTGTTTTCTGTTATATAAGTTGCTAGGTTAGTTACCCGTGTGATACACGGGTTGAACAAATAATTTTTGTAGGTGTTTTAAAGACTACATAGAACATTGGATAAAAAACGCAAAATTGTAATTAGAATTAATACCTACATGTGATGCACATTCAAAGGGGTAGACAACTAAATAGATTGATCTGTTATAGTCAAAGTAATAGATTAATGTTAGTGTTGAAAGTTTGTAGAGGGAGAGCAAGAATTGCTTCTATATGAACATCCATGAAAATTTAGGGTTACCAATTTAGTAATTGATAGAAAAAAGTTAAATATGGAACAAATTAATCGTATGTTTCAAAATCAAAGACACGAGCCGATTATCCAAGCAAGACTAAAAATTGTATAAAGTATGATATTAGATACTAGTCGGATTTCTCCCGCGCTTCACGGCGGACTTTTGGTCGGTATCGATTCGGTTCATTACAATAACAGTACAATACCGGCACTTGGTATAGCAATCAACATGAGTTTTACATTGACCAAAAACCATATAAACGAAAATGGCGGGTCGTCATGATAAAGAACCAAAAAAGTTAGCTATATTTGACCTGTTAGAATAGAACTTTCATCGAATCGTAGTAAAAATAGGCACAACGCAACAATATATTCGGAATTCTATAAAAACGTCATATTACATTAGTAAAAAAAATAGAAGATTTATTCAATCGTAGATAAATATAAACACGTCACAACAGTATATTCCGAATGTTATAAGTAAATGTTATTATTACATTTCTAAAAAAAAAAGTCGGTAGTTCTTTGATAACATGTACATTTGTGCTTTGGTCACTTATACATTGTCACTTACAACTTGGTTTTGAGTTATATTTAAATGTAGACATAATTAAAAATAGACGTTTCGCAACAACATACTCAAAACTTTATCTAACATCCTATTTAAATAGGTATCAACTAAAAAAATATAATAAAATTTAAATAGTATTAATACAAAACAAATTTGAAAATACACGTATAAGAGAAGGTGATTATTTCAAAATTAACTTTCTATGAATCCACTTATTTTTATCATTAGTTTATCAAATCACAATTAAGTTTAAATCCAACCTTTGTCTCATTCTTCACTATCACTTTATCCAATGCACTATAAAGAAAATTGAATATATATAATAAAACTACAAGTTACTATTCATCAGAGGTTTGTATTAATATAATATATATATATATATATATATATATATATAATATAATTTGATTTTTATCTAAAATTTCCGTATTCTTTATTATAATAGATCATGAAAAAGTTATTTCTACATATTTGTAATAAGTGATAGATTAATATCTGTAGACTGAAAAAATGTATCAAAATAAATAAATAATAAATGAAAATGTGTGTCATTTCATAGTATAACAATTTTGGAAACTAATAAATATAAAAACTTAAAAAGACATGTTTAAATTTGACATTAATTTTATAAACTTTGAATTAGCTGATTTCAATTTAAAACAATTAATATAATATACAATTGTTATATTTGAATGTTTGGAAATTATACCAAAACTAAATCATCGAGTCTTTTAAATTTGAATTTCGGAAATTAAGCAATCACTAAATTTAATGTTGGAGTATTATAGGAAATAAAATTTGAATAATGAGATATAAAAAGTCAACAATTATTGGATGAAACTTAAAGTTACCAAGTGTACGCATATTAGACAACTCTAAATAATTTACCATAAAAAGAGGAGCTTGATTGAGCGCCAAATGTACTTATTTTTATTTATAATTATAGAGATTAAAATTAGGTTTGAAGTTTGATTTTGTTTTTTGTCATGGTGAATAACTAGCTAGTGACAAATGGCCATGGATAAATCATGGATTTCGCCAGATAGATTATCAAATGCATATGACAAAGGTGTGGAAGCTTTTTTAGAGTTTGCGCTTAGTAACAATCCTCAATTGGATGTTATTCCATGTCCTTGTGTAAACTGTATCAATTTGTGTCACCGCTCTATTGATGATGTGCGTTATCATTTGTTTGCCCACGGTATCGATGAAAGTTATAAGGTTTGGTCTTTTCATGGAGAAAAACTTCCGAAGCTTGATTCTAGATGCCCTAATGAATCTAGACCTCCTGACTTTATTAATACAAAGGAAATGCTACATGATGCCTTCAATTATGTAGAGAATGAACCCGATTCATTGAAATCACTTCTTGAAGAATGTGATAAACCACTTTACATTGGGTCAAAGTGTAATGCACTTAGTGGATTGTTGAAATTCCAACATTTGAAAGGTCAATTTGGCTGGTCTGATGCTAGTTTTAATGCTTTGTTGGGTGTCCTAAAAGATATCTTGCCATCAAACAATACAATTCCTACCTCGATATATGAGGCCAAGAAGTTGCTGTATAATACTTGATGAATAAATATTGTTGTCGTTAGCCTGTTAAATGTTAATAATACTTGTTGTATAGTTCTGTTAGCTTGTTAATATTGCTGTTGTAAGCTGTAAACTGTAATAATACTTGCAGAGTTGCAGTAAATTGTAAAAAAACTTGTTGTTAAGTGTTAACAGTTAATATAATATTTGCTGACTTCTTGTATAATACTTGCTGACTTCTTGTATATACTTGCTGAGTTGCTGTAAATTGTATAGTTCTGTTAGCTTGTTAATTGCTGAGTTGCTGTAAATTGTATAGCTCTGTTAGCTTGTTAATATTGCTACTGTAAGCTGTAAATTGTAATTATACTTGTTGTTAACAGTTAATTTAATACTTGCTGAGTTGCTGTATAATACTTGCTATTAGCCTGTTAATAATACTTTCTTTTTATGTTTTAACTACTGAATCTAATGAAATTGATGAGAAAAGTCTTTTTTTATGTTAACTATTTATTATTTTATGATATATATAATTTTAATATTTATATATTAATACCGCCTCAGCCTTACGTCTCGTTCCGCCTCAATACTTACGCCTCGTGAGGCGAAAGGAAAATGCCTCGATACTCGTTTCCGTTTCCGTTTTTTAAAACCTTTGTCATGGCGGAGTCCAACTGCAGTATGATGGTTTGGATTAGGGCTGTGAAGATATCCAGAATTTAATTAGCTCTATAACAGAAACATGGCGAAGATGAAAGATTGTAAACCTCAGGGACTAAAATGACAATTTAGTCTTGACTTAATTTGGTTTTTGGTTTTTGTAGAACACATTCATAAAGAAAAAAAAACTATTTTCTTGATATTATTTGACTTAGTTTGGTTTTTGGTATTTGTAGAAAACATTGGGTGTTGGCAGTTTTGGACATGAAAACATATACTTGCTATTATCTTGATTCTAAAGGAATAGCACAATCAATATGGTGTTGAAGCAAATTATTGATGCGTAAGTAATATACATTATCAAAAAATTATATTATAATATTATGATATATTTCTTATTTTTTTAGGGAAATGGCCTTTTATGCTATACAAAGTGTCAACTGGGTTAAGGCTAATGTAAGAACTTATTTCTTATTGAAAGAAACATATCAATATTTTTATTTGTGTAGTGTACATGTGTTGAAATTGTAACTTTAACTTCATCGACTAAATTGGAATCTTTAATTGTGTAGTGTCCATATCAGACGAGAGTGACTGAATGTGGCTATTATGTGTTGAAGTTCATGAAAAAGGTGGTTGAAGAAGGAATTGAAATACTTGCCAATGACAACGTAAGTACTATTTTTTAAATGATTACTTTTGGAGTATTATTAGTTTGTTAGCTAATTAGTTGCAAAGCTGTTATTAGATCACTGAATTTAGTTTATAATTTTGGGGATTTTGATGAGATTTGTGTGTTTGATTTGCATATAAAAGAAACTGGGTGAAAAAATAACTAAATTACCGGATGGAATGAGAATATAATTGTGTCGATATCATCTTTGTTTATCATATCAAAGTGCATGTATTTAGGCTCTATAATTTTGTTTATGTCATTAATTGTTTTTCATATCAAAGTGCATGTATTTATGTTAAAAAAATTTTCTCAGGTTGGGGAAGGCAAAGTAGTATACACGGATGAGGATATTGATGGAATACGTGAAGGGTGCTCGAGTTTTGGGGCAACGTTTGTTTTTAAGTGACTATTTTAGATGTCGAAGTATGTATGCCAAATAAAATGTTTTGTTAAATTAAGATATTTGAATCATATTTGACATATGACTATGAAATGAATTGTTTTGGTTTTTCGTATTTTGTTATGAAATAGATTTATATATTGTTTTGGTTCTCTAAAGAAAATTAGAAATTCTAAAAAAATTAAACAATGAAAAAAAACCATGACATAATGCGTGTCATAAATGTGTATCATTAAAGTGTCATAAACGCGTGTCATGAAAATGTGTTATAAACGCGTGTCATAAAGGTGTGTCATTAAACCGTGTTATTAAAACGTGCCATTAAAGCGTGTCATAAAGATAATTAAAGTGTGTCATTACCGTTTTTTTTCTAGTAGTGTAACGTGTTGTTAACAACTTAGTGAGTTGTCCTAAAATAGTTCTCAACCACTTGAGGATTGCCACTATAAAGCTCAAGTGTTCCCCTTATTTTCTACATCTCTCATAGTCATTCTTTCTTTTTCATAATGGTGTCTAGGCATTTAGTTCTTAAACTCAACCTTTTGCTGCTAATCTTGACTCCACCATCATTGGAAAGTGCTCGGCTGTCATGCCAACTAAAAGGGTCGTGCTCAGTTAATGACGAGATACAAGAAGGAGAAAAGGATAGTACAACATGGGCGGTTCTTGTGGCTGGTTCAAATGGATACGATAATTATAGACATCAGGTAAACACATCTTTATAAATATCTATGTTACGCCGTATTTATTTCATACCATGTTTCGTTATTTTTGTTTTATATGATGTAGGCCGATATCTGTCACGCGTATCAAATACTAAAAAGAGGAGGATTAAAAGACGAGAATATCATAGTATTCATGTATGATGATATTGCAAACCATGAGAGTAACCCGAAGCCCGGGGTTATTATCAACAATCCTAAAGGTCATGATGTCTATGCTGGAGTGCCTAAGGTGATGCTTCACTTTCTTCTTCTTTTTTACCACTATTAAAACTATTATCTCGTGACGAATTGATTATATGGCTTTCTTTTCAATATTTGTTCCTACAAGTTTGTTTTTGTAAACAGAAAAATTTTCAAACAATTCTTAATTATCTATTGGTGATTTTAATTTTCGAAATATTACTTAAATTACATAGATATCTATTAAAGTATCCATTACCAAAATACAATAGAATTTAGAAATATTACTTAAATTACATAGATATCTAATTTTTTTTTTTTTTTTTTTTTGAACGGCTACATAGATATCTATTAAAGTATCTATAAGACTATAACCAAAATACTATAGAATTTTGTGCACCGCATCGTTAATTAAGGCTTTTACTATTTTCACACCCCTAAATTTTATTTTCACATCGTTTTTCACTCTATCTCTCACTATATATATCTATGTATCTATAGAGAGAGATAGAAGGAAGAAGTGTGTGAATATTAACTCCCATTATAGTATCCGTTGCTTTTTCCCTTACGTTTCTATAAAAAAATGTTAGGTTGGTGACTAATGTAATACAATTTGATTAAGTGAACTTTTTCTGCAAAATTAGATTCCTCTAAATAAAAAGTTATGTTAAGTTTAGTTATATATATTTCAAATTTTAAGGTTTTTTACTACATGCATTCTAGGTAATTTTACTAGAATATGTCACATCAAATTACAAAAAGAGCAAAACATGTATAAATTAAATAAGTATCCAAAGAAAACTTATTATTCAATAAAACAGTGATATTCACCTCTTTCTTTTAGTTTTCTTAAAACCTGAATATATGTAAAGTAATCATTTAAAGAATATTTCAAGATCACAGGGATAAAAATAAGGTATTTTTGTATAATCAAGAGACTAAATGTTGCAGAAAATAAATTTTACAGAAGAGTCAACAAAACTAATATATAAAAATAAGGTATTTTTGTATATATATATATAATTTAAAACCCAAGGCGAATAGGAGGCGGCCACATCAAACCCAAGCCCGCCCCACGCCCGGCTTCAAACCCAAGCCTCAAGGGCCACGCCCCAACCCAAGCCCCAAGGGGTGGTGGCTTGGGCGTTTTCCCCCAACCCACGCCCCAACCCAAGCCCCACACCCCACAGTCTAAAACTAATATATAAAAATGCTTAATTGAAGACTGAAGTTGGTTTAAATTTTAAATACACGCTCGTAAATGATGAATTAAATTAATGTCCACCAAAATAATTTTGCACCAAGTAAGATACTATTGTGAATAACAACAAAGTTTGGATTTTACAAACCTTAAATTAAATAGTATCCAAGATAAAGACCCACGAAAGCAAAGAAAAACAAGTTAAAATCCACTTGCATTATTATATCATCAAGAAAGCCTAATCTTGCCCATTGTAATATCTTTGGTATACATATAGCCTATAATCCTTATTAAATGCCCAATGTGAACCTGATTAAAGAACCATATGTTAGAATATTAATTTAAGTTAACTAGTCACATGTTAAACTAGTTGTAATTTGGTAATCAGTATAAAATACATAATTATCTCCAGTTTATTTTCTTAAAATGTTTTCACCATAGATTTTCAAAGGAGTTTATAGTTTATCTATGATATCAACCATTAAATATTTAATAGTCTTTTTTTTTATCATAACATAGTAGTTCAAGTAAATTCTTTTACAGGATTACACTGGGGAAAGTGTGACCTCAGCCAATCTCTATGCTGTGCTGCTTGGTGACAAAGAATCTGTTAAAGGCGGAAGCGGGAAGGTCGTTGATAGTAAACCGAATGATAGGATCTTCGTATTTTGCTCGGGTCATGGCGGCCCTGGATCATTTGGTCTCTACATTTATCATCCTACTTCTTTTGAGTTCACCTTTTACAATTTTATATGACTATTATTTATTTATTACATAAATATTCATAACAGGAATGCCAAACTTGCCCAATGTTTATGCAAAGGACTTCATAGATGTTTTGGAAAAGAAACATGCTGCTGGGACATACAAAGAAATGGTGATCAGCTTGTACTTAACTAAATTTTCGCAAAACAAACGTTTGAGCTTTTACAAAATATATAATCAAATTCTGATTCTACCAGGTTATTTATGTTGATTCTTGTGAGAGTGGGAGTATCTTCGAAGGTTTGTTGAAAGAAAATATGAACATTTATGTCACCACAGCTTCAAACGCCGACGAAAATAGTTGGGCAACTTATTGCCCCAATATGGATCCTCTTCATCCACCCGAATATGACACTTGTTTGGGTGATTTGTATAGCGTTGCTTGGATGGAAGATAGGTATATTCGCATGTTTATTCATCTTGTTCTTTATAAAATTTAAAAGTTCATGTGTTTGATGTATATTGGGTTTTTATTTGTTGTTAGTGACCAACAAGATACCAAGGGAGAAACATTAGAGCAACAATACAATAAGGTTAGTGACCAAATTTACTAGAAGAAAAATTTGATTGTGAAGTAACAGGTTTTTGTTAACTTTAAGAATTTATTAAAACAATAAAATAAACATGTAGGTAAAAGTGAGGACTTCTCAAGGATCCCATGTAATGGAGTATGGTACTAAAGACATTAGGGTGGAGAGCATTTCTCTTTATCAAGGTTCCGGTGCATCTACTGTAGCTGATAACGCGCTTATTAATGTCGCCCCTATGGGTGTCGTAAACCAAAGAGATGCAGATCTTGTGTTCTTCCAGCCGAAGGTAGGAGATGAAGCTTTTTGTATAAGTTTATGGAATCTTTATGTAATGGAAACTCATCGACTTTTCTATTGTTGTAGTATGACAAAATGATAGAAGGGTCACAAGAAAAAGCAGACGTGCTAAAGCAGATCAATGACATAAAGAACCATCGTGCACATTTGGATAGTAGTGTGGATGCGATTGGGACGCAACTATTTGGCTCAGGCACTGGTTTTATGATCCTCAACTCTCTTCAGGCTCAAGGGAAGCCAATTGTTGATGATTGGGGATGCCTGAAGTCCATGGTAAGTACCATTTGTCTCTTTTGATGAGATCTAAAACTGTTAAAAAAGTTGTAATACATGATGTTGGTTTTATATTATTAGGTTCGAGTGTTTGAGACGCATTGTGGTGCACTGACGGAATACGGGATGAAACACATGCGGGCGTTTGCCAACATTTGTAACAACAAGGTTACCGAGGCCGCAATGGCTGCAGCCTCTGCAGATGTTTGTGGCGAGCATGATGTTGGGCAGTGGAGTCCTTTGAAGATGGGATATAGTGCATGATTAAAGACAATTGTGCTCCAAAGAAAACAAGTTGTGCATACTAGTGTCTAAACTTGCAATTTGAATAATAATGGTAGTCTAAAATCTCCATAATTTCCTTTTGATTTGTATCTAGTAGTCGTAACTCGTAAACAAAGGTTTCATAAATTACAAAGTGTTTTATCGTTCATTGTGCTATCAAAACAATGTTAGTATTTGTTTTATAGGCTCTAGGTGCATAGGTACCTCAATTCCTCGTTTCCTTCTATATCTCGTCACCCTCTCTCGGAGCCTCCGAATAAATCTAATTGTATATTATATATTCTTACGTCCCCATTAAAGTTAACGGGAACAATATGAAATCTCAACCATCGGATCAAGCTGAGATCAAATCTCAACCATTCAAAATAGAAAATTTCTTCTAGAAGCAGCAGTTACAAGTTTAGGATATTGACTTTATGAATTCCATGTTGCATTTGAACTAACAATCAGGCCACGATCTAATTACTAAAAAAACTTCTAGAATTAAAAAACCTCCAGGTTACAGTTACCAATAGTTCTACTTACAAATTTAAAATTAAAAGGTAATATTTTATAACCATAAACACAAAGAAGATGCATATAAAAAACATGTTATAGTTACAATTTGGAAAAAAAATGTCGGCCCCTGGAATAAATGGAAGCTTTAAAACCTGAAAAAAAAAAAAAAAAACAAACATAAAAATGTTAATAAAACCACATGTAAAAATTGGGAAAAGAAATTAAAAAACTTAATCTAAAATATTTAATGTTATTTTGTTTTGAATTTACAAATTAGTATTTTAACACCTGATTAAATAAAACTTTCATTTATTTTAACAGTATACAGCGGAAGCATAATTCATTCGTTAAGAGTTTATAAACCACATGTAAAAACCATTAGTCTTGTGTTACGATTCCATGTGTCTCGACCCATGACCACTCCAGCCTCCCAGACAGCAAGTTCCAACGATATGCACCTAAAGGCCTGCAAGACATGTAATAACGAGTCAACAACAAAGTTGAGCGAGTTCACAGTTGGTTGTCCATTTCAAAGTTGTTCCAAAACCACGAGTTCATTCAAAACCATAAGTTATCCAATCCCCTGTTTCCCAAACCATAACCAGTGGGGGCTACCCCATGTAACCACTAGACCCGTTACCATATCGACCACTGACTGAAGTAAGTTGGTGCCCTAGCGTCAATGTTTATCCTCATTGACATGCCCAGATCCATTAGTTCACGCCCGTCCTCTGCGGCACGGTGTGAGACTTGTCAAACCTAAATAGCGCTATCTAACTAATGACCCGCTCGCCATTGGCCCGGCGATTAAGTCGATATAAAATGAGGGACTTCATGATAGAGTTTTTTTTTGGTCTAGCATCAATGTTGTCACCCTTCAGTAAAGAGGATGTGTACGTGTCCCCAAACCGGTAGATCACGCAGGTTCTGATTAAATTCTTAGTACATGTTATCACCCTTCAATAAAGAGGATGTGGTACGTGTTCCAAACCAGGAGGTCACGCAGTTTCCGATTAAATCCTTTACTCATTCCCAACCACCGGGAATCCCATGCCTTGTAGAAAGTGTGAACTCACCTTAGGTGTAACGCCCTAACACGTTTTAACCAAAACTTATCGCAGCGGAAATTACATATTTAAAATTTCTTTTATTAATTTCATTCATTCATTTAAATACTTTAATCCCTTCTATAAATTAACTACAACCTAGCATAATTAGGTCATATTGTGTGACCACGCACACCCACGTACAATCCATGTCTTGACTCGATCTTCAACCGCTTCCACTCCATGACGAGAAGTCCGTAAACCTGTAACACCTGCAGTCACCACATACAATCACATTATTAGCAACCGGTGACCTCACACATGATATTAACACATGCGTAGTAAGACATCCAGATCTCTTGATCTTGCTATGTAAAATCCATTCGTCCATTCTTTCTAACACTCTCGTTAAACTTCAAAACCCATCCTTCAACTTCCATTATGTATAAACCTGCACTTCCATTCCATTCTCAATAGAAAACGATTAGCATCATTAGACCCATTTAATATGAGTAGGTCCATCTATACACATAGACAAGTCTCATTCATTCGTGCATATAGCTAAATACTAATTCCCTCATACATACCTTTCTACTCGTACACGTACTTACAGTCAAATCCATAACTATATGTATTATCTCTTATCTCATTTTTATGCATAATAACATCATGTAAGCTTCCTTCTTACCCAAACTTAATAAGGACACTATCTTAACCACTTTCGACTCATTTCCCATAAAAACCTACCATCGTATATATCACCAATTCATATTTTCTTGCGTAACATTCAATAATTAACATTATGAATAAAATACATTACCAAACTAAAAGGGTAAGTCCGGAATTCACTTACCTTGTGCGTCCGTAATTGCGTTCGCTTACTTGAGCCTCCTTAGCCCGTTAGCCTTCCACGCTCTCAGCCATCTTGACATGATTCCTATACATTCATGTCATTACATTCACATTCTTATTAGCATATATGCTTACACATATGAACAACCATATCAAATTCACATCTCATATATGACCTTCGTTAATCCATTCAAACAAGCATAAAGCATACTCAACATTATCCCTACACAATCTTCACATGAACTATATATGGTTACCCATCACTAGCATACAATTTCACTTATTATTGTCTTTTAGACATTTCATCAAACACTTGGTGTGCGTACTACTTTCTAAGCATGATGTACAAGTATTTCATGATTTTCTTCCTAATTATCACTTCCATTCATCAATACAAGTAACCATCATACAAAGTCTATACCATACTCAATCCATGTACAAGTACACATCACATACTACACATATTCATAATCAAGTTCATACCATTTCATAGATTATACACAAACCCACTTAGCTAAGTGTAGTAATTCATCCACACACCCAAATTATAGCAATTTACTAAGAATCTTCACATAGGGTTTGTTCCTAAATGAGCATACATCACTAATTTAGCCATAGCTTCTCTAATCCATACATAATCCACGATTATGATGATTATTCAAACTTTACAACTTCACGAATCATCAAAATTTTACATACCTTATGATCCCCTAGCCTGGGTGATCATTAATTCACGTTCGGTTATGAATTTAGACTTCATTTGGCCCTTCAATTTGATGATATTGTTGAAACTAGGGTTTTGGCTCCATGGGAGCCTTCCCCTGCTCGATCCAGAACACACACACGATGTGTGTGTGTGTGTGTGTTGTTTTCTTTTAATAGAACAACTTTCAAGTTGTTCACTTTGGTCCCTCATGTTTCGTTTTAATTAGATAAGGCCACAATCCTTCGTTTAATACCAACGATACTAGTATTCAACTAGTTTAATTATTCCTAATTAATATTCATTTACGGGTTCAATTTTACCCCTAACGGTATTTTACCCGTTCCTTCATATTAACCGGGTTTAAATTACCAGGCCCATTTTTGGGGTGTTACATTAGGTTAGCTCGGCAGATACACGAAAAGGTCACTTGAGCTATGTGTGGTCAACCACGTCCTAACATGGTCACCATACAAGTCAGGTCTAGGTTCAAGTAGTGCGCATAGGTTTACACATAAATTAACAGGTTACGAGCACGTAATGATCATGGCAAACACGTAAGATCACATTCATCACGTTAACAGACAAGTACACAACATATTCAAAGCTTGTGTGACTCAAATGATTGGGCTCGCACAAGTTCAATGGCCCAACAGTCTTGTGCGATTCAATAGTTGAAGCCCAATAATATTCGGCCCAACCTGTTGTGCGTCCAGCACAACTTGTGCGACTCACAACGGGTTGTGCGACTGAATAAACCCGACCCAATGACGTAAGCAACCCAATACTCATTTAGCCCAACAATTAAACAAACACTTAATCTTGTGCGGTCGAAATGGACTTGTGCGACTACAGACAACTTGTGCGATCCAATATACTTGTGCGATTGAGGTTTTGGGCTGTTCGGCCCAACAACTTAAACATTTTGAGCGGCCCAAATATCAAACAGCTAATCTTTTGTGTGTGGCCCAACATATTGTGCAATTGGCACAGACTTGTGTGATCCATAATATGTTGTGCGATCATGCAATATAATGTTATACACAGTGCTTTAACAGTTGTACCCTAGAATATCCTAGCTTGTGCGATTAGGAGCTTGTGCGACTGAGCTCTTGTGCGAGTAGATCATTACAGACTGATCTTGTGCGATCAGTTACATACTTTCCTTAATTCATGCAATCAGTTATAATCATTCAAACAGTTTCTATCTTTGCCTATATTCGATCAAATCAAGAAATCACCAACTAATTCTCATGCACCCCATTAATCATCCAATCATGAGTAACAACAACTATCGTTTTTATCAACCACTATGCACGAATCCTTATTTCCTTAATTCAACCATCTACGGTCTAAACAATATATGAATCAATCATATCATGTAGCAATCAACACATAATCATCATTTAATCCCCATCAAGTATCATGATCAATATCATTCAACCCTAATCAATCACCACTAACTCGTTAATGTGCGATCCAAGGGAAATGTACGACTGAGAGTTCTCAAACAAAAACATGCATTCACAATCATACTCATACAATCAGACATATACACTCATAGTATTCAATTATAACTTTCAAGTAATTTAAACATGTATTCGACAGCTATCGTTTGATAACAAAGTTCATATGGTATTCAAGTGAACTACCACATACAGCAAGGCATGAAACGATCAGTACAGAATGGAATAGAGTTTGAAAATACGAATTGTCACATCATCCCCAAGTTGTATATAACTTACGAGAATTTGATTGAATAGGTTATTTCTATGTAATTGGTTTTTTTTTTTTTTTTCTAATTCCAAACTATTACTGGCCCTTACCTAATATATTTAGATGTGTAGTTATACCATATAAAAATTTTACAGTGGAGTTTTTGATTGTTGAGTGGTGAATGCGGGCTTTTTTAAGAGAAAAGGTTACAGAACCATTTTGAGGTGCCTAGATGCATAATCCATTGTTGGTGGCTTTGACAAGTTCATCATACGTTTCTTGAGGTAATTTTTGAACTTTTTTTTTTGTTTTTTAAGCAAATCGATCTAAGGGGGTGCTTATGAAACCTTTAGGGAGAATATTGAACAATTTTGTGACTATGATTTTGATCGAGTAGTCCTTATTGCAAGCAGTTATTGATTTTAATCAATTAATTAGTTCAATATAGATATAGACGATGATAGTTGATAGTTAATTGTCAACCTTCCCCTATGAAATAAGTTATACCTATGGAAGTTTTTTGAATTTAACAGTCCATTTTCATTTTCCGTTGGCGAGGTACTAAAAATAAAATTGCAATATTTTTGGGATTTGAATTCGAATTGTTATGAGAGTTACTAAATTATGTCCGATATTTTTGGTAACTGGCATCTCTTTCCAACATGTGGATTGACCACGTTCTTAATGATTTTCCTATTTTAGACGGCTGAGATTTGATCTCAGTATGATCATACATTGATTATAACATATATGGAAACAGTTTTGATTAGTGGGGTTAACAAAATTAATTCCGTTATTTTTAGAATTTGGAACCATTCAGTTTATAAAACATCCTATATAAACCTTGAATTGTATTCTTGCTTTTAGTGTTTTTTATGTTTTTACTTCGATATGCCCTAATTTCATCCGACTTGACCTATTCGTAAGTCATATGTTACTGAACATATATTGTCATAAACGAGTCATGAATGACTATTTCTTATATTCAATTAATTTTCTTTTTTTTATTTTGCAGAAAAAATGGTTCTGCTGCATGGCATAAAAGTGGTCAGAGACTCTGTAGGTCCCGACACGGATCGTCGGACGAACGTGGATCCTATTTTAATATCCAGATTACTATTTTGCTTTATTTTGATTGTTCATGAATGTAAAAAAAACAATATATATTATGTAGATTTAATGAATACTCTTTTTATTGTTTCTGTTTTTAATTTAAATTTTATATTCATTTTTAGATCTAATAATTTTTT
Organism: Helianthus tuberosus; assembly: GCA_030545235.1. Classification (NCBI taxonomy): domain Eukaryota; kingdom Viridiplantae; phylum Streptophyta; class Magnoliopsida; order Asterales; family Asteraceae; genus Helianthus; species Helianthus tuberosus. Next base: position 72,666,281 of record CM060417.1, on the reverse strand, counting down.
GTTTTGTTTTGCAGGCTCGAGCAACTTCAACAATATAATTTGTTCTCTATATTTTTAAATTTGTAAACTCATATAGTTACTTATCTATAGTAAGATGCTTCGTTTTATTTTAATCTTCAACTTCAGATTTCCATAATAATTTCATGCGTACAGTTTCTTTATGATCAGTAACGTAATTTTTTTTTTCTAAAAGTAAGAAACATATCAATTTTCAACACCGCGAAATTCGCGGGAATTATCACTAGTAAGAGTATATGCAATGATTATCGGCTACAAAAGATATTCTATTAATGCTTAATCAATCAAGTTTATTCGGTTAGGATTTGAATTCGAAATGGAAAGCATTATGCGATCGGAAATCTTGCCGGTGTTAAGGAGATGACAAAGAGACAGATTCATAATTTACTAAAATAGCATGATTTAATTCCAATTTTTTCGTTACTTACACAAATAACCTTTAAATTTAATTTTATTATAATAAACCGTAATCTATTATAACTCAATAAAAAAATGGTAATATTTAAGATCTAATTATTATTTTTTTATAAAATAAGAATACAAAATTGTCAAATAATATTTAGTGAATAAAACGATCGGTTAAAGTCGTTGTTCATTTAATTGATTTAACGACCTATTAATTTCATTTAAAACCCGACGTAATGAATCACTATTTAATATTTTAGGGTTTCTAAATTTTCGTATATTACACATAGGGTTGGGGAAACAACGGAAGTTTGTGATTCTGAGAATGGAGGTTTTGGGTAGAAGATTTTTTAATTTTTCAACGTGGGTGCCATTGTAGCTACCATATGGACACTCTCCATTTAATCCTAGAAATTAATGCATTTAATTATGTAAGTATACAAGTAAGATGTTTAACGAATACTCAAAACATCTGCCACATGAGTTTTATGATCTTTTAAACATGCAAGTTAAGGATTAAATGGGCCACCTAAATTGTTAGCAGTTTTGTGTTTGTTATGTTCTTACTTGTTACCTAAATTTTGTTTTCTGTTATATAAGTTGCTAGGTTAGTTACCCGTGTGATACACGGGTTGAACAAATAATTTTTGTAGGTGTTTTAAAGACTACATAGAACATTGGATAAAAAACGCAAAATTGTAATTAGAATTAATACCTACATGTGATGCACATTCAAAGGGGTAGACAACTAAATAGATTGATCTGTTATAGTCAAAGTAATAGATTAATGTTAGTGTTGAAAGTTTGTAGAGGGAGAGCAAGAATTGCTTCTATATGAACATCCATGAAAATTTAGGGTTACCAATTTAGTAATTGATAGAAAAAAGTTAAATATGGAACAAATTAATCGTATGTTTCAAAATCAAAGACACGAGCCGATTATCCAAGCAAGACTAAAAATTGTATAAAGTATGATATTAGATACTAGACGGATTTCTCCCGCGCTTCACGGCGGACTTTTGGTCGGTATCGATTCGGTTCATTACAATAACAGTACAATACCGGCACTTGGTATAGCAATCAACATGAGTTTTACATTGACCAAAAACCATATAAACGAAAATGGCGGGTCGTCATGATAAAGAACCAAAAAAGTTAACTATATTTGACCTGTTAGAATAGAACTTTCATCGAATCGTAGTAAAAATAGGCACAACGCAACAATATATTCGGAATTCTATAAAAACGTCATATTACATTAGTAAAAAAAATTAGAAGATTTATTCAATCGTAGATAAATATAATCACGTCACAACAGTATATTCCGAATGTTATAAGTAAATGTTATTATTACATTTCTAAAAAAAAAGTCGGTAGTTCTTTGATAACATGTACATTTGTGCTTTGGTCACATATACATTGTCACTTACAACTTGGTTTTGAGTTATATTTAAATGTAGACATAATTAAAAATAGACGTTTCGCAACAACATACTCAAAACTTTATCTAACATCCTATTTAAATAGGTATCAACTAAAAAAATATAATAAAATTTAAATAGTATTAATACAAAACAAATTTGAAAATACACGTATAAGGGAAGGTGATTATTTCAAAATTAACTTTCTATGAATCCACTTATTTTTATCATTAGTTTATCAAATCACAATTAAGTTTAAATCCAACCTTTGTCTCATTCTTCACTATCACTTTATCCAATGCACTATAAAGAAAATTGAATATATATAATAAAACTACAAGTTACTATTCATCAGAGGTTTGTATTAATATATATATATATATATATATAATATAATTTGATTTTTATCTAAAATTTCCGTATTCTTTATTATAATAGATCATGAAAAAGTTATTTCTACATATTTGTAATAAGTGATAGATTAATATCTGTAGACTGAAAAAATGTATCAAAATAAATAAATAATAAATGAAAATGTGTGTCATTTCATAGTATAATAATTTTGGAAACTAATAAATATAAAAACTTAAAAAGACTTGTTTAAATTTGACATTAATTTTATAAACTTTGAATTAGCTGATTTCAATTTAAAACAATTAATATAATATACAATTGTTATATTTGAATGTTTGGAAATTATACCAAAACTAAATCATCGAGTCTTTTAAATTTGAATTTCGGAAATTAAGCAATCACTAAATTTAATGTTGTAGTATTATAGGAAATAAAATTTGAATAATGAGAGATAAAAAGTCAACAATTATTGGATGAAACTTAAAGTTACCAAGTGTACGCATATTAGACAACTCTAAATAATTTACCATAAAAAGAGGAGCTTGATTGAGCGCCAAATGTACTTATTTTTATTTATAATTATAGAGATTAAATTAGGTTTGAAGTTTGATATTGTTTTTTGTCATGGTGAATAACTAGCTAGTGACAAATGGCCATGGATAAATCATGGATTTCGCCAGATAGATTATCAAATGCATATGACAAATGTGTGGAAGCTTTTTTAGAGTTTGCGCTTAGTAACAATCCTCAATTGGATGTTATTCCATGTCCTTGTGTAAACTGTATCAATTTGTGTCACCGCTCTATTGATGATGTGCGTTATCATTTGTTTGCCCACGGTATCGATGAAAGTTATAAGGTTTGGTCTTTTCATGGAGAAAAACTTCCGAAGCTTGATTCTAGATGCCCTAATGAATCTAGACCTCCTGACTTTATTAATACAAAGGAAATGCTACATGATGCCTTCAATTATGTAGAGAATGAACCCGATTCATTGAAATCACTTCTTGAAGAATGTGATAAACCACTTTACATTGGGTCAAAGTGTAATGCACTTAGTGGATTGTTGAAATTCCAACATTTGAAAGGTCAATTTGGCTGGTCTGATGCTAGTTTTAATGCTTTGTTGGGTGTCCTAAAAGATATCTTGCCATCAAACAATACAATTCCTACCTCGATATATGAGGCCAAGAAGTTGCTGTATAATAGTTGATGAATAAATATTGTTGTCGTTAGCCTGTTAAATGTTAATAATACTTGTTGTATAGTTCTGTTAGCTTGTTAATATTGCTGTTGTAAGCTGTAAACTGTAATAATACTTGCAGAGTTGCTGTAAATTGTAAAAAAACTTGTTGTTAAGTGTTAACAGTTAATATAATATTTGCTGACTTCTTGTATAATACTTGCTGACTTCTTGTATATACTTGCTGAGTTGCTGTAAATTGTATAGTTCTGTTAGCTTGTTAATTGCTGAGTTGCTGTAAATTGTAATTATACTTGTTGTTAACAGTTAATATAATACTTGCTGAGTTGCTGTATAATACTTGCTATTAGCCTGTTAATAATACTTGCTTTTTATGTTTTAACTACTGAATCTAATGAAATTGATGAGAAAAGTCTTTTTTTATGTTAACTATTTATTATTTTATGATATATATAATTTTAATATTTATATATTAATACCGCCTCAGCCTTACGTCTCGTTCCGCCTCAATACTTACGCCTCGTGAGGCGAAAGGAAAACGCCTCGATACTCGTTTCCGTTTTTTAAAACCTTGGTCATGGCGGAGTCCAACAGCAGTATGATGGTTTGGATTAGGGCTGTGAAGATATCCAGAATTTAATTAGCTCTATAACAGAAACATGGCGAAGATGAAAGATTGTAAACCTCAGGGACTAAAATGACAATTTAGTCTTGACTTAATTTGGTTTTTGGTTTTTGTAGAACACATTCATAAAGAAAAAAAAACTATTTTCTTGATATTATTTGACTTAGTTTGGTTTTTTGTATTTGTAGAAAACATTGGGTGTTGGCAGTTTTGGACATGAAAACATATACTTGCTATTATCTTGATTCTAAAGGAATAGCACAATCAATATGGTGTTGAAGCAAATTATTGATGCGTAAGTAATATACATTATCGAAAAATTATATTATAATATTATGATGTATTTCTTATTTTTTTAGGGAAATGGCCTTGTATGCTATACAAAGTGTCAACTGGGTTAAGGCTAATGTAAGAACTTATTTCTTATTGAAAGAAACATATCAATATTTTTATTTGTGTAGTGTACATGTGTTGAAATTGTAACTTTAACTTCATCGACTAAATTGGAATCTTTAATTGTGTAGTGTCCATATCAGACGAGAGTGACTGAATGTGGCTATTATGTGTTGAAGTTCATGAAAAAGGTGGTTGAAGAAGGAATTGAAATACTTGCCAATGACAACGTAAATACTGTTTTTTAAATGATTACTTTTGGAGTATTATTAGTTTGTTAGCTAATTAGTTGCAAAGCTGTTATTAGATCACTGAATTTAGTTTATAATTTTGGGGATTTTGATGAGATTTGTGTGTTTGATTTGCATATAAAAGAAACTGGGTGAAAATATAACTAAATTACCGGATGGAATGAGAATATAATTGTGTCGATATCATCTTTGTTTATCATATTAAAGTGCATGTATTTAGGCTCTATAATTTTGTTTATGTCATTAATTGTTTTTCATATCAAAGTGCATGTATTTATGTTAAATTTTTTTTCTCAGGTTGGGGAAGGCAAAGTAGTATACACGGATGAGGATATTGATGGAATACGTGAAGGGTGCTCGAGTTTTGGGGCAACGTTTGTTTTTAAGTGACTATTTTAGATGTCGAAGTATGTATGCCAAATAAAATGTTTTGTTAAATTAAGATATTTGAATCATATTTGACATATGACTATGAAATGAATTGTTTTGGTTTTTCGTATTTTGTTATGAAATAGATTTATATATTGTTTTGGTTCTCTAAAGAAAATTAGAAATTCTAAAAAAATTAAACAATGAAAAAAAACCATGACATAATGCGTGTCATAAATGTGTATCATTAAAGTGTCATAAACGCGTGTCATGAAAATGTGTTATAAACGCGTGTCATAAAGGTGTGTCATTAAACCGTGTTATTAAAACGTGCCATTAAAGCGTGTCATAAAGATAATTAAAGTGTGTCATTACCGTTTTTTTTCTAGTAGTGTAACGTGTTGTTAACAACTTAGTGAGTTGTCCTAAAATAGTTCTCAACCACTTGAGGATTGCCACTATAAAGCTCAAGTGTTCCCCTTATTTTTTACATCTCTCATAGTCATTCTTTCTTTTTCACAATGGTGTCTAGGCATTTAGTTCTTAAACTCAACCTTTTGCTGCTAATCTTGACTCCACCATCATTGGAAAGTGCTCGGCTGTCATGCCAACTAAAAGGGTCGTGCTCAGTTAATGACGAGATACAAGAAGGAGAAAAGGATAGTACAACATGGGCGGTTCTTGTGGCTGGTTCAAATGGATACGATAATTATAGACATCAGGTAAACACATCTTTATAAATATCTATGTTACGCCGTATTTATTTCATACCATGTTTCGTTATTTTTGTTTTATATGATGTAGGCCGATATCTGTCACGCGTATCAAATACTAAAAAGAGGAGGATTAAAAGACGAGAATATCATAGTATTCATGTATGATGATATTGCAAACCATGAGAGTAACCCGAAGCCCGGGGTTATTATCAACAATCCTAAAGGTCATGATGTCTATGCTGGAGTGCCTAAGGTGATGCTTCACTTTCTTCTTCTTTTTTACCACTATTAAAACTATTATCTCGTGACGAATTGATTATATGGCTTTCTTTTCAATATTTGTTCCTACAAGTTTGTTTTTGTAAACAGAAAAATTTTCAAACAATTCTTAATTATCTATTGGTGATTTTAATTTTCGAAATATTACTTAAATTACATAGATATCTATTAAAGTATCCATTACCAAAATACTATAGAATTTAGAAATATTACTTAAATTACATAGATATCTAATTTTTTTTTTTTTTTTTTTTTTTTTGAACGGCTACATAGATATCTATTAAAGTATCTATAAGACTATAACCAAAATACTATAGAATTTTGTGCACCGCATCGTTAATTAAGGCTTTTACTATTTTCACACCCCTAAATTTTATTTTCACATCGTTTTTCACTCTATCTCTCACTATATATATCTATGTATCTATAGAGAGAGATAGAAGGAAGAAGTGTGTGAATATTAACTCCCATTATAGTATCCGTTGCTTTTTCCCTTACGTTTCTATAAAAAAATGTTAGGTTGGTGACTAATGTAATACAATTTGATTAAGTGAACTTTTTCTGCAAAATTAGATTCCTCTAAATAAAAAGTTATGTTAAGTTTAGTTATATATATTTCAAATTTTAAGGTTTTTTACTACTTGCATTCTAGGTAATTTTACTAGAATATGTCACATCAAATTACAAAAAGAGCAAAACATGTATAAATTAAATAAGTATCCAAAGAAAACTTATTATTCAATAAAACAGTGATATTCACCTCTTTCTTTTAGTTTTCTTAAAACCTGAATATATGTAAAGTAATCATTTAAAGAATATTTCAAGATCACAGGGATAAAAATAAGGTATTTTTGTATAATCAAGAGACTAAATGTTGCAGAAAATAAATTTTACAGAAGAGTCAACAAAACTAATATATAAAAATAAGGTATTTTTGTATATATATATATAATTTAAAACCCAAGGCGAATAGGAGGCGGCCACATCAAACCCAAGCCCGCCCCACGCCCGGCTTCAAACCCAAGCCTCAAGGGCCACGCCCCAACCCAAGCCCCAAGGGGTGGTGGCTTGGGCGTTTTCCCCCAACCCACGCCCCAACCCAAGCCCCACACCCCACAGTCTAAAACTAATATATAAAAATGCTTAATTGAAGACTGAAGTTGGTTTAAATTTTAAATACACGCTCGTAAATGATGAATTAAATTAATGTCCACCAAAATAATTTTGCACCAAGTAAGATACTATTGTGAATAACAACAAAGTTTGGATTTTACAAACCTTAAATTAAATAGTATCCAAGATAAAGACCCACGAAAGCAAAGAAAAACAAGTTAAAATCCACTTGCATTATTATATCATCAAGAAAGCCTAATCTTGCCCATTGTAATATCTTTGGTATACATATAGCCTATAATCCTTATTAAATGCCCAATGTGAACCTGATTAAAGAACCATATGTTAGAATATTAATTTAAGTTAACTAGTCACATGTTAAACTAGTTGTAATTTGGTAATCAGTATAAAATACATAATTATCTCCAGTTTATTTTCTTAAAATGTTTTCACCATAGATTTTCAAAGGAGTTTATAGTTTATCTATGATATCAACCATTAAATATTTAATAGTCTTTTTTTTTTATCATAACATAGTAGTTCAAGTAAATTCTTTTACAGGATTACACTGGGGAAAGTGTGACCTCAGCCAATCTCTATGCTGTGCTGCTTGGTGACAAAGAATCTGTTAAAGGCGGAAGCGGGAAGGTCGTTGATAGTAAACCGAATGATAGGATCTTCGTATTTTGCTCGGGTCATGGCGGCCCTGGATCATTTGGTCTCTACATTTATCATCCTACTTCTTTTGAGTTCACCTTTTACAATTTTATATGACTATTATTTATTTATTACATAAATATTCATAACAGGAATGCCAAACTTGCCCAATGTTTATGCAAAGGACTTCATAGATGTTTTGGAAAAGAAACATGCTGCTGGGACATACAAAGAAATGGTGATCAGCTTGTACTTAACTAAATTTTCGCAAAACAAACGTTTGAGCTTTTACAAAATATATAATCAAATTCAGATTCTACCAGGTTATTTATGTTGATTCTTGTGAGAGTGGGAGTATCTTCGAGGGTTTGTTGAAAGAAAATATGAACATTTATGTCACCACAGCTTCAAACGCCGACGAAAATAGTTGGGCAACTTATTGCCCCAATATGGATCCTCTTCATCCACCCGAATATGACACTTGCTTGGGTGATTTGTATAGCGTTGCTTGGATGGAAGATAGGTATATTCGCATGTTTATTCATCTTGTTCTTTATAAAATTTAAAAGTTCATGTGTTTGATGTATATTGGGTTTTTATTTGTTGTTAGTGACCAACAAGATACCAAGGGAGAAACATTAGAGCAACAATACAATAAGGTTAGTGACCAAATTTACTAGAAGAAAAATTTGATTGTGAAGTAACAGGTTTTTGTTAACTTTAAGAATTTATTAAAACAATAAAATAAACATGTAGGTAAAAGTGAGGACTTCTCAAGGATCCCATGTAATGGAGTATGGTACTAAAGACATTAGGGTGGAGAGCATTTCTCTTTATCAAGGTTCCGGTGCATCTACTGTAGCTGATAACGCGCTTATTAATGTCGCCCCTATGGGTGTCGTAAACCAAAGAGATGCAGATCTTGTGTTCTTCCAGCGGAAGGTAGGAGATGAAGCTTTTTGTATAAGTTTATGGAATCTTTATGTAATGGAAACTCATCGACTTTTCTATTGTTGTAGTATGACAAAATGATAGAAGGGTCACAAGAAAAAGCAGACATGCTAAAGCAGATCAATGACATAAAGAACCATCGTGCACATTTGGATAGTAGTGTGGATGCTATTGGGACGCAACTATTTGGCTCAGGCACTGGTTTTATGATCCTCAACTCTCTTCAGGCTCAAGGGAAGCCAATTGTTGATGATTGGGGATGCCTGAAGTCCATGGTAAGTACCATTTGTCTCTTTTGATGAGATCTAAAACTGTTAAAAAAGTTGTAATACATGATGTTGGTTTTATATTATTAGGTTCGAGTGTTTGAGACGCATTGTGGTGCACTGACGGAATACGGGATGAAACACATGCGGGCGTTTGCCAACATTTGTAACAACAAGGTTACCGAGGCCGCAATGGCTGCAGCCTCTGCAGATGTTTGTGGCGAGCATGATGTTGGGCAGTGGAGTCCTTTGAAGATGGGATATAGTGCATGATTAAAGACAATTGTGCTCCAAAGAAAACAAGTTGTGCATACTAGTGTCTAAACTTGCAATTTGAATAATAATGGTAGTCTAAAATCTCCATAATTTCCTTTTGATTTGTATCTAGTAGTCGTAACTCGTAAACAAAGGTTTCATAAATTACAAAGTGTTTTATCGTTCATTGTGCTATCAAAACAATGTTAGTATTTGTTTTATAGGCTCTAGGTGCATAGGTACCTCAATTCCTCGTTTCCTTCTATATCTCGTCACCCTCTCTCGGAGCCTCCGAATAAATCTAATTGTATATTATATATTCTTACGTCCCCATTAAAGTTAACGGGAACAATATGAAATCTCAACCATCGGATCAAGCTGAGATCAAATCTCAACCATTCAAAATAGAAAATTTCTTCTAGAAGCAGCAGTTACAAGTTTAGGATATTGACTTTATGAATTCCATGTTGCATTTGAACTAACAATCAGGCCACGATCTAATTACTAAAAAAACTTCTAGAATTAAAAAACCTCCAGGTTACAGTTACCAATAGTTCTACTTACAAATTTAAAATTAAAAGGTAATATTTTATAACCATAAACACAAAGAAGATGCATATAAAAAACATGTTATAGTTACAATTTGGAAAAAATGTCGGCCCCTGGAATAAATGGAAGCTTTAAAACCTGAAAAAAAAAAAAAAAACAAACATAAAAATGTTAATAAAACCACATGTAAAAATTGGGAAAAGAAATTAAAAAACTTAATCTAAAATATTTAATGTTATTTTGTTTTGAATTTACAAATTAGTATTTTAACACCTGATTAAATAAAACTTTCATTTATTTTAATAGTATACAGCGGAAGCATAATTCATTCGTTAAGAGTTTATAAACCACATGTAAAAACCATTAGTCTTGTGTTACGATTCCATGTGTCTCGACCCATGACCACTCCAGCCTCCCAGACAGCAAGTTCCAACGATATGCACCTAAAGGCCTGCAAGACATGTAATAACGAGTCAACAACAAAGTTGAGCGAGTTCACAGTTGGTTGTCCATTTCAAAGTTGTTCCAAAACCACGAGTTTATTCAAAACCATAAGTTATCCAATCCCTTGTTTCCCAAACCATAACCAGTGGGGGCTACCCCATGTAACCACTAGACCCGTTACCATATCGACCACTGACTGAAGTAAGTTGGTGCCCTAGCATCAATGTCTATCATCATTGACGTGCCCAGATCCATTAGTTCACGCCCGTCCTCTGCGGCAAGGTGTGAGACTTGTCAAACCTAAATAGCGCTATCTAACTAATGACCCGCTCGCCATTGGCCCGGCGATTAAGTCGACATAAAATGAGGGACTTCATGATAGAGTTTTTTTTTTTGGTCTAGCATCAATGTTGTCACCCTTCAGTAAAGAGGATGTGTATGTGTCCCCAAACCAGGAGATCACGCAGGTTCCGATTAAATTCTTAGTACATGTTATCACCCTTCAATAAAGAGGATGTGGTACGTGTTCCAAACCAGGAGGTCACGCAGTTTCCGATTAAATCCTTTACCCATTCTCAACCACCGGGAATCCCATGCCTTGTAGAAAATGTGAACTCACCTTAGGTTAGCTCGGCAGATACACGAAAAGGTCACTTGAGCTATGTGTGGTCAACCACGTCCTAACATGGTCACCATACAAGTCAGGTCTAGGTTCAAGTAGTGCGCATAGGTTTACACATAAATTAACAGGTTACGAGCACGTAATGATCATGGCAAACACGTAAGATCACATTCATCACGTTAACAGACAAGTACACAACATATTCAAAGCTTGTGTGACTCAAATGATTGGGCTCGCACAAGTTCAATGGCCCAACAGTCTTGTGCGATTCAATAGTTGAAGCCCAATAATATTCGGCCCAACCTGTTGTGCGTCCAGCACAACTTGTGCGACTCACAACGGGTTGTGCGACTGAACAAACCCGACCCAATGACGTAAGCAACCCAATACTCATTTAGCCCAACAATTAAACAAACACTTAATCTTGTGCGGTCGAAATGGACTTGTGCGACTACAGGCAACTTGTGCGATCCAATATACTTGTGCGATTGAGGTTTTGGGCTGTTCGGCCCAACAACTTAAACATTTTGAGCGGCCCAAATATCAAACAGCTAATCTTTTGTGTGTGGCCCAACATATTGTGCAATTGGCACAGACTTGTGTGATCCATAATATGTTGTGCGATCATGCAATATAATGTTATACACAGTGCTTTAACAGTTGTACCCTAGAATATCCTAGCTTGTGCGATTAGGAGCTTGTGCGACTGAGCTCTTGTGCGAGTAGATCATTACAGACTGATCTTGTGCGATCAGTTACATACTTTCCTTAATTCATGCAATCAGTTATAATCATTCAAACAGTTTCTATCTTTGCCTATATTCGATCAAATCAAGAAATCACCAACTAATTCTCATGCACCCCATTAATCATCCAATCATGAGTAACAACAACTATCGTTTTTATCAACCACTATGCACGAATCCTTATTTCCTTAATTCAACCATCTACGGTCTAAACAATATATGAATCAATCATATCATGTAGCAATCAACACATAATCATCATTTAATCCCCATCAAGTATCATGATCAATATCATTCAACCCTAATCAATCACCACTAACTCGTTAATGTGCGATCCAAGGGAAATGTACGACTGAGAGTTCTCAAACAAAAACATGCATTCACAATCATACTCATACAATCAGACATATACAGTCATAGTATTCAATTATAACTTTCAAGTAATTTAAACATGTATTCGACAGCTATCGTTTGATAACAAAGTTCATATGGTATTCAAGTGAACTACCACATACAGCAAGGCATGAAACGATCAGTACAGAATGGAATAGAGTTTGAAAATACGAATTGTCACATCATCCTCAAGTTGTATATAACTTACGAGAATTTGATTGAATAGGTTATTTCTATGTAATTGGTTTTTTTTTTCTAATTCCAAACTATTACTGGCCCTTACCTAATATAATTAGATGTGTAGTTATACCATATAAAAATTTTACAGTGGAGTTTTTGATTGTTGAGTGGTGAATGCGGGCTTTTTTAAGAGAAAAGGTTACAGAACCATTTTGAGATGCCTAGATGCATAATCCATTGTCGGTGGCTTTGACAAGTTCATCATACGTTTCTTGAGGTAATTTTTGAACTTTTTTTTTGTTTTTTAAGCATATCGATCTAAGGGGGTGCTTATGAAACCTTTAGGGAGAATATTGAACAATTTTGTGACTATGATTTTGATCGAGTAGTCCTTATTGCAAGCAGTTATTGATTTTAATCAATTAATTAGTTCAATATAGATATAGACGATGATAGTTGATAGTTAATTGTCAACCTTCCCCTATGAAATAAGTTATACCTATGGAAGTTTTTTGAATTTAACAGTCCATTTTCATTTTCCGTTGGCGAGGTACTTAAAATAAAATTGCAATATTTTTGGGATTTGAATTCGAATTGTTATGAGAGTTACTAAATTATGTCCGATATTTTTGGTAACTGGCATCTCTTTCCAACATGTGGATTGACCACGTTCTTAATGATTTTCCTATTTTAGACGGCTGAGATTTGATCTCAGCATGATCATACATTGATTATAACATATATGGAAACAATTTTGATTAGTAGGGTTAACAAAATTAATTCCGTTATTTTTAGAATTAGGAACCATTCAGTTTATAAAACATACTATATAAACCATGAATTGTATTCTTGCTTTTAGTGTTTTTTATGATTTTACTTCGATATGCCCTAATTTCATCCGACTTGACCTATTCGTAAGTCATATGTTACTGAACATATATTGTCATAAACGAGTCATGAATGACTATTTCTTATATTCAATTAATTTTCTTATTTTTATTTTGCAGAAAAAATGGTTCTGCTGCATAGCATAAAAGTGGTCAGCTGTAGGGCCCGACACGGATCGTCGGACGAACGTGTATCCTATTTTAATATCCAGATTACTATTTTGCTTTATTTTGATTGTTCATGAATGTAAAAAAAACAATATATATTATGTAGATTTAATGAATACTCTTTTTATTGTTTCTGTTTTTAATTTAAATTTTATATTCATTTTTAGATCTAATAATTTTTTGTTTTGTTTTGCAGGCTCGAGCAACTTCAACAATATAATTTGTTCTCTATATTTTTAAATTTGTAAACTCATATAGTTACTTATCTATAGTAAGATGCTTCGTTTTATTTTAATCTTCAACTTCAGATCTCCATAATAAGTTCATGCGTACAGTTTCTTTATGATCAGTAACGTAATTATTTTTTCTAAAAGTAAGAAACATATCAATTTTCAACACCGCGAAATTCACGGGAATTATCACTAGTAAGAGTATATGCAATGATTATCGGCTACAAAAGATATTCTATTAATGCTTAAACAATCAAGTTTATTCGGTTAGGATTTGAATTCGAAATGGAAAGGATTATGCGATCGGAAATCTTGCCGGTGTTAAGGAGATGACAAAGAGACAGATTCATAATTTACTAAAATAGCATGATTTAATTCCAATTTTTTCGTTACTTACAAAAATAACCTTTCAATTTAATTTTATTATAATAAACCGTAATCTATTATAACTCAATAAAAAAATGGTAATATTTAAGATCTAATTATTATTTTTTTATAAAATAAGAATACAAAATTGTCAAATAATATTTAGTGAATAAAACGATCGGTTAAAGTCGTTGTTGATTTAATTGATTTAACAACCTATTAATTTCATTTAAAACCCGACGTAATGAATCACTATTTAATATTTTAGGGTTTCTAAATTTTCGTATATTACACATAGGGTTGGGGAAACAACGGAAGTTTGTGATTCTGAGAATGGAGGTTTTGGGTAGAAGATTTTTTAATTTTTCAACGTGGGTGCCATTGTAGCTACCATATGGACACTCTCCATTTAATCCTAGAAATTAATGCATTTAATTATGTAAGTATACAAGTAAGATGTTTAACGAATACTCAAAACATCTGCCACATGAGTTTTATGATCTTTTAAACATGCAAGTTAAGGATTAAATGGACCACCTAAATTGTTAGCAGTTTTGTGTTTGTTATGTTCTTACTTGTAACCTAAATTTTGTTTTCTGTTATATAAGTTGCTAGGTTAGTTACCCGTGTGATACACGGGTTGAACAAATAATTTTTGTAGGTGTTTTAAAGACTACATAGAACATTGGATAAAAAACACAAAATTGTAATTAGAATTAATACCTACATGTGATGCACATTCAAAGGGGTAGACAACTAAATAGATTGATCTGTTATAGTCAAATAATAGATTAATGTTAGTGTTTAAAGTTTGTAGAGGGAGAGCAAGAATTGCTTCTATATGAACATCCATGAAAATTTAGGGTTACCAATTTAGTAATAGATAGAAAAAAGTTAAATATGGAACAAATTAATCGTATGTTTCAAAATCAAAGACACGAGCCGATTATCCAAGCAAGACTAAAAATTGTATAAAGTATGATATTAGATAGTAGTCGAATTTCTCCCGCGCTTCACGGCGGACTTTTGGTCGGTATCAATTCGGTTCATTACAATAACAGTACAATACCGGCACTTGGTATAGCAATCAACATGAGTTTTACATTGACCAAAAACCATATAAACGAAAATGGCGGGTCGTCATGATAAAGAACCAAAAAAGTTAACTATATTTGACCTGTTAGAATAGAACTTTCATCGAATCGTAGTAAAAATAGGCACAACGCAACAATATATTCGGAATTCTATAAAAACGTCATATTACATTAGTAAAAAAAATAGAAGATTTATTCAATCGTAGATAAATATAAACACGTCACAACAGTATATTCCGAATGTTATAAGTAAATGTTATTATTACATTTCTAAAAAAAAAAGTCGGTAGTTCTTTGATAACATGTACATTTGTGCTTTGGTCACTTATACATTGTCACTTACAACTTGGTTTTGAGTTATATTTAAATGTAGACATAATTAAAAATAGACGTTTCGCAACAACATACTCAAAACTTTATCTAACATCCTATTTAAATAGGTATCAACTAAAAAAATATAATAAAATTTAAATAGTATTAATACAAAACAAATTTGAAAATACACGTATAAGAGAAGGTGATTATTTCAAAATTAACTTTGAGAGATTGCCGAGGTTCTGAGATATTCGACTGAAGACCAGGTGGGAACCATTCATTGGCATATGGTCTTAGTACCGAAATTTCGTTTGAGAGATTGCCGAGGTTCTGAGATATTCGGTCTTTATGCTGCTTATCATCTGGGTATCATGGTTGTATCTTTTACCGAAAAATAACGGGGACGCAAGTCTAGATCTTCCATGATACCATACATACGTGTACATATTGCATTCGACCTCAATAAGTGATTTTATCACATAGGGCTTGTTTTCAATCAAAATAAGTGAGAATCTCACATCATATACGGTCAAACAGATGATAATCGGTATACTCACCGGTAAGATGAACCCTCGTGCATACCTTGATACGGGAATGTGTCGTGATGTGGATGAACACCGGTCGGTAAGTATAAATCATACCTTAACGTATCCCCTCGCCATGATTACATCTGATAAGTTGAGCTTATGTGGACAACAATACCGATAATCGTTATAGGATGCTTATCTTAATGTTAACTAATTGAACAACAAGAGCGTTTTGGCATGACCGTACACTGATATGATTCTCTTACCCTCGAAACTCGCAAAAAGAATGTCTGTAAATATTTATTTAATGCTTTAGGTTTCTGCACATTTGTATATATTTATTTAATGCTTTCAGTCTTTACATTTGAAATATTCAAAAATTCCAAAAAGATTTTAGGTGTGTTTTAATATAAACTTTCTAAAAGCCAAAAAGATTTTATTTCTATCTTATTTTCGATTGTACGATGTTGGATCTCAAGTCTTCGATACCTGAAACCTGATTGAAAACCGAAACGACTAAATCTTCATAAACGGTCAAAATTTGCAAGTTTTGAAAGTTAAAAACTAAAATTGACAAATGTGTTAAAACTTTCAAACTGTCGGACGGTGTTTGATTGAACAATGGTCACATGTGTGTCGTTTGCTTATGATATTCCAGGCAGTTGTTCTCATTACGCGTTTAGATTTCTTGCATGTGCAGATTCTAAAGGCAAGGAGAACATGGTCGATGACAAGCATTGGAATGAAGACACGACGTGAAGGCACTCAAGTGATGAAAATGATCGAGTTGCCGCTGGCCATCATCAACACCACAAGGATCTCAAGTTGTAAAAATCAAGACTTTCACGAGCATAACTCAAGGGGGAGCTTATGTTAAGGGGGAGTTTGTCAACACACTTCCTACATGAAACGGGGAGTTTGTTGGTACACTTTCTGCTTTCAAGACGTGAAGACTTTAAAGATCCTCCGACATTGAAGACTTGAAAGGACGTCAAAGACTTGAAGACATGAAAATCGAGACAAAGCTACAGCCAAGGGGGAGTTTGTTGGTGCACTTGTGTCTGTACTTTGTCTGTATTTTGTCATGATACGAAACGATGTCTTGTGTTATTAAACTGGCGGAAGATTCTCCACCACTGGCGTGATTTAAATCCTTGACAACCTCAGCAAAACAAGCTGTTCCATCTGGAGCATCACTGCTCAAATGGATTGACCAATCACCACCTTCGTCTATTTGAACCACAAGTGTCTGGTTAGCATTTGATGGTCCTGCTTGGATTTGGTTGTTGACAGGTATCAACGTACGCTCATTGTTCCTGTTCTGATTCTGCTGGTTGCCTTGATTTCTGAAAGGGTTCTGGTTCCCATGCTGAGCTGGCTTAACAGGAACTTGAATGGGATTGCCATGTAGATCAGTTGTCACAGGAGGCCTTTGGGTTTGCTGTTGAGGCACCGGTTGAGGAACTGGTTGAAGCGGATTTCCGTACATGTCTGTTTTTGGAGGAACCGGAACTTGGATAGGATTGCCATACATGTCTGTTGGTCCGGTAGATCGAACAGGTAATGGATTTCCGAACATATCAGTTGGTCCGGTAGATCGAACAGGTAATGGATTTCCGAACATATCAGTTGCTCTGATAGGTTGTTTCGGTGCGGGAGATTCGGCCCCCGAAGGTGACAAGCTCGTATTTCTATACTTTCCGCTATCCGGGGACGGAGTTCCATAATACATTTCTGTAAATAAATCCTCACTGCTTCTATACTTGTTTTCTGTATTTGACGGAGTACCCCAGGCCGGATTCATTTTTGATCAAGAAAAAGAATACCTCTGTAAATCACACCTCAAACAAATAGTTAAATCACAAATGCAAACCTTCTGTTTAAAATCTCACAAGTATCTCGACGAAATAATTTCCACGAGACAGAAACTGTTTTGTTAACGAAACACAATTTGGCTTTCAAGTGCCGAAATGAGTTTTAAACACTTGGTTGACGAAACAAAATTTTTATTTTTATTAGTGACGAAACGGGCCCAAGTTTAATATCGACGAAACTGGATTGAATTGATGGTCCGACGAAAGGGAAGCCCAAAAAGAAGCCCAAATTTTATGCGAGCCCAGTTCTTGTTCGAGTAATCAAGTCTTGTACGATCAGACTAATCTTGTGCGACTAAATTCAAATATTTTGTGCAATTGTAAATGTTGACTTTCTATGCTCCTGACACAAAGTAGCTTTCCTTTTCAACTAAACTTTCGGTTCAAGACATCATGCTTTCACCAAACAAGTATGACTTTGTACTATATTATAATCAAAACACAATTTGTAAAGTAATTTTGTCTTTCTATCTGACACAAAGACAACTTTCGGCTCACTCTTCCCAAGCTTACCAACCAACTGATGATGGCTCTTTTTATAATCAAATCACAATTTTCAAAGTACTAACAACTTTCACAAACACTTGATAAGATCAAAAAGGTGAAAACAACCAAGAACACTTTGAAGGTTTCTTGAATATGTGAAGAACACAACCCAGAAATATGAATTTTCCGGCAAACCGACAACTTTCCGAAACCCGTTTTGCTCCAAACTTCACTAAAAACCTTAACACACCATTCACAAATCAGTTTTAAGCAAGATTTTCTGATGAACTAGCAGCCAAACACCAGAAATTTCGAAGATTCAACAGATTTTCCGGAAAATATAAGAACTATAAACACCCGGAAAACAACCCGAAAACACTCGGTTTTAACAAGGAGAAGAGCCAAGGCTCTGATACCACTTGTAGGTCCCTCTCGGAGGTTGAGGATGAACCTATTCCTTGTTGTATCTAACACACTAGCAAGTGCGGAATCCAAGCTAGCATGCAAACCGAGATAGTAAATACAAGAACAAGAAGAAGCACAAACACAACACACAAACTTCACCGATTAACACCACTTGTATTAATACTAATGAAAGGTTCGGTTACAAGCTCAATGTTTACAAATGTATTCTGCAAACTCTCTCTAACTTTCATGTGTGTGTGTGTGTTCTGGACAGAATGCTCTCACTTCTCACAATGAAGTCTCTCCAAGTCTCTCTAAACTCTTTTTGTATCTAAACTGAAATGAACACACTACATGGGTATTTATACCCGACACAGCACGTCTGGTCGAAGGATCAGATAGACTGATCGAAGGATCATCTATCGACCAGAAACCTATCGAAGGATCAACATGTACCTCGAAGGATGATATCCTTCGTGGTCTATCAACATCCATCGAAGGTTCATCTTTCGAGCTCATCGAAGGATCTAAACAATCCTTCGATGACTCATCCTTCGACTTAGACATCTTTCAAACAATTGTCTAACTGTTTGGCCAAGTCAAACCGGAGGATGGTTGACTTGGTCAAACTTACAGGACTAACAAAGACAACGTTTTATATCGTTACAAAATACAGACAAAGTACAGACACAAGTGCACCAACAAACTCCCCCTTGGCTGTAGCTTTGTCTCGATCTTTATAACTTGATCTTTGTCTTGATCTTTGTGTCTTCAAGTCTTTGACGTCCTTTCAAGTCTTCAATGTCGGAGGATCTTTAAAGTCTTCACGTCTTGAAAGCAGAAAGTGTACCAACAAACTCCCCGTTTCATGTAGGAAGTGTGTTGACAAACTCCCCCTTAACATAAGCTCCCCCTTGAGTTATGCTCGTGAAATACTTGTTTTTTATGAAGTGAGATCCTTGTGGTGTTGATGATGGACAGCGGCAACTCGATCTTCTTCATCACTTGAGTGCCTTCAAGTCGTGTCTTCATTCCGAAGCTTTGTCATCGACCATGTTCTCCTTGCCTTTAGAATCTGCACATGCAAGAAATCTAAACGCGTAATGAGAACAACTGCTTGGAATATCATTAGCATAACAAACGACACACATATGACCATTTTTCAATCAAACACCGTCCGACAGTTTGAAAGTTTAATAAATTTGTCAATTTCAGTTTTTAACTTTCAAAAACTTGCAAATTTCGACCGTTTATGAAGATTTAGTCGTTTCGGTTTTCGTTCAGGTTTCAGGTAACGAAGACTCGAGCTCCAACATCGTACGATCGAAAATAAAATAGAAGTAAAATCTTTTTGGATTTTATAAGGTTTATATTAAAACACACCTAAAATCTTTTTGGACTTCTGAATATTTCAAATGTAAAGACTGAAAGCAGTAAATAAATATATACAAAGATGCAGAAATTTAAAGCAGTAAATAAATATTTACAGACATTCTTTTTGCGAGTTTCGAGGGTTAGAGAATCATATCAGTGTACGGTCATGCCAAAACGCTCTTGTTGTTCTTTTAGTTAACATTTAGATAAACATCCTATAACAATTATCGGTATTGTTGTCCACATAAGCTCAACTTATCATTTGTAATCATGGCGAGGGGATACGTTAAGGTATGATTTTATACTTACCGACCGGTGTTCATCCACATCACGACACATTCCCGTATCAAGGTATGCACGAGGGTTCATCTTACCGGTGAGTATACCGATTATCATCTGTTTGACCGTATATGATGTGAGATTCTCACTTATTTTGATTTGAAAACAAGCCCTATGTGATAGAATCACTTATTGATGAGGAACTTGATTTTCGATGCATGAGGGCACAGGAGCAAGTCCGTGAACAGGTCAGTACTTTCGTACAGCAGAGAGACGAACTTGACTCCCGGAAAAATGTGATATATTATCACTTATTTGTTTGGACATGTGATTGTTTATCACTTATTGAGGTCGAATGCAGTATGTACACGTATGTATGGTATCATGGAAGATCTAGACTTGCGTCCCCGTTATTTTTCGGTAAAAGATACAACCATGATACCCAGATGATAAGCAGCATAAAGACCGAATATCTCAGAACCTCGGCAATCTCTCAAACGAAATTTCGGTACTAAGACCATATGCCAATGAATGGTTCCCACCTGGTCTTCAGTCGATTTAAGTTTATATCACCCTGCACACTTTAAAATGATTGTGAGCCTACCGATACATCTTATATAGAGCTGCTTATCGTTTTTTAGTTTAGGTTTAAAGAGGTTTGGATAGACCACTGATGTACTATCATTTTCTCTTTTGCTCGCCAGGAAACTCATTTTTGATTTTCTATTGTTTTTGTGCTTTTAAAATTTTTCGAGGTTTTTGGATTTTTCAAATTTGGATTTACTCCCCCTAAAATCAATAAACTAAGACAAATTTAAAACACAAAGGTATTTACAAAAAAATGATTTTCCGATGTTGGTTTTACTCTTGCTTGACCTTAATGCCGTTTACCAATAATAAATAGTCAAATCTTGATTTGTCAAATGCTTTGGTAAAAAGGTCGGCACGTTGGTCATCAGTGTGGACCTTGACAACATTGAGGAGTTTCATAGTGAAACAATCACGTGTGAGGTGATATTCGAGTTCAACGTGTTTGGTCAAAGAGTGCTGTAAGCAGCTTAGATATCGACAAGTATAGGAGAGATTAGAAATTTAAAACCGTATCCTGCAACTGCTTCATGCAATGCAAGGAATCTGAGTGCTCTCCCAAACTGGATATCCACCCGGTGTGGATTTCAAAGTCGATTTTTGTAGCTACTGAGAAATCTCTTCACAGCAACAAGATCAGAAACCTTTGGGCCGGGCTGGTCTTCCACATTGCACCAGCGAAGGTCTTTATCTTTCTCTTGAGAAGTAGTGTGCGGTTGTTCAATCCATGCCAAGGCATCCGCACACCCGGTTGGTTTGTTCAACAAACACATTTTCTTCAATCACACCGTAGAGAAAAGTACCCTACACGTTCATCTTGTGGACTTTGTACTTCTTGTGGAAGAAAAATCCATGAATCTTCGAAAAGCTTCAGATGTGCTACAGGCGTGTACTTTTCATTGGAATCTATCCTGAGGACCCGATCAAAAACCATAACAACCAATTTTGGCACATATTTCAACTGGTCGAATTTTTTTTTTTAACTTCATTCATTTTTGTCTTCTTTCCTCCTCTCTCCATCAATGGCAACAATATTCTCCTAGATGTCACAATATTTTGGAGCCTTATGTCGCCGATCTTGTGCATGGACGCTCCACTATCAACAATCCTAAGACTATCAATAGTTCTTCCTGGAACATCCTGCACACTCATTCAGAGATTAGTTGGAGAGGGGGACCCAAGCCTTCACAGACTTGGGTCGTCCGTCATCATCGAGGATTGTGACATCCATTTCCCGATGATTCGGAATTGATGTAGCTCCCCCTGAAACAATTTCCAATTTTGGTTTCCAAATTTGTTTTTGGTTTTCATGTTTAACATTTGATTCAACAGACTTTGTTTGGATAACCTCCGGTTTTAAAATCTTTTCAACATTTTTCGGTTGTTTCTTTCTCTGTTTCACTTCTTGTTGTTTAACAAGACGAGGGTCCTGTTTTGGTGAAACAAATCTTTTATGGTAAGTGTTACCATGAGGGGCATCAATTTTTGCTTTCAACTTATGAAGATATGGACAATTTCGAATGATATGACCAACTGTCCCACATTCAAAACATGATCTTCGTTCAACAAACCCCGAAGTATCATATGATCGTCTTGCCGATGATGAACTTTGTGATCCCGAGGTACTAGGTTTTGAACTATTTGGTTCATTCCTTTTCATCACTGTTGCTTTCTTGACAAAATCTAAGTTAGATTGGTTTTCAAACTTTTCAATTTTGTCCGTTCCCTTAGATTTCACAAAGTTCACATTCTTGTTCTTCTTCTTATTCGGCTTCCTTTGACTTTGAGTCGGTGTTTTACCTCTTGGTTTGGCATGATTTTGCTGTTTTTGCACTGTTGGTAATTTCTGATTTCCATATTGTTTTCTAACTTCAGCCTTTGGGATAGGAGGACACTGTGTGACTGTAACATGTGATCCTGTCTTTCCCAAAAACTTACTTGTTGAATTTTCAAAGACTTTACTAATTAATGATTGATTAACATTCTTAATAGGAAAATCTTTGTCTGAATAAATTTTCTCATCACCAACAAGAGTGTACAGCAAATCCACACTCTCCGACTCTTTTGCAGATGTGGACTCGGTTGGAACAGTCTTAGCAGGTTTTGCGGGAGGATCACATAGAATATGATTCTCAAGAGGTATGTCCTCTTCTTTGATTACCGCATCAGACTTTTCCGAATCAGTATCATCAGATTCATCATCAGAAGAATCAGTATCCTCAATCACAACTGGAGGAGCCTGATTCGGTTCGGCAGAAGACACAAATGTATCTGCTGACACATCTGAATCTGATGATACCTCTTTCTTGTATCCGAGTCCTGCTGCAAATTCATTAACATCTAGAGGAACAGATGGTTCAAAGTGAGTTCTATATTCCTCATCAGGCAGTGCATCGTAATTGTGTCTAACAGGTGGTGGACATTGCTTATATCCAATGCATGTGACATCCTTTTTCTCTTTCTGAACATCAATGATGTGATCCAACACATAGCTAGAGCTTAAATAGCTGTCTAACTTGAGTCGGATCGCCTCACTTTCAGTTTTAACACAAGCCATTTCCTTTTGCATTACCTCAAGACGAGTTATATACAAATTAATGTCAGTTTGTTTTCTGGAAACCATTTTTGTCAGCTCGGTTTTATCTTTCTTTAATTTTTCAATCATCGATTTAAATTCCTTTTCATGGTTTTCATAAAACATGTTGGCTTCAGTGCACTTCGAAAGATCAACGGTCAATTTCTGATTGTGAATGAATGTCACATCATATTTCTCTTGCAAAGCCTCGTGTTTACTTTGCAATTCACACCACTTATCATTCAAAGTAACATGTTTGTCTTGCAAGTCAAACAGACTAGCTTGTAAAGCATCATGTTTGCCTTGCAACTCAGACATGTTTCCATCTAAATCAGCACATTTAACACTTAATCTATCACAGTTATCACAACTAACAGAAGTGGGTTCATCGACACATACCTGACTTGATGTACTGTCGACATTAGCCATAAAGGCTGAATGGAGAGAAGAAGAAGAATAAGCAGCTTGATCCACCAATATAGATCTTCTATGATTTTCTGCTGCAGCTTCTCCCAATAGCCCATCAACATCTGCATCAACTGACGCACTTGATGTCTCACCCACATGATCATCACCTGAACTCGAGGATTCTTCATCTGAACTTCTACTATAACCAGAAGAGTCTTCATCCTCAGAAGATTCACCACCATTGGCGGAAGATTCTCCACCACTGGCGTGATTTAAATCCTTGACAACCTCAGCAAAACAAGCTATTCCATCTGGAGCATCACTGCTCAAATGGATTGACCAATCACCACCTTCGTCTATTTGAACCACAAGTGTCTGGTTAGCATTTGATGGTCCTGCTTGGCTTTGGTTGTTGACAGGTATCAACGTACGCTCATTGTTCCTGTTCTGATTCTGCTGGTTGCCTTGATTTCTGAAAGGGTTCTGGTTCCCATGCTGAGCTGGCTTAACAGGAACTTGAATGGGATTGCCATGTAGATCAGTTGTCACAGGAGGCCTTTGGGTTTGCTGTTGAGGCACCGGTTGAGGAACTGGTTGAAGCGGATTTCCGTACATGTCTGTTTTTGGAGGAACCGGAACTTGGATAGGATTGCCATACATGTCTGTTGGTCTGGTAGATCGAACAGGTAATGGATTTCCGAACATATCAGTTGGTCCGGTAGATCGAACAGGTAATGGATTTCCGAACATATCAGTTGCTCTGATAGGTTGTTTCGGTGCGGGAGATTCGGCCCCCGAAGGTGACAAGCTCGTATTTCTATACTTTCCGCTATCCGGGGACGGAGTTCCATAATACATTTCTGTAAATAAATCCTCACTGCTTCTATACTTGTTTTCTGTATTTGACGGAGTACCCCAGGCCGGATTCATTTTTGATCAAGAAAAAGAATACCTCTGTAAATCACACCTCAAACAAATAGTTAAATCACAAATGCAAACCTTCTGTTTAAAATCTCACAAGTATCTCGACGAAATAATTTCCACGAGACAGAAACTGTTTTGTTAACGAAACACAATTTGGCTTTCAAGTGACGAAATGAGTTTTAAACACTTGGTTGACGAAACAAAATTTTTATTTTTATTAGTGACGAAACGGGCCCAAGTTTAATATCGACGAAACTGGATTGAATTGATGGTCCGACGAAAGGGAAGCCCAAAAAGAAGCCCAAATTTTATGCGAGCCCAGTTCTTGTTCGAGTAATCAAGTCTTGTACGATCAGACTAATCTTGTGCGACTAAATTCAAATATTTTGTGCAATTGTAAATGTTGACTTTCTATGCTCCTGACACAAAGTAGCTTTCCTTTTCAACTAAACTTTCGGTTCAAGACATCATGCTTTCACCAAACAAGTATGACTTTGTACTATATTATAATCAAAACACAATTTGTAAAGTAATTTTGTCTTTCTATCTGACACAAAGACAACTTTCGGCTCACTCTTCCCAAGCTTACCAACCAACTGATGATGGCTCTTTTTATAATCAAATCACAATTTTCAAAGTACTAACAACTTTCACAAACACTTGATAAGATCAAAAAGGTGAAAACAACCAAGAACACTTTGAAGGTTTCTTGAATATGTGAAGAACACAACCCAGAAATATGAATTTTCCGGCAAACCGACAACTTTCCGAAACCCGTTTTGCTCCAAACTTCACTAAAAACTTTAACACACCATTCACAAATCAGTTTTAAGCAAGATTTTCTGATGAACTAGCAGCCAAACACCAGAAATTTCGAAGATTCAACAGATTTTCCGGAAAATATAAGAACTATAAACACCCGGAAAACAACCCGAAAACACTCGGTTTTAACAAGGAGAAGAGCCAAGGCTCTGATACCACTTGTAGGTCCCTCTCGGAGGTTGAGGATGAACCTATTCCTTGTTGTATCTAACACACTAGCAAGTGCGGAATCCAAGCTAGCATGCAAACCGAGATAGTAAATACAAGAACAAGAAGAAGCACAAACACAACACACAAACTTCACCGATTAACACCACTTGTATTAATACTAATGAAAGGTTCGGTTACAAGCTCAATGTTTACAAATGTATTCTGCAAACTCTCTCTAACTTTCGTGTGTGTGTGTGTGTTCTGGACAGAATGCTCTCACTTATCACAATGAAGTCTCTCCAAGTCTCTCTAAACTCTTTTTGTGTCTAAACTGAAATGAACACACTACATGGGTATTTATACCCGACACAGCACGTCTGGTCGAAGGATCAGATAGACTGATCGAAGGATCATCTATCGACCAGAAACCTATCGAAGGATCAACATGTACCTCGAAGGATGATATCCTTCGTGGTCTATCAACATCCATCGAAGGTTCATCTTTCGAGCTCATCGAAGGATCTAAACAATCCTTCGATGACTCATCCTTCGACTTAGACATCTTTCAAACAATTGTCTAACTGTTTGGCCAAGTCAAACCGGAGGATGGTTGACTTGGTCAAACTTACAGGACTAACAAAGACAACGTTTTATATCGTTACAAAATACAGACAAAGTACAGACACAAGTGCACCAACAAAATTTTACAGAAGAGTCAACAAAACTAATATATAAAAATAAGGTATTTTTGTATATATATATAATTTAAAACCCAAGGCGAATAGGAGGCGGCCACATCAAACCCAAGCCCGCCCCACGCCCGGCTTCAAACCCAAGCCTCAAGGGCCACGCCCCAACCCAAGCCCCAAGGGGTGGTGGCTTGGGCGTTTTCCCCCAACCCACGCCCCAACCCAAGCCCCACACCCCACAGTCTAAAACTAATATATAAAAATGCTTAATTGTAGACTGAAGTTGGTTTAAATTTTAAATACACGCTCGTAAATGATGAATTAAATTAATGTCCACCAAAATAATTTTGCACCAAGTAAGATACTATTGTGAATAACAACAAAGTTTGGATTTTACAAACCTTAAATTAAATAGTATCCAAGATAAAGACCCACGAAAGCAAAGAAAAACAAGTTAAAATCCACTTGCATTATTATATCATCAAGAAAGCCTAATCTTGCCCATTGTAATATCTTTGGTATACATATAGCCTATAATCCTTATTAAATGCCCAATGTGAACCTGATTAAAGAACCATATGTTAGAATATTAATTTAAGTTAACTAGTCACATGTTAAACTAGTTGTAATTTGGTAATCAGTAAAAAATACATAATTATCTCCAGTTTATTTTCTTAAAATGTTTTCACCATAGATTTTCAATGGAGTTTATAGTTTATCTATGATATCAACCATTAAATATTTAATAGTCTTTTTTTTTTTTTTTATCATTACATAGTAGTTCAAGTAAATTCTTTTACAGGATTACACTGGGGAAAGTGTGACCTCAGCCAATCTCTATGCTGTGCTGCTTGGTGACAAAGAATCTGTTAAAGGCGGAAGCGGGAAGGTCGTTGATAGTAAACCGAATGATAGGATCTTCGTATTTTGCTCGGGTCATGGCGGCCCTGGATCATTTGGTCTCTACATTTATCATCCTACTTCTTTTGAGTTCACCTTTTACAATTTTATATGACTATTATTTATTTATTACATAAATATTCATAACAGGAATGCCAAACTTGCCCAATGTTTATGCAAAGGACTTCATAGATGTTTTGGAAAAGAAACATGCTGCTGGGACATACAAAGAAATGGTGATCAGCTTGTACTTAACTAAATTTTCGCAAAACAAACGTTTGAGCTTTTACAAAATATATAATCAAATTCAGATTCTACCAGGTTATTTATGTTGATTCTTGTGAGAGTGGGAGTATCTTCAAAGGTTTGTTGAAAGAAAATATGAACATTTATGTCACCACAGCTTCAAACGCCGACGAAAATAGTTGGGCAACTTATTGCCCCAATATGGATCCTCTTCATCCACCCGAATATGACACTTGTTTGGGTGATTTGTATAGTGTTGCTTGGATGGAAGATAGGTATATTCGCATGTTTATTCATCTTGTTCTTTATAAAATTTAAAAGTTCATGTGTTTGATGTATATTGGGTTTTTATTTGTTGTTAGTGACCAACAAGATACCAAGGGAGAAACATTAGAGCAACAATACAATAAGGTTAGTGACCAAATTTACTAGAAGAAAAATTTGATTGTGAAGTAACAGGTTTTTGTTAACTTTAAGAATTTATTAAAACAATAAAATAAACATGTAGGTAAAAGTGAGGACTTCTCAAGGATCCCATGTAATGGAGTATGGTACTAAAGACATTAGGGTGGAGAGCATTTCTCTTTATCAAGGTTCCGGTGCATCTACTGTAGCTGATAACGCGCTTATTAATGTCGCCCCTATGGGTGTCGTAAACCAAAGAGATGCAGATCTTGTGTTCTTCCAGCGGAAGGTAGGAGATGAAGCTTTTTGTATAAGTTTATGGAATCTTTATGTAATGGAAACTCATCGACTTTTCTATTGTTGTAGTGTGACAAAATGATAGAAGGGTCACAAGAAAAAGCAGACATGCTAAAGCAGATCAATGACATAAAGAACCATCGTGCACATTTGGATAGTAGTGTGGATGCGATTGGGACGCAACTATTTGGCTCAGGCACTCCTCAACTCTCTTCAGGCTCAAGGGAAGCCAATTGTTGATGATTGGGGATGCCTGAAGTCCATGGTAAGTACCATTTGTCTCTTTTGATGAGATCTAAAACTGTTAAAAAAGTTGTAATACATGATGTTGGTTTTATATTATTAGGTTCGAGTGTTTGAGACGCATTGTGGTGCACTGACGGAATACGGGATGAAACACATGCGGGCGTTTGCCAACATTTGTAACAACAAGGTTACCGAGGCCGCAATGGCTGCAGCCTCTGCAGATGTTTGTGGCGAGCATGATGTTGGGCAGTGGAGTCCTTTGAAGATGGGATATAGTGCATGATTAAAGACAATTGTGCTCCAAAGAAAACAAGTTGTGCATACTAGTGTCTAAACTTGCAATTTGAATAATAATGGTAGTCTAAAATCTCCATAATTTCCTTTTGATTTGTATCTAGTAGTCGTAACTCGTAAACAAAGGTTTCATAAATTACAAAGTGTTTTATCGTTCATTGTGCTATCAAAACAATGTTAGTATTTGTTTTATAGGCTCTAGGTGCATAGGTACCTCAATTCCTCGTTTCCTTCTATATCTCGTCACCCTCTCTCGGAGCCTCCGAATAAATCTAATTGTATATTATATATTCTTACGTCCCCATTAAAGTTAACGGGAACAATATGAAATCTCAACCATCGGATCAAGCTGAGATCAAATCTCAACCATTCAAAATAGAAAATTTCTTCTAGAAGCAGCAGTTACAAGTTTAGGATATTGACTTTATGAATTCCATGTTGCATTTGAACTAACAATCAGGCCACGATCTAATTACTAAAAAAACTTCTAGAATTAAAAAACCTCCAGGTTACAGTTACCAATAGTTCTACTTACAAATTTAAAATTAAAAGGTAATATTTTATAACCATAAACACAAAGAAGATGCATATAAAAAACATGTTATAGTTACAATTTGGAAAAAAATGTCGGCCCCTGGAATAAATGGAAGCTTTAAAACCTGAAAAAAAAAAAAAACAAACATAAAAATGTTAATAAAACCACATGTAAAAATTGGGAAAGGAAATTAAAAAACTTAATCTAAAATATTTAATGTTATTTTGTTTTGAATTTACAAATTAGTATTTTAACACCTGATTAAATAAAACTTTCATTTATTTTAACAGTATACAGCGGAAGCATAATTCATTCGTTAAGAGTTTATAAACCACATGTAAAAACCATTAGTCTTGTGTTACGATTCCATGTGTCTCGACCCATGACCACTCCAGCCTCCCAGACATCAAGTTCCAACGATATGCACCTAAAGGCCTGCAAGACATGTAATAACGAGTCAACAACAAAGTTGAGCGAGTTCACAGTTGGTTGTCCATTTCAAAGTTGTTCCAAAACCACGAGTTCATTCAAAACCATAAGTTATCCAATCCCTTGTTTCCCAAACCATAACCAGTGGGGGCTACCCCATGTAACCACTAGACCCGTTACCATATCGACCACTGACTGAAGTAAGTTGGTGCCCTAGCGTCAATGTTTATCCTCATTGACGTGCCCAGATCCATTAGTTCACGCCCGTCCTCTGCGGCACGGTGTGAGACTTGTCAAACCTAAATAGCGCTATCTAACTAATGACCTGCTCGCCATTGGCCCGGCGATTAAGTCGATATAAAATGAGGGACTTCATGATAGAGTTTTGTTTTTTGGTCTAGCATCAATGTTGTCACCCTTCAGTAAAGAGGATGTGTACGTGTCCCCAAACCAGGAGATCACGCAGGTTCCGATTAAATTCTTAGTACATGTTATCACCCTTCAATAAAGAGGATGTGGTACGTGTTCCAAACCAGGAGGTCACGCAGTTTCCGATTAAATCCTTTACCCATTCTCAACCACCGGGAATCCCATGCCTTGTAGAAAGTGTGAACTCACCTTAGGTTAGCTCGGCAGATACACGAAAAGGTCACTTGAGCTATGTGTGGTCAACCACGTCCTAACATGGTCACCATACAAGTCAGGTCTAGGTTCAAGTAGTGCGCATAGGTTTACACATAAATTAACAGGTTACGAGCACGTAATGATCATGGCAAACACGTAAGATCACATTCATCACGTTAACAGACAAGTACACAACATATTCAAAGCTTGTGTGACTCAAATGATTGGGCTCGCACAAGTTCAATGGCCCAACAGTCTTGTGCGATTCAATAGTTGAAGCCCAATAATATTCGGCCCAACCTGTTGTGCGTCCAGCACAACTTGTGCGACTCACAACGGGTTGTGCGACTGAACAAACCCGACCCAATGACGTAAGCAACCCAATACTCATTTAGCCCAACAATTAAACAAACACTTAATCTTGTGCGGTCCAAATGGACTTGTGCGACTACAGAAAACTTGTGCGATCCAATATACTTGTGCGATTGAGGTTTTGGGCTGTTCGGCCCAACAACTTAAACATTTTGAGCGGCCCAAATATCAAACAGCTAATCTTTTGTGTGTGGCCCAACATATTGTGCAATTGGCACAGACTTGTGCGATCCATAATATGTTGTGCGATCATGCAATATAATGTTATACACAGTGCTTTAACAGTTGTACCCTAGAATATCCTAGCTTGTGCGATTAGGAGCTTGTGCGACTGAGCTCTTGTGCGAGTAGATCATTACAGATTGATCTTGTGCGATCAGTTACATACTTTCCTTAATTCAAGCAATCAGTTATAATCATTCAAACAGTTTCTATCTTTGCCTATATTCGATCAAATCAAGAAATCACCAACTAATTCTCATGCACCCCATTAATCATCCAATCATGAGTAACAACAACTATCGTTTTTATCAACCACTATGCACGAATCCTTATTTCCTTAATTCAACCATCTACAGTCTAAACAATATATGAATCAATCATATCATGTAGCAATCAACACATAATCATCATTTAATCCCCATCAAGTATCATGATCAATATCATTCAACCCTAATCAATCACCACTAACTCGTTAATGTGCGATCCAAGGGAAATGTACGACTGAGAGTTCTCAAACAAAAACATGCATTCACAATCATACTCATACAATCAGACATATACACTCATAGTATTCAATTATAACTTTCAAGTAATTTAAACATCTATTCGACAGCTATCGTTTGATAACAAAGTTCATATGGTATTCAAGTGAACTACCACATACAGCAAGGCATGAAACGATCAGTACAGAATGGAATAGAGTTTGAAAATACGAATTGTCACATCATCCTCAAGTTGAAAGAAATTTCGTCCCGAAATTTAGCACGTAGTTACTGAGGAAGCTAGTTAGGTTGCGTGGTTTCCTAGTTTTCCTGGGGTGTCACATCTGTCACACCACCAAAATACCACATGCGGAAACCCCCACAAGGCGTGTGGCGTACCAGGATCTAGCCACCAATCACATTGAACTCATAGGTATATTTAAATAAAACTTTCGTGTATTAAAATTAAGTGTTACACGTTACAAACAATTCACAGTATACAGCGGAAGCATAATTCATTCGTTAAGAGTTTATAAACCACATGTAAAAACCATTAGTCTTGTGTTACGATTCCATGTGTCTCGACCCATGACCACTCCAGCCTCCCAGACAGCAAGTTCCAACGATATGCACCTAAAGGCCTGCAAGGCATGTAATAACGAGTCAACAACAAAGTTGAGCGAGTTCATAGTTGGTTGTCCATTTCAAAATTGTTCCAAAACCACGAGTTCATTCAAAACCATAAGTTATCCAATCCCTTGTTTCCCAAACCATAACCAGTGGGGGCTACCCCATGTAACCACTAGACCCGTTACCATATCGACCACTGACTGAAGTAAGTTGGTGCCCTAGCGTCA
Organism: Helianthus tuberosus; assembly: GCA_030545235.1. Taxonomy (NCBI): domain Eukaryota; kingdom Viridiplantae; phylum Streptophyta; class Magnoliopsida; order Asterales; family Asteraceae; genus Helianthus; species Helianthus tuberosus. The sequence continues at coordinate 72,634,000 of CM060417.1, read as the reverse complement.
ATGTCTATCATCATTGACGTGCCCAGATCCATTAGTTCACGCCCGTCCTCTGCGGCAAGGTGTGAGACTTGTCAAACCTAAATAGCGCTATCTAACTAATGACCCGCTCGCCATTGGCCCAGCGATTAAGTCGATATAAAATGAGGGACTTCATGATAGAGTTTTTTTTTTGGTCTAGCATCAATGTTGTCACCCTTCAGTAAAGAGGATGTGTACGTGTCCACAAACCAGGAGATCACGCATGTTTCGATTAAATTCTTAGTAAATGTTATCACCCTACAATAAAGTGGATGTGGTACGTGTTCCAAACCAGGAGGTCACGCAGTTTTCGATTAAATCCTTTACCCATTCCCAACCACCGGGAATCCCATGCCTTGTAGAAAGTGTGAACTCACCTTAGGTTAGCTCGGCAGATACACGAAAAGGTCACTTGAGCTATGTGTGGTCAACCACGTCCTAACATGGTCACCATACAAGTAAGGTCTAGGTTCAAGTAGTGCGCATAGGTTTACACATAAATTAACAGGTTACGAGCACGTAATGATCATGGCAAACACGTAAGATCACATTCATCACGCTAACAGACAAGTACACAACATATTCAAAGCTTGTGTGACTCAAATGATTGGGCTCGCACAAGTTCAATGTCCCAACAGTCTTGTGCGATCCAATAGTTGAAGCCCAATAATATTCGGCCCAACCTGTTGTGCGTCCAGCACAACTTGTGCGACTCACAACGGGTTGTGTGACTGAACAAACACGACCCAATGACGTAAGCAACCCAATAACACTTAATCTTGTGCGGTCCAAATGGACTTGTGCGACTACAGACAACTTGTGCGATCCAATATACTTGTGCGATTGAGGTTTTGGGCTGTTCGGCCCAACAACTTAAACATTTTGAGCGGCCCAAATATCAAACAGCTAATCTTTTGTGTGTGGCCCAACATATTGTGCTATCGGCACAGACTTGTGCGATCCACATTATGTTGTGCGATCATGCAATACAATGTTATACACAGTGCTTTAACAGTTGTACCCTAGAATATCCTAGCTTGTGCGATTAGGAGCTTGTGCGACTGAGCTCTTGTGCGACTAGATCATCACGAACTGATCATGTGCGATCAGTTACATACTTTCCTTAATTCATGCAATCATTTATAATCATTCAAACAGTTTCTATCTTTGCCTATATTCGATCTAATCAAGAAATCACCAACTAATTCTCATGCACCCCAATTAATCATCCAATCATGAGTAACAACAACTATCGTTTTTATCAACCACTATGCACGAATCCTTATTTCCTTAATTCAACCATCTACGGTCTAAACAATATATGAGTCAATCATATCATGTAGCAATCAACACATAATCATCATTTGTAGGTCCGGCTAGGAGGATCTAGTCGCCTAATCCTTGTTATCGAACACACCCGGTTGTGCGGAATCCAACCGGAGATGCAAACCGAGATCGAGAAAGTGAACAATACGTAAAGATATCAACGATTAACAGTTACGTGTATTGATTTCGACAAAGTTTCGGTACAATATTTGACAAATACAAAGCTCACCGGAACTTTCTCTCACTACACTCTCTCTCTAGTTTTCTGCCTCTCTTCTGTTCAATCTAGTTCTCACACACACACCTGGATATTTATATCCATCACCGCACGTATGGTCGAAGGATCAGAATTACTGATCGAAACATCATCCTTCGATCATGCAACCATCGAAGGATCCACATATGCTTCGAAGGATGGCATATCCTTCGAAGTCCATCGAGCTCATCCATCGAAGGTTCTGACCCATGAAGAAAACTGATTGGCCTGAGCGGTTGGCTTGACTTGTGCGATTGGTTATAGGTTCGGCCCAATGATGGAGAGGCCCAAACAATCTGATTGGACCATAATAATATGCCATGCACGTATACGTTCAAGACTTCAGCAAATATGGAAATTGAAAGCCTAAGTCAAACAAGTGACATCATCATGACATCATCATGATGATGTCATGATGATGTGGCGCCTCGGGAATGCTCGCGGCTCTCCGTGCTTCGCGTGTCGAACTCTGGGACGCACGACGGAGGAATGTCGTGACGTCGGGCTTGAGCCGAACCTAACTGGGTCGAACCGAACCGAGTTGAACCGAACCAAGTCGCGTCCACATAATATGTATCAACATCATTTAATCCCCATCAAGTATCATGATCAATATCATTCAACCCTAATCAATCACCACTAACTCGTTAATGTGCGATCCAAGGGAAATGTGTGACTGAGAGTTCTCAAACAAAAACATGCATTCACAATCATACTCATACAATCAGACACATACAATCATAGTATTCAATTATAACTTTCAAGTAATTTAAACATATATTCGACAGCAATTGTTTAATAACAAAGTTCATATGGTATTCAAGTGAACTACCACATACAGCAAGGCATGAAACGATCAGTACAGAAAGGAATAGAGTTTGAAAATACGAGGTGTCACATCATCCCCAAGTTGAAAGAAATTTCGTCCCGAAATTTAGCACATAGTTACAAAGTTCATATGTAAAGTAATCATTTAAAGAATATTTCAAGATCACAGGGATAAAAATAAGGTATTTTTGTATAATCAAGAGACTAAATGTTGCCGAAAATAAATTTTACAGAAGAGTCAACAAAACTAATATATAAAAATAAGGTATTTTTGTATATATATAATTTAAAACCCAAGGCGAATAGGAGGCGGCCACATCAAACCCAAGCCCGCCCCACGCCCGGCTTCAAACCCAAGCCTCAAGGGCCACGCCCCAACCCAAGCCCCACACCCCACAGTCTAAAACTAATATATAAAAATGCTTAATTGAAGACTGAAGTTGGTTTAAATTTTAAATACACGCTCGTAAATGATGAATTAAATTAATGTCCACCAAAATAATTTTGCACCAAGTACGATACTATTGTGAATAACAACAAAGTTTGGATTTTACAAACCTTAAATTAAATAGTATCCAAGATAAAGACCCACGAAAGCAAAGAAAAACAAGTTAAAATCCACTTGCATTATTATATCATCAAGAAAGCCTAATCTTGCCCATTGTAATATCTTTGGTATACATATAGCCTATAATCCTTATTAAATGCCCAATGTGAACCTGATTAAAGAACCATATGTTAGAATATTAATTTAAGTTAACTAGTCACATGTTAAACTAGTTGTAATTTGGTAATCAGTATAAAATACATAATTATCTCCAGTTTATTTTCTTAAAATGTTTTCACCATAGATTTTCAAAGGAGATTATAGTTTATCTATGATATCAACCATTAAATATTTAATAGTCTTTTTTTTTATCATAACATAGTAGTTCAAGTAAATTCTTTTACAGGATTACACTGGGGAAAGTGTGACCTCAGCCAATCTCTATGCTGTGCTGCTTGGTGACAAAGAATCTGTTAAAGGCGGAAGCAGGAAGGTCGTTGATAGTAAACCGAATGATAGGATCTTCGTATTTTGCTCGGGTCATGGCGGCCCTGGATCATTTGGTCTCTACATTTATCATCCTACTTCTTTTGAGTTCACCTTTTACAATTTTATATGACTATTATTTATTTATTACATAAATATTCATAACAGGAATGCCAAACTTGCCCAATGTTTATGCAAAGGACTTCATAGATGTTTTGGAAAAGAAACATGCTGCTGGGACATACAAAGAAATGGTGATCAGCTTGTACTTAACTAAATTTTCGCAAAACAAACGTTTGAGCTTTTACAAAATATATAATCAAATTCAGATTCTACCAGGTTATTTATGTTGATTCTTGTGAGAGTGGGAGTATCTTCGAAGGTTTGTTGAAAGAAAATATGAACATTTATGTCACCACAGCTTCAAACGCCGACGAAAATAGTTGGGGAACTTATTGCCCCAATATGGATCCTCTTCATCCACCCGAATATGACACTTGTTTGGGTGATTTGTATAGCGTTGCTTGGATGGAAGATAGGTATATTCGCATCTTTATTCATCTTGTTCTTTATAAAATTTAAAAGTTCATGTGTTTGATGTATATTGGGTTTTTATTTGTTGTTAGTGACCAACAAGATACCAAGGGAGAAACATTAGAGCAACAATACAATAAGGTTAGTGACCAAATTTACTAGAAGAAAAATTTGATTGTGAAGTAACAGGTTTTTGTTAACTTTAAGAATTTATTAAAACAATAAAATAAACATGTAGGTAAAAGTGAGGACTTCTCAAGGATCCCATGTAATGGAGTATGGTACTAAAGACATTAGGGTGGAGAGCATTTCTCTTTATCAAGGTTCCGGTGCATCTACTGTAGCTGATAACGCGCTTATTAATGTCGCCCCTATGGGTGTCGTAAACCAAAGAGATGCAGATCTTGTGTTCTTCCAGCGGAAGGTAGGAGATGAAGCTTTTTGTATAAGTTTATGGAATCTTTATGTAATGGAAACTCATCGACTTTTCTATTGTTGTAGTATGACAAAATGATAGAAGGGTCACAAGAAAAAACAGACATGCTAAAGCAGATCAATGACATAAAGAACCATCGTGCACATTTGGATAGTAGTGTGGATGCGATTGGGACGCAACTATTTGGCTCAGGCACTCCTCAACTCTCTTCAGGCTCAAGGGAAGCCAATTGTTGATGATTGGGGATGCCTGAAGTCCATGGTAAGTACCATTTGTCTCTTTTGATGAGATCTAAAACTGTTAAAAAAGTTGTAATACACGATGTTGGTTTTATATTATTAGGTTCGAGTGTTTGAGACGCATTGTGGTGCACTGACGGAATACGGGATGAAACACATGCGGGCGTTTGCCAACATTTGTAACAACAAGGTTACCGAGGCCGCAATGGCTGCAGCCTCTGCAGATGTTTGTGGCGAGCATGATGTTGGGCAGTGGAGTCCTTTGAAGATGGGATATAGTGCATGATTAAAGACAATTGTGCTCCAAAGAAAACAAGTTGTGCATACTAGTGTCTAAACTTGCAATTTGAATAATAATGGTAGTCTAAAATCTCCATAATTTCCTTTTAATTTGTATCTAGTAGTCGTAACTCGTAAACAAAGGTTTCATAAATTACAAAGTGTTTTATCGTTCATTGTGCTATCAAAACAATGTTAGTATTTGTTTTATAGGCTCTAGGTGCATAGGTACCTCAATTCCTCGTTTCCTTCTATATCTCGTCACCCTCTCTCGGAGCCTCCGAATAAATCTAATTGTATATTATATATTCTTACGTCCCCATTAAAGTTAACGGGAACAATATGAAATCTCAACCATCGGATCAAGCTGAGATCAAATCTCAACCATTCAAAATAGAAAATTTCTTCTAGAAGCAGCAGTTACAAGTTTAGGATATTGACTTTATGAATTCCATGTTGCATTTGAACTAACAATCAGGCCACGATCTAATTACTAAAAAAACTTCTAGAATTAAAAAACCTCCAGGTTACAGTTACCAATAGTTCTACTTACAAATTTAAAATTAAAAGGTAATATTTTATAACCATAAACACAAAGAAGATGCATATAAAAAACATGTTATAGTTACAATTTGGAAAAAAATGTCGGCCCCTGGAATAAATGGAAGCTTTAAAACCTGAAAAAAAACAAACAAACATAAAAATGTTAATAAAACCACATGTAAAAATTGGGAAAAGAAATTAAAAAACTTAATCTAAAACATTTAATGTTATTTTGTTTTGAATTTACAAATTAGTATTTTAACACCTGATTAAATAAAACTTTCATTTATTTTAACAGTATACAGCGGAAGCATAATTCATTCGTTAAGAGTTTATAAACCACATGTAAAAACCATTAGTCTTGTGTTACGATTCCATGTGTCTCGACCCATGACCACTCCAGCCTCCCAGACAGCAAGTTCCAACGATATGCACCTAAAGGCCTGCAAGACATGTAATAACGAGTCAACAACAAAGTTGAGCGAGTTCACAGTTGGTTGTCCATTTCAAAGTTGTTCCAAAACCACGAGTTTATTCAAAACCATAAGTTATCCAATCCCTTGTTTCCCAAACCATAACCAGCGGGGGCTACCCCATGTAACCACTAGACCCGTTACCATATCGACCACTGACTGAAGTAAGTTGGTGCCCTAGCGTCAATGTTTATCCTCATTGACGTGCCCAGATCCATTAGTTCACGCCCGTCCTCTGCGGCACGGTGTGAGACTTGTCAAACCTAAATAGCGCTATCTAACTAATGACCCGCTCGCCATTGGCCCGGCGATTAAGTCGATATAAAATGAGGGACTTCATGATAGAGTTTTTTTTTGGTCTAGCATCAATGTTGTCACCCTTCAGTAAAGAGGATGTGTACGTGTCCCCAAACCAGGAGATCACGCAAGTTCCGATTAAATTCTTAGTACATGTTATCACCCTTCAATAAAGAGGATGTGGTACGTGTTCCAAACCAGGAGGTCACGCAGTTTCCGATTAAATCCTTTACCCATTCCCAACCACCGGGAATCCAATGCCTTGTAAAAAGTGTGAACTCACCTTAGGTTAGTTCGGCAGATACACGAAAAGGTCACTTGAGCTATGTGTGGTCAACCACGTCCTAACATGGTCACCATACAAGTTAGGTCTAGGTTCAAGTAGTGCGCATAGGTTTACACATAATTAACAGGTTACGAGCACGTAATGATCATGGCAAACACGTAAGATCACATTCATCACGTTAACAGACAAGTACACAACATATTCAAAGCTTGTGTGACTCAAATGATTGGGCTCGCACAAGTTCAATGGTCCAACAGTCTTGTGCGATTCAATAGTTGAAGCCCAATAATATTCGGCCCAACCTGTTGTGCGTCCAGCACAACTTGTGCGACTCACAACGGGTTGTGCGACTGAACAAACCCGACCCAATGACGTAAGCAACCCAATACTCATTTAGCCCAACAATTAAACAAACACTTAATCTTGTGCGGTCCAAATGGACTTGTGCGACTACAGACAACTTGTGCGATCCAATATACTTGTGCGATTGAGGTTTTGGGCTGTTCGGCCCAACAACTTAAACATTTTGAGCGGCCCAAATATCAAACAACTAATCTTGTGTGTGGCCCAACATATTGTGCAATTGGCACAGACTTGTGCGATCCATAATATGTTGTGCGATCATGCAATATAATGTTATACACAGTGCTTTAACAGTTGTACCCTAGAATATCCTAGCTTGTGCGATTAGGAGCTTGTGCGACTGAGCTCTTGTGCGGGTAGATCATTACAGACTGATCTTGTGCGATCAGTTACATACTTTCCTTAATTCATGCAATCAGTTATAATCATTCAAACAGTTTCTATCTTTGCCTATATTCGATCAAATCAAGAAATCACCAACTAATTCTCATGCACCCCATTAATCATCCAATCATGAGTAACAACAACTATCGTTTTTATCAACCACTATGCACGAATCCTTATTTCCTTAATTCAACCATCTACGGTCTAAACAATATATGAATCAATCATATCATGTAGCAATCAACACATAATCATCATTTAATCCCCATCAAGTATCATGATCAATATCATTCAACCCTAATCAATCACCACTAACTCGTTAATGTGCGATCCAAGGGAAATGTACGACTGAGAGTTCTCAAACAAAAACATGCATTCACAATCAGACATATACACTCATAGTATTCAATTATAACTTTCAAGTAATTTAAACATGTATTCGACAGCTATCGTTTGATAACAAAGTTCATATGGTATTCAAGTGAACTACCACATACAGCAAGGCATGAAACGATCAGTACAGAATTGAATAGAGTTTGAAAATACGAATTGTCACATCATCCCCAAGTTGAAAGAAATTTCGTCCCGAAATTTAGCACGTAGTTACTGAGGAAGCTAGTTAGGTTGCGTGGTTTCCTAGTTTTCCTGGGGTGTCACATCTGTCACACCACCAAAATACCACATGCGGAAACCCCCACAAGGCGTGTGACGTACCAGGATCTAGCCACCAATCACATTGAACTCATAGGTATATTTAAATAAAACTTTCGTTTATTAAAATTAAGTGTTACACGTTACAAACAATTCACAGTATACAGCGGAAGCATAATTCATATGTTAAGAGTTTATAAACCACATGTAAAAACCATTAGTCTTGTGTTACGATTCCATGTGTCTCGACCCATGACCACTCCAGCCTCCCAAACAGCAAGTTCCAACGATATGCACCTAAAGGCCTGCAAGGCATGTAATAACGAGTCAACAACAAAGTTAAGCGAGTTCATAGTTGGTTGTCCATTTCAAAATTGTTCCAAAACCACGAGTTCATTGAAAACCATAAGTTATCCAATCCCTTGTTTCCCAAACCATAACCAGTGGGGGCTACCCCATGTAACCACTAGACCCGTTACCATATCGACCACTGACTGAAGTAAGTTGGTACCCTAGCGTCAATGTCTATCATCATTGACGTGCCCAGATCCATTAGTTCACGACCGTCCTCTGCGGCAAGGTGTGAGACTTGTCAAACCTAAATAGCACTATCTAACTAATGACCCGCTCGCCATTGGCCCGGCGATTAAGTCGATATAAAATGAGGGACTTCATGATAGAGTTTTTTTTTTGGTCTAGCATCAATGTTGTCACCCTTCAGTAAAGAGGATGTGTACGTGTCCCCAAACCAGGAGATCACGCATGTTTCGATTAAATTCTTAGTAAATGTTATCACCCTACAATAAAGTGGATGTGGTACGTGTTCCAAACCAGGAGGTTACACAGTTTCCGATTAAATCATTTACCCATTCCCAACCACCGGGAATCCCATGCCTTGTAGAAAGTGTGAACTCACCTTTAGGTTAGCTCGGCAGATACACGAAAAGGTCACTTGAGCTATGTGTGGTCAACCACGTCCTAACATGGTCACCATACAAGTCAGGTCTAGGTTCAAGTAGTGCGCATAGATTTACACATAAATTAACAGATTACGAGCACGTAATGATCATGGCAAACACGAAGATCACATTCATCACGCTAACAGACAAGTACACAACATATTCAAAGCTTGTGTGACTCAAATGATTGGGCTCGCACAAGTTCAATGGCCCAAAAGTCTTGTGCGATTCAATAGTTGAAGCCCAATAATATTCGGCCTAACCTGTTGTGCGTCCAGCACAACTTGTGCGACTCACAACGGGTTGTGTGACTGAACAAACCGGACCCAATGACGTAAGCAACCCAATACTCATTTAGCCCAACAATTAAACAAACACTTAATCTTGTGCGGTCCAAATGGACTTCTGCGACTACAGACAACTTGTGCGATCCAATATACTTGTGCGATTGAGGTTTTGGGCTGTTCGGCCCAACAACTTAAACATTTTGAGCGGCCCAAATATCAAACAGCTAATCTTTTGTGTGTGGCCCAACATATTGTGCTATCGGCACAGACTTGTGCGATCCACAATATGTTGTGCGATCATGCAATATAATGTTATACACAGTGCTTTAACAGTTGTACCCTAGAATATCCTAGCTTGTGCGATTAGGAGCTTGTGCGACTGAGCTCTTGTGCGACTAGATCATCACGAACTGATCTTGTGCGATTAGTTACATACTTTCCTTAATTCATGCAATCAGTTATAATCATTCAAACAGTTTCTATCTTTGCCTATATTCGATCAAATCAAGAAATCACCAACTAATTCTCATGCACCCCAATTAATCATCCAATCATGAGTAACAACAACTATCGTTTTTATCAACCACTATGCATGAATCCTTATTTCCTTAATTCAACCATCTACGGTCTAAACAATATATGAGTCAATCATATCATGTAGCAATCAACACATAATCATCATTTAATCCCCATCAAGTATCATGATCAATATCATTCAACCCTAATCAATCACCACTAACTCGTTAATGTGCGATCCAAGGGAAATGTGTGACTGAGAGTTCTCAAACAAAAACATGCATTCACAATCATACTCATACAATCAAACACATACACTCATAGTATTCAATTATAACTTTTAAGTAATTTAAACATGTATTCGACAGCTATCGTTTAATAACAAAGTTCATATGGTATTCAAGTGAACTACCACATACAGCAAGGCATGAAACGATCAGTACAGAAAGGAATAGAGTTTGAAAATACGAGGTGTCACATCATCCCCAAGTTGAAAGAAATTTCGTCCCGAAATTTAGCACATAGTTACTGAGGAAGCTAGTTAGGTTGCGCGTGGTTTCCTAGTTTTCCTAGGGTGTCTCATCCTTCCCCCGTTGGTTTGGAATTTCATCCCGAAATTTCGCAGTAGCTTCAGTCTCAGTAGTGGTTTCGCTTTTCTCGAATAACTGGTTTCATTTGGTTTTCTCGTTCCCAGGTAAACTCTGGGCCACGACAGGAGTTCCAATGAACTCGAACAATAGGTATCCTGGTGTGTTTGAGCATCTTGACCTCCCGGTCCAAGATTTCCACTGGTTCTTCAAAAAATCGCTACTGATCATCGATGGTGAGCTCCTTGAAAGGAGCTATGAGGGTTTCATCTGACAGACACTTCTTCGGATTCGACACATGGAATACGTTGTGAACTCCACTGAGTTCTTCAGGTAGATTCAATCTGTATGCCACCTTGCTAATTCTCTCCGTGATTTCGAAAGGTCCAACATATCGCGGGTTGAGTTTGTATCGAATACCAAAATGAACTACACCTTCCCAAGGTGAGACTTTAAGTAGTACCCGATCCCCAACCTGGAACTCGAGTGGTTTCCTGCCCTTATCAGCGTAGCTTTTCTGACAGTCACGAGCTGCCGCCTTTCATTGTCGTATCTGAGCAATCTTCTCTGTTGTGCCTACGACAAGTTCTGGGCCAGTGATTTGGATGTTGCCAACTTCTGCTCAACAAAGAGGTGATCGGCACTTCCATCTGTACAGTGCCTCGAACGGAGCAGCCTGGACGCGGGTGTGGTAACTGTGTTATACTAAAACTCCACTAAAGATAGATGCCGCTCACAGCCGTTACCGAAGTCGATTACACATGCTCGAAGCATGTCTTCAAGAGTCTGGATGGTGCGTTCAGCCTGCCCTTCCGTCTATGGATGATATGTTGTGCTCATGTCTAGACGTGAGCCAAAGGATTTGTGGATCGCTTGTCACAAATCAGATGCAAATCGTGGGTCAAGATCAGAGATAATGGAGGTTGGCACCCCGTGCCTAGCAACCACTTCTTTCAGGTAGATGACTGCAAGCGTAGAAAAACTTATCCGTTTCCTTGATAGCTAGAAAGCGTGCTGGTTACGTGAGACAATCAACGATCATCCAGGTGATACCGTTTTCATTTCGAGTTGTAAGTAGACTAGCGACCAAATCCATGGCAGTCTGTTTTCGCTTTCCATATAGGTGTTTCTGGTTGCTAACACTTCACCTTGACTTTCCCACAAGTTAAACATCATTCCTATACCTAGCTAGGTGGGCCTTCATGCCCGATTACCAGTTTAAGGTTTATAAATCCTAATGCCTCTTATCAAAACCCAGACGGCTAAAATATCAAAGCCGGTGTGCTTTGCTCAACACGAGTTCCCTATAGTTACCGTATAATGAGACCCACATTCGTTCCATGATGTAATGAGTATCGCCCGACCTGTCAAAGGTTGCTCCTCCATGCCTCGCATGGGTTCAACTTGAAAATCCTCTCCTTTCAGTTTGAACAGAGCGAGTCTAATCAGGTAAGTAGAGTCGATAGTGAACTGCAGATAGTGAGCTGCAAAGCTCGTGTACCTTCAAGTTTCATAGTTGTAATCATCCTAAGGTTCCCTCCATCGATGCCATTAACTAATATAGGTCTGTCGAGGCCAAGGTACATGGGAGGCCCTTGTGATCAGTCTAAATAATGCATCTGGTACCGTCCAAGTAATGCCTCCATCTAAAATCCCAAGGCCACGGTTTTCACCGCCAATTGGGTGTCGTGCAGTTCCTCATTGTAACTCCATCACGTAATTCATCACTCTCTCGTGTTGCGTCGGTGTGTAACTGGGACTCTGATTCGGACCATCATGGTATACCACTAAATCACCCACACCCTCGGGTAAAGACAATGCTCGGTGCATTGCAGAGTTGGAATTTGAAAGTTGAAAAGGACGTCCCCCTGTTTGTCTTCCACGAACACAGCACTTTGCTGTGCTAAAGAGGTTGCAGCAGCGCAACTTCCTAAAATCGCTCAATGAGTCTTCGACAGTATTTAGCGAAACCAAAGTATTGTTGTGTCCCCGCAGAAATCTTTGGTGTCGATCGGTTTTAACCAAACTGGGTCTTAGCGAGATCCATGTGTATTCCCACTTCATTGATTATATGTCCAAAAGGTACCTCTCGAACCCAGAAATTACATTTAACAAGACTTTGCACGGAGTGGCTCCTCCCTCAGAAGTTCTAAAATAAGATACAGCTGTCGCCCATGGTGTCCCTTCCTCCTGGTCATGATTCAGAACGTTGTCAACAAATACGGTCGATTCATGTGATCCCTGAAGCTACTAGGGTGTTGATCAACTCAATGATCATGGTGTACAAAGCTGAAATGGCTGTATTGCGTTCGACATGCTGTTCTAAGGGCGTTCTCCTCTTGGGCTTCTATCTGATGATAGTTCGTTCGCTAGCCAATCCTCGAATGGAAGCTTGTTCCTCGCAACTGGTCAACGGGTTGCCAATACGTGGTCGAGGCAAACGGTTCTTGATTGCCACCTTGTTGAGTTCTCGATAGTCAGTACACATACGAAAAGGCTTCTCTTTATGGGTATAGCGAGGACTCCTTAAAGCGAAAACTCATGTCCGACAGTTTCTGTAGTTGGTTAAACAGCTCCCGCAACCCTCCTGGTGTAAGACAATAAGGAATACTAGTAACAAGGGCTGCTTCTAACATGATACCGATCTGATTTTCCCCTGACGATGAGGAGGTAAGCCTGATAATTCTTCTGGTAGTACTTAGGGAGAAATCACGAACAATTTGTTGATCCTCGATCCTCTTTTCCTTAGCCTTGACATCAGTAACGAGTGCTATCATAGCGGGGTAATCCTTCCGTGAACACTTCTGGCCTTCACTGTTGATTTGATGCTAACCTCTGCACCACTCGGATACTTTATGACAGACGACAACTCTCCCCTCATAGAGTATAACTGTGCGATGTCTGGTCAACCAACCCATACTGACTACTGCATCAACACCATCGTGGATAGTGGAAGAAAGATCGATGTCGAAAACTTGTCCCACACGGTTGAATTGGCATCCCCATAAACATACGAGGCTTCAATTGTCTTGCCATCAGGCGATTCCACAACTGGTCTGGTCTCAGGAAGTATTAGGGTTGAACAGAACAAGAACGAAATGATTAGCATCCAAGAACATGCTGGCCACCATGCTGTTGTAATCCTGGCGTTGCCCACGCCAGCCCCAAGTGCCCTTCCATGAGTATCATGTTGTTGTTTTTCGCCAGGAGAATTTCCAGTACTACCGTCATTCCCTCGGTTGTTGTCGTCTTAATTTGACAACGGCCAATCCATGTTGTAGGCACCTTTATTTCCATACTGTAGGCTAGGGTTACGAATACCTTGTTGTCACTGTGACTGCTGCTCCCAATGTCGTTGTTCGAAACGAAGCCCTACGATTCTTCACCCTCAAGGTCCATATTTTCACATTCTGAGCCACGTCCTTAAGCGCTACTCACTGTGCTGGCAGTTACACATTCCACGCTATAGTCGATTGTCATTGCTTATGTCCCGATTGATTCGTAAGAGTTGACTCCCATGAGTCGCTGATAAGGGTTAAGGATTCGATTGAAGCCAATTCGCTGGTGCTCGTTGCCGGTAATCAGGGCCGTCAAAGTACTGAGGTCGGTAAAGTAGTACGCTCAACCTGCTGTCCATCGATGTTGCAAGTTGTTTGAGTAATACACAGTATGTTGCCGGAGTGTTGCAGAAGTGATCACACTTCGGGATCTAAGACGTCAATACACGAGTTCCAGCAAACGAAGAGGAGTAAGAAAGGTATCGATCAATCATTCGACGTTGCGACATCCAACTCAGGGACATTCGTATAAGCACCTAACATTCTACACGTTTCGCTAGGTGTTCAGATGGGTGTTCAGGTAATACTCGATAGCATCGAGATTCGAAAGGATTCAGAGAGGAATGGAAAGTTCACGTTCGAGTAGGGGACAATCACTGCTATGACCCCTATAGGTTTGTTATGTTTCACATCGATCAAATAACGGAACGGAACCCCTTTTTCACTTGTTAAGCCTCACTGGGACTTGCATGAACCCCACATTATTATTATGTGTGCACCCACAATAACATTGTGATTTGCATGCTCATCTCAGCTCCTCTTAACTCATGTCAAATGGTTCCTCAACTCGAGTGGCAAACAAAGAGCATCACGAAGCGTAAGTCATGAATGTTTAGGGAAATACCACCCTATTAGTCACATAACACATGCAAGTAATACACGAATTCATACTGTTGTGCTAAACGTGCAGTCACATGCAATATCATATGTAAGTGTTCACTAGTTATGCAGTACAATAAGTATACGAGAGACGAACCTTGCAAATCTAGAGCTGAGTGTCATGGTCGTATTCATGTTTTCAGAACTATTCGGTTATAGTCTGGTTTTACAAAAACGTTTTCCCCTTTTTAAAACCAAGTTCACAATAACCAATGGCTCAGATACCAATCTGTCACACCCCCAAAATACCACATGCGGAAACCCCCGCAAGGCGTGTGACGTACCAGGATCTAGCCACCAATCACATTGAATTCATAGGTATATTTAAATAAAACTTTCATTTATTAAAATTAAGTGTTACACGTTACAAATAATTCACAGTATACAGCGGAAACATAATTCATTCGTTAAGAGTTTATAAACCACATGTAAAAGCCATTAGTCTTGTGTTACGATTCCATGTGTCTCGACCCATGACCACTCCAGCCTCCCAGACAGTAAGTTCCAACTATATGCACCTAAAGGCCTGCAAGGCATGTAATAACGAGTCAACAACAAAGTTGAGCGAGTTCACAGTTGGTTGTCCATTTCAAAGTTGTTCCAAAACCACGAGTTCATTCAAAACCATCAGTTATCCAATCCCTTGTTTCCCAAACCATAACCAGTGGGGGTTACCCCATCTAACCACTAGACCCGTTACCATATCCACCACTGACTGAAATAAGTTGGTGCCCTAGTGTCAATGTCTATCATCATTGACGTGCCCAGATCCATTAGTTCACGCCCGTCCTCTACGGTACGGTGCGAGGCTTGTCAAACCTAAATAGCGCTATCTAACTAATTTCCCGCTCGCCATTGGCCTGGCGATTAAGTCGATATAAAATGAGGGACTTCATGACAGAGTTTTTTTTTACTAGCATCAATGTTGTCACCCTTCAGTAAAGAGGATGTGTACATGTCCCCAAACCAGGAGATTACGCAGGTTCCGATTAAATTCTTAGTACATATTATCACCCTTCAATAAAGAGGATGTGGTACGTGTTCCAAACCAGGAGGTCACGCAGTTTCCGATTAAATCCTTTACCCATTCCCAACCACCGGGAATCCCATGCCTTGTAGAAAGTGTGAACTCACCTTAGGTTAGCTCGGCAGATACACGAAAAGGTCACTTGAGCTATGTGTGGTCAACCACGTCCTAACATGGTCACCATACAAGTCAGGTCTTGGTTCAAGTAGTGCGCATAGGTTTACAAATAAATTAACAGGTTATGAGCATGTAATGATCATGGAAAACACGTAAGATCACATTCATCACGTTAACAGACAAGTACACAGCATATTCAAAGCTTGTGTAACTCAAATGATTGGGCTCGCACAAGTTCAATGGCCCAACAGTCTTGTGCGATTCAATAGTTGAAGCCCAATAATATTCGGCCCAACCTGTTGTGCGTCCAGCACAACTTGTGCAACTCACAACGGGTTGTGCGACTGAACAAACCTGATCCAATGACGTAAGCAACCCAATACTCATTTAGCCCAACAATTAAACAAACACTTAATCTTGTGCGGTCCAAATGGACTTGTGCGACTACAGAAAACTTGTGCGATCCAATATACTTGTGCGATTGAGGTTTTGGGCTGTTCGGCCCAACAACTTAAACATTTTGAGTGGCCCAAATATCAAACAGCTAATCTTTTGTGTGTGGCCCAACATATTGTGCGATCGGCACCTACGCTGCGATCCACAGTATGTTGTGCGATCATGCAATATAATGTTATACACAGTGCTTTAACAGTTGTCCCCTAGAATATCCTAGCTTGTGCGATTAGGAGCTTGTGCGACTGAGCTCTTGTGCGACTAGATCATCATGGACTGATCTTGTGCGATCAGTTACATACTTTCCTTAATTCATGCAATCAGTTATAATCATTCAAACAGTTTCTTTCTTTGCCTATATTCGATCAAATCAAGAAATCACCAACTAATTCTCATGCACCCCAATTAATCATCCAATCATGAGTAACAACAACTATCGTTTTTATCAACCACTATGCAAGAATCCTTATTTCCTTAATTCAACCATCTACGGTCTAAACAATATATGATTCAATCATATCATGTAGCAATCAACACATAATCATCATTTAATCCCCATCAAGTATCATGATCAATATCATTCAACCCTAATCAATCACCACTAACTCGTTAATGTGTGATCCAAGGGAAATGTGCGACTGAGAGTTCTCAAACAAATACATGCATTCACAATCATACTCATACAATCAGACACATACACTCATAGTATTCAATTATAACTTTCAAACTCTATTCCTTAAAAGTTGTACATAAATGTTTTACCATTTAAAATAGTGGAAATGTATTATATCACCTTAAACTAAGCAAAATTGACCAATACCTCTCCCAACTTTCAATTTGGCTCCCACCACCCTCTACTTAACATTTAGGTGTCAGTGTCACCCTTCGTTAAATAATCACTAACTGAGTTTGTTTTTTAATTGTACGTGGCATGGAGATGATGAGGTGGACAGCCTACGTGGACGGACCCATTAAATAACCCCTGTATTATTAAGATAATCCCTAAATCAGTTGCATTTCATCTCAAACACCAAGTTCACTGCGATGATGGCGATCGAGCCCTAATACCCTGTTAGTTGACGATTGCAGCCAAAATTCAGACAACGCAGAGGTAAGGTTTATGTTAGGGTTGATTGCATTGTGATTTTACACACCGATTTAACTGATGAATCATATCGATGTTATGCTTTGGTATGGTTACTCTTTAGATTTTTCTTTTGATCAACCTCAGTATATTGGAGGTGAATCTAAGTTGTTGGTAATGGATTTTGACCCTCTCGCATACTTTGAGCTAGTAGAGTATGCCATGGAAACCAACCAGTACAAGAGTAGGGATTTTTATATGTACGGGATGGATGTAGATAATGGTGAATTTAAACTATTTGGGGATATTAAAGATGTGTTGGAACTTGCAATGAAGGCTAAAAATTGGACTGAACCATTCATTGAAGTGTTCGTTCAACATAGCCCAATTATGTCTTAACATAAGACCCACTACTGTTCCCAACCCAGTAAACCACATGTCCATTCCAGTTCCCAGCCCATTAAAACAAAAGCCAAGTCTAGTTCCTAGCCCATTAAACGACAAGCCCAACCCAAAAACTAGTACCCAAGCCTAAAAAAAGTAGTACATGTGAAACTGGGTAGGGCATCTGGTAAAAATTTTACAACTCCTGAAGTCCCTAGATCTGGATGTACATCAGGTGTTGATGTTGTAGAACCAAGTGTTAAACAGGTTGTGGAAGAACCAATACACGATGCTACATGGGCATTTGATATAAATAAGGAGACAACTGTTAAAGAGGGGGCTGTGGTAGAACCAACCGTTAAACAGGTTGTAGAGGAAGAAGTCTTTGGTCAAGATACTGGGGTTAAACAGGTTGTAGAGGAAGAAGTCTTTGAGATAGATAGTGATACTGGTGATAAAGAAGCTGATTTAGATAGACAGAATAATGAAGATACTGAAGACAGTGATTACAATCTTGAAGAGTCCAGTTCTGATGATGAGGATGGTTATTCTGATGAGGATGTGGTTCAGGATGAATTGATTAGCTTAGATTCAGACAGAGAAGATGTTGAATGGAAACAGTCACAAAATGCAATTAAACAAGCTAGCAAGGATAAAGTAGTAGCCACAAAAAAAGATACTTGAAGAGTGTCTAAAACCTAATGAAAAAGAAGGTAATTTGCATGAATCTAATTATGCAGGTTGTGCACATGTAGAGGGATACAGTAGTATGAAGAATCCGATGGTGACATTGCCACACCAGGTGATAGTGAAGAAGATGATGTCAGAGGTAAAAAGTTTAAAGAAACTACTCCTAGTGTAAGTGCACAAACTAACTGGAAGAAGTTTGTTTGGAAAGTTGGGACAAGGTTTACTTCAGGGGATTCCTTTAAGGAGGCAATTAGAAGATATGTTGTGTCTAATGGCAGGAATCTATTCATAGCAAAGAGTGATAGGAAACAAGAAGGTTGTGTAGTAGTCAAGTGTGTAGCAGGGTGTCCTTTCTATCTGTTTTGTTCAATGCACACAAGGAAAGAGTGTTACATGATTAAAAGTGTGAAAACAATCACACTTGCCAAAGAAACAGGATAAAGAACAGGCAACTAACTGCTAAGTTTATAGGTGATGAGTTCCTACCTTTATTTAAGGCCAAACCACACTTGTCTGCTAAGGAAATCATATTTGCTGTCAAACAAAAGTACAAGGTGATTATAACTAAGTGGTTGGCTTATAAGGCTAAGACATGTGCACATAAAAACCATGGATCAATGAGAGATCATTATAGTAAGATTGGTTCATATCTGGATGTATTAAGGAAAGCAAATCCAACATCAACTTTAAAGTTAAAAACTGCTCCACCAGGTTTCATTAATCAAGATCCAGAGGCCAAATGTGAAGCATTCTTCAGACTGTTTTATGTTTTAATGGTCTTAAAAAGGGTTTCTAGCTGGATGCAGGAAGGTGTTGTGCTTAGATGGGTGTTTTCTGTAGACCTTCCTTGGAGGAATGTTATTAACTGCTGTTGGAAGGGATGGTAATGAACAAATGTATCCCTTGGCTTGGGCAGTTGTTGAAGGAGAAAATAATGACAGTGGGAATGGTTCATGGATGAGCTAATGCATTATTTGGAAGTAACTGATGGTGGGGTATCGTGGACATTCATATCTAACCAACATAAGGTTGTTACTTACTTCTGTCTTCCTAAATCAGTTGTTTAGTTATTCATTACTTATGTTTAATTGGTTTGGCAGGGTCTGTTAAATGTTGTTTCATGTATTTGGCCCTATGCAGAGAATAGAAACTGTGCAAGGCACATCTATGCACATTGGCATAAAACATTCAAAGATGAGGAGCTAAAAGAGTTGTTTTGGAAATTAGCTAGGGCTTACTATGAAGCTGACTATCTGCAATCCATTGAAGATATGAAAGCAATCAATCATGATGCCGTAGAGGCCTTACTGAAGCAGAATCCTAAGTGGTTTAACAGGTGCTATTTGGACACCCACACCAAGTGTGATGTAATAGTAAACAACATGGTAGAAACCTTTAATGGTTTTATCATTAATGCAAGGTTAAAACACACAATACATATGTTAGAGGATATAAGGATTTAAGTCATGAGTAGGTTAGTGACAAAAAGAATAGAAATGGCTGCTAGAGATGTTATCATATGCCCTAAAATCCAGGAAAAGCTTGAATTTTCAAAAAGTGCTTCTTATAGATATGAGGTGTATCCCTCATCATATCATGTTTTTCAAGTTAGGGATTTTGATGATGTCTTTGTGGATTTGGAAAACAGAACCTGTACATGTAGAAAATGGGATATAAGGGGATATCCTTGTAAACATGTATGTGTTGTTGCTGGTTTTTTACATTAGAGTGTAGAAGACTGTGTTGATGTGTGTTATCACAAAGATACATACATGAAGGCTTATGAGTTCTCGATACCGCCATTGCCTAGTGAAAGGTATTGGCCCAAGATCCATCATCCAATGGATCTACCACCAATCAAATCTGCTCCTGGTAGGCTGTCACACCCCGATATTTCCACGTATTACCGGTAGGCCCGGAGGGGAGTAATGTGACGTAGTTGATATCGTCAAAGTCAAACAACACAATTTAATGCACAGCGGAAGCAAAAGATAAAACATTACAAACCGAATGAAAATATCAAAGTATTACAATCGGAATGTGTAGGATCCACAGGCGGATCAAATAAAAGAGAGTTGTTCAACAGATATTAAGTGACCAAGCATGCAAGACTTTTATTTATTCACTCTGGAGTAGCCAGCCTATTCCGTCTAGTACCTGCACTTTAGCCTTTTGGAAAATACGTCAGTTTACACTGGTAAATACAATTAACCGACTCATTTTGAAAAGAGTTTAAGAAAATTTATTTGAATGCACAAGGCACAAAATATCTTTTATAACTTGGGACAATTATTAAAAATAATCTTGTATACAGTTTTACTTATTTGTCGTCCGTCAGGGCCGGTTAGAAGAGCCGGACAAGATTAACTGACACGCCACAGGTATAATACCCGCAAGGTTAATTCCTTATTGCGGAATACCTTTTTACATACGCAACTGTCAGGTGTATGCCTACACCCCGTGCTTAAGTCGTGGCCATTTCAATGAATGAGCCGAGGATATCCAGGACACGGTCATTAACCCCCCAAAGGCCATACACCAAACAATACAGATTAAAACGGGTTATGTAAATATATTAATCACAATCCGATTTAAATGACTACACACCCAACCAAGCGGTATTATTATAATACCGTATCCCAAGCCCGTATAACGGAAAATAAGTTAAAAGTATTTACCTGAGCAAGTATATATCACAATCAGCGAGTGCAAGTAGCTTTTAATGGGCTCCTAATCTAAAACGAAGGTTTTTAATAACCTATTAGATTCCTAATGGGTCTTAATTAAGCCTAAACTTAGACCGGTTAGTTTTAAAGGAGATATACGGTTCAAAACGCACGATTAAGCGAAGACTGGATTAGAATGTGGTTTAGACCCGACAAGTTTGTATACTTGTATAATATGGGTAAACTAAACACATTCTGGATTTTGAGATAAAAATGATAAGTTTTGACCCGTTTCGGCTAATTTATGCAAACTAGTTACATAAACCGCACCGAACGCGAAAGATGCGTAACGGGTAACCAAATGAGTCATGAACAGGTTTCCTAAGTTAATATGCCTTAAATATGTTGTGATATCAGTAGGATACCTTCCATTATGCCCAAAATGGATTTAAACTCAAATTATGCCCCGTAGGGGCATTTTGGTCATTTTAAAGCTTATAAAAGAGATTAAATATTAATCTGAGATCCAGGTCTGATGTAATCAGTAAAAATACTTAATTTAATAAGTTATATCAGTAGGGTATCGCATATATGTGAAATTTACCATTTATAACCAAACTATGCACCGTAGGGGCATTTTGGTAATTTCACATAAGTTTAAAAGGTCAAATCTGGAAATCTGAGTTTAAAACTTTTGTTTACTGTTAAAGTATAAAAATTTACTAAAAATAACAGTAGGTGTTAAGTCTTATATGTTTAAAATGGTTTTAACTCATACTATGCGTTTTAAACGCATAAAAAGGCGGTTTTAAGCGATTTCCGAGTTTTATAAGAAAAGCTGATATTTTTATCATTCCAGAAGGCTTAAAATATTTTATTTATCATATAAAATCAGTATCAAAAGGTTTGTTATCAAAATGTTACGTAAAACTCATTTTATTCAAGAAAAGGGTATAACCGACAATTACCGAATCAAAGCTATAACCCTATGTTATGCTCAGCCTAAAAATAAATAAAAATCTTCAAAAGTACCAAAATATTATTTTACATCAGTGGGTAAAAAGTTTGGTGTCAAAATTTGGGTTTAATTAGGCTATATGCTAATTATTCCGTTTAATTAATAAAAAGTTTCTTAATTACGATATTGAGCATAACTCCTAATCTAGACCTCAAACTGATGTCAAATTTTTAGGACACGTTTATAAATCATTAACAAAGGTTATTGTCCTCTCACATTTTCAAAATGCTCATTTTAAGGTCAAAAGGGCATAATAGTCAACATTTAGGCATATAACGGAAACATGCAAATGAATCGGATAACTAAGGAACCAAGTTGTATAACCTCAGAGGGTTACACTAACCTATAACCTGGTCCTATTAGAGCACTAAGGAATTTATAAAATATGCTACATTTTGTCAGAACTGAAAGTCAAAGCAAAAGTCTACTTTTGCGACTTTCGGTTCCGAACCGAGCTTAAACTGAAAATTATCGGGTTGAGCATGTTTAGACATGTTCTTATATTAATTACCAAGTTATATGAGTGATAAAACAGGTTGCATGAATTCTATATTGCTAATTATGTGTTTATTTGAAAATTAGCTTTCTGTTGACGTTTTCCAATTAAGTTTGACCCGACAATTAACCTAATTAAGGTAGGAATCAGAGAGTGCCCTTTTAAGGGTTTATTACCCACATAATTACCAACTCATAACTACTTTTAATTCGAGAATTAACTGGACCATTAGTGATTAATCACTAAGTCAAACCTTAATTACGACGGTTTTGACTTTAGGCCATTAAACTAATTAAAACTGAATTAAGGGAGGTTAAGGAAGCTTACTGAAGTACTAAGCACGACCAATGATCCTTAGGGAATGCTCTTGAGCTACAGGAGACTCCAGAAAATAAGTTATGAATGATTTCAAGTTAGTGCCCAAAATGTTGCAACCAAGAACTCATTATATAGTGAATTAGATTGCATGGGATCATTCCAACTAAGTCTACAGATGTTTTATGATGGTCCCATGTGTCCCTATGCATGAAAAACTACTGGCTCAGCTTCTGGATTTCGAAAACAATGCTCATAAGTCGGTTAAACAGGCTGCACAGGCACCTGTCATGAATTTTTGTCGCTGGCAGGTTGTACGCGGCCCGCGTAAGAGACCTTAAGGTCTTACGCGGCCGGTATGGTTCCCAGGCTCAGGTAACAAGTTTGCCAGAATTGCATTTTAAGTCCCTGTTTCTTCTAATAGTGGTTTTAACTTATTATTTTGCACTTTTAACCCTCCAAATTGATTTTTAAGGACCCTAAGTTATAAAAAAACTTTGTTAAGTCCCCGGTTAGCTTTACGATCACCCGAAAAGTCATGAATTTTAACGTTGACGCTTTTAACCCCTCACATACGAATGTTAGCATAACTTTCTCATACGATAACGAAACCTTGTGAAATTTTTATCACTTATTCTAGTGAGCATAATTAATTGTTACAAAGTTTCAGGTTCGCTAAAAGGTCACTCAGAGGTATAAATTAAACATGTTGACACTTTTAACCCTTGCGGTTTGTAAACTTTCACTTTCTTCCACAAACGGCTTCATACGCTTCATAATTCATTCGTTTAAGGGTATAAACATCGTGTAGGAGTGTTGAAAGGTATATTTATCCAATGTTGACACTTTGAATCCTTTTACACACATACTTTCTTTGTTTGTCAACTTTAGTCCCTCTAAATTAATTCTTTACACGTTTAAAGTCCATGTGTCGATATTATATTGGACATGAATTTCTGAGGTGTTACATCCTCACCCCCTTAAAAGAAATCTCGACCCCAAGATTTACTTAAATAAATGAGGGTACTTCTCTTTCATTGTGGACTCTACCTCCCACGTATACTCGGGACCTCTACGGGCATCCTATTTAACCTTTACAATCGGTACCTGCTTCCTTCGAAGCTTCTTAACCTGTCGATCCTCGATCGACAAGGTTTTCTCAACAAATTTTAAGCTCTCATCAATATGCACATCTTTATGTGACATGACTAGTGACTCATCAGCAAGACATTTTTTTAGATTGCAGATGTGGAATACATTATGAATACCACTGAGCTCTTCAGGCAGGTTCAACTTGTAAGCCATTGTTCCGACACACTCGATGATCTTGAATGGTCCTATGTATCTTGGGCTTAACTTGCCTTTCTTGCCAAATCGCATCACCCCTTTCCAGGGTGAAACCTTAAGTAGAACCTTGTCACCTACCTCGAACTTTAGAGGTTTACGCCTTTTATCTGCGTAGCTTTTCTGCCTATCTCTGGCAGCTTTGAGACGATCTCTTATCTGTACAATCCTGTCTGTCATCTCCAGGACTATATCAGGTCCTGTTAGTTGGACATCCCCAACTTCTGCCCAACAAACGGGCGTCCTGCACTTCCTTCCATACAAAACTTCAAATGGTGCAGCTTGGATGCTCGTATGATAGCTATTATTATATGAAAATTCGATCAATGGAAGATGATCAGCCCAACTTCCACCTAGATCAATAACACAAGCCCTTAACATATCTTCAAGTGTTTGAATAGTACGCTTGCTTTGACCATCTGTCTGAGGATGGTATGCTGTGCTGAAGTTCAATCGAGTGCCTAGGGATTGCTGAAAACTTTTCCAAAAATGCGATGTATATCTCGTATCCCTATCAGAGATGATAGACAATGGCACTCCGTGGAGAGATACAATCTCGTCCACGTACAGCTGAGCTAACTTATCTGAGCTATGTGTTTCCTTAATAGGTAAGAAGTGGGCTGACTTAGTCAGTCTATCCACTATTACCTAAATAGTATCATTTCCTCGCTTTGTCTTGGGTAACTTGGTGATAAAATCCATAGTCACCATTTCCCATTTCCAGGTGGGAAGTTCAGGCTGTTGTAGCAAACCGGACGGCTTCTGGTGTTCTACCTTAACTTGAGCACACATCAGACATTTGGCCACATAAGTGGCTATACACTTCTTCAAGCCTATCCACCAATAATTTGCGTTCAAATCCTGGTACATCTTGTCACTTCCAGGATGAACAGAATACTTGGAACTATGGGCTTCCTGAAGGATTACTTCTCTAAGTCCTCCATAGACTGGAACCCATATCCGTCCATTCAATCTTAGTATCCCATCCTTGCCATAAGATAACTGCTCAGTAGTTACTCCCAACTTTTCGTTAGGATAGTTAGATTCTAGTACAGCTTCCTTTTGAGCGGCTAACAATCTTTCATTCAAACTATTCTTTAATTCAATGCTCTTGGCATTGATTCTTATGGGCTTAATCCTTTCTTTCCTACTTAAAGCATCGGCGACTACATTCGCCTTGCCTGGATGGTATCGTATTTCACAATCATAGTCGTTTATGGTCTCCATCCATCGACGCTGCCTCATGTTTAAGTCCTTCTGATTAAACAGATGTTGAAGGCTCTTGTGATCAGAATAGATCACACACTTGGTACCATAAAAATAGTGACTCCAAAGCTTTAGTGCAAATACAACGGCACCCAATTCCAGGTCGTGGGTGGTGTAATTCTTTTCGTGCACCTTTAACTGTCGAGAAGCATAGGCAATAACCTTGCCTTTCTGCATGAGCACACATCCCATACCAGTGTGTGATGCGTCGCATTATACTACAAATTCCTCTATTCCATCAGGCAATGTCAACACAGGTGTATTGCTTAATTTTTGCTTAAGAATGTCAAAAGATTCTTGTTGCTTAGGACCCCAGTCAAACTTAGTATTCTTGCGGGTTAGTGAAGTTAGGGGCGCTGCAATCCTTGAGAAGTTTTCAATAAAACGCCTATAATATCCTGCCAGACCTAGAAAGCTGCGAATCTCAGTGGGCGTTTTCGGCTCTTGCCAATTCATGATGGATTCAATCTTAGCGGGATCCACTTGGATACCACGCTCGCTAACCATATGCCCAAGAAATTGGACTTCACAAAGCCAAAATTCACACTTTGAAAACTTGGCATAGAGCTTTTCTTGTTGCAGCAACGCAAGGATACAACAAAGGTGCTTCTCATGGTCAGCTTGATTCCTTGAGTAAATAAGAATGTCATCAATGAAGACAATGACAAATATATCCAAGTAGGGCATGCAGACACGATTCATGAGATCCATCAATGATGCTGGTGCATTGGTGAGCCCAAAAGGCATCACTAGGAACTCACAGTGACCATAACGAGTCCTAAATGCAGTCTTGTGCACATCTTCATCTCTAACCTTCAGCTGATGATAACAAGATCTTAGATCGATCTTGGAGAAGTAACTCGCCCCTTGCAGTTGATCGAACAGATCATCGATCCTGGGTAATGGACACCTATTCTTGATTGTGACTTTGTTAAGCTCGCGATAATCGATGCATAGATGCATTGACCCATCCTTCTTCTTCACAAACAGAATCGGTGCTCCCCAGGGAGATGAACTAGGTCAAATGAAACCTTTAGCCAACAAATCATCCAATTGAGCTCTCAACTCTTTCATCTCTGTTGGTGCTAACCTGTAAGGTGCTCTTGCAACTGGCGCTGCTCCAAGAATAATGTCAATTCTGAATTCTACTTGCCTATCTGGTGGTAAACCAGGTAGTTCTTCAGGGAATACTTCTGGATATTCAGAAATGACAGGAATGTCTTCAATCTTGGGCTTTAGTTCATCAATAGTCACCTGTGCCATGTAAATGACACAACCTTTCTTCAAACATCTTGACGCCTTAAGCATAGACACCTGCTTAGGCAACCCATACTGAGTGTCTCCCTGTATGGTAAGTGGCTCACCATACGGAGTCTTGA
Source organism: Helianthus tuberosus (assembly GCA_030545235.1). NCBI lineage: Eukaryota > Viridiplantae > Streptophyta > Magnoliopsida > Asterales > Asteraceae > Helianthus > Helianthus tuberosus. Next base: position 72,607,249 of record CM060417.1, on the reverse strand, counting down.
TCACCACTTGTTTCTTGTCACACACGATCTGGGCTTGGTTATGAGCTAACCAATCCATGCTTATCATTATGTCAAAACCAGCTAATTTTAAAGGAAGCAAGGATAACGGAAAGGAGTGGTTCGTAATGGATATAAAACATCCATCTAACACAGTTGAAGCGGTTTCTATGGTACCATCGGCTAGTTCTACTTCATACTTTATACTTAGGGCTTTAACAGGCAGGTTTAACAATTTACAAAACTTATCATCAACAAATGACTTATCTGCTCCCGAATCAAATAATACCCTTGCATAAACATCATTAATGAGGAAGGTACCTGTTATCACATTATCATCCTGAACGGCTTCTCGTGCATCCATTCGAAAGACCCTAGCATTGGTCTTTCTGACTTCCTCAGGCTTTTTGGCATACTTGGGGCAGTTTGACTTGATGTGCCCCTTCTCATTATAGTTATAGCACGTTGCATCCTTTATCTTCTTGCAGTCTAACGTCTTGTGTTCCTTGGATTTGCATATCCCACATGCAATTGGTCTTGATTGCGACTGCGACCTTGATTCAAACCTGCATTTTCCGAAGTGACGTTTCTGGCAGGTGTTGCATTTCGGCTTCTCATCCGAACGTTGGTTACCCTTGTTGGATCCAAACTTCTTTTTGAGGTCTGTGTTCCCTTTATGCTTCCTGTCAGATCATCGTGAGTTATTATCCTCACGTTTCCTCTTTCCTTCCTCAGAATTTTTAAGCGATCTCTGCCTGATGGCATCCAGAGTAAGAGATAGTGACAAATCAGCTGCTGACCTAAAAGTAGCAGGTCGGGATGCCTTTACACTGGCCTTGATCTCTGGGGCTAAACCCCCAATGAAATGGGCTATTCGCTTTGGTTCCGACGTCACTAATAAGGAACCAATCGAGACATAGTGTTGAAGCTTGTAAGGTAAGCTTGACAATCAAGGTTCTTTATAACCAATGATAAGAAGTCAGTCTCGATCTTTTCAACCTCATGCTGAGGACAGTAATTCTCTTTAATAAGAGCAACAAACTGATCCCACGTCAGATTGTATAATGGGATCTTTCCAGTAGCTTGGATCAAAGACCTCCACCAAGCTAGTGCTTCACCTTTGAATGACTGGGATACATACTTCACCACATCCCTATCAGCGCAACCACTGATGTCAACCACGGTATCCATTTTGTCTAACCATGTCATGCAGTCAATCGCTCCTTTTTCCCCAGTGAAATCCCTGGGTTTGCAGGAGACAAAATATTTATAGGTACAAGTCTTTGTACGTGGTTCACGATCAAATACAATCTTCTTTGATGGAACACTATGCTGATTCAAGGAATGCCGATCATCATCCTTCTTCGACTCATGTTGTTTAGAGGGCGGCTTACTATGAGCCTCAGAGTGAGTCTTAGGGTGACATTCGGAGTGGGGTACTGATAAGGTTTTGCTATGTGTACCACTTAATTCCCTTAGCTGTCTATCCACATCTTTAGCAACGGCACTATCGATTAATGCTCGAAGTTCGCCCCCAGTTATATTAATTCTGTTTGAATCATGATTTTCCAAAGGGTGACTGTTGACTTCCTCAGACCCTGCCATGTAGCTTGCTTGCTACATAAAATAATGACAGTGATTTATTTAGAAGTTTGTAACAGTATTATCATTCTTGATGATTTATTAACCATGGTATTAATAACCATATTGGTTAACTTGTTAAATATATTCATTCAAGATTTTTATTATAATAATCCTTTGTTTTAATTAAATTATAATAATAGCACAAAAGGCCAAGTCACAACGACAACTTAAATTATAAGCCATGATTTTATAGAATCAAGGCATTAAGGCTTGAACATAGTTCATTACCTTTTCTTGACAGGGAGTCGTAGACTACAACTGTCTTTTGTCTTATATGACAATGAATATGGCCCGAAGGCATTACATCGCTAATGGATGTTTAATTAATAAACAAACTGGAAGAATCCAATATAAAGATGACTTATGCGATTTTATCGAATCACATTTGTCAGGAGTGTTAACATGTTTTCAGACGTTAACTAGGATCTGAATCTTAATAAGGAACCACCATCTTGGCCCTGTCTTAAAATGACATATTAGGCTAGGTCTTGCCTTTAAGATTTTAGTTAATCATGGCAGATCTTTATAAAAGGATTGATACTTTTATTTATTTCATAAATTATTTTCATGCATATAATGACAAAATAAAATTTTAAAATTTGAATATTCCATTACTAAATTAAAGAGTACATGACTGCCCTAAACGGGAATTTTAACTGAAATAACTTGCCCACGCAGGGGCTAAATAGAAATAACATGCCCACGCGGGGGCTAAACAGGAAAGACATGCCCACGCAGGGGCTAAACTGAAATACATGTCCTCACAGGGACTGAATACAAGAATGGATGTCCACGCAGGGACTTGGTTTAAATAAGGAAATTACAATACAAATAATCAAATAAGGAATTTTTCAAAAATCCCTTTTCTTGCTCTTCCCCTTGATTAAACTTGCCAAACCCTTGAGAAATCCTCGGTTGTTCCTACACTCTTCTTGGACTTCACGCTCCACCTGGCTCAACCTTTGGAGAATCTCCTGTTGTTGCTCTGGCGGTATCAATGGCGGCTGCTAATGTGGAGGTTGAGGAGGTGGCGGGTGTTGGTACCCATAAGCTGGGTATCCCACTCCCCAGGGAGCTCCATAGGGCCCCTCAGGGTGGTGAGCATTGTAGTTCGCCGCTACAAGATAAGGGTCGGCTTCAGCGTAGTTGTAGTTAGTGTGGGCTGGCTGCTCAAATGGGTTATACGCCGCTGAACCGGCGTATGCAGGAATCGGGTTATCGAAACCCATTGGTGGTGGTGCGACTGGCGCAAAGTCCACCTCAGAGACGGGGTTTGAAGGCCCACCCATCTGCGGGTCTTCATAAAGTGGCGGGTAGTGACTGCCACTCGAAGGTTGAGGGGTGCTGATACGCACTCCTCCTCTCACGGACATCCGTGCGTTTGATCTTCTCCTCCTCGGTGGCTCCGGAGGCGGTTGCTGAACTGGTGCGGTGGCGGTGGAGTGACCGCTACAAAACATGAATCCTCAGAAGGATCCTGTTGTTGCTGCTGCTGCTGCTGAGGCTCTGAGTGGTAGGAGGGAGTAAACACCCATTCGTATTGGCCAAATCTAGCCTCGTAGCTGTCTTGACCACAATAAGGTGATCCATGAAAGGATGACACATCTGAGATCTCGATGGGGTGAGTTGGTGTCCCGGTTGGAGGTTCGGCGGGATCTGTATCTTCATCCATGTCCATAGCATGGTCACTAGAGAAGTGGTCTTCGGGTCCCAATGGGTTAAAACCCACTGGTTCTTCAATTAGGTTTGCCGGGTTAAACCGGCTATGGAAATAGGGTGTTGGGTCATTGAAGGAGTGGTGTGAGTTTGAGCGTTAGAGAGGGATGAAGGAGTGAGGTGAGTTGTTTGGCTCATTCTCTGATTTTGGTCCAAACGAGTGATGGTGGAAGGTGAAGAACTTAGCGAGACAGATCGCCTCACGGGCTCCAGATAGGTCCTCCAATCCTCCTGAGGACTGGTGCTCATGGTAACGGATGGGGTTTGCCAGTGAGAAGGTCCGGCTTCGTGGTCGTGGCCAGTAATTGGCGCCTTGCCTCGTCCTCTCCTGAACCTTGGTGGCATGTTGTTGATCCTATCAAAACAAACAAAGAATAACAAAGAAAATAATAAAGAGCAAAATAAAATGAATTAGGATTTGTCCTAAGTTCTTTGTCTAGACTCGAAAATCGAGGAATGTGCAAACTGTGTCATTGAGATTAAACACAAAAGGCTAGTGTTTAATTCACTCAATGTTGGCTCTGATACCAACATGTCACACCCCGATATTTCCACGTATTATCGGTGGGCCCGGTGGGAAGTAATGTGACGTAGATGATATCGTCATAGTCAAACAACACAATTTAATGCACAGCGGAAGCAAAAGATAAAACATTACAAACCGAATGAAAATATCAAAGTATTACAATCGGAATGTGTAGGATCCACAGGCGGATCAAATAAAAGAGAGTTGTTCAACAGATATTAAGTGACCAAGCTTGCAAGACTTTTATTTATTCACTCTGGAGTAGCCAGCCCATTCCGTCTAGTACCTGCACTTTAGCCTTTTGGAAAATACGCCAGTTTACACTGGTAAATACAATTAACCGACTCATTTTGAAAAGAGTTTAAGAAAATTTATTTGAATGCACAAGGCACAAAATATCTTTTATAACTTGGGACAATTATTTAAAAATAATCTTATATACAGTTTTACTTATTTGTCGTCCGTCAGGGCCGGTTAGAAGAGCCGGACAAGATTACTGACACGCCACATGTATAATACCCGCAAGGTTAATTCCTTATTGCGGAGTACCTTTTTACATACGCAACTGTCAGGTGTATGCCTACACCCCGTGCTTAAGTCGTGGCCATTTCAATGAATGAGCCGAGGATATCCAGGACACGGTCATTAACCCCCCAAAGGCCATATATCAAACAATACATATTAAAACGGGTTATGTAAATACATTAATCACAATCTGATTTAAATGACAACACACCCGACCAAGCGGTGTTATTATAATACCGTGTCCCAAGCCCGTATAACAGAAAATAAGTTAAAAGTATTTACCTGAGGAAGTATATATCACAATCAGCGAGTGCAAGTAGCTTTTACTGGGCTCCTAATCTGGAACGAAGGTTTTTAATAACCTATTAGATTCCTAACGGGTCTTAATTAAGCCTAAACTTAGACCGGTTAGTTTTAAAGGAGATATACGGTTCAAAACGCACGATTAAGCGAAGACCGGATTAGAATGTGGTTTAGACCCGGAAAGTTTCTATACTTGTATAATATGGTAAACTAAACACATTCTGGATTTTGAGATAAAAATGATAAGGTTTAACCCGTTTCGGCTAATTTATGCAAACTAGTTACATAAACCGCACCGAACGCGAAAAATGCGTAACGGGTAACCAAATGAGTCATGAACAGGTTTTCTAAGTTAATATGCCTTAAATATGTTGTGATATCAGTAGGATACCTTCCATTATGCCCAAAATGGATTTAAACTCAAATTATGCCCCGTAGGGGCATTTTGGTCATTTTAAAGCTTATAAAAGAGATTAAATATTAATCTGAGATCTAGGTCTAATGTAATCAGTAAAAATACTTAATTTAATAAGTTATATCAGTAGGGTATTGCATATATGTGAAATTTACCATTTATAACCAAACTATGCACCGTAGGGGCATTTTGGTAATTTCACATAAGTTTAAAAGGTCAAATCTGGAAATCTGAGTTTAAAACTTTTGTTTACTATTAAAGTATAAAAATTTACTAAAAATATCAGTAGGTGTTAAGTCTTATATGTTTAAAATGGTTTTAACTCATACTATGCGTTTTAAACGCGTAAAAATGCGGTTTTAAGCGATTTCCGAGTTTTATAAGAAAAACTGATATTTTTATCATTCCAAAAGGCTTAAAATATTTTATTTATCATATAAAATTAGTAGCAAAAGGTTTGGTATCAAAATGTTACGTAAAACTCATTTTATTCAAGAAAAGGGTATAACCGACAATTACCGAATCAAAGCTATAACCCTATGTTATGCTCAGCCTAAAAATAAATAAAAATCTTCAAAAATCCCAAAATATTATTTTACATCAGTGGGTAAAAAGTTTGCTGTCAAAATTTGGGTTTAATTAGGCTATATGCTAATTATGCCGTTTAATTAATAAAAAGCGTCTTAATTACGATATTGAGCATAACTCCTAATCTAGACCTCAAACTGATGTCAAATTTTTAGGACAAGTTTATAAATCTGTAACAAAGGTTATTGTCCTCTCACATTTTCAAAATTTTCGTTTTAAGGTCAAAAGGGCATAATAGTCAACATTTAGGCATATAACGGAAACATGCAAATGAATCGGATAACTAAGGAACCAAGTTGTATAACCTTAGAGGGTTACACTAGCCTATAACCTGGTCCCATTAGAGCTCTAAGGCATTTCTAAAATATGCTACATTGGGTCAGAACTGAAAGTCAAAGCAAAAGTCTACTTTTACGACTTTCGGTTCCGAACCGAGTTTAAACTGAAAATTATCGAGTTGAGCATGTTTAGACATGTTCTTATATCAATTACCAAGTTATATGAGTGATAAAACAGGTTGCATGGCTTCTATATTGTTAATTATGTGTTTATTTGAAAATTAGCTTTCTGTTGATTTTTTCCAATTAAGTTTGACCCGACAATTGACCTAATTAAAGTAGGAATCAGAGAGTGCCCTTTTAAGGGTTTATTACCCACATAATTACCAACTCATAACTACTTTTAATTCAAGAATTGACTGGACCATTAGTGATTAATCACTAAGTCAAACCTTAATTACGACGGTTTTGACTTTAGGCCATTAAACTAATTAAAACTGAATTAAGGGAGGTTAAGGAAGCTTACTGAAGTACTAAGCACGACCAATGATCCTTAGGGAATGCTCTTGAGCTCCAGGAGACTCCAGAAAATAAGTTATGAATGATTTCAAGTGAGTGCCCAAAATGTTGCAACCAAGAACTCATTATATAGTGAATTAGATTGCATGGGATCATTCCAACTAAGTCTACAGATGTTTTATGATGGTCCCATGTGTCCCTATGCATGAAAAACTACTGGCTCAGCTTCTGGATTTCGAAAACAATGCTCATAAGTCGGTTAAACAGGCTGCACAGGCACCTGTCATGAATTTTTGTCGCTGGCAGGTTGTACGCGGCCCGCGTAAGAGACCTTAAGGTCTTACGCGGCCGGTATGGTTCCCAGGCTCAGGTAACAAGTTTGCCAGAATTGCATTTTAAGTCCCTGGTCCTTCTAATAGTGGTTTTAACTTTTTATTTTGCACTTTTAACCATCCAAATTGATTTTTAAGGACCCTAAGTTATAAACAAACTTTGTTAAGTCCCTGGTTAGCTTTACGATCACCCGAAAATTCATGAATTTTAACATTGACGCTTTTAACCCCTCACATACGATAACGAAACCTTGTGAAATTTTTATAACTTTTTCTGGTGAGTATAATTAATTGTTACAAAGCTTTGGGTTCGCTAAATAGTCACTCAGAGGTATAAATTAAACATGTTGACACTTTTAACCCTTGCGGTTTGTAAACTTTCACTTTCTTCCACAAACGGCTTCATACGTTTCATAATTCATTCGTTTAAGGGTATAAACATTGTGTAGGATCGTTGAAAGGTATATTTATCCAATGTTGACACTTTGAATCCTTTTACACACATACTTTCTTTGTTTGTCAACTTTAGTCCCTCTAAATTAATTCTTTACACGTTTAAAGTCCATGTGTCGATATTATATTGGACATGAATTTACGAGGTGTTACATAGGCCCAAGAAGAATAGGAAGAGGGATCCTCATGAAGATCCAAAAAGACCAGGTAAATTCACAAAGCATGGGGTTATAATGAAATGTAGTATCTGTGGGGCTAGAGGACACAGCAAAAGAAAGTGCACTGACAAGGGGAAAACAACTGAAGGTAAATTTTATTAAGTTTAATGTTATTGGTTAGTTAATTATGTGGCTTAAAGTTTGTATCTCCAGGTGGTTCTGCTCCCAAGAGTCAGAAGAAGAGTAGCCAGAAATCAACTCAAAAGGGAACCCAGCAGCCTACTCAAGAGGCAACCCAGCAGCCCACTCAAGAGGTAACACAGAAATCTACTCAAAAGGGAACCAACAAGTCAAGTCAAAAAGGAAAGAGAAAGACCAAAGAGAGGGGCAACAAGGAAGGCTGAAGTTATGTAGAATATATGTGATCTTTTGTGTTTGTGGGACAAGTTAATGTTATGCTAAGACTTTTTTACTCTAATATTTTCTCTAAAAACACCTTCTAGTAATGTGGGACAGTTAATTAGTCAATGTATGACTTTTCTATGTTGTTTGACTTTTTCTGTGTTGTTTGACTTTTGTGTGGAATTTAGATAATGGTCATTTTGTAATCAATTTGGATTGTGGTCATTCTGTGTTGTTTGACTTTTCTGAGTCACACATTGGTGAGTTAAACATTGTGTACACTTTAACAGGTTGAGTTAAACATTGGTAATCATGCTTCAGTTTGATATGATCATGCTTCAGTTTTGATTTGGTCAGTCTGCAATTTGGTTTGGTGATTCTGCAGTTTCAGTTTGGTTTGATGATTTTACAGTTTCAGTTTGGTTTGGTGATTCTGCAGTTTAGTTTGGTCATGCACAGTTTGACTGTAGTTTGGCATGCTTCAGTTTTGATGATATGAGGTTTGATATGATTATTCTGCAAGTGCAGTTGCAGTTTGAGTCAAACTTTGGACAATTTTGCTTCAAGTTGCAGTTTGACTGCAAATTGGTCAAACTTGTTTGCTTAAAATGCAATTTTGGTTCAATCTTTGGCCAATTTTGCTTCAAGTTGCAGTTTGAGTGCAAATTGGCAAACTTTTTTGCTTCAAATGCAGTTTTGGTTCAAACTTCGGCCAATTTTGCACCAAGTTGCAGTTTGACTGCAAATTGGTCAAACTTTTTTTGCTTCAAATGCAGTTTTGGTTTAAACTTTGGCCAACTTTGCTCCACACAGTTTTAGTAATTTTGCTTCAAACTTTGGCCAATTTTGCTTCAAATGCAGTTTGAGTCAGTTGCAGGTATGGTCAATATGTACATAACTTAGATGTCCAGTTGAGTCAAAGTAACAAATGCATAACTTAGATGTCCAGTTGCAAATTCCATTTCAAAACAAGTGGGTACAAATGGACACAAACACTAAATACAACAGCAGTCACTAAATACTAATTCGACAAATACTAATTCGACAAATACAGCAATATTGCAATTGCAATTAACAAGGTTAGCACATATGGTTTCTTTGATTTCGTCTCTGTATCAAATGTCATTGCTTTTGTTGGGATTGAACCCTATCAGAGGAACAGATAATAAAAGCCAAAACTGGATCACAACAGTGGATTCATAATAAGCAGTTGTTTGCATTAAGCTTTCCCCTTGACAGTGGTTATCTGGCAACTGACAGACTTCAAAGCACTGCTCAATAAGACAACTGTTACTAAAGTACTGATGAAGATTAAAGACTGAAGCTCAATCCACTGACGGATTCCAAGCACTGCTGAAGAGTTAAAGCACTGCCCATTCAAGGTCTGATCACCCTTTGAAGAAAGCATGATGCTCAACATCAGTGGTTGACTACATCAATGGAATGAAGAATCAGTGTTTATATACCAGTGCTTAGAATGTAATCAGTGTCTGTATGGTCAGTAGTTATAGATCAGTGGATAGAGTTTGTTAGGTTGTTAGATGTCACTTTCATGGTGACGTCAGCTGAGATGCTTCCGTGGTTTGGTTTGCCTATAAATGGAACAGTACCCTGTACTGTTACATTTGATTGACTAAGCGAGTTCTTCTCCTCTAGTCCAATCCTTTCATCTTGTGCAATCAACCATGGAGTATCTGGCTGAGAGGGAGTTTATTTTGTAAACTTGCTTTGTAATCTTTTGATTTGCTTTGTAACCTTTTTGACTGATGAAAAGCATGAGTTTATCAAAACTATTTCTCCTATTTGATTGTGTTTACAAAGTTTGTTTTCATTTCCGCTGCAATTAATTTCATTTCATATCTATTGATTTGTTCAAATTAAACAAACAAACACATTCATGAGAGCCTCAGATCCTAACAATTGGTATCAGAGCTTGGACAGTCAAATTCGATCTAACAATCAATTTGACATAACAGTTCAGCTCAAAAATCATTGACACTAAGGTTGATTGTATTTAGTTGAAAAACAGAGTAACGAGAAATCATGTTCAAAGTGACTACTCAAAATCTCTGTAAAACAACCAAGATGTCATAGGACACACAAACTTCACATAACAAGTGATGTCATACATAAACCACCTACAGTTTTCAGATCTGAAAATATGTCTGATAACTATGGTAAAATTATTTACGAAAATTGATTTCAATTGGTGTTATGAAGTTTTTGCTGTTTCCATCTTGTTTGCTGCTAAGGTGTGAACCTCAGGTCAACAAAAACCTATGTTCATAAAAATATTAGTGTTTTTGTTAACATAAAAAGAGGGAAATTAAAACCTTAGTTAATAAGATCTTGTATGTCGAAAAATAGGTTGAGAATCCTCCAAAGGACCAAATCAACTTTGCTAAAAACACATCAAGAATATCAGGTGTTAAAATAGTCCTAATCATATGTAATGTGAGATTTGATATAAGTATGCACAAAAGTGGTCAGATCTCTTAAAACATTGCTACAAAATGATTTTGGATTAAGTTTTCCTTAAATAAAACCTCCCAGTAAGTATTTCAGTACTTATGAATGGGAAGGGTAAAAATGAAAAGATAAAAATCACTAAACTCAAAAAGGTGTGTTTAACTCAAAACTTTTGAAATCAAAAGAAAAGATTATAAACTCAAAACACTTGAGAGTTCACAGGTTACCAAACAGCTGAGTGCAACCACTGGTGCAGGACAGTTCAGGTAACCGTTGTATCAGAAGGTAAAACTTATTTAAGAGGACTAAGGCAAATTTTCAAAAATCTGTCACATGGGTTAGGGTTTACAAAAGACTCTCAAACCTTTGTGAACAGGTTTCCTCAGAAATACAATCATCTGATAGGAAATGGTCTCCATCAATGGTTATAAAATTTTACTCAAACCACTGATCATTATTATAAAATTGAGATTTAAACAAGGTCGACTCTATCCAAAATTATTTCTGTTATGGAAATTACCAGATCTAATTGACTTATCTATCTGAAACTTTTACTTGTTTTTTTTTAAATGGTAAAAGTTACTTGTAAATATCAGGATATATTATTCTCTCATTTTTTATAGAGAATATTATATTTGGTGCTTTTACTTGTTTTGGATAGTAAAAGCTCATTACCTGACAGGATGAAGATCCATTCTATTTAAAAAAAAGGGATATAATCCTTGATAATAAGTCAAATGGAGATGGTGTTTGGGTTAGGGTCAATTCATACAGAAACTCAAGTATAGAACCATTTCTCAAAGTTGATTGATAACAAGTACTCAAAATGTTTTACCTTAAACTTAAAAGTCTCAATTAAAATTTTGCAGTCAAAGTTGACTGTAGTTACCATCTGGGATACTCTACCACAGTCAAGGCCTATAAAGTGTTTTAAACGCAAGAACTGGGTCTGTGAAAGAGTCTTTGAATGTAAAGTTCAATAAAACTTTCATCATTAAAAATCCTAGCAAATCCTGCTTAACTGTTTAATCCTGTTAAATTTACATATGAAGATGTGTCTGTTTAGACTAACCCTGCAGGTACCCCATAATTCTCATCACAAGACTTTGGATATGATATTGAGTTTCTTCAATACAAAATCATATTCACCACAAGAAGCATTAGATGTTCAAAACAACTGTTAAAGCTCATCCACTGCTGGATCAACAGTTGTTGAGAAAACAGCACCCCAACCTCTCTCATCACATGATATCCAACCACTGATGACATCAGACATCATTTATGAGGGATTGCTATGAAAAGGTTTGATTTCTTTACAACATATCCATACTACAGATCAGTTGGCTGATGTACAAATCAAAGCATTAGATACGTCTACCTTTAAAAACTTGATCTCTAGGATTGGAATGCTAATTATAGATTAAAACAAGTTTTCTTGTATTCTATGTGAAAATAGCATAAAAGTGTTTTTAGAAAATCAAAATAAAAACTTTAAAAATAGTTAAAATTGAATTTTTCAATAAATCTCCAAAGTCTGATGAAACCACTGTTTTCATTTAAAACTCTGACTGGCATGTCTATCCACTGACAAAGAGTATCCTCTGATTCCATTATTTTCCATCCACTGACAGTGTTATAGTTCTCCACTATTCACAACCACTGATGACACACATTAGTGGTTTCCCAAAAAAATGTCTTCCATTATCAATCAGTGGTTACACGTGGATATATGATAGCCATCAGATCTTGTCACGTGGCCAGATGTTAACCGTTTGATTTTTGAAACTGTTGTCTTCCAAATAAAACGTTTACTCGCCTAATGGCTAAAGAGTCAAAAGTTTCTAAAACACAAACAGGGGAGTCTGAGCAAAATTTGGATGAGTCCACATCTACTTCTCAGACTTCAGCTGTTGAGCCCACTGCTCTTGGTGACCACAGTAGCACAAGAACTGCTGTGCAACCCCCACCAAAAACCACCAAAAAGACCAAAAAGAAACCCTCCAAACCCACCAAACCCAAAAAGGGTCCTCTGGAAGATGAGATCCCAGAGGTAAACCCATTGACAACACAAAAGTCACATGAAACCACTGTTGCTACTTCCTCACAACAGTTGGAAAGATCTCCACCCAAAACTTTAACTCCTCATGTTTCCTCACAAAATGAACATGTTGTAAGCACAGGGATCCCACAACTTGTAACATCATCCTCATTTGAGAGTATGTTAAATTGTCCTTCTCCCAGGACAACTCTGCTTTCCACACCACCCTCCACATTTTAAATCATGGCAACTACCACATCACTGTTTGAAACCATTAATAGTCAATCACAAAAGGCCCCTCTCATCAACACATTTCTGAGAGCAAAACTTCCATAATGGCTGTGTTTGATAAAAATCAATTGGTTATCCCACAAACAATTAAGGAGGCTACATCACTTGGATTTCATGAAATCCCTGTTGATAGTTCAATTGGAGTAGCTACTACAGATGTTGAATCCACTGATTTACATCTGGACAATAGTTTCATACATAAGTCTCCTTTGAAGGCAATTTCTACTAGGGATACTTTGGTAACCACTGCTGGTATTAAAACCACTGATAGGTATACTAAGAAATCCTCTGCTGTGGAAAGAAGACCCCAGTACCAAGAAAAAGGGGCATCTAAGGTTTAAGCAAGTGATAAATCACATGTTCATGATACCCTAGATACAACTACCACCTCTGGTAGGAGCTCAGATGATCCTATTAAGTTAGGAGATGGGCTAAAATATAAGGAATTAACGGACAAAGTTACAAAGATTGAGACATCAGTGGGAGATATCAAAAATGTGCTGCAACAGATGTTACACTCTGCAAAATCTTGAAACATTAGTCAATCCTCTGCTCAAACCACCAGAATTGTGAAACAAGTGTATCCTCTGCTTCAACAACATTATCAACATGCTAATCAGTGACATGATTCAAAAGTGCAGACATTCAAAGAAGAAGTTGAAGTCAGGTATAAAGACACACAGGAAGAGCTTAAAGCTATTAAGAAAATTCCCATTCCTGACACTACCCCTGCACCTATCTTCGAAAGAGTTGATGATGCCAAAAAGGGGGAGAAAAATGACTCTGGGGAAAATCTCTCAGTAACTTCTGCTGAAACATCTGTCAAAGAAAAGGAAAAGGGAGGTGATGAAACCCTGAAAATTCAAGCAGATGATGAAGATACACAAATGAGGATCATTCAAAGTCAAGTCAGGATAAAAGAGAAGGAGATGAAGGATACCACTGCTGGTCTCAAAACCACTGCTGATATTAAAAGACCAACCACTGATAGTTCAATTTCCTACCATCACATTTCCTACCAACTACTGATAGTTCAAAGTCAAGTCATGATCACATTTCCTACCATCACTCATCATATATCTACTCCCACCAGAAATCTAGTTCAATCATCATCTCCTACAATCATATTTATATTTAAAAGGGAGAAAGAACATTAATGTTATATCTGATGAAGAAAACATTCCTGCACCACTTCCATTGTCTTCACTACCAATGACCTCTACTTCAAAACATTTTAGTTATGGCACTACTAGACAAGTTGTTAGACGGTCAGAGGTTAGAGTTGTAGAGACTTACAGGAAGCTAGAAGAGCTTAGAAAGACAAATGCATTAGTGCCAAGGAAATATGTTTATCTAACAGAGGTTAGTGCTCAACAGACCCAATCTGCTCAAAAGCCTGCTTCAACACCTGTTAAAGAGAAAAAGACAAAGAGTGATGTCTGAAGAGGATCAGCAGAGGTTTGAGCATGGCCTTATAACATTGCTGCTCAGATTCAGACATCAACCTCAGAAATAAATCAGGATCCTCAAAAATCAGCTGACTCAAAAATTCTAAAATGGAAGTCAGATAAAGACACCCATGAATTGACTCCGCTCAGGTCAAATGGTAAGATTGAGAAGCTCAAAATGGAGGCTGCTTATGGTCTTAATGCAGTTGACCTCCAAAATCTGATGAATATAGATCTCTCAAGGGATCCTGAAAACACATTCTCTAATGAACTTTGAATTGTTATTCAAAGGTCAAATAAGAGAAATGATGCTGAGGAATAAAGATCATCAATAAAGAAGAGTTTTGGCACCATCTGTTCTAGGGGGAGATTGTTGGGATTGAACCCTACAAAAGAACAGATGATAGAAAGCCAAAACAGATCTGAAACAACTGATCCAAAATAAACAGTGTTTTGAACCACTGCGTCCTTTAATATGCCAAGTTTCCTAACAACTGTTGGTCCTAACATCTGCTCAAAACCAAGCACTGTTACTTTGTAAAGAATGTTGAAGACCAAATTCTCACAAGGCCACAATTTCCCAACTCATCGGTTAATAAATCTCTCCCAAGAAACCTATTGGGTTCAAAAGTACTAAAATTGACGTCTGATCAAAAGACCCATGTACTGACCATGTTCAGATCTAATGGTGAAGTGAAGTACATATCAAGGAAAGAAGCACTAGGCCTGGGTGTTGAAGATCTGCAAGATCTCCTTGAACTTACACTGTGCAGGGATGAGGATGACACAAGTTCCATGGATTTTGAGTTGCAGTTTAAAGGACAAGTTAGGGAACTTCTGATGAGACAATAAAGATCCAGAATAATGAAGGGTTTTGGCATTATCTGTTCCAGGGGGAGATTGTTGGGATTGAACCCTATCAGAGGAACAAATAATAAAAGCCAAAACCGGATCACAACAGTGGATTCATAATAAGCAGCTGTTTGCATTAAGCTTTCCCCTTGATAGTGGTTATCTGGCAACTGACAGACTTCAAAGCACTGCTCAATAAGACAACTGTTACTAAAGTACTGATGAAGATTAAAGACTGAAGCTCAATCTACTGACGGATTCCAAGCATTGCTGAAGAGTTAAAGCACTGCCCATTCAAGGTCTGATCACCCTTTGAAGAAAGCACTGATGCTCAACATCAGTGGTTGACTACATCAGTGGAATGAAGAATCAGTGTTTATATACCAGTGCTTAGAATGTAATCAGTGTCTGTATGGTCAGTAGTTATAGATCAGTGGATAGAGTTTGTTAGGTTGCTAGATGTCGCTTTCATGGTGACGTCAGCTGAGATGCTTCAGTGGTTTGGTTTGCCTATAAATGGAACAGTACCCTGTACTGTTACATTTGATTGACTAAGCGAGTTCTTCTCCTCTAGTCCAATCCTTTCATCTTGTGCAATCAACCATGGAGTAGCTGGCTGAGGGGGAGTTTATTTTGTAAACTTGCTTTGTAATCTTTTGATTTGCTTTGTAACCTTTTTGACTGATGAAAAGCATGAGTTTATCAAAACTATTTCTCCTATTTGATTGTGTTTACAAAGTTTGTTTTCATTTCCACTGCAATTAATTCCATTTCATATCTATTGATTTGTTCAAATTAAACAAACAAACACATTCATGAGAGCCTCAGATCCTAACAGCTTTCAAGTTCTTGTTCTCTTCTATTAATAACATATTGTGTAATTCAATGTTCTTTTTCTTTAGGTCTTTAAACGTGACTAGAGTTGAGGTGCCGTTTGAACGTTCAATGAACATGTTATCAACATCTTCTTTCCATAAGAAGAATTTGCAATCGCCTCTCTACAAAACACAACAACTGTACAGAAATTGCAATCGGCTATCTACAAAACACAAAATTGAACTACAAATTGAACTTACAGGCCAATGAGAGCAGCCGTAAAATTCTTCACCATGTCTTTCACTTTTAAGTCTAGCTACTCAAAGAACTGCAACAATGTCGTGATGGCAGTAGACATTTCCATCCAAATCGACCTTGAAGATTTTAGGTTTTCGAATTATACTAGAGGTAGAAGATGAGGACATCTTGAATCAATGTTTCCAGGGGCACATGTGATGAATTCGACGACTTGGGGAGGAATTAGGGCAAGGACGGCTATGGGGATTAGAAAGTGCGATTGATTTTCCTCTACAATTTGGGGGAATATGTGTTTGTGTTGAATTAGGGTTCGAATTATGTTTCCAGAGATGATAAAACAAACTTAGTTAGTGATAATTTAATGAAGGGGTGACACTCACACCTAAATGTTAAGTAGAGGGTGGTGGGAGCCAAATTGAAAGTTGGGAGTGGCATTGGCCAATTTTACTTAGTTTAGGGTGCTAAAATCCATTTCCCCTTTAAAATAATATATATTTTGAACGTTTAAGGCGCCAAAAAATGGTAAATGGTGTATTTGTTTACCTTAAAAAACCTACTTTCTTTCACTTTACAGTTTAATCTTTAAACATATAATTAAAGACTCATATTTTCTGTTTTTTTTATTTAAACATGATCAGAATGGCAAATGGTGTATTTGTTTACCTTAAAAACTAAGACCATAAGGTGTGGTTTGGTTAGTCCCCAAAGAGACTACCTGCCACATAGGCGCCACCTCACCAAGGTTGGAGGACCATCCCCTTGGGGACTACCCAAGGGTGTGGAGGATAGTCTTCCCCCCTTTTTTATTAATTTTTTTATTTAGTTAAATAATTAAAACAAAGTAAATAAAATTAAAAAAAGTTACACTTAAATAAAATCCTAAAGCTACATTAAAAAAAAAAAACCTAAAGTTACATTAAAAAAATATTCTAAAGTTACATTTAAAAAAAAAAACCTAAAGTTACATTTAAAAAAAAACATAAGGTTACATTTAAAAAGAAAATACAACACAAATAAATAAAAAAACTACTCATTGTTTTCTCCGAGATTCCAAATGTGTCCGATCAAGTCTGATTGAAGATTGGCATGTGTGAAATCGTTATGTAACGAGAACCTGTTTAAATCTTGTTGTTCTTCGCTAACCGGAACATTATTCTACTCCACCGCATTCTCGTCATACTCAGAAATTGCATGTCCTTCGTCTTCGATGATCATGTTATGCAACAAAATACAAGCATACATACAGTATCGCAACGTTTTGGGTGTAAAAGCGTGTCCTGGGTTTTGAATAATATGCCATCTTTGTTGGAGAACCCCAAAAAACCGTTCAATTTCTTTTCTCGCCGCTTCTTGAAACTTGGCAAATTTCTTTCTTTTTTCATCTGGCGAATGCCTAACAGTTTTAACAATTGTGGAGTACTGTGGGTATATTCCATCGGCAAGATAATACCCGCGTCTGTACTCCACTCCACTCCCGAAACCGTAAACCTCGTATCAGGACCAATCCTTTTTATAACATTGTCAAAAACCTCGGAATTTTGTAGAACGTTGACGTCGTTATTCGAACCAGGAATCCCAAAGAAAGCATGCCAAATCCATAGGTCTTGAGACGCAACAGCTTCTAGAATTATTATTGGATGTCCTTAATCGCCTCGCGTATACATTCCTCGCCAAGCGGTAGGACAATTCCGCCATGGCCAATGCATGCAATCAATGCTCCCGAGCATGCCTGGAAAACCGTGCGTTGCTTTGTGCTGTTGATACAATTTTTGTATGTCATTGTAACTCGGTTTTCGCAAATATTTTTGGCTGTAGAGCCTCACCACAAATTTGCAAAACTTGTATACACATTCTCTAGCAGTTCTTTCAGACATCTTTAAGTATTTGTTCCAAGCATCGGCTGTCGTCCCATAAGCTAGTTGAAGAATCGCCGCAGTGCATTTCTGTAAGGTGGTGAAGCCCCTTTTGCCTCTAGCATCGTGTCGCAATGTAAATACGGGTCATAAGAAGCTAAATCGTCGGCTATATGTAAGAACAGTCAACGACTCATTCTGAAACGGCGTCTAAAAATACTCTCCGAGTACAACGGTTCGTCGGCAAAGTAATCGACGACTAATATTTCGTGAGCACCTACACGATAAAAATAAAAATATATAACTTATAAATAAAAATATAATGCAACGCTATGAAATATAAGAATAAAAATATAACTAACTTTCTCAGTCTCGGTCGATGGTCGGGTTTCTGTTTCATGGTTGCGACGAAACCTCCTCCTCCTCCTCTTCTTCCAGAATTAGTTGTGTCGTGGTTACCACCGTGTTTCTAAAGTATTTTACGGCTTCTCTGGTGTCCATCAAACCCGACGAAGAGGAAGATGACATTGTGTATTTTTTAGAGAAGATTATTTGAGAGTGTAAAGGGGGTTGTTTGGAGAATGTGGGTGAATTTTTGTATAAAAATGGTTTAATGAATGGGTATTTATAGGTTTTAAAATAATTAATTTTTTTCTTAAAAAAAACTAGCCGTTGTCAACGACATTAATGTGACAACCGTCAAATTTGCATGCATCCGTACAATTAATTAATATTGATTTATGCTTAATGACTGTGCTTAATTACAACTGATGACTTAAACTGCTTTCGGATTTATGTTACATACATACATATGCATCACATTTCATACTGTCACTCCATTTATTACGCACAAACTCTAGTGACATACTTGATGCACAAAGCACAGCTAGCACACTAAACGGATAATTCAGAAACACGATGACAATGCCAGCACATAGACAAACAATGTTTTTGAGGCCAGTATGAGCCAGGGATAAGGTATTACACTAGTATGGAGTGTAGGGAAGTGAGGACCACAAAACTACGTCACTAGGTGATAGTTATAGTGCCGGGAAGTGCCTAAAATACACTTTAAGTGCAGAATCCTGCATTTTCAGCAATAATTCAGCATTTAAACATACTAGTAAAGTGCAAAAATATAGCAGAATGATCTTGTATGCTTTCCTAAGTGCCGGGAATAAATTATGTTACAAAAATGTTTATAAAAGACACCTTACGGACTAATTAAACGCTTTAACGGAACAGTATCTAACCGGACAACCGGACATTACCCGGGACACCAATTTTTTGTCAGAAACATTGTTCTATTATTTTTGGACTAGTTATGGTCCCCAAATACCCCAACACACTATAAAAGGTGCCATACACATCATACACTAAATAGTACACTCAACCTCCAACTAGTTAACATCATTTACCATCAAAGTTACACTTGGACCCCCCTCCCCCCTCATATATTACGATCCCAAGCATGGCCCACCCCAGGATTTTTATAAATCTTCTTAAATCTTTCCATGATCTCATTGGATTTGGTTTGATATTATTTGATTTTCTTAGATTTCCTTAAGATTTTCTTGGATTCCTAAGATTGCCTAGATCTTATTATCATCAAAATATTACATCCAACCCCCCTCCCCTAGTCCGATTTCGGTCCCAAGGGACCCACCCCCCATATCTCACTAGATTATCTCAATATTTTATTTGATTACTTGCTTGTGGAAGTTAACAAAATATGTAGTAGAGCTTATAAGTATTGGCTACCAAAGATCATTCATCATTCCATATCATTTCAAGATCTTACACTCTCTCACTTCACTCTCTATCTCCCTCTTTCGGCTCCCCCAAACCGCCACCATCACCACCACTAAACCACCATCTTCATCCATCCTTCAAGTCCCATTCAAGTGTAGAAGAAGGGTTATAGGAGCTTGCATCTTGTGGAACTTCAAAAGGGCTTTGTTCTTGCTTGTTCATCATCTTTTTCTCATCATCTTCTTTACTAGATTCTACCCTAGCTTTGTGCTAGTAGTAAGCTCTTGTTCAACTCTTGTACATTTAGTTTTTATGGTTAAAGTTGTAGTATTATGGTTATGTTCAAAACACTAAAGAACAAGAAGTAAAAACATAAACATAAAGCTTACTTAAAGTTTACATAAGAAGGAAACATGAAGATGAAATCTTGTTGGATTAGGTTTGGTTAAAACATGCATGATATCTGATCGTTGATTTCTGGAAAAACCCGTTGTTAGGACATTCGTTGATACGATTTAGTAGCGTTTAAACTAAAAAGAAACATGCTGATTGGTATTTTCAGCCAACTTCAACGGGCTGTAAACAGATCATAATAAATCGAAAAACTGATTTTCTGAAGCCTAAATTATGTATTTTTGAAAAACTGATCAAATAGCACTGGAATCGTAATTTTTCGAGGTCGTTTACTATTTTTAAAGGTCTGTTTTGGGACAGCAGATCAAGCTGTGTTTTTACTGCAGAAAATGTGTGTTATATTTTTCATCATAACTTAAGATCTGAGTAGAACCAGCTCATAAAATTTATACTGTAGATGATCACTGATGTCGCCATGATCCTCGAACTGGAATTTCGTGAATCGGACTTACGATGAATTTTAAACGAATTATTCCGTAGACTGCAGTCAGAAAGTGACAAATCTGATTGCAGTCCGGTAAAAGATTTTCTATAAAATATTGATAATGAAATGGACCCCGATATTTTTACACAATAATACTTGGATCGTATAAGACATTCTGTAAAAATTTGGGAATTTTTGGAATAAGATAACTATTTTATTAAAAGGTCCGAAAACAGTCCAGTTTTATATATTAAAACTGAAATGACATAAGTAGTATTTTGCATATCAAAATGTCGGGTTGGTTATTTGAGAACGATCTAACGTGATACATGTTAAAGAAAATGATATGCTACTTAGCATGGACACCTCCATTTACAAAGGAGACTATGGCGGAATTTTCTGAAAATCCTAACACTTAGTAAATATTGTCTAGACAAGCGGTTACTAGTATATTTTAGACTATGTTTTCAAACATAAAAACTCGCTATAATTTTTGTAACAAAATACCGTTACTAGTATATGTTGAATGGATAATATTTGATAACGAAAAACATAAGTTATCACAACATATAACATATTTTTGAAACAAGTAGAAAATATATTATTTTGAAGTTATGATATATTTTCCTAGCATACTTGGAAAAATATACATTTTTGGGATAAGTTATTTTTGATAAATAAGTTATTATATATTTTTCTAAAGTGGGACTTAAGAATATATAATGTCAATGCATTAATCACAAAATACATGTATAAATACCCCCATCATTGGGAAGGAAATACGAAGCTAAAATACTTGAGAAGTATTAATACCAAAGTTATGAATTAAACAACTATTCCAAAACTAAATATAATTTAAGTTGAAATATTAATTATTTCGACAAATAATTATACAACTTGGAATAACATCAGAAACGTAACTCAAAAACATAAATACTAAGACAAGGCACGACCCATTCGTCTAATAGA
This sequence comes from Helianthus tuberosus, assembly GCA_030545235.1. Lineage (NCBI taxonomy): Eukaryota > Viridiplantae > Streptophyta > Magnoliopsida > Asterales > Asteraceae > Helianthus > Helianthus tuberosus. The sequence continues at coordinate 72,585,809 of CM060417.1, read as the reverse complement.
CGTTAGACCATTGTAGGTAGTCGTGTTTGCTGAAGAGATTTGGGTTACAAGTACCGAAGACGCAATACTGTGAGTTCATGCCCCCCCCCCCCCTTTTCTCTTAACTGTTTTCAGTTTTATACTTCGGGGGTGAAATACATGTTACAATTATTACAGACATTTTATACATGGTATGATTAGCTTAAGGAGGGTTTACTTCTAGATCATGTGAGTGGTGGGTATGACACTTAAGGCCATTAATCCTTGTTGTAGGACCGAGGGAACATGAGTGATAGATCTATTCGGGTGTAGCGAGCCCCACTCCTGAGTCCGCTGAGTGGACCATGAGGTGACTATGTCCTGACGCCAAAATCTGCTAGGTTTGAGTCTTCCTGCATCACTTCACACATATCATTGGCTTTGCAACCCAATGGTGATCTCTTTTTCCTTAATTGCTACATACCAGGGATTTTCATACATACGGACATATTACAAAGGTTTATACATACTCACTTACACATGAACTCGCTCAACTTTTGTTGATTTTTCAAACTACATGTATTTCAGGAAACTAATGGATCTGGCACGATGTGCATGTATTTTCAAGCTGCGTTTGGATGAAGAAGTCATCCAGGGTTGTAGGGTTTAGAAGGTGTAACCTCTACCTAGACGGGTTACATATCTCTAAACCTAGTTTTGTTTAAAGTCTTTTGTTGAGTCTTTATGAACTCGTTTAAACAAGTCATGATTTGTAACTTATTTTGGGGTTAATGTTTTATAACTAGTATGTTGTGGTATTTTCTAAACTTCATTAATGAATGAAAATCGTTTGGTTTTATCATATAGCATTGTTATGATTGATTGCTATGGTATTAAGAAGTCACACCAAATAACCACGCTTCCGCAAAAAGCCAGGGTGTGACAGCTTGGTATCAGAGCCACGATCATAGCGAACTAGTATTCTTTCTCGAGTCTAGACTATGATGATCAGGGCTCTCACGAAAATGTTTTCAAACATTTTTACATTGCATACACTAAACGTCCAGATCCAGGGCACAAACATTTTTACAAACAAAAGGCACAAATACACATTTCCAAATTTATATTTATAATTCAGTCTTAGAGACTGAGGGAGGATCAGTCTTAGAGGCTGAGGGAGGATCAGTCTTAGAGGCTAAAGGAGGATCAGTCTTAGAGACTGAGGGAGGATCAGTCTTTGAGGCTGAGGGAGGATCAGTCTTAGAGGCTGAGGGAGGATCAGTCTTAGAGGCTGAGGGAGGATCAGTCTTAGAGGCTGAGGGAGGATCGGTCTTAGAGACCAGGGATTTAGTCTTAGAGACTAGGGAAATTTGGTCTTAGAGACCAGGGATTCAGTCTTAGAGACTGGGGAAATGTGGTCTTAGAGACTAGGGAATTAGTCTTAGAGCCTAGGGAGTTGGTCTTAGAGGCCAGGGAGTTAGTCTTAGAGACTAGGGAGTTGGTCTTAGAGGCCAGGGAGTTAGTCTTAGAGACGAGGGAGTTGGTCTTAGAGGCCAGGGAGTTAGTCTTAGAGACCAGGGAGTTGGTCTTAGAGACCAGGGAGTTAGTCTGAGAGACTAGGAAGTTCAGTCTGAGAGGCTGGGTGGGATAGTCTGGGAAGACTAGGATGACTACATGCTTTCGTTATTACTACATACATGCTTAATTGCTAATTATTGATAGACGTGCATATGTGGTAGTTGTTTGCATACACTAGTTGTTAGTAATTACTATGGATATACATGCTACGCACCGGCACACATGTCACTATATTTAGAAAACGAGTTATCAGACATTGACAACCCTACGGCCACCGCCACAGATAATGAGACTACATCTGCGCCAGAGACATTTACATCAGACACTGAGAGTGATCCGGATATGCTGACTAAGGACGAGGACGACTTCCAACAGTCCGCGCTACCAAATTTTGGTGATACTTTATCTTGGCTGAAGGCTTCCCTGACAAGAATCCTCCTGTTACTCTTGTTTCAGTCCATGACCACTTCACCACTGGTCATCCCGATGGCGAACACACCATGGCTCCAACCCCCTCCTGTGGACATTCCTTCCGAAGGTAGACGACTCAACGAATAATTGACGATGACATTGACTATTGATGATCCACCTGACGGCATCCATGGTGATGGAAAGTTGGACGAGAACGTTATTACAAATTTCACTTCTGGAGACCCCTGTTAGCAAGCTATCCTCTGATTCTTGCATACATTCGATTTCAGACTCCTTTGAGTCTGTGACATCTGCAACCCTACGGACAGCCAGATTACAGCCTTCTACTACTGACACAGACAACGACGCCGTTATTACTGCTGCACTATCACCTGCTCGAGGCACCTCACCTTTACACGACCCAGAACCTGCTCCTGAGATAGCTCCAGTTCCTTGTGGGTCAGCTTGATGTTGCACCTACTGAACCTACGTCTTTGCTTGACCATGACCCTGTTTCTTTTGGTTTACCTGACAACGCACCCCTTATACCTGACCCAATGCCTACACCTGATGATCTTCTCTTCTGTTGAGACGTTTGTTTTTGCACCCACAACCACTGATATTGCTCCTCTTCCCCTATGGAGGCCGACGTCCATTGCACTGGCATGCCTATCGCTTTCTTTCAAGACACACCTGCAACCCGAGAAGGTACTCCAGGTCAGCACCCGCGTAACGATCCCTTTTGCTACAGCAGCATTTTCTACAACCTCACAGGCCGCACCGTTTGCTACATTCACCCCTACATCGCTGGACGAGCCAATTTGATGGTTCCTATAATACACTATGCTAATTTTTTACCCTTACCATCCCTCACATTATGGAGGCCACACACGAGAGGAGTTGCCCCTGTAACATCAGCTACAGTTTGAAGATATGTGTCGCGGAATGTTGGAGCTTAAGCTGACACCACATTTGGCAACTTCAAATGCAAAATATTACATAACGGAAAACATGATTTAAGTGCTTACATCACAAGACAGCATATTGACCGAAGAGTTTATGTTTTGATGCTCGTTTCTCTACTGTCGAGCGGCAGATCAGATAATTAATTCGACGTGTATACAAGCTCGATGAGGAGTTCACGCATGTTAACAGTTTACTTTTCTTTCCTCCTCCACCTCAGTCACCAGTATGGTTGGCCTTCGGATTATACGGATCACATTACTTTTGGACAAAGACACTAATGATAAGCCATGAGTGTGGAGACTTTGGGGAAACCACATCTAACTACGATACACTAATATACTCAATGGAAAAGGGTAGGGTGACCTTGTGTCCCTATTGATGTGATACATTTTGGAAGACAATACAATTGTGGTCAGGGAATAATGAGAGCCCGATCAACATTAAACCTGCAACAATACTTTGTGGCCAATGACCAACGAAAACTCAGACGCTATGTCTTCGTTAAGCACGTTATTGATCTATATGTGTGTGCTATAATTATAATGCTACGTGCTTACTTGCTATGCTCTCATTAAACGTAATTACCAAATTTCTTGGTTATGCTATGATTACGCTATTGCTTGATTGGTTGTATAATGACCTATTATGTGTATGTACATATGACCACTAAACAACTAAATGCACTTCCTGAACAAATAAGACTTGACCTAACCAATCTTCTTCTTAGAAGATGTCGATACAAGGGAACGTCAATACCAACAACCCTCTGCCAACAACAGTGGCAGAACTACAAGAGCGTATCTCACAGGCTATTGCACAACTCGAGGCCTTGCGCTCCGAACACAGCGAAGGCTGCACCTACAAGCAGTTCTTAGACCACAAACCTTGAGAATTCGACGGCACCGGGGGCGCCTTAGCCTTCGTGCGCTGGGTTGAGAAGACGGATGCTGTATTACGATTGAGCAAATGTGCCCCGGAACATCGAGTTACGTACATAGCGGGGCTGTTTGTAGACGGGGCTCTGTCATGGTGGAACCTTCAGGCTCAGACAATGGGTGAGACCGCTGCGTATGCTATGACGTGGGACGAACTGAAAGATCTGATACGTAAGAGATATTGCTCGAGGGCAGAAGTCCAGAAGTTGGAAACAGAACTGTGGAACTTGAAAATGGAAGGACCAAAGATAGCTGAGTATGTGCAGAGATTTAACGATTTATCACAAGTTGCTACGCTCCTGGTGGGACCAGAGTTTAAGAGAGTCGAACGTTTCATAGGGGGATTGGCACCTCAGATTCTAAGCCTGGTAACAACATCTAAACCTTCAACGATCACCGAGGCTATCGACATAAGCGTGGCGCTCACTGAAGAAGCAGTTAGACGAGGAGAATTTTCCACTGCGGAGGAGAAGAAGGAGACTCCTGTAGAGTCATCTGGGGATGACAAGAGAAAGATCGCAAATTTCAAGATGGTTACTTAGGGGAGTAGCAAGAAGAAGGCCAAAAAGGGAAAAGACTACATGGGTGTCCTACCTAAGTGCGACAATTGTTTACGTTATCATGTCGGGCGATGTAAATATGGAAAATGTGATAACTGTGGCAAGAGAGGGCATCCTAAGGAAACTTGTAGGCAAGATACTGAAAGTAGGAATGGAGGCCAAGATGGTAGCAAGAATCACGAAGGGAACAACGACAGTGACGATTATCCAGGCAGGACAAGTGACAGACAGAAACGTGCTCAAGGTTGTCTTAACTGTGGGAGCAAGAAGCATTTCAAAAAATACTGCCCTAAGAAGAATCAGGCACGAGGATAAAAGCTTAGTAGCACACCAGGAATCCAAGCATGGATATCGGTACGTTCCATATCACTCAATGATGCGTGTTAAGTGTAATATAAGTTTAAGTATATTTTAAGCCCTTTTTACACTTTTATTAGCCAAGTTTTAAATTTATAAAACACGATATTTACTAACACTAAACACACATATGGGCAAGTGCACCAATCGTTGGCGTAGTATAGTGTTGGTAAGATACCGAGGTCGTCCAAGGACACAAGAGCTTTTAGTACCGGTTTATCCTCAACGTCTAATCAAATCAAAAGGGTTTGAAAAAGGTTTTAAAACTAAGAAAAATAAAACTAACTAAAATGCTGAAAATAAAAATAAAAAGAAAAACAGATAGACAAGATGAATCACTTGGTTCCGACTCGTGTTTAGTGTAACCTTTGATTATTTCCGCACTTTTCCACTTATTTAAGAGATTATCTTAGTTATTGTAGTAGGCCCCTCTTTTGGAGATGACGTTACCATCAACCCAGTAGTTTGAGTCAGCAAGGATACAATCCTAAAGGGTCGGATTATTGAAAGATAATTAATTAAGTTATTAATGCAAATTATGGTAGGCCCCTCTTTTGAAGGCGACGTTACCCTCGGCTAAGTAGTCTGAGTCAGCAGGGATACAGTCCTAAGTAGCCGGGTTATAGTATTAATAGTAGTTAACTTATGAGGGGATCAAAGAGTTTGGACCCCCGCCATCCAATACCGTTAAGTATTGAAGGAGTGATCGGAGTGTCGCGCTCCGGTCAAAGATAATATTTATATGCCCTAATTACCCTTAACAAATAGCTAGTGGTAGTGAGGGGTCGAACCACGAAGAGTATGTGGTTTGTGTATGGATTCGAATGAATTAAAACAATTGTCACAATTTATGAAGCTTGCTAAAGTATTTTTGTATTTTTGTTTAATTAAGAGATATGAGTTTAGACTAATTGAATTGATTAAATTGATGAACAACTAATGATTAATGATTACGAGAAAATGGTTACTAGAACAATAATAATAAAAAGGAATCACGCCCGGTTTCGGTAATTGTTAACCTAGGATTTCTACAAGTTTTAGTTTCAACTCAAATGCATTCGATTAACGGATTTAGTGTACCGTGACTTAGGTGCTACTAACTATCAACGCCCCGAAGAACGGACAAAAAGACACTTTGTAATCAACACAAGTAAATCCTAACAACGACAACGTACAATTACATATCACCGTTTCGCAAAGTCATAACTTTTAACATCGCTCGACAATTCACGAATTCGTAACAAATGTAATACTATTGTCAAAAGTTTCAAAAACCAAATACAAATTGTCACTAATATGAAACAAGAACAAATTGAAACCCTAAAATTAACAACTACCTACACCGGGGTGAAACCGAGATGATTAGCCGCTCATGGTTGATGCAACTTGATCCCCGGATGCTTGGAATGCGGATGGAGTCATCTTGAAGCTTGTAGGATGAAGGAATGATGGAGAATTAGGGTTTATGGAATGGTGGTGGTGAGAAGGATGATGGATTGGATGAATTAGGGTTTTGATGGGGAATTGGGGATGAATGATTGTGATGATTCTTGATGATGTTGTGTTGCTAGATGGTAGATGGAATGGTTGGTGAGTGGTAGGTGAAAGACGATGATTATTGGCTCCAAGATGTGTTTCAAACTTCAAATTAGAGTGTAACTGACGAATTGATTGGTTACCCCGATGTTTCATTCGTTCCCCCCTTCAAAAGTCAAAGATTTCACGTTTTCAACATCTGAGGGCCGTAGGCGACGACCTCTTGGTCCGTCGACGACGGTGTGTACAAAGTCAAAGTTGGCCGACGGCTAAACACGCTGTCTACGGACATCTGGGCGACGGTGCATGTCATTTGTTGATGTTTCATAATGATGATGTTGTTGACTTTTGCTTCTCCCAAAACTATGAAGTTTGCTGCCTTCTCTCACATCAATTTCCTTTTTCACGTGACTATAATAATGTCCTCTTCTTTTTGCATCCTCCACTATCTGACTTATCATATATTATAATTAATATATACTTTTCACAACCTTGTATGACAGCTCAAGAAGCCAGCCGCCAACATTCAATCCCACATGTGCCTTTCACTCTTTTTTCTCATTTCACATGTGATGTGATGATGTCTGACAATCATGAGATGAATTCATCATAATAAGAACTCATTAATTGATCCCATGTGCCTTCTTTAATTCCTCAATTTGACTTGATTCTTCTCTTCCCATAATCACGTGAATGAGCTGCCAATTATCACTTGTGTTTTCTATGGATGATGATTCTTATGTTTATTATTAAAAAAAATTAATAATAAACCCATTCCACTATGTATGCATGTATATGTCTTGGTGAATGATGGATGATGTGATATTTTGTAAACAAAACATGAATGTCTTCAAGAAGGTAACCGCCAAAAGAGATCCACATGATCCTCAAGTCTGCGTGTAAGTTAATGTTGGCTGTCTTGTGTCTTGTTTCTCAAAAAGCCCAACCCAATTGTCCGCACATGTATATATTTTCAATTAGGATTTTCCACACCAACATATAATATAAATCCATCTGAGAAAACATATGCGTTGACTTCTGTCATCTTCCTTTTAACGTGATGTCTCTCTAATTTCGCCGTATTATGTGTTTTACCTGTAAACATACAAACACTCGCAATAAACCAATTCCAAGCATATAATCATATAAAACAAGCTAAACCACGTAAAATCAACACTTAAACACCCATGTTTCACACTCTCCATCACATCCCCACACTTGTCGTTTGCTTGCCCTCAAGCAAATCTGTCTTTCACTTTCACGTGGGTCGAACGAGAAACACACTTCCCATTCCCGAGACAAAGGTTAAGGTCTAATGTCATACCCGGTTCAAACTTTTTACAATTTACAAAATATCTAATGGTAAAGTGAATAGTCACATATAAAATGGTTATCCAAGATTAACCCGCCCGTGAAACTCACATTTCATGCATATCCCTCACAATGTTCACTCCCCTCGGTTTACAAGTTGGCTAATTTTCATGATGTATTAGCACTTTTTTTTTTCAAAGTAATCGCTCAAAACCGATTAGAACACGTACCCGCATAGGCTTGCAACTCAATCATTCTCCACCACCGAACACGAATACTAAGCACAAGTCAAAAGGTCTTTGGAGGGTTGTAACGGGGCTAGCTTAAGGGTATGGAATAGGATGTTTTTTTTTTTTTTTAAGTGGCTAAGGTGATGAAAAATTCGATTTTTATTACAAACGACTACTCTAAACAAAACTAAACTATAAACATCAACTAAAAGGCAACAACTTTAGCCTTTTATTCAACTACTAACTTCATATTTTTGTATTTTTCTCAACATTTTCTTAATTATTATTATTATTTTTTTTTTTGCATAAGTAAATCACAACTATACAAACATATAATCGAATTTTCATCACACGGGTTTAAAAAGAAAAGGTTTAATGGTTGTGGGCTAAATGGGTTGGTCAAACGAAAGGTTTAGGCTCAAAGTGGGCGACTAGGGGATTTATTTGGGTAAAGGTAAGCAAATGTTGTAAAAGAAAAAGGTTTACCTAATACCTTAATCATTCTCGTGCTTGTATTCGGTCTATGGTCTCAAACGTATCAAAAGATGCAAGTTCTACAATACATAACTAATGGTCCACTCAAACAAATAAAACATATATATGTAATTCTATTATGTAAAAGTGGCTCAAAACCTCACATATATAAAGGGTATGGTATGTGACATGCATGATGTGCTAGTTTCTTAGGCGGATTATTCCCAAATAACCACCCGCTAAATACCCGTCATGCTATTAACTTGAACTTGACCATGACAAAAGACCAAATGAGTTGTGCCATCCCTCGTTAACTTAGTTACTTGTGCTTTAAGATCGCTTTTGAAACAAGATATTTTTGAAAATTTTTTGAAATTTTCCCCCATCCCCACACTTGAGGTAAACATTGTCCTCAATGTGTAGTATTTAAATGAACGGGTCAAAATCGAAAACTTTTACTACTCCCCCATCCCCACACTTGAGGTAAACATTGTCCTCAATGTGTAAGAACTAGAGTTTTAAAACGCACAAGGGATGTGACACGGCTAACCTTCCCAAAATTTCACCCCGGAAAAATAAAATACAAAATACAATCCACTTATTACTAAACTAATAATCAAGGTAAAAAGGAAACGCATGCACCTGATTTTTGTCGTTTGATGCCCATATCTTCTTCTTCTATTCATAAAAACGGTTGTCTCTCGAACATCATGTACCTACAAATTCTAACCCTTGTGTAGAAGCATGCTTCTCACAACCATTGAAATTTGTTAGGTGGTTAGTTCTACCATTTTTATAAAAGTGTTACCAAATCATGCGTTAAATTACCTTGATTTTTGTGGAAAAAAAATTTACAACAACAACAAACCTAACTCACTTTCGTAGGAATCACGGTTGCATTTAGCTTATGCAACAAGCTCTTTTAAACCCCCCAATAGCTTGGGAGGACGAGAGGTCTCGTGAGGGTTATATAGGGAACACACCCACAACGTTCATTTAACTACTAAAACGAAATAACAAAAATTGTACAACAACAACAATACTAACTAAACTACGGATAACACTAAAACGAAATGTGAAATAAAATATACAACAACAATTAACTTACCACCTCATGGTGGTCGAATGGCATGCTTGCCGTCCACGAGCTCCTCAAAATCACCCACCGGTGATTCGTACCATTTGTTGCCGAACGGTCCAAACTTCCTCACCTCCTCTTCCTTTTTCTTTTCTAGAGGTGACTTCTTTGCTTTCTTCTTCTTGACCGTCTTCTTCTTTGTTTCTCCAAACCTACCAACCATAGCACAAACCTTTTTGTTTGGATTCATGTCCTTTTTAGGACATTTATCCTCACCGAGTGGGTTAGTAAATTTTGGAAAAACATTTAAATTTAATTCCCGGTCCCCAAACTTCATGCTTACCATTCCCGTTGCACAATTCATTATGGCATTAGCAGTTGCCAGGAACGGTCTACCCAGTATGACTATCGGTTGGGTGTCCCCAACACACCCAACATAGTCTACTACCAAAAAGTCAACTGGGTAGTAGCAATCATTCACCTTAACAATCACATCCTCCACCATCCCCCTTGGATGCATGGGAGTCTGATCGGCCAATACCACGGGAGTATCAAAATTTTTTAATGGACCAAAATCATATTGGTCATACAAACTCCCGGGCAAGATGCTCACACAAGCTCCAAGATCTAGGAGCGCCCTCTCAATTTTAAATGTTCCAATCTGAATTGGAATAAGAGGATCTCCCGGATCTTGAGCTTTTGGAGGAAGGGCATTCGATAAAACGGCACTCACATGAGATATCAAATCAACCGGTTCGGGTAATTTGTTGTGCCGTTTTTCGATGCTTAACTCCTTTAAGCATTCCATATGAGCCGGAACCTTTTTAATGTCATCTAGTAACGGTAAATTAATTTTAGCTTGCTTAAAATTTTCCCACCCCTCGTCCTTCGGTGGGCACCGTTCTTCACTTTTCGATGCATTAAGCGGGTTAAGTTGATTTAAACAATTTTCACAAAAAGCATTTCTAGTTACATTTTCAATTGTACTTTGTGAAATCGTTTCGTGTTCATTTTTACTTTTCGGCTCATCACTTATATCTTCCACTACACCATCAACGAATTGTGGTGGTGGAATGCTTTCAACACTACAAACTTCATTATTTAAAAGAATGCTTGCCGCGTTAACGCGTGCATTCCTCACATTGCTTGTGCTAGAACCTTGATGCTTCGGGTTCACTGTAGTGTCACTTGGAAGTCCTCCTCCACTTCCGCGAATTTGAGCCATCTCTTGAGCAAGTTGCCCCACTTGCTTCTCCAGCGCCTTATGGGATTTATCTCGTACCTCAAACTCTTTCTTCATCTCTTGATTTGAATGATTGATAGCATTCATAATAGCATCAAATTTCGAATTGATCGAGTCATCACCTTGAGAGTTTGAAGCATTACTCCCATTTCCGCCTTGGTTGTAACCTCTTTGATAATTACCTTCACGGTTTTGATACCCTTGGTTACCCCCTTGATTGTAATTCCTTTGGTAACCCCCATGGTTACCACCTTGACGATTGTTGTACGAAGACCCACCTTGACCTCCTTGGTTACCCGATTGAAAATTCGGGTTCATTTGGTTTGAAGCATTACCATACCGGAAATTAGGGTGATTTCTCAAGCCCGGATGGTAAGTGTTGGAGTTCATGTCATATTGCTTTCGGTCCCCATACACTTGATTGACTTCCTCGGTGTAATCACCCGACCCCGTTGGACATTGTTCCGCTCTATGTCCAATGTCACCACACTCTTCACACACCTCAAATTGAACCGCACTAACTTCCTTCTTCTTCATTCGAGCCATTTCCCACTCTAAGGTAGAAATCCGATCTTTGGAGTCGAGATCGGGAAGTGACCGGGAAATGGGATGTTTCTTAGCTCGATCGGCCGATTCTTTCTCTTTCGACCGTTTACTCATTCGCTCCAAAAATTCCCAATCATCATCTTCATGGTTGCTTAGAAGGGTCCCATTGCTTGTGGATTCAAGTCGGTTCCATGTATTGTCATCTAGACCCCGTACAAAGCATTTAACCAACTCCCATTTCTCGATTTGATGATGTGGGCATCTTCGCATCATCTCCCTAAATCTCGTAAAGGCTTCATGCAACGGCTCGCCCGATAATTGGCGGAAAGACCGAATTTCATCACGAGCATCATCGGTCTTTGCCATAGAATAGTATTCATCTAGAAAAGCTTGTTGCATTTCTCCCCATGTGCGAATGCTATTTGCCGGGAGTGTAAGGAACCATTGCTTCGCTTTGTCTTTCAATGAGAATTGGAAGAAGCGAAGTTTAACCTCCTCTAGTGCAAAATTGTGCCCCCTATAGTGTTGCAAACCGAAGAAAATTCCGCCAAATGCGTATACGGCTCATCGTTGGATCTCCCATTGAAATGAGGAAGTATGTTGATGTAATGAGGTTTACAATCAAACATCCTTCGCTCACAAACGATTGGTGAATCGTTTTCGGTAACAATCGGCCTGAAACGGTCATTCACTCCCCGTGGAGGTTGTTGACGACGATAAGGACCGTTAACCTCTTGATCACCCATTCTTCGGTTATCCCTTCTACCATCTCTCCTTTCGTTTCTTCTTTCATCCCTTCCATGGTTTCTAACTTGGTTACCTCTTTGATTGCCTCCTCCCACGAAACGAGGAATCCGATTAGGGTTGCCATTATTATTGTTATTGTAATACCCGTCATTTCGATTCCTTTGATTGTTATTTCGTGGTTGGCGGTTATTCTCGTTACCGTCATTCCTTCTATTCCCATAACCATAATCGTCATCCCCCACATAATTGGCATTTTGATAGCCAAACTCCTCATCATCATAGCCCCTTCCATTGTAAACATTGCCTTGATTAACATACCCCCAATATTCGTCATCGTTAGCCCTATCATCATAGTATCCCCCGTCATCCGAGTTTTCTGTATGAACACTCACATGTTCCGGCGATTGATAACCGGGAACACTATACGGTTCATCATCGGGGATTGCATTCCTCAAGTCATCGATGTTGAAGAATGGGTCTTCATTTGCGGGATTGCCGCGATCACGATTTCCCCGACGGTCGGAATTGACATTCCGATCATCTAGGTTAATGGGTAGGGAATTGTGTCTATGAAGGTTTTGTTGTTGAGGTGTTCTTTGATTGTTGTTGGGATTTTGGTTTTGGAAAGGTGGTGTAGGTGGTCCGGTATTGTTGTTATTACCACCCGGTCGCTCGGGAGGTATAGGTTGCATATTTGGAGCGGGATTGAAGTTGCTTCGGTATTGGAATTGATTCGAGTTAAGGTTTTCGTTTGAGTTTTGGTTCGCCATTGAATCGGTTTCAATGGATGGTGTATGTTGTGGTGTGTTGGTGATTTGATTAGAAGCGAGTGTTGCTTCTAACCGGCTTGCTAGGTTCCTTCTTGCTACTCTTTCAATTTCCGGTTCGTAGACTAACGGTGAAGTCCTCCCGGAGTTCCGTGTATGCATGCACTACCTGTATCCTGCACAAGTAACACACCCGCGTAACAAGGAAAAAGACAAAGTGCAAAAAAGAAAGCTAAACAATTTAAACAGATAATCACGCAAATTCAAACAATAATCCAAACACAAAGCGCACGCACTCCCCGGCAACGGCGCCAAAATTTGATCGGAGTGTCGCGCTCCGGTCAAAGATAATATTTATATGCCCTAATTACCCTTAACAAATAGCTAGTGGTAGTGAGGGGTCGAACCACGAAGAGTATGTGGTTTGTGTATGGATTCGAATGAATTAAAACAATTGTCACAATTTATGAAGCTTGCTAAAGTATTTTTGTATTTTTGTTTAATTAAGAGATATGAGTTTAGACTAATTGAATTGATTAAATTGATGAACAACTAATGATTAATGATTACGAGAAAATGGTTACTAGAACAATAATAATAAAAAGGAATCACGCCCGGTTTCGGTAATTGTTAACCTAGGATTTCTACAAGTTTTAGTTTCAACTCAAATGCATTCGATTAACGGATTTAGTGTACCGTGACTTAGGTGCTACTAACTATCAACGCCCCGAAGAACGGACAAAAACACACTTTGTAATCAACACAAATAAATCCTAACAACGACAACGTACAATTACATATCACCGTTTCGCAAAGTCATAACTTTTAACATCGCTCGACAATTCACGAATTCGTAACAAATGTAATACTATTGTCAAAAGTTTCAAAAAACCAAATACAAATTGTCACTAATATGAAACAAGAACAAATTGAAACCCTAAAATTAACAACTACCTACACCGGGGTGAAACCGAGATGATTAGCCGCTCATGGTTGATGCAACTTGATCACCGGATGCTTGGAATGCGGATGGAGTCATCTTGAAGCTTGTAGGATGAAAGAATGATGGAGAATTAGGGTTTATGGAATGATGGTGGTGAGAAGGATGATGGATTGGATGAATTAGGGTTTTGATGGGGAATTGGGGATGAATGATTGTGATGATTCTTGATGATGTTGTGTTGCTAGATGGTAGATGGAATGGTTGGTGAGTGGTAGGTGAAAGACGATGATTATTGGCTCCAAGATGTGTTTCAAACTTCAAATTAGAGTGTAACTGACGAATTGATTGGTTACCCCGATGTTTCATTCGTTCCCCCCTTCAAAAGTCAAAGATTTCACGTTTTCAACATCTGAGGGCCGTAGGCGACGACCTCTTGGTCCGTCGGCGACGGTGTGTACAAAGTCAAAGTTGGCCGACGGCTAAACACGCTGTCTACGGACATCTGGGCGACGGTGCATGTCATTTGTTGATGTTTCATAATGATGATGTTGTTGACTTTTGCTTCTCCCAAAACTATGAAGTTTGCTGCCTTCTCTCACATCAATTTCCTTTTTCACGTGACTATAATAATGTCCTCTTTTTTTTGCATCCTCCACTATCTGACTTATCATATATTATAATTAATATATACTTTTCACAACCTTGTATGACAGCTCAAGAAGCCAGCCGCCAACATTCAATCCCACATGTGCCTTTCACTCTTTTTTCTCATTTCACATGTGATGTGATGATGTCTGACAATCATGAGATGAATTCATCATAATAAGAACTCATTAATTGATCCCATGTGCCTTCTTTAATTCCTCAATGTTTGACTTGATTCTTCTCTTCCCATAATCACGTGAATGAGCTGCCAATTATCACTTGTGTTTTCTATGGATGATGATTCTTATGTTTATTATTAAAAAAAATTAATAATAAACCCATTCCACTATGTATGCATGTATATGTCTTGGTGAATGATGGATGATGTGATATTTTGTAAACAAAACATGAGTGTCTTCAAGAAGGTAACCGCCAAAAGAGATCCACGTGATCCTCAAGTCTGCGTGTAAGTTAATGTTGGCTGTCTTGTGTCTTGTTTCTCAAAAAGCCCAACCCAATTGTCCGCACATGTATATATTTTCAATTAGGATTTTCCACACCAACATATAATATAAATCCATCCGAGAAAACATATGCGTTGACTTCTGTCATCTTCCGTTTAACGTGATGTCTCTCTAATTTCGCCGTATTATGTGTTTTACCTGTAAACATACAAACACTCGCAATAAACCAATTCCAAGCATATAATCATATAAAACAAGCTAAACCACGTAAAATCAACACTTAAACACCCATGTTTCACACTCTCCATCAAGGAGGTCCTACTAAATTTGACCCAGGTCCATTGCAGGACCTCTAAACGCTGAACAATGGCAAGACTCTTACCAAACCTTTCCCTTAACCCCCGACCAGGTAGCCAACATACATCCATATAGACCGTGGAGATATGAATGGTGAAAATCTTTTATTTTATATAGACAGTAAAATAATGCCAAGACACCACGGACAAACGATAAGGAAGAATCACCTTCAACATAAGAAACTAGTTATTAAAGTCATTAATACATAACCAATTAAAAAGTGCGAAAAGATTAAAAATAAAAAGTATTACACTAGACACTTGTCTTCACCGAGTGATGTAAGAGACTTAGGCAAACATGGCCTTGATTGTCAAGAACTCTTACGATCAATCTTGGATCCCGAGACGACTCACACACTCTATGATGGACAATGGATGATGGTGGTGGATGATGGTGTTATGGTGGTGGTGGGTGGTGGGTGAAGTGTGAGAGAGGTGGTGTGCCAAGGGATAAGTTGCAAGAGATCCAATCACTCCTATTTATAGGCTGAACAGGAGCTCGGGCACGGCCCCGTGTCCGCTGGACACGGCCCCGTGTCCACATCCTTCTCTTTCTTCATTTAATGCATCTTTGTCTTAGTAGTTGACCACGCCCCCGTGTCCGCTGAGCATGACCCCGTGTGCAGAAGCATATCTGTACTATCAAGATTTGCCAGGATTCTGCGAATCTTATAGTTGACCACGGCCCCGTGTCCGCTGAGCACGGCCCTGTGGTGGGCAATAGAAGCTTCTACCACTTTGTCTTTTCTGCTGACACTTGGGCACGCCCCCGTGTTCAGTGAACACGGGGCGTGTTCAGCCTTCTGTTCTTCTGTTTTGCTTGGGAAGATGCTGTCGTGGGGTCAGGCATGCCACGTTTGTTCCTTTTCTTGTATTTATGCTAGATTTAGCTGCTTTTTTGCTTCTTTTGTTAATTTGAGCTCATTTAATCCTGAAAATACAAAAGGAAGACAAAAGCACACTTTTTCCAACATTAGTACTAAAAAAGGGTTAGTTTTATGCCTCAATTGATGAAATTTATATGTTGCATTTTGCACACATCAAATACCCCCACACTTGAATCTTTGCTTGTCCTCAAGCAAAACTCTTTATAATGTGGCTTTACACTCCCAAATGGAATGGGTAGAAGAGAAGGTTTTTGGGCTTGTCATAGAGTGTCGGGATTTCCAAGATTCTTTATTAAGTTTTATTTTTATTTATTTACAATCTTATTCGTCATGATTTATTTAAAACTTTTCATAAGATAAATTACTTATTAGGGCATAACATGCCTCTTTAAAATTCTATGTATATACAAGTTCACATACCTCACGGGGGATCACTCAACACTCGGCCGAAGGTGTATTTTTAGTGAATCACTCGAGAGCGGCATGGAACTTACTCCTACCATAGGCTTGCCAAGCAATCAATCCTCATCCTTTTTAACTATATACCTTTGTAAATATCAAGAGGACTTTTTGGGTGAAGGGTTAGGCTTGGGTTAAAGGTATGTGGTTGGGTTAGTGGTTAGTAGAAAAAAGGACGAAAAGCGTAAAAGCGTCGGTTTTCGTAAGACCTTTTTTTTTTACTTTTTATTTTGATGAAGCCTTTATTCAAACAAAGTTATTTTTGAAAAACTTGTTTGTTTATTTCTTTTGCTTCATCTTCATCATTTTTTTTAGGAAAGTCATACGAAAAATCGGGCTTGTTACTAAAACAAAGGGTTAAAAATAAAAAAAGGTTTTGGTGGGTGAAAGGGTGTTTGGTTTGGGTTATGAAATGAAAAGGTTTAGGCTCAAAGGGGTTAACTAGGGGGATTTTGGGTAGGTGGTAAAAAAAAGAAAAATAATGGTGTAGAAATAAAAAGGGTTAGTCCTAATGCCTCCATCATTTACTTACTCGGGTTTAAGTTGGTAAGGACCGGGAATATATCGTCGTGGCAAGTTCTAGAGTTGTAAGAACCAAGCGGCTATTCACACAAGAAACGAAAAACGAGCATTTAGTTTAAAGATATGTATTTGTATGCTCAATAAAGGCTCAAAACTCACTTTTGTTGGAATGGGTTTTTATGTGATCAAGTATATATAATCAAATTTTAACAAAGCTTGTCATGCCGTTTCATAATTTTCTTATGTTGGTTCTTTTTATTACGACGCTATCGGTTGTAAATTTATGAAAATATAACTTTTTTAGAACTTGAATTTCTCGAGTTAAACCTAGACAAGTAAAAAAATTGAAAATTTTTGAAAAAATTTGGGGTGATTAGCGGTTCCAATAGAGTTTTGTGTAAGGCTTGTAATTAGGACTTGCAAGATTCAAGGTTTTAGCATCCCCCCCACACTTAAATTACACATTGTCCTCACTGTGTCCCAAAAATAAGTTTTTAGGTTGATTGAATGTGTAAAAAGGTGTTTAAAGCAAAAAATTATGTTACTGGGCGCCTGGACACGGCCCCGTGTTACCCGGGCACGGCCCCGTGTTCAGGTGCCAGTAACACATTATTATCAAAAGAAACAGAAGCCTGGACACGGGGGTGTGTTGGGTGAACACGGTCCGTGTCCAGTTACCTGAACTGGGAAACTTCTGCAGACTGTTCAGCACGAGGCCGTGTTGGGTGGGCACGGCCCGTGTTGAACCTGCAGTAACGAGAAAATTTCGTCGGATGGCCCTGTTTTCCTGCATGGGGTGCTGGTGCAACTTTCCCTTGTTATCCTTTGCCATCCCGAGCGTGTTTCACTTATTAAAACATCATCCAAACACCAATCTAACTTAAACCATCATTCATTTAATCATAGAGAATTACAATTAGTCCTAAAAATGGAAAACAAAGTAGAAAATAAAAATTAAGGTCCTAATTTAGATAGGTCAAGTGATACATAAAACCATCCTAAGGAGTTCTACTTCTACAATAAGAACCAAAATTCCGGAAATAGATTTCCGGTATCTAAAAATTGTGTAGAACTCCAAGCCGAGTGGTGTTCCCTAGATGTAGTTAGAGCCATTCTTCTATCTCTCTCGGGAGGAGGGAGGCGGCTTCATGCTCCTCAACATCTTGTGGAGGGTTAGGGACACCAATCGGAACCCCTTGTAGTATGTCACGAGGGGGTTCCGGATACATGGCGTACCATTCGGCTGGTATGATGACTTCAGGAACCACATTCCATGCCCTTTGGGTAATGATTGGTACCAAAGGAGGAGAAGCGAGAATGTTCAACCTTTGGTGCAAAAGGTTGACCTCTCGAAGACATCCCTCTAGTCCCAGCGTCAAATGATTAATACGGTCAACCAATGCCTTTTCCACACTTGTCACTTCATCAAGGGCCTCTCTTAAGGCGTAAACATAGTTTACAAGAGAATCTTCAACCGTTGATGATCTTCTCCCCTGCCGGTTGTTTCTGGAATGCGATGAAGAGTTTCCGCTTGTTCTGCTTGCCATTCTGAGAAAATATACCGAAAAGGGTTCAATTTTATAGGACCAGTACCTCGGACACGGCCCCGTGTTTACTGAACATGACCCCATGTCCAGGTGTCTGCAGATTTTTAGAGTAAGGAATCTTGGAGTTTTAATTTGATTTTATGAATTTTAAAGCATTTTTGAACAGAAACAACTTAAAACATTGTTGTAGAACTTATTTTTATCAAGATTCCATGAATAAAATCTAACAAACACTTCAATAAAGCTTTGAAATCATGAGAATCTCAAGCTTTAATGGAGGTATAAGGAAAAATTGAAGAAGAAAAAAGTGGATAAAAGAGGAAAGGACAAGAAGGTAGTTGAGAAACTTCTTTTAGAAAATACCTAGGATGGTATGTGAGAATATTCCCCAAATCTCTGTCCCTGGAATGGTTCAAATGTGCAGGATTCTTGGCTGCATTTATAGAAAACGACAGTAGGTTGCACACGGCCCCGTGTCGGCTGGACACGGCCCCGTGTGCAGGCAAAATCCTGACACAATTTTGTCCGTATTCTGATGAAATCAGAAGGGAATCTTTTGGTGGACACGGGGGCGTGCTGACCTGGACACGGCCCCGTGTCTAGAAGCTGTCTTATGGAATTCGTCTATTTTCAAGGAACTTTTCTGGATCGGGTGGTTCCTTACTGGATGGAACAACCCCAAAGTGCCTAAGATACCTTAATTGATCTAGATTAAAACAAGAATGCAAGAGGTTGTCGGTGAGGGTGATTCCTATGCTATATGTAGGTGGACAAGTCCAACCCTTTTCCGGGCTCTCGTTAAAGAAGGTGTATGCCGAATCGCTCAGGTCTATGTATGCATCGAACGAAGTCGATGGGGAGTCCTTCACGGCACAATCGACACAGGGACGACTATCGCTCAAGTCCTCACTAGAGTCAGAAGTATCGTCGGAAACAACGAAGTTGTTTGAATGCGGCCCCAACACTTCTTCTTGGTTATTGTCTTGAGATAGATTTTGGAGATCTATCCTAAGTTCTTTTAACCAATTAAGAATTAGATCTTCTAATTGAAATAGTTCATCAAGAAACATTTCTCCTAGAAAATCCGGTTGAGAGCATTCGAGGGAGTGATATGGATTATTTTTACTTTCGCCCCTCTTAAGGATACGGGAAAACGATGGGTCTATATAGTGGGGTTTGTAATTTAGAAAATAACATTCTAATTCCCTATGGGAACCACCACATATTTGACACCACTTACCATAAGAGTGCCGAAAGTAAAAAGTATCAGTATCACTCATGTTTGTGTCAGAAATTACCAACCGTCAGGATCTTACGGTTCTGTTTTCAGTAACTGAATCTTGGGCACGGGGGCGTGTTGAGTGAGCACGGCCCCATGTTCAGCTTACTGTCTGACTAAAAACAAGATTGCCAGTTCCAATGATTGGGCACGGGGCGTGTTCAGCGGGCACGGCCCGTGCTGAGTTCTGCAGAAGCTGAAAAATTAAGAAAAATCCTAAAAAAAAATGAAAAATAAGAAAAAAACGATTAGGCCGTTGATTCCTAACTTTCTTAAAATCCTTGTGTCCCCGGCAACGGCGCCAAAAACTTGATGCGTGTTAAGTGTAATATAAGTTTAAGTATATTTTAAGCCCTTTTGACACTTTTATTAGCCAAGTTTTAAATTTATAAAACACGATATTTACTAACACTAAACACACATATGGGCAAGTGCACCCATCGTTGGCGTAGTATAGTGTTGGTAAGATACCGAGGTCGTCCAAGGACACAAGAGCTTTTAGTACCGGTTTGTCCTCAACGTCTAATCAAATCAAAAGGGTTTGAAAAAGGTTTTAAAACTAACAAAA
Organism: Helianthus tuberosus; assembly: GCA_030545235.1. Taxonomy (NCBI): domain Eukaryota; kingdom Viridiplantae; phylum Streptophyta; class Magnoliopsida; order Asterales; family Asteraceae; genus Helianthus; species Helianthus tuberosus. The sequence goes on along the minus strand of CM060417.1, from coordinate 72,565,442 downwards.
ATAAAACTAACTAAAATGCTGAAAATAAAAATAAAAAGAAAAACAGATAGACAAGATGAATCACTTGGTTCCGACTCGTGTTTAGTGTAACCTTTGATTATTTCTGCACTTTTGCACTTATTTAAGAGATTATCTTAGTTATTGTAGTAGGCCCCACTTTTGGAGGTGACGTTACCCTCAACCCAGTAGTTTGAGTCAGCAAGGATACAATCCTAAATGGTCGGATTATTGAAAGATAATTAATTAAGTTATTAATGCAAATTATGGTAGGCCCCTCTTTTGAAGGCGACGTTACCCTCGGCTAAGTAGTCTGAGTCAGCAGGGATACAGTCCTAAGTAGCCGGGTTATAGTATTAATAGTAGTTAACTTATGAGGGGATCAAAGAGTTTGGACCCCCGCCATCCAATACCGTTAAGTATTGAAGGAGGTCCTACTAAATTTGACCCAGGTCCATTGCAGGACCTCTAAACGCTGAACAATGGCAAGACTCTTACCAAACCGTTCCCTTAACCCCCGACCAGGTAGCCAACATACCTCCATATAGACTGTGGAGATATGAATGGTGAAAATCTTTTATTTTATATAGACAGTAAAATAATACCAAGACACCACGGACAAACGATAAGGAAGAATCACCTTCAACATAAGAAACTAGTTATTAAAGTCATTAATATATAACCAATTAAAAAGTGCGAAAAGATTAAAAATAAAAAGTATTATACTAGACACTTGTCTTCACCAAGTGATGTAAGAAACTTAGGCAAACATGGCCTTGATTGTCAAGAACTCTTACGATCAATCTTGGATCCCGAGACGACTCACACACTCTATGATGGACAATGGATGATGGTGGTGGATGATGGTGTTATGGTGGTAGTGGGTGGTGGGTGAAGTGTGAGAGAGGTGGTGTGCCAAGGGATGAGTTGCAAGAGATCCAAGCACTCCTATTTATAGGCTGAACAGGAGCTCGGGCACGGCCCCATGTCCGCTGGACACGGCCCCGTGTCCACATCCTTCTTTTTCTTCATTTAATGCATCTTTGTCTTATTAGTTGACCACGCCCCCGTGTCCGCTGAGCACGACCCCGTGTGCAGAAGCATATCTGTACTATCAAGATTTTCCAGGATTCTGCGAATCTTATAGTTGACCACGGCCCCGTGTCCTCTGAGCACGGCCCCGTGGTGGGCAATAGAAGCTTCTACTACTTTGTCTTTTCTGCTGACACTTGGGCACGCCCCCGTGTTCAGCCTTCTGTTCTTCTGTTTTGCTTGGGAAGATGCTGTCGTGGGGTCGGGCATGCCACGTTTGTTCCTTTTCTTGTATTTATGCTAGATTTAGCTGCCTTTTTGCTTCTTTTGTTAATTTGAGCTCATTTAATCCTGAAAATACAAAAGGAAGACAAAAGCACACTTTTTCCAACATTAGTACTAAAAAAGGGTTAGTTTTATGCCTCAATTGATGAAATTTATATGTTGCATTTTGCACACATCACTCAAAGTTATGCTTCTGTGTTGCCAGATACTGTTGCAAATTTTCGATTTCGCACCTCTAGAGTTCGAGAGTATACTTGATATAGTAGCACGTAAGTTAGATAACTTGCACTCGATGGAACTAGCTAGGTGAAGCTAGTGGAAACCAATGCAGTGACTAGAAACGGCAAGATAGAACCCGGAGAGCATGAATTTACGCTTGATCTACTGCCAGTTGAGTTGGAAAGCTTCGACGAGGTAAATGAAGAAACGATCGTGGCACAAGAAGCAGGATACGCCCCTACAAATTACTAATTGCGGGGAGGCACGAAAGTGGTTGCGTAAAGGATGTGTTGTTTTCTTGGCTCATGTCGGGAACAAGGGAGCCGAAGAACCCAAAACACGAAGATATTCCTGTGATAAGGAAATATCCTGAAGTCTTCCTCGAAGACTTACCAGAATCATCTCCTCAACAACTAGTCGAATTTCGCACCAATTTAATTCCAGGCGTCGCGCCTGCAGTCAATGCACCTTAACGACTTACACCTTCGAAGATGCAAGGATTAACAGTGAAGCTTCAGAAGTTGATAGAGAAGGAAGATAATAGACCAAAATTCCCTTTTGGGTAATGATGCGTTGTCGAGTGTTATATATATTAGGTGTATATTTTAAGCCCCTTTAACACTTTTTAGTCAAGTTTTAAATTTATAAAACACGATATTTACTAACACTAGACACACATATGGGCAAGTGCACCCATCGTGAGCGTAGTATAGTGTTGGTAAGATACCGAGGTCGTCCAAGGACACAAGAGCTTTTATTACCGGTTTATCCTCAACGTCTAATCAAATCAAAAAGTTTAGAAAAATGTTTTAAACTAAGAAAAATAAAAACTAACTAAAATGCTGAAAATAAAAATAAAAAGAAAAACAGATAGACAAGATGAATCACTTGGTTCCGACTCGTATCTAGTATAACCTTTGATTATTTCTGCACTTTTGCACATAATTAAGAGATTATCTTAGTTATTGTAGTAGGCCCCTCTTTTGAAGGTGACGTTACCCTCACCCCAGTAGTTTGAGTCAGCAAGGATACAATCCTAAAAGGGTGGATTATTGGAAGATAATTAATTAAGTTATTAATGCAAATTATGGTAGGCCCCGCTTTTGGCGGTGACGTTACCCTCGGCTAAGTAGTCTGAGTCAGCAGGGATACAGTCCTAAATAGCCGGGTTATAGTATTAATAGTAGTTAACTTATGAGGGGATCAAAGAGTTTGGACCCCCGCCATCCAATACCGTGAAGCATTGAAGGAGGTCCTACTAAATTTGACCCAGGTCCATTGCAGGACCTCTAAACGCTGAACAATGGCAAGACCTTTACCAAACCGTTCCCTTAACCCCCGACCAGGTAGCCAACATACCTCCATATAGACCGTGGAGATATGAATGGTGAAAATCTTTTATTTTATATAGACAATAAAATAATGCCAAGACACCACGGACAAACGATAAGGAAAGATCACCTTCAACAAAAGTAACTAGTTATTAAAGTCATTAATACAAAACCAAATAAAAAGTGCAAAAGATTAGAAATAAAAAGTATTATACTAGACACTTTGTCTTCACCAAGTGATGTAAGAGACTTAGGCAAACATGGCCTTGATTGTCAAGAACTCTTACGATCAATCTTGGATCCCGAGACGACTCACACACTCTACGATGGACAATGGATGATGGTGGTGGATGATGGTGTTGTGATGGTGGTGGGTGGTGGATGAAGTGTGAGAGAGGTGGTGTGCCAAGGGATGAGTTGAAATGAAACCAAGCACTCCTATTTATAGGCTGAACAGAAGGCTGGGCACGGCCCCGTGTCCGCTGGACACGCCCCCGTGCCTGTCTGACACTCTCTCTCTTCATTAATTGTAATTCGCAATTACAATTAATGCGCCTGCTGTACTTTCGCCACGCCCCCGTGTTCACTAGACAAGGCCCCGTGGTGGGCAATAGAAGCTTCTATAGGTTTGTCTTTTCTGCTGCTTCTTGGGCACGGCCCCGTGCTGGCTGAGCACGGGGCGTGTTCAGTCTTCTGCCTTCTCTATTTTGCTTGGGAAGATGCCGTTGAGGGGTCGGGCAGTCCACTTATGTTCCTTTTCTTGTATTTATGTTAGATTTAGCTGTCTTTTTGCTTCTTTTGTGAATTTGAGCTCATTTAATCCTGAAAATACAAAAGGAAGACAAAAACACTCTTTTTCCAACATTAGTACTTAAAAAGGGTTAGTTTTATGCCTCATTTGATGTAATTTATATGTTGCATTTTATACACATCAGGTAACCCCAATTCTGCTCATCCATAAGAAGGATGATATCTTTCGTACGAACATCAAACTACCAGGAGCCGAACGAGCTAACCAACAAGAGTCAATAACTCTTGCTAAGGATCAACGAATTTCGTACTTAACTAACTGGGAGGATCCAACTACTATTTTACAATTGATCGATGATCGAGTGTCATAAGCTGAGAATTCAGGAAGATAGTATACCAGCGAAATTGTGGGACAATAATTTGTTTTTAAACATACACAAAAATGGTGTTTCCTATACAATGCACAAAACAGGTTTACACAGAATACGAAACCATGAGGATCTAGAAAACTTGTACTTAGGACCTTTGGGGACCCAGGTTCAAACCCGTAAAGGTTGACACTTAGGAACCGTATCCGTTAACCTAATCAAACACCATTAACCTGACATACATGTTGTTTCAGTTAACAAAACAGAAAGTACTCAAATTTCTCTTGTTGAAATCTTCATTTTTGCTTCTAGAGTAGATGTTTGCATCTCTACTCCCCTTAATGGTAGTTGCATCACGTTATTTTCTTCGTTGAGAGCGAGCACACATTTGCTTTGATACTTGGTCATTTCCTCATTGTTCCAGTACTCGGAAACTATTCTGTCACACATGCACCAATTGCTACGCATGTGGTTTCGTTTCGGATCTTCAGTTTAAGGCAACACACTTTCTCGAAACTTCTTTTGTTTCAAGTTACATTCATGGTTTATTTTTGCAACCATGCTGAGATTCCCCTTATTGGTACATACGTTTATTGTCGGGTTACGCTGAAACTAAGTTCAATTGCTTGAACTTATCCATTTCGCATATTCAATTTAAGACGTCATATGATGTATTGGAAGCATCATATTCAAACATTTTTGCAGGGATTCTTTCATTGCGAGTCCTAATTGATTCGGTTGGTCTACGACTCCACTAAATCGTTCGATTGGTTTCGACACCTTGCGGTGATATTTTCACAGAATTGAAGCTTGTGCTAATTGGGTTACTCACTTCATACACGGATTTAAATTATTTATTTGCTCTAAATCCGTCTCGTTTATCACAATTAAAGCAGTCTCAACACGGTTGTGTGTTAAGGCAATGGTACATAGATTCATTGCATAAGCAAAATGTACCTCCTAACGATTCTTTCTTTGTCAATCGAATACCTTGCGGTACTTAATATTTTTCACCTTTGATCAAAAACAGTGGTTCTTTGATGTTCCGTATTTAACTAAAAACTTTATGACATTGTGTAAATCAAATCTCCAGATTGTCTTAGTACACTTTCATTTGATTTCAGACACGGTGAACTTGTTCAGTCACCACTATTATTGAATCTCGTCACCACGACACCTCGTGGTGTCACTAGCTTGTGCTAATTATGGTCAACTGTTTCACACAAAACTACTTACACTTTTGTTTGACTTGTCATTTAAACATTTCTGGTGCAACTACGAATTAAAACAATGATACACCAGATTCGCTTTTACCTCACTTGGTGTATTTTCACAATTCGAGAATGTCAGCACACAAATTCTTACCATTTACTTATCCGCCAGTTGACAGGTCATTTTTATCTCCAAGTTGTTGATTTTGAGTTCATATAGCGGATGCTATGGTTTGTGAAAATTTGCATACTATGACCAATCATTTGAGAACCCTATTGGATAAAACCCCTTTTTTGTGGAACCCCTGTAACTGGATTACACTAGACTATACGTCAATGCGTCTTGTACCTTTCACACCAAATGCTAAAGGCACATACCTTCTAACCATTGGATTCATGTTGTTATATATTCTTGGACTCACCTGATGTGAATAAGGGTTGATTCGGTTCAGTAATTATCTACCTAGGTATTATTCATATACATACACGCATAATGAAACCCGAAGGAGGTAAGGTAGTACAAATTCCGAGGACAAAATTTTCTTAACGGGGGGAGAATGTGACAACCGTCAAATTTGCATGCATCCGTACAATTAATTAATATTGATTTATGCTTAATGACTGTGCTTAATTACAACTGATGACTTAAACTGCTTTCGGATTTCTGTTACATACATACATATGCATCACATTTCATACTGTCACTCCATTTATTACGCACAAACTCTAGTGACATACTTGATGCACAAAGCACAGCTAGCACACTAAACGGATAATTCAGAAACATGCTGACAATGCCAGCACATAGACAAACAATGTTTTTGAGGCCAGTATGAGCCAGGGATAAGGTATTACACTAGTATGGAGTGTAGGGAACTGAGGACCACAAAACTGCGTCACTAGGTGATAGTTATAGTGCCGGGAAGTGCCTAAAATACACTTTAAGTGCAGAATCCTGCATTTTCAGCAATAATTCAGCATTTAAACATACTAGTAAAGTGCAAAAATATGACAGAATGATCATGTATGCTTTCCTAAGTGCCAGGAATAAATTATGTTACAAAAATGTTTATAAAAGACACCTTACGGACTAATAAAACGCTTTAACGGAATAGTATCTAACCGGACAACCGGACATTACCCGGGACACCAAATTTTTGTCAGAAACATTGTTCTATTATTTTTGGACTAGTTATGGTCCCCAAATACCCCAACACACTATAAAAGGTGCCATACACATCATACACTAAATAGTACACTCAACCTCCAACTAGTTAACATCATTTACCATCAAAGTTACACTTGGACCCCCCTCCCCCCTCATATATTATGATCCCAAGCATGGCCCACCCCAAGATTTTTATAAATCTTCTTAAATCTTTCCATGATCTCATTGGATTTGGTTTGATATTATTTGATTTTCTTGGATTTCCTTAAGATTTTCTTGGATTCCTAAGATTGCCTAGATCTTATTATCATCAAAATATTACATCAACCCCCCTCCCCCTAGTCCGATTTCGGTCCCAAGGGACCCACCCCCCATATCTCACTAGATTATCTCAATATTTTATTTGATTACTTGCTTGTGGAAGTTAACAAAATATGTAGTAGAGGTTATAAGTATTGGCTACCAAAGATCATTCATCATTCCATATCATTTCAAGATCTTACACTCTCTCACTTCACACTCTCTCTCCCTCTTTCGGCTCCCCCAAACCGCCACCATCACCACCACTAAACCACCATCTTCATCCATCCTTCAAGTCCCATTCAAGTGTAGAAGAAGGGTTACAGGAGCTTGCATCTTGTGGAACTTCAAAAGGGCTTTGTTCTTGCTTGTTCATCATCTTTTTCTCATCATCTTCTTCACTAGATTCTACCCTAGCTTTGTGCTAGTAGTAAGCTCTTGTTCAACTCTTGTACATTTAGTTTTTATGGTTAAAGTTGTAGTATTATGGTTATGTTCAAAACACTAAAGAACAAGAAGTAAAAACATAAACATAAAGCTTACTTAAAGTTTACATAAGAAGGAAACATGAAGATGAAATCTTGTTGGATTAGGTTTGGTTAAAACATGCATGATATCTGATCGTTGATTTCTGGAAAAACCCGTTGTTAGGACATTCGTTGATACGATTTAGTAGCGTTTAAACTAAAAAGAAACATGCTGATTGGTATTTTCAGCCAACTTCAACTGGCTGTAAACAGATCATAATAAATCGAAAAACTGATTTTCTGAAGCCTAAATTATGTATTTTTGAAAAACTGCTCAAATGGCACTGGAATCGTAATTTTTTGAGGTCGTTTACAATTTTTAAAGGTCTGTTTTTTGACAGTAGCTCAAGCTGTGTTTTTACTGCAGAAAATGTGTGTTATATTTTTCATCATAACTTAAGACCTGAGTAGAACCAGCTCATAAAATTTATACTGTAGATGATCACTGATGTCGCGGTGATCCTCCAATTGGAATTTCTTGAATCGGACTTACGATGAATTTTAAACGAATTATTCCGTAGACTGCAGTCAGAAAGTGACAAATCTGATTGCAGTCCGGTAAAAGATTTTCTATAAAATATTGATAATGAAATAGACCCCGATATTTTTACACAATAATATTTGGATCGTATAAGACATTCTGTAAAAATTTGGGAATTTTTGGAATAATATAACTATTTTATTAAAAGGTCCGAAAACAGTCCAGTTTACACAATAATATTTGGATCGTATAAGACATTCTGTAAAAATTTGGGAATTTTTGGAATAATATAACTATTTTATTAAAAGGTCCGAAAACAGTCCAGTTTTATATATTAAAACTGAAATGACATAAGTAGTATTTTGCATATCAAAATGTCGGGTTGGTTATTTGAGAACGATCTAACGTGATAGATGATAAAGAAAATGATATGCTACTTAGCATGGACACCTCCATTTACAAAGGAGACTATGGCAAAATTTTCTGAAAATCCTAACACTTAGTAAATATTGTCTAGACAAGCGGTTACTAGTATATTTTAGACTATGTTTTCAAACATAAAAACTCGCCATAATTTTTGTAACAAAATACCGTTACTAGTATATGTTGAATGGATAATATTTGATAACGAAAAACATAAGTTATCACAACATATAACATATTTTTGAAACAAGTAGAAAATATATTATTTTGAAGTTATGATATATTTTCCTAGCATACTTGGAAAAATATACATTTTTGGGATAAGTTATTTTTGATAAATAAGTTATTATATATTTTTCTAAAGTGGGACTTAAGAATATATAATGTCAATGCATTAATCACAAAATACATGTATAAATACCCCCATCATTGGGAAGGAAATACGAAGCTAAAATACTTGAGAAGTATTAATACCAAAGTTATGAATTAAACAACTATTCCAAAACTAAATATAATTTAAGTTGAAATATTAATTATTTCGACAAATAATTATACAACTTGGAATAACATCAGAAACGTAACTCAAAAACATAAATACTAAGACAAGGCACGACCCATTCGTCTAATAGACGTTAGACCATTGTAGATAGTCGTGTTTGCTGAAGAGATTTGGGTTACAAGTACCGAAGACGCAATACTGTGAGTTCATGCCCCCCCCCCCTTCTCTTAACTGTTTTTAGTGTTATACTTCGGGGGTGAAATACATGTTACAATTATTACAGACATTTTATACATGGTATGATTAGCTTAAGGAGGGTTTACTTCTAGATCATGTGAGTGGTGGGTACGACACTTAAGGCCATTAATCCTTGTTGTAGGACCGAGGGAACATGAGTGATAGATCTATTCGGGTGTAGCGAGCCCCACTCCTGAGTCCGCTGAGTGGACCATGAGGTGACTATGTCCTGACGCCAAAATCTGCTAGGTTTGAGTCTTCCAGCATCACTTCACACATATCATTGGCTTTGCAACCCAATGGTGATCTCTTTTTCCTTAATTGCTACATACCAGGGATTTTCATACATACGGACATATTACAAAGGTTTATACATACTCACTTACACATGAACTCGCTCAACTTTTGTTGATTTTTCAAACTACATGTATTTCAGGAAACTAATGGATCTGGCACGATGTGCATGTATTTTCAAGCTGCGTTTGGATGAAGAAGTCATCCAGGGTTGTAGGGTTTAGAAGGTGTAACCTCTACCTGGACGGGTTACATATCTCTAAACCTAGTTTTGTTTAAAGTCTTTTGCTGAGTCTTTATGAACTCGTTTAAACAAGTCATGATTTGTAACTTATTTTGGGGTTAATGTTTTATAACTAGTATGTTGTGGTATTTTCTAAACTTTATTAATGAATGAAAATCATTTGGTTTTATCATATAGCATTGTTATGATTGATTGCTATGGTATTAAGAAGTCACACCAAATAACCACGCTTCCGCAAAAGCCAGGGTGTGACAATTAAATGAAGGGGGGCCACTTGTTTGCCTCATCTCCAACGTCTTGGAGAGGCCGTGAGTGCCGCGACGACCCCTAGGGGGCAGTGTGCGACGTGGGGGACGGACCGGGACGGGGAGGGGACGACCCCCATACCCCATGGTCTAATAGTAGATTTGGATAAGGTTTTCTTTAAATATGGTAATTTCGCTTTTTACATGTTTACACAAGTTTAGATATTATTTTTTTAATGTAAATTGGTGCTTTTAGTGGTTTTCAAAAATACAATGCCTTTTGTACATTTTACACAAGTTTCATATTGTTTTGTCTAAAAAAAGGGTAATTTGTTTTTATAAATGGTTTTTAATAAAAGATAGTTTGTCTTTTATACATTTTACACAAGTTTTACTTCCTATTTTTTGGTTCCTTAAATTAGTGAGGGGCTGTTTGGTAGCATCTGAATGACATTAAGAGGCTACCTCTTAATGAAATCATTTAAGAGTTTAACAAAGATAATGTAGAAGAATGTGACATGTGATGGTTTACCATTCAGATGTTACCTCTTATCCAGTCAGACATAAGGTTACCTCTTATTCATTCAGACATAAGGGCCACAAATGATTTCATTAAGAGACAGCCTCTGAATGGATTAAGAGGCTACCAAACAGCCCCTGAGTCTAATACTTTTGACCTAACTCTTAATTTTTGCTTTGTAAATAAGTTGTTTCAATTATAAAAAATAGGTAAATAATTATGATCATTTTCATGTTGATTAGTTCTGCTTAAACATAATGGAAAGCATGAATAACATACCTGATGCAGTAGACAGGCCAGCAGAGAATCCAGATTGAGACGCAGCAATAGAGTTTGACATGATTGTCTGCTTGATCTGGTTCCTCCTTAGGGTGCAAACTAATGATGGTGATGAAGAACCGAAAAAGGTTTATTCGGTTATGGAGGGAGGCGATGATGATGTTATTGAATTATCAAGATGTCTCTAACCTTGTAACCTCTATAATGATCTCCTTATATATACACCCACTAGGAAACCTAATTAGTTAATAAGGGTAATATGGTCCATCAACAATTACCAACTAATTATTTAATAGGTTGTTATATATTTTGATCTATATAGTATAAATGATTATAATGGCTACTAGATTAAATATCATATCATAATATATTTAATCTTACATTCTCCCACTTAGCCGAGTAATCATTTATCATGAGTATTAGATAAGCCTGATCAGGAGTTAACACTCATTTTAGCTTTAAACCAAGAAGCGTAGCAGAGAAATACAGCCGTTACAGACATACAAAATCAAAATGATGAGGAAAATTAACTAATAGTTAGTCATTCATAGTACGGTATGCAGTTGCGCACGACCATCAATTAAAACTCGTCTCTTTTATGAGCTCTCTTAATAAGACTTATGGGTAATAGCCCTTCAGTTATAGAATCCTTAAGCATATCATGAATGTATTCGATACAAAGATTTAGTTTCCTCAATTCGTTCATAAACGAATAATTAATTACGTATTGAAATTTAATTCAGCACCTCTCGAACTGTTACTATTCAAGGAGACATGGTAGCTGACTTTATCACAATGAGTCTTCAATATAATTCTTATGGAGTTAATAAACTTAGGAGTCCACTGATAAATTTCTAACAACATTTAGTGAGTATATTATGTCGTTATAACTTAGGTTGTTGTTATCAATTTATCATGATTCCTCCATGAGATAGGTTTTGTCTGCTGACATAAGGATATACCCAAAATTACATTTTGTCATATTTGAATATTACAAAGTTAGAGCAATCAACCGGTTTGAGTTCTCACTTCTTCTTTAATTTATAGCGTCTCGTTTCTTTTAAAGATATTGTAATATCCTATTAGATGCTTCACATTAATCTAGATATATACAGTGTGTTGCAATGTGAGTAATATCTAAACGAGTATAGACTTGAACTTACATAAGGCTTCTAATTAATGAAGCGTATGGAAATGATCTCATTTAACATATTATCCTCTAAAGGATAGCAGTATTATTTGTTACATATGTAAGGACCTATTTAAGGTTAAACTTATGGAACGAAACTAATGTCCCATTGGGTCTATCTCGGTATGTTATGATATCTATCACGTAAGAGATATCTCTAAGATCTACTATATCAAAGTTTCTGTTAACAATGCTTTGACTTATGCAACATATACTTGTCAAAATAATATCATCTATATAGATAAGTTTATTTTAGTTGCTCCCACTCATTTTGAGGTAGGTACATTAATCCACTTGGTTCTTGATGAAAATAATTACTTTAAGTTTTCATCGCATTATGATGTTTGCATTAACCCATACATGGATTTTATTTGGCTTACAAATAAAGTGTTCTTTAACCTTCAGTTTAGAACTTTCAGGTTGTTTTATGAACATGTAAATATGTCAGCCAATTGTTAGGGAAAATTGTCTTAATGTTCATCTAATGTAGCTTTAAATTATTATATGCTACTAGAACAGTGATGATCCTCAAAGAAATTTTCTATAAGATAGGTAAGAAAGACTCTTTGATAATTTATCTCTTCCCGAGTATGACCTTTGACAATCAATCATGCTTCTTTGTGTCTTAACGCTTATATTAAGATTATGTTTGGTTATGAACACTCTTAGGTAAGTCAATCAAATCCTAAATGTTATACGAACACATAAAATCAGTTTTACTAGAAAACAGTTTTATTCCATTTAGAAGATTGATTGACACTAATGGCTTAATTAGAAGACATTGGATCAGTGAACTTTTAAAATCCATTTCAACTTCAATTAGGGAGGTTATGTAATCTTCAAAATTAGTAGGTTTTTAAACCTAGATGACCTCCTGAGTTGATTATTGGGTTTGTTAGAAGTTTCAGTTTTAATGATTAGCTCTTTGTTAGGTTGCTATCATTTTCAGGATTCTAAGTTTGTAAGAGTTGGTGTAGTATGGTGTACAAGAGGTGTAATCGGAGTTAAATTCAGAGTAAAATTTAATGACTCTCCCCCCCCCCCCCCCGCCTCTTTTATTCCTTGCAAGTCATGATAAGGACTTTGACTGCTCCCACTGACCTTAGAAATCTTTAGGAACTCAGCATGCTTAAGGTTAGTATGTAACGACCAACAAATTCTAATAGAGAAAAACAAATTAATGACGCCAGTCGTTGTAGTTTCTCTTATTGAGGATTATGTTAGTTTAGGTAAGAAATCTAAGTGTGCCCACAATTAAGCAACAATGAAACTTTTGTAAGTGTAGCATTATATTTTAAGGAGACAAGTTTTGATAGAACAATATCGAGATGGAGCAGTGACTGGTACAAGAGGTGTAAATTGAAGTAATATGAAGTTTTCACTCCCCCACCTCTTGCAACTATTGCAAGTTACTATTATGACACTTAATACTCTCACTGATCTTTGATATCTCTAGAAATTCTACAAGAGAAATTTCAATGAGGTACGTGACGTGGGAACCTATCATATATATGTTAGACTTTATTTGATTTCCTTAATGTCCAGATGTCATAAGAAACTTAGGGACATATTTAATAGAAAACTTATTAAGTATATATATATATATATATATATATATATATATATATATATATATATATATATGAATAGATTTCTTTTAAGACCGTGGGCCATACGCGACAAAATCTAGATACAAGTAGATAGTCTTTAATTGATAAATGAATTATGTCTGAATATTTCATTTGGAATAAGTTCCACGAATGTCAATGAATAACTTATGATGTACCCATACTTATTCCTTAAGCCAAGTAATATTTTAGAGTTTTTAACATCATGATTTAAAATCACTTAGAATGAGATTAGATGAAAAATCATCCTCATTAATCATGTCATGATTTCTCATGAATTTCGGTTACAATTGATGAGATTTATCGTCCTCATTTTTCTTTTATCAAATTCTCATTTGCATGATAACAAAAGTTGTGAAAGTGTAAGGCATCATCTAGTATCCAGATATTGAGAACTAATAATATGAGAGTTTAAGGTAAGTGGGACTTTATATTGACTATGCAACCTCACAACCTTCATAACATAGCTTAATTATTGATACTATATTTTGATTAATATTAAGAATATGTAAGGTATCGAAAAGCGTTGTTAGAAGACTGCTTATGATGGTTCTTATAGCCTTAACATTTAATTTTGTCACTAACTCTCATTTTAGTTATTTGTTGAATTCTGGTAAGGAAACGTATAGAACTAGAGTCAACTAGTCATGTGTTAACAGGATTATTAAAATTAGCAAACTTAAATATCATTAGTAAATGACTATCTAATTAATTTATCCAATTATTCTTTTGAATAATGGATAATCTCATTGTTTATGCCTAGTCTAATGGCATAATTATGTAGGGAGATTCTCCATTGAAGAAAAGTTAGGGTTGGAATTTGTATTTGTATTTTGACTATGGACCTTAGAACTATCCTCTTTTGATGTTTCAGTGGTTGTAAGGTGAATAACATCTTATTTTCCAGTTTCAAACATTTATTTTTATGTACATATGTTGCTTATCAACACATTCATTTCACTTTCGTACTTTTGAGTGTTATAGTTGATTTATAAGGCATCAAATTGTACAAGTGAAAATTTCAGCATGTAATGTACTAGAAAATGTACTTATTTCCATTCGTAAGCCCTTAATTTTATGGGTCATGGTACTGTACATTATAGTGTATTCACATATACCACTTCACCTTATAGCTTAGAATTTTAAATGAAGGCATGCATCTTAGGAATTCTTGTAATTATTCCACATGTAATAGATTAGTCTTAGGAAAGACTTAATCTGACATAACTTTAGTGATAGCATTTATGTTAGAGAGTTCTTGATTATCATAAGAGACATCATGTTCGATTTGTCCTATTCATAATGCTCTACTTTTCTTCTGTAGTACTTTTATTAGAAGAGAGCAGTAGGATTATCGTGTCTTAAGTGATAATCAAGGATTTAATTTAAGGGCTAATCTTATAGAAACTTTAAGTAAAGCAAAACATATTAGGTTTAGAAATTAGAGTGGATGGGATATTGATTTATAAAAGAAAATTACAGTTAGTAAAGTTATGGGTACTTAAAAAATGAAGGCAGACAAAAATAGATCATAAGATTATTATTATTTTTTGAACGGAAAATTTGGATCCCTGACAGACCACTGGAGTATCATCGTGCCACCAGCGGAACCACCCGATCATATCCATCTCCACGAGGCATAATGCCTATACACCAATTCAGGGGGAATCCAAATAAATATGGGAAAAACCCCCTTTTGTGGGAATCGAACCCATGACCTTTTGGTCCCAAAGCTTTATCCCACCCCAAGATGCCACAAGGCTATAAAGCCATGGACTCGTAAGATTAATGAAGGATCATTAATATGAGGATCATTATATGAAGAAGTTGTGACATGTCTATTACTAACATCAAAATAACAGACTTAGTTAAAATTCTACCTAAACGAAGACAAATCAGCTTTGGCCAGAAGTGTAATCATTTTAGCATGTGTGCAAAGTAATCGTGACAAATTAGCTTTGACCAGAAACGAGACAATCACTTTAGTTATGAACTTGTTAAGTATGCTAGACATAAATGAATTAAATCAGCTTTGGCCAGAAATAAGACATTCACGTTTGTAATGCATAGTTAACATAGCTTTTATAATACTTGAACAATAAATAGATGCATCAAATCAGCTTTGGCCAGAAGTGATACATTAGAGGCTCATTCAAGTTAAGCTATTTGGTTTTGCAAAAAATTATCTGATTAATTAAGTATTTACAAAACCAATTATTTAATAGCAAATCACCTGTTAGCACGGTGTTCGGGGCGGAGCCTCGAACTAAATCTTAATTCACATTAACAACTAATAAAGTAATGAGATTTCAAGTGAGGTCTCGAGTTAGTTATGAAATCTTAAATTTATTTGAGATTTCGAGTGAGATCTTGACTCAGTTATGAAATCTCGACTTAACTTGAGATTTCGGGTGAGATCTCGAGCAAGATTTCGACTTCATTATGAGTTCCTTATTGATTTCGATTAGCCTTTTAATCTCGAAATCCTAATGAGATTTCCACTTACTAATGTCAGTCGCAACCTCACTCGAGATCTCGAGGTTTCGAGTGACAAAGACTAATGCCTTAATGAGATTTCGAGTGATTTATGAGGTTTCGAGTGATAAACCCCAGTCGAAATCAATCAACAGTCTTCTCAGTCGCAACAACCTGATTGCGAGCCGAAATCTTAGTCGCAATCTCAGTTGTCCTCGAATTTTAATGAGATTTCGAGTAGAAATCTCAGTCGGAATCTTTGGCGAAATCATCTAATCTCAAAAACTTATTCTCCAAGTCTCGAAATCTGCTTATCAACAGCTGTTAGTTGTGATAAGTTTGAAAATTCGAATTTTTAGGGATTGTGAGATTCAGTTTCCTGTTTTAATGCTAATCTAAATTTATCAAAAAATTTCAAGATAATATCCATTTATCTATTAACAGATTTCGAAAGTTTTCTAAGGTAAAAATTAGATCAAAAACAGGAAAACTCCCAATAATCCAAATTTCATTCCAAAACATAAGGGAATTTTCGAATTTTCCTAAGAACACATGATGAACCCTAAAAATTAAAACCAAACTTCTGGAACCCGAAACATGAATTTTACAGTTTTTAATACAGATTTCGGACATAATTTTTACCCATTTGGTTTCGAGACATTTATAAACCATTTTGTTTTCCAAAACAGTGATTTCGGTAATTTTATAGGACTCGAAACAGGCTGTGAATTTTATTAGGTTTTCAAAAATTCTGTTTTCCAGATTTCAATCCCAGAATAATGGATACGGAAACAGAACAAATTTATCAACATATGCTCTGATACCACATGTTGATCAATTCTGTTTAAACATAATGGAAAACATGAATAACATACCTGATGAGCAGACAGGCCGGCAGAGAATCCAGATGAAGACGCAACAATAGAGTTTGACATGATTGTCAGCTTGATCTGGTTCCTCCTTATGATGCAAACTAATGATGGTGATGAAGAGCCGAAAAAGGGTTATTCGGTTATGGAAGGAGGCGATGATGATGTTATTGAGTAATCAAGATGTCTCTAACCTTGTAACCTCTATAATGATCTCCTAATATATACACCCAAGAGGAAACCTAATTAGTTAATAAGGGTAATATAGTCCATCAACAATTACCAACTAATTATTTAATAGGTTGTTATATATTTTGATCTATATAATATAAATGATTATAATGGCTACTAGATTAAATATCATATCATTATATATTTAATCTTACATTTCATGTTTCTAATTTTGTAAATTCTTCTTTCAAGTGGTGTAAATGAAATGGGATAACACATGAAAGACTTGGAAAATTAATAAAAAAGATACAGTGTTCAGAAGGTACTACACAGAAAGTATAACCTCAAGTTGAAGCAATTTTGTTTTTTCTTACAAAAGCCTCTCATTTGTAAACACCTTCATAGCCATTTTAAAATTTCTTACAAAAACCTCTCATGTGTTAACACCTTCATTACAGATTAGTAGACCTTCATAGCCATTTTGAATTCTCTTATTAAATATTTACAAAAATCTCGCATATGTTAACCACCTTTTATTAAAAAAACAAAAATTACAACAAAGAAAAACAGCAAATGAACAGTTATTGTTAACTAAAACCAGGTTGATTAGTAATTAATAAAAATGACCTAATTTGCTCATTCCCTTCTTCAACATCCTGAAGCTAGCCCCCTGCCTCTTCAAACTGCAATAAAAAAATACTATTGTAAATACGTGTGGATTAGCAATATCCCGAAAATGATTCAAATAAACCTTAAAAATGCAAAACGACTTAGACTTAGATTAGCAAATTTTCAAAATTATATGGAATTAAAGCCGATCTAGGCATTTCGTATAGAAAAATAGAAAAAAAAGCTAACTTTTTTTGGTTTAAAGATAAGAGTGAGAGAAAGAGAGAGGTGGTCCAATGAGATGCATCGGAGCAACATAAATCCTCTCATGTGGTATCAAGTCTAGATGATGATGATCAATCGTTCAAAAAGACAAAACTCTTCTGAAATACAAAACAAAAACTTAACAGAGAATCAATAAAGATGATGATCTCTAGTTTAAACTAATGAGAACAATTCATATTAAAAATTTTGGAAAAAAAAGAATCTTTACAGTTGATAGTCTTTTAATCTTTTAAAGTGGAACCCTAGCTTGAGAACTTGACCAGATCCACAAAGCCCAACAACAGCATGTAATAGTCTTTAGCCCAGCAACTAGCCTCGTGAGCCCAGCAACTAGCCTCCTGAGCCCAGCAAGTAAAATATCATCTATATTCTACCCAACTCCAAATCCAATCCTCAATATATAAATGACTAGGGTTTCGTGTGATTAAGATGATGTTGATGGTGATTGCGGTTTAAAGAGAGAGAGAGAGAGAGAGACGGCGGTTAGTATTGGTGGCAACTGTTGGTGGTGGTGACAGTGGTAGTTGGCAGTGTTAGTGGTGATTGGTGTTGGAAGGATGGTTTATTGACGGAGAGTTCTGCATATGTATCATAGACACATGAAAACAAAAATGAATTTTGAAATAACAATAAGTTATTAAATCTTTATTTATACAATTACCAAATTACCCTTATACTTACATGTCAAATTATCAAAAGCCATTTTTAAACGATTGGGGCAAAACTGTTAAAATGATCAAACTACAGGGAGCAAAACGGAAGTTAACTCTATATCTTATTTAACTATCTCACAAATTTTGTTTGTCATTATATCATTAATATATTCATCCACCATCGGGTATAGAACTAATTATATGTGGTGCTAAATAGTTATAGCAATATTAAAACAATTCTTTTATTAAAAATTGCTTAAATTTGTAGAAATACATAACTATGCATATGACATATCAGAAGTAATGAAAAACATCATACAAACTGAAAAGTAAAAAAAAAAAAAAACCAATGAATAAAATAAAAAAAAACGGTCACAGCAAATAAAGATAACATAAGAAAAGGTAAGTAATTCTTATAATAAGGTTTTTTAATTTTGAAAGGGTGCAAGGCCGTTCCAACCATTTTAGAGGCCCTATGCGAATAAAGATTTACATGCCTTTTTCGCATTTCATTTTTATAAACTATAACTAACAATTAACAGTTCTATAGTGTTCTAAGTGATCTAAAAAAGCAAGAAAATAACAATAATAGCCAATAGGTAATAAAGAAAAAGCAAACCTGAGGACTCAAAGATTTGAAGGCAAAAATCCAAGCAAGGGTTTTATACATCTGTGGAAAATCAACCTACCAACAAAACCATAAATTATAAACTATAACTAGAAACGTAACCAACCCATAATAATTAATATTTGTAATCGAAGGATAATAATCGGAAGTGCAGTATTGCAATATTACTAATGCGCCTTACAATTGGATTAATCAAAATTTTGCCATTTTACCCATCACAATTTAACATTGTTCTGTTTGGATTTGACAAAAGATAAGTTACTACTTCAATTAACAGTTTGTAAAAAAAAAGTAACAACCAAATTACCAAAAGAATATCTTACCTTAGTAAATCAAAGAAATCTAGATTCCATAACCAAGGAAATGTATAAAACCAGAAATCCACAATCACAAAAATATGAAACAAGAATCGTAAGAAAAATACGTAGAAGGATAGTCGCCACTTTGCAGAAGCATAAAGTGGGGAAAGAAATTGGCTTTTCCATTGACGATTGCTCTTCCATTAATAGATTCCAATGATTTACTACCTAGTTCTGTTCGCTATTACTCTAAAACCGTATACGAATGAAATAATAGATTTTAATAATCTAAACTATTGCCCGTTGGCTGACAACGGTTCCAACTTCAAAAATTCCCACTGGTGGTCCATCTTTTCACATATTGACCTTCAATGGACACTGACTAACGGAACCCTAACGCAGTTAGTCACCGATCGCCGGGAAAATGTTTTTTGTCAGAAAAAGGTTCCTAAAGGTCTGATCTATGGTTACAAATAGGTTTGGGACGAAAACTTTGAGTTTTCTGGCTAAAAAGTTGAGTTTTCTGACAAAAAGAGGTTTTCCGGCGAAAAAGAAGTTTTTCCGGTGACCTTAATAATTGGGGCTTTTTACTAGAAAAGGTTCCTAGAGGTGCGTAATATACAAAGAGGTTTGAGACGAAAAGGTTGAGTTTTCCGGCCAAAAAGGAGTTTTTCGGCCAAAAACGTTTATCCGGGGACCGGAGACTAACGACGTTAGGGTTCTGTTAGTCAGGGTCCATTGAAAGCCAATATGTGAAAAGATGGTGGGAATTTTTGAAGTTGGCACCGTTGCCGGCCAACGGACAATAGTTGAGATTATTAAAATCCATTATGCCTATACGAATATGAAAGATTGCCCGTTGCTTTACTGATTAGTTTGCAGCCCAAACCCATAACAGACTTGGCCCGTAACCTATATCATATATACCAATTTAGAAATGAAGGTCCTAATTTTTTGTGGCCCTAGGCTCTTGCCTATCCTCATTACATTATTGGGCTGGCCCTGAGTGGGTGTTAATATCTAAATTTTATAGGTGAGTGAGGGTATATGCAATTTTGTTTTTGGATTACATAAATATATAATTAAGGAGGTTTATAAGTAAATATATGCAATTATCCCTTTATAACGTATAAATTTGGTTTTGATAAAAACGAGTTCTAACCAAAAAGGGTTGGTATTAAAATAAGTCGATTTAGAAAGAAAAATTGACGATAACGGAGATGACGACAAAAAGGGTCATGGGGCGACATTGGCAGCGACAGACAATGGTGGTAGGTGGTGCTCACCATTATGACTAATTTAAACTTAAGAAGTTTAATAATAGTGACTAAAACTGAGCAATTGTTTAATTTAAATAAATCAAATTGCCCAGTGTAATCATTATTCAATTGTTGCCACAAATGTTTCAATGGCGGATTAAGAGCTTTGTAGCATTGTGGGAAAAGGGGAACAAGCGGCTAGGTCTTCGTTTAAGGAGTGTACAAGTAGTAATTGTTAGTATTATGATAGTGACAATGTATCCTCTTTGTGACCAGACTTCGTTGTGAAAGTGAGGGTCGGGCTAATATGAGAGTAAGCAAGAGTTTCAAGCAATGTTTTGAAAACCGGACCGGACCGGCCGGTCGGACCGGTCCGGCCGGGAACCGTAAGCTTATCCGGGCCGGTTCGCATGTATAACCGCTACCAACATTGGGCCGCCGATCGGGCCGGGAACCGGGCGGTCGGGCCGGCGGGTCTTCGAGTAGGTTCGGGCCGGCAACATCTACAACCTCCTCCGGCGACATCTGCATCCTCCTCCGGCGACATCTGCGACCTCCGGCGACATGCGTTGAACCCCCGGCCACCCAAGTTTACTTAACGATCAGATCTATCATCCAAATGATTTTTATACTTGACTTCCAAGATTAAAGATCGAAGAGTAGTGAAACAAAGATTAGATGAATAAAAGAAGAAAAGTTGAAAAATGGAGTAATAAAAGATGCTCACCATAACTTTATCTTTGGTCTGTGTGCGAGCAGACTTTGAAGTTTGAACAAAGTGAATTAAGTGATGGTAAGTAATAAAGGCTAATGGGGTATTTTGGTAATTGACCTGTAATCTTTACACAAGTCATATTTGTCTTTTCTATTTTAGACTTTTAGTGGAGGTTTTTTTTACTTTATTTATTTTTACCGGCTTTTGTTTGGTTTAATTTAAAAATATCTAGATGGTATATTTTATATATATTTTTATATAATTTATGACGTAATCCGGGTCTTAAACCCGGTCGGACCGGTCCGACCTTTGACCCCATAAGACGACCGGGTCGACCTCCGGTCCGGTTCTGAAAACATTGTTTCAAGAGAGTGTGTATTTGTATGAACGTCTAACCCTCCTGTTGTGCTAAGTGGGAGCACATTTATACCTGAGAAGATTTTTCAACCTTTTCGTCAAGGTAGCACCTAGTTCCAATTATCCTTATCTCATAATTGTATGAAGCATTGTATGCTTTGTAAAACTTGGAGCAATAACAACTTGTAGGACTCGGATGGTTAATGTGGAAAGTATTAGGGTGGTTCGGTGTTGGTCTCAGGGGGTGGCTTGGAGGAGATCAAGAATTTTTATTATCTAACTATCTTATGTTTATCTATAGTTTATTATAATTAATTTGGTTAGAGTTCTAATACACTTAAGAGAATTCATATTAAGTTATCTGGTAGTTGTATGGGTGGTTATATAAATCCTTAGCCTGCATTCGTATTTTATATATTAGTTGTTTAATAGGTTAGTATTGGAATATGATTAGAATTAATAGGTCGGTCTGATTTAGTATATATATTGCATATGTCTTTTGTTTTCATATGTGCACGTGAGTTACAATTAATAAAAAATAGTGTCTTTTTCTATTTGAAGTTCAAAACATATTTTCTTGTTTACGAATTAGAAAAAGAGTCGACTTTGTTCATAAACTTTGTTCTTGATTCATTTGGTTAAAACAACCTCAAGTTTAACATGCTTGTCGTTTATGTGTCAAGTTACATGTTGCTTTGTCAGGGTTTACTATTTGGTCCAAGGCATTACTAGTTGGATGGGGCAACCCCACAATTATTTTCTTACATTTTGTCATGGGTTATGATCGGTGCATTTTAGATACATTCTTATTTTATTTTAACTATATTATAACTGCATTAATTTTAATGTCACACCCCGATAAATCAGAGTTGGTGTGACTGAACTGGTATCTTCATTGCACACCGGAAGCAAATAATGCTAAGACTTCTAGAAAGCGAACGCCTACTAAGTACCCGAATCCACATGGTTCTCCTATTCCAACAGTGCCATAATTTTTGAAATGCAACCTGAGAAAGAAATATGCGAAACATCAACATAAAGTTGAGCGAGTTCATAGTTTGTTTGTAAAATATTTGAAATAAATCTTTTGGATAACCGGTTTTTAAAATAATGTTTGAGAAAACGAAATAAAAATCATTTTCTTTGGCATGTTATATGAAAACATTGTATTTGTGAATCTTTGTTTGTGTAAAGAGTTATTATGTTTGTAAAACTTTGTATTTGTAAACTTTTGTGATTGTAAAATTTGTGTAACCGTCAATGCCCACACCTGACAATGACAACATGCATGCATGAACCTATGAATTTGAATTTGTATAAAACCAGTTGACGCTACCCGCGCGGTGCGGTGAGACGTTGATTATGATAGTCTTTAGTAATACTATATGAGATGCAAAAATTATTTAGTTTATGAAACACATGTCTAAATCACCACACATGTCGAAACTGTCACACTCGTATAAATTTCTTACTAGGTGAACCACACATATATGGTTGCAATCTTTTAAAACGTGTATTTCGTTTTTGAAAAATTTATGACAATCGGATTTACATATATATTCTTATAGGCTTTAATAACACCAATAACAATCTGATTTACATATATATATATATATATATATATATATATAGGGAAAGGTTCATTTGAGAAGAAAATTTAATTAAGAAGAAAAAGAACAAAGGGTAATTTTGTAAAACATTAAATAGTTTTTTCACTTATCTCATTTATTATCATTTTTGACTAATTAATTAGTCATAAAGACTATTATCCTCCACACTAATTATTTTTTGCCTACACACATCAAAAGTTATCATACATATTTCGAAATTCATCCTACACGTTGAAATTTATCATACACAACTCGTAATTTGTCCTACACAACTCGTAATTTATCCTACACTTTAAATTATTTTATTTTGTTTTTTTGAAAAAATATATATTTTAAAGATAAGTTACAAAAAATTTAATGTATAAGCTATTAAAGAGGAAGACTAGAAATTAATGACCTATGTAGATTTACCAATGTACCCTTCTAGTAATATTAAATACTTATATTAAATTAAGTAAAATAAAGCATTCTTATTGGTTGAAATTTGTTCTTTTTTCTTCTTACAAAAAATTTGTTCTCATTTGAACTCTCCACTATATATATATATATATTGTTATAGGCTTTAATAACACCAATCATTCAAAAATCATCATGTTTAATCAAATCGAACCAATTCATCATGAAACCATCATCAAAATTGTTTCAGTAAATATAATCAAAGTCTATTCACACTTGTATCTTGCCACCGTTCAAAAAAAGGAAAGATCATAGAACAACTAAAACCAAGTTCATATAAATCAAGAATCTAGATCAGCGTATCTGAACAGCAAATCTTGGCAAATATTTACATATCATCCAATCATTCGAATATCTTCCGACCCTAAATTTCCTTTGACCGGCTTTTAGTGTTACTTGTCAAGGGAACAAATTTTGAAAAAGGAAATGGTGGGAACGGACACTACAAGAACAGGGCACTTTTACCGGCGACAGGTGTTGCCGGTATTGACTACCTTTATCGCCGCTATAGACTTTTAGCGGCGACATGTCGCCGGTAAAACGTCGCCGGTATTGCTAGGACGCTATTGACCGGTTGTCGCCGGTAAAGATGACTGTCGCCGGTATTGATCCTTCACTTTTAGCGACGACAGATGTCGTCGCTAAAAGTGTCGCCGGTATTAACATTGGTCGCTAAAAGCTGAAAGGCAATAGCGGCGACAGATGTCGCCGCTAAAAGTCTATTTTTTTTTAATACAGCAGCTGTATATACAGCTGCCCAGCCAGTTTTACGGCCGAAAAACAAAACCTGCCTATTTTCAAACAACGCAAGCATACGCCATGAACATAATCAACATATACTAAAGGTAATATACTTAAAAACTACGTTTAAGTCGTACATTATATCCTACAACGTTTAATTAAATCTAAATCATACATTAAAAACAAGTCACTCATCGTCATCGTTATCGTTGGGTTCATCGTCGGATTCATTATCGAATAAGTTGTCAGAATCGTAGTCTTTTGACTTTCCTTTTCCTTTTCCTTTTCCTTGTGAAGCAAGATAGTTGTTAAGTTGGTTCAAAAATGACGGGGTTTGGAACAAGCTGTTAACAAAATCCTACAATAATAGATAGCAAAACGTATATTAGCATATTAATTAACGCTACCAACATATATTTAACAAGGAAACATGCGTTCGTTTGTCATTTTATAAATTGCGTAGTTTACCTCGGAAAAGGGTTCTTGCGTCCGAGCTTGCGAAGACGACATGTTAGATGACGAGTGCGAGGACGTGTTGGAAGAAGGTTTAGGCCCCATCCCGCGATACCATCCTCGGCGCTCTCCCAACGCTTCTTGATACGGGGCAATTGGAGGACCATCGCCGCTCCATTCATCTGTGGCCTGTTGTATGTTCCGCTGTATTTTACGAAGATGATTAAATATATATGTGTGTATATATATATATATATATATTTGTTATAGAAAATAATACTTAAAAGAAATACTTACGTAATTTTGTTCAGCAACCGGATCAACCCAATTCCCTTGATTGTCCGTGTGGGTTTTAGCATACGTAGGTACCCAATCCAAATTCTGTTTAACATTACACTTAGATTAGACATTAAATAAACAAAAGCTTACACACACGCACACATACATAAAACATTACATTTTTATAGGCGGTGCTACCGTACGAAGATGTCCCCCCACGGTATGGGAATTGTTGTTTATCGCGTACTTTTTTGTTGGCCTTGCTTCTTTTAATATAATCTTCTTGCCGGAAACCTTCGATGGTTCTCAACCAGTTTTCATAGGGCATATCCACGGGATGGTGTGCCCTTGCACTCTCAAGATCATCGTAACCTCCCTTGCTATCAAATAATTGTCTAGCTTCATGCTTGCGGTCATTGTATCGCTTCATAAGCACAGTCCTTATACCACCCTTCAAGTTTTTCGCGTCATAATCACGTTCCACTTCATCAAGATTGAAATTTTCCTACAAATTAAATAAAAGAGTTAAAATATCATATATAAATTAGATTTGCATGTGCTATAAAATTTTATGCATATAACTTATTTACCCGTAAGTGGTTCATGACGGCATCCTTGTAATGTGGTTCAACAGCATCCCATCCAATTTTATCAAACGGGATGGCCCGCCACATATACAAGCCGGCCTCCCTTGAAAACATGTCTCTTGATCTACCAACAGGGGTAAACGTGACCTGTCGATCAAACGTAAGCGACACAGCCCCCCCCGCTTTTACTAGACGCCGTAGTGCTTCGTTTTTAGCTTTCCCCCTAACCTTCTTTCGGGGAACCGCTGCAATTAAAACAAAAATAATTAGTAACAACATTTATAATATATAAAATATAAAATATAAGGACTACAAAATAATTTAGTAAAAAACTTACCGTCTGTCTCGTGTGTGCCACGAATCCCACCAGGAGGAAGCGGTGGATCACCAGCGCCGTCACCCCCATGTCCCCAGGGGGCCACATCGGCCATCAAATAAGCGAATATCAGCAATACCGAAAACATAATCCCTATAAAGTTACAAATGTTACAGCATGTGTATCTAATAGAAATTAAGGGAAAGTACAACAAGTGTAACTCATATGTGAATGTGTATTACATGATTGTTTGTTTAAGAAAAATTCGGCATCATTTCCTCTTAGCTCCCAAGTATATATGTAATGATATATATACCCGAGGAGCAAAGAGAAAATGATAACCGAATCCTTCTTAAACAAACAATCATGTAATACACATTCACATCCTAAATGAGATAAAGTATTCAAAAAGCAGTCCCAAGATAAACGGGGACAACCCGAAATTAATTTCTAAATCAATTTCGGGCGGGTATTTCTAAGCTCGCTATGTTTAAAATGATTAATTCAAACACGGGCACAGTTTTTTAAGCTTGTTATGTTCTTAATGATTGTTTTAAATTTTGGGCGGAACGTTATGTTTTAAATCATGATTTCAATTTCGATCGGGTGTTTTCTTAGCTCGTTATGTTTGAAATGATGAATTCAATATCAGACACGATTTTTAAGCTCGTAATGTTCTTCAAAATGGTTTATATTTCGGGCGGGTATTTTCATAGCTCCTTATGTTTTAAATGATGATTTTAATATAAAGAGGGTATTTCCTAACTAATATATATTTGTCAAATTTAAATATAAATGTTTTAAAACCTAAACACAAATATACAAATTATCAAACTTTAACATTTTTTTCAAACCTACACATTTGCATCCTTACACACACATTTGCATACTTTATACAAACATACATACTAACATACACATTTTTCACCAACATACTAACATACAACAATTATACAAATATACTAACAATTTACAATTTACATACTAACATTATACAATTTACATACTAACAATTTACATACTAACAATTATACAAACATACATACATTCATTCATACACTTACATACCCACATACAACTTAAACTAAAAATTATACAATTTACATACTAACAATTATACAAACATACATACTAACATACACAATTTACATACCTAAACTAAAAATTATACAATTTCTAAACTTAAAAAAAAAAAAAAACTAACCATTATACAATTTACATACACATTTTTCAAATACACCTACATTATACAATTTACATACTAACAATTATACAAACATACATACATTCATTGATACACTTACATACCCACAATTATACTATTTACATACTAAAAATTATACAAACATACATACTAACATACACAATTTACATACCTAAACTAAAAATTATACAATTTCTAAACTTAAAAAAAAAAAAAAAAAAAAAAAAAACTAACCGGTTTTTCAGGTGGTGACCGTAGAAGTGAAGGTGGCGACCGGAGAAGAGATGGTGGTGATCCGAATTTTCTTCCACAAACACAAAAATGCACAAAAAAGAGCAAAAATTAAAGCCTATAACATGTATGTAACAAATGTAGAGAAGAAATGTAACACAAAACAAGTTAACATACACCTACATACATACATTCATAGACATGCATACACATATACATGCTTACATACACCTACATACACAAATACATAGATTTTCATATACACATTTTCCCCAAATACACCTACATTATACATTTGACATACTAACATACACCTACATACATACATTCATAGACATGCATACCTACATACATGCTTAAAAACACCAACATACACAAATACATACACCTACACCTACTGATGAAACAATGGTTAACCGGGTAGGGTTAACTCACTGGTCTCGTCAAGAGGGTTAATCCCTTCTTTCCGAGGATCGTTGGCTGGATCGTCTGGTGGTGGGTTTCCTGCACAAGGAAACAAACCGTGACTCGTAACAAGGAGGATGGGGTGGGGGGTGCTCCTTGTTACCACTCTCCGGCGTGAGAATCAGTAATGTTGATACATATTATGTGGACGCGACTTGGTTCGGTTCAACTCGGTTCGGTTCGACCCGGTTAGGTTCGGCTCAAGCCCGACGTCACGACATTCCTCCGTCGTGCGTCCCAGAGTTCGACACGCGAAGCACGGAGCGCCGCAGCCGGTTCCCGCTGCCACATCATCATGACATCATCATGATGATGTCATGATAATGTCATAAGTTGACTTAGCTTGGCAAATATAACATTGAGAATTCTGTACGTAACATGTGCATGAATTGTGGGCCAATCAGAATACTTGGGCCTTTGTCTCATGGGCCTTAACTTATCCGAACACAAGCCAATCGCACAAGGGAGGCCCCAGCCCAATCGCACAAGCCCAATGCCAAACAAATATATAGCCGGACCTACAAGTGGTATCAGAGCCTTGGCTCTTCTCCTTGTTAAAACCGAGTTGTTTTCGGGTGTGTTTCAGATTTTTGAAGTTCTTATTTTTCTGAAAAATCAGTTCAAAACTTCGAAATTTCTGTTGTTTTGCTGGAAGTTTTTATAAAAACCTTGTTGTTTATCATTTTCACATGTTAAAGAGTGGTTTTTAGTGAAGTTTCGGGCAAAAACGCGTTTCGGAAAGTTGTCGGGACACCGGAAAACTCATAGTTTTTCCAGAAAACTCCTTGTGTTCTTGCCATATTCAAAGTTGTTTTTCACTAACACAACTTTTCGATCTATTTTAAATCAATTGTAAAGTGTTGTGCTTTGAAAATTGTTATTTGATTAAAATAGTACAAGATATCATCATTGTTTGATAACTTGAAAATTGTGTTTTCAAAAGTGGGTGAGCCGAAAGTTTCTGCTTTGTGTCAGTGGACAGAAAGTCAACATTGGATTGGATAATCACACAATTTTAATTCAGTGGCACAAGACAACTTATCAATCGTACAAGATATGTTTCAAACGCACAAGACTTGATCAATTGCACAAGAATAAACCAGCGATTTTGGCTCTAGGCGATTTTAATATCAGCGAATTTGAGACCTGATAGTTCAGTAACCAGCGAACTTGCTTGACCCGGCACTCAAATCCAAAGGCGACTTTGGTAACCGTGTAATCGTCCTCAGCGAGATTATTACGGTTTTTCGGCGATTTTACTGATCTTCGTAAGAGCGAGAATAGGCAGCGAAATTCAGCTACTAACCAGCGAATTTAAGTCTGTCCAGCGAAATTAAAAAAAAAAAGGGGGTTTACATAAGTATCTTAATTGTTTTTATCAAGTGTGTTAATCTGGTTGTTATCATTCGAGATATTAACATAGTTTGTGAAAATTAAGTTTTTAAAATGGGAACAAACGGTCAGTGGGATCCAACCGCGTGGACTCTAACATCTACTCAGCAATCAAACACCGGACCTTCCACAACAGATCAGTTTGATCCTTCAGCATACACGATGTATTCAAGACCAAATTCTTGTTCTCAACAACAGTATGTGCAACCGACAGCTCAGCAATTCACACTACCGCCTTTCTTAGACCCAAGCAGAGCTCAGCAGCAACAACCGCAACAGCAAGGAAATCAGAATCCCTTCAGGAATCAAGGACAGCCACAACACCAACAGAACAACAATTCTGTCAGATCAATAGTTTCCGTTGGAGGAAATGCATCTGGATCCGCAAACACTAATCCCCACAGAGGATTGGTTGTTCAAGTTGATGAAGGCTGCAACTGGAACATTCAGCTTGGAGAAGGAGGAAATGGTGGAACAGCATGTTATGCTAAAGTGATTGAGAAGGTAGTAGAACCCGTGTCTGCTGGTGAATCTTCAGAAGATGAAGATAGTTCGGGTTATAGTGGGAGCATGGATGGGGAATCACTTGATGCTGGTGATTTATCAAGTGATGCTTTAGATTTGAAGGTTGATGAGCTTTTGGCTGAAGCTGAAGCATTATGCAAGAGGAGATCTATTCTATGCCAGAAATCTGCTGGAACTTCCGAGAAGCTTGCTCAGTTCTTCTCTGAAGATGGATCTTTTTCTTTTCATACAGCCTTTATGGCTCACGTAGAAGGTCAAACTTCTCAGGTATGTGATACTAATTCTGACTCTAATTCTGTTCCTGTTGAATGTGCAAAGTGCTTAAAATATGCTGAAAAGGAAAGTCAGTTTGAAATCACACACAAACACAATCAAGAATTGATTGTAGATCTTTCTAAAGCAACCGAAGCTAACTTGTTTTTTACCAGAAATGAAAAGGAATTTAAAGCAACAATTGCGTCATTAAGACATGATGTTTCAGAATTACAAAAGGCTGTTTTGCGAAAACAACATGCTAACAATAATCTTATTGACACAATTGAAAAGCAAATGGTAGAGTTGGCAACAGCTCGATGTGAATGTGAGACAATTAAGCAGAAACTGGAAAGCTATTCCAATTCCCGCTATGTATTGGATCACATCATCGACGTTCAAAAGAAAAAGGGGGATGCAAGATGTATTGGATTCAAATCATGTCCTCCCCCAATGAATCACAATTACTCCAAATTGCCTGATGACGAGGATATGCCCCGTTTTGAACCTACTATGCCACTCGGTCTAGATGACTTTGCAGCAGGCCTCGGGTTCACAACTGGTACATCATCCTCGGGTCAATCAGAATCTGAGAATGTGACAGATTCATCGTGTGTTAAGGAACAGAGTCCTCCCATTGTTGAGGATGCTGATTCTTCGGACGATGAATCTGAAGAAATTGTGAAACAACAGTCTAACTCGGTTACAACAGATATTCCAATCGAGAATCACATCTTGTGTGATCCACCAGTGAAACCGAGTAAGACTGAAATGTCAAAAGCAATGGAGTCCTTTGTATCTAGCAGTGAAGGGAATAACTTGTTGTACACGCTCAAAGGAGATAGCAAAATCTACTCTAACAAAGATTTTCCAATTAAAAATGTAAATCAAGATTTAATTGAGCAAATTTTTGAAGGATGCACTGATAAGTTTTTGGGGAACAAAAGTGGCAAAGTTACCGTCACTCAATGTGATCCAATTCCGTGTGAACAAATTAGAAAACAATACGGAAACCAAAAACTACCAATTGAGCGAAAACAACAACTCAACTCCGGAAAGGGTAAGGTACAGGGAAAGAAGGCTCAGAACAAGAATGTTCAAGCACCTAAAACTCAACCTAAGGCTGCACAACCTAAAATTCAACAATCAAAGGCTGCACAACCTAAGGTTCAACAACAAAAGGTGCAAAACAAAAGAGCTCCTGTTAAGAAACGAGAACCGAAAATGAACTTTGTTGGATCCACGGGTTCAGACAAACTTGAAACATTTCAGGATAAATCTAACGTTGATTTTGTAAAACAAGTTAGAATTTTAAAACGAAATGATCAGAATAACTACACCCAACACACCAACGGATGTGATTTAGGTCCAAGCACGTCTAGATCACAAAGTTCATTGTCTGGTTCTCCGTCTGGTCATCAACAGGTTTCTCCGAAGTTTGTAGAGCGGAGAACATGTTTTGAATGTGGGACAGTTGGGCATATTGTAAGATATTGCCCACACGTGCAAAAGCTGAAGTAAAAAACGAGTGCTCCCCAAGAAATCGATTACCGAAAACGATCAGTTTCCCCGAAACAAGACCCGCGTGTCTTGAAAGAAAGGGAAAAGAAGTTAAAGCAAAAGAATCAAAAGGTAATTGAAAAGGCCTTAAAATCAGAGGTAAAAGAAGAAAAACCTGTACAAGCAAAATATGAAACTGTAAAACCAGTAAATGCTAAAACAATAAATTCAAATACTGGTAAAGGACAAACAGCTTGGAAGCAAAAGCAGGTAATTCAATCAGGGGGAGCACCACAGGTTCTTTTTCCTAATCATCAAGTGATTGAAATCACTTTCCTTGATGATCAAGGACGACCCAAGTCCACAAAGGCTTGGGTCCCTCTCTCCAACTAATCTCTAAGTGAGTGTGCAGAATGTTCCAGGAGGAACTATTGATAGTCGTAAGATTGTTGATAGTGGAGCGTCCTTGCTCAAGATAGGCGACAAAAGGAGTTGTTGCCTTTGATGGAGAGAAAATGAAAAGGGAAACAGAATCGTCTGTTGAAAGAGATTGAAAAGCTTCGACAAATTGAAAATCATTCCAAAAGTGTGATTGTTAAAGGATTTGATCGGGTCCCCAGGGTAGATTCAAACAAAATGTTCGCACCTGCAGCACGTCTGAAGTTCAAACTCAACAAAATGAACGTGTAGTGTACATTTCTTTGCGGTGTGATTGAAGAAAATGTGTTTGTTGAACAAACCAACCGGGTGTGCGGATGCCTTGGCTTGGATTGAACAACCGCACACTACTTCTGAAAGAGAAAGACAAAGACCTTCGCTGGTGCAATGTGGAAGACCAGCCGGACCCAAAGGTTTTTGATCTTGTTGCTGTCAAGAGATTTCTCAGTAGCTACAAAAAATCGACTTTGAAATCCACACCGGGTGGATATCCAGTTTGGGAGAGCGCTCAGGTTCCTGGCAATGCACGAAGCAGTTGCAGGATACGGTTTTAAATTTCTAATCTTTCCTATACTTGTCGATATTTAAGCTGCTTTGTGAATTATTATCTCGTACAACACTCTTTGACCTGATACGTTGATCTCAAATATCACCTCACACGTGATTGTTTCACTATGAAACTCGTCAATGTTGTCATGGTCCGCACCGCTTACCGACGTGCCAACTCATTTTCCCAAAATTTGAGAAATCTTTTCTGATTAAAAATTAATTTTGGTAAACGGCATTGAGGTAAAACATGAGTTAACCAACATCGGAAAATCGTTTTTGTAAATACCTTTGTGTTTTAAAATTTATCTTAGTTTGTTGATTTTAGGGGGAGTAAATCCAAATTTGAAAAATTCAAAAACATCGAAAAATTTCAAAAGCACAAAAACATTGGAAAAACAAAAATGAGTTTCCTGGCGAGCAAAAGAGAAAATGATAGTAAATCAGTGGTCTGTTGAAACCTCTTTAAACCTTAAATGAAAAATATGTTAAGCAGCTCTATATAAGATGTATCGGTAGGCTCACAATCATTTTAAAGTGTGCAGGGTGATATAAACTTAAATCGACTGAAGACCAGGTGGGAACCACTCATTGGCATATGGTCTTAGTACCGAAATTTCGTTTGAGAGATTGCCGAGGTTCTGAGATATTCGGTCTTTATGCTGCTTATCATCTGGGTATCATGGTTGTATCTTTTACCGAAAAATAACGGGGACGCAAGTCTAGATCTTCCATGATACCATACATACGTGTACATACTGCATTCGACCTCAATAAGTGATCAACAATCACATGTCCAAACAAATAAGTGATAATATATCACATTTATCCGGGAGTCAAGTTCGTCTCTCTGCTGTACGAAAGTACTGACCTGTTCACGGACTTGCTCTTGTGCCCTCATGCATCGAAAATCAAGTTCCTCATCAATAAGTGATTCTATCACATAGGGCTTGTTTTCAAATCAAAATAAGTGAGTTTCTCACATCATATACGGTCAAACAGATGATAAACGGTATACTCACCGGTAAGATGAACTCTCGTGCATACCTTGATACGGGAATGTGTCGTGATGTGGATGAACACCGGTCGGTAAGTATAAATCATACCTTAATGTATCCCCTCGCCATGATTACATTTGATAAGTTGAGCTTATGTGGACAACAATACCGATAATTGTTATAGGATGCTTATCTAAAATGTTAACTAAAAGAACAACAAGAGCGTTTTGACATGACCGTACACTGATATGATTCTCTTACCCTCGAAACTCGCAAAAAGAATGTCTGTAGATATTTATTTACTATTTTCAGTTTATGCTTCTTGTATATATTTATTTATTGCTTTCCGTCTTTACATTTGAAAAATGAAAAATTTCAAAAAGATTTTAGGTGTGTTTTAATTTAAACTTTATAAAATCCAAAAAAAAAAAAAAAGATTTTGCTTCTAGTTTATTTTTGATTGACTGATGTTGGAACTCGAGTCTATCCTACCCAAAATCCTGATTCTAAGCCGGAAAACAATTGCATCTTCATAAACAGTCGAAGTTAACAAGTTTTGAAAGTTAAAGGATTAAAATTGAACATTTTGTTAAACTTTCAAACTGTTGTCGGTCGGTGTTTGATTGAGATTTGATCTCATATGTGTCATTTGTTTAAATGTTAACTATATTCCAAGCGGTTGTTCTCATTATGCGTTTAGCTTTCTTGCATGTGCAGATGCTAAAGGCGATGAGAACATGTTCGATGACAAGCTTTGGAATGAAGACACGAAGTGGAGGCACTCAAAGTATAAAATGATCGAGTTGCCGCTGACCCTTCATCAACACCACAAGGATCTGAAGAATTGACAAGTCAAAAGATTCACGAGCATAACTCATTGGAGAGTTCATTTTAAGGGGGAGTTTATTGACACACTACCTAAATCAAAAGGGAGTTTGTTGATACACTTTCTACTTACAACGCGTGAAGACTTTGAAGATCCTCCGACGTGGAAGACATGGAAGTTGAACCTCACGAGTAGCGTCCAAGGGGGAGTTTGTTGATACATATTATGTGGACGCGACTTGGTTCGGTTCAACTCGGTTCGGTTCGACCCGGTTAGGTTCGGCTCAAGCCCGACGTCACGACATTCCTCCGTCGTGCGTCCCAGAGTTCGACACGCGAAGCACGGAGCGCCGCAGCCGGTTCCCGCTGCCACATCATCATGACATCATCATGATGATGTCATGATGATGTCATAAGTTGACTTAGCTTGGCAAATATAACATTGAGAATTCTGTACGTAACATGTGCATGAATTGTGGGCCAATCAGAATACTTGGGCCTTTGTCTCATGGGCCTTAACTTATCCGAACACAAGCCAATCGCACAAGGGAGGCCCCAGCCCAATCGCACAAGCCCAATGCCAAACAAATATATATACCGAAATCTTAGTGATTTCGGTAGAGAAGAGAGCAGAGAAGAGAGGAGCGGACAAGAGAGAAGGCAGCGAACATATTGCACAAGAGAGAAGAGAAGAGAAGAGAGGAGTGGACACGAGACAAGGCAGCGGACAAGGGAGAAGGGCAGCGAACAAGAGAGAACCGAGAGATTTGATAGAGAGTTTGCAAATATTATCTTGTAAACATTGATTTGTAATTGTCTTTCAAGTATTAATACATTGGTGTTAATCGTTGAGTCCCGGTCTCCATCTCGTGTTTTTGTTCATCTCCTTCTCTCGATCTCGGTTTGCATCTCCGGTTGGATTCCGCACAACCGGGTGTGTTTGACAACAAGGATTAGGCGACTAGATCCTCCCCTAGCCGGACCTACAAGTAATTTGCTTGGGAAGCAAAGTATGATAGTAGTAGTATTGAGAGAGTTAGAAACTGATACCTCAAACCTGGTTTGGGGTGAGTATTTATAGCCGAGGAGTGAAGGAGGGTAGTTGAGTAGCTAGTCTGACATCGCACAGCTATTTGCAGGTGTGTCAGACCTGTCGGATACTGTGGTGATGCCACGTCCTGCTGTGGTGTCAGACTGTTGTTCATACGTGGGCTGGTAGGCAACTGTTCCCAGTGCCACTTGCACTGTGGTGTCAGACCCACTTGCCTTGTAGGCAGGATGCGGTGCCAGGCCGCATCGCTGCTTGCGGTCATTGATGTTGTTCCCGCATTGGTTGTTCCATCCATGATTTGCGTGGGATGCGGTGTTGTGCCGCATCGCCTGTCGAGTGACTGTTACTGTTGTCCAGATCCCTTGTCGTGACGAAAATGTTCATAGGATGCGGTGCGAGGCCGCATCGCTATGCGTAACATTAGTTTCCGTCCTTAAGGTAAGTCTTCTCATCAATGGACAGATTGGACCGCAGTGTTCGCGTGTGTCTACGCGGACACTGGAGAGTTAATTGCTGTTGGGGGTTTTTAATGAGGGTAATGGTCATTCGCGGTCGTGCTGACGTGATATTTGGGACCATACCCCTTCAAGTCCCCCCAGTCTAGTGTTCCTTCCGTATGCGAGTCGCATGTGGGAGGGATACTGGACTATGTTGTCTAGAAGGTTAAGATTGTGCCATGCAGATCGCACCTTCTTTAAGTAGTAGGCCCTTTCTAGTGGATTGTTTCTTCCTTTGAGAAGGATGTATGGTGAGGAATTTCCGTCTGATGCGGAATTCTCAGCCAAGGACTTGAATCTTGGTCTACCTTTTTCTGATGTCATCAGCCACCTGTTGGTGTTTCGGACCAACCTTTGAGACGGTGACTGAAGGTATTAGCAGGGTTCGAACCAACCTTTGAGATCGTGACTGAAGATGTCTTCTTCAGTCTAGTTGGAACCTCTGCGTCAGCTGGTGCAAAGTTGTAAGTACTTTGCTCAAGCTCTATGTTCAGCAACTGGACATGTAACGATGATCCCTGTTTTGTGGGGTGTTCGTGTTCTCCAGTTAAGCTTTCTAGTAACCGCGCGTCCTCTGCGGTTAATCTCTCAAGTAACCGCACGTCCTCAGAGGTGTAGCTCTCTAGTAACCGTACGTTCTTTGCGGTTACCTCGTTGCCGAACCTCGTTTGCCATGTTTCTTTGAGGATCGTGGGGTAGTTGCGTCATTGTTGGCCGTGTTTGGTCGAACAATGTGAATCTGAACTATGGGCAGATAAACATGGTCATAGGCAAGGTTGTGCCCACCATTGTTTATTCTATGCGGTCCATAGGTGGGTAACTAGTCATAGGCAGACTTGTTACCGCTGTTCTGGAGCCACTTTCCTTCACGCTTTGGTGGAAAGTAGTTTCCCTGTAAGTAGCTTTGCCGGAAGAGATCGTCTTAGATTCTTGGGAAGTTGGTTGAAACTCTTCCGCATTCGTTTTGTAGCCACTTTCCTTCACGCTTAGTTGGAAAGCAGTTTTTCTTGAAATAGCTTTGCTTTTCCGCGTGGTGGCTTAGTTGTGGGTCTTCCGTAGCTACCGTTCGCATAGTTGCGGTTTGCAGTAACTACGCAAGAATGGTTGCGGTTTGCAGTAAAGAACTCGCTTCTAGAAGTCTTGTAGCCTGGATGTGGCTCTTGAAGGTTCAGGGGACAGGGTTGCTGATGTGCGGTTGCTCAGCATACTTGTCCTTTTCCGTAAGGAGAAGCTGTTTGCGTTCCCTCTGTGGTTGTGAACCGGAAATGAGGGTTTTGAAGCTTGAAGAAGCTTTCATGGAGTGCGGTTTACCGCATCCTGTGAAGCGGTTTTCGCAGTCCAAAGAACCATGCTGGTTCTGAGTATCTGACACACCTGTGCAGGTTGGTGTGTGTCATCTCCGCATATTCCACGTGTGCTCGTGGGTATGTGCGGTTATGACTTATACCCCTTTATATAATTTAAAGATATATATTTTTGCCTTTTTTGAGGGGTATGTAAAAAACGACATGCGGTATGGGTTATGGTGCGGTAAACCAGAGAAACCGCATGCCGCTTGTGTTTGGATAAGGTTGTCGCTTTATGTTGCTTACGTCACGATTGCACGTGTGGGTTGTTGAAGTTGGTAGGATTCTGACATGTGCTGATTTGAAAAGACGTTTGCACTGACCGAGGTCATAACTGCACTGTAGCAGGGAGTGAAAAAGTCTTCTCTGTCAGGCGCGTGGGCGGCCACGCGCGCGTGATAACCGTCAGCGGAAAGGTCGCTGACCACGTGTCGCCTTGTAACTCGCCTATTTTGAACGTGTTGGGGCGGTTTACTGTATCGCATTTATTGCGATGAGTATATAAAGGGGCAACCGTTTGGTTTCTCCTCACTGTTCAAATTTTTCGAAAAAATTTCTGGTGAGAGAGAGCATTCCCTTCGTCTTCTCCGATCAATCTGTCTTTTATTCCGGTAATCTTTTGAGTTTTCTGAGTTTTTGCTTTAACTCGAAACTTCTGTTTTACATATTTCTGATGGCTGATCCATCTAACCCACATAATGTGGAGGGTGAAAACCCTGAAGCATCTTCTCCGGTGGCCGGAGAAGAAGAAGATGATGGTGGCAGTGTTCCTGGTGGTGGCCTACCACCATTGAAGTGGTCGAGAGCTTCATTCGACCAACTGATGGCCAAGATTGAGATGCCTCACGAGTATGGGGCTGCTTATCCCCAAACTGGTGATACTGGTGCCTGTGCTCCGGCCGGTCACATCACCATGTGGGCCGAGTGTTTTACTGATGGTAACCTTCGTTTACCATTAACAGTTTTTGTTGCTCAGGTCTTGGAACATTACAAGATCCATATCTCCCAGATGAGTCCTTTTGGGATGATCCGTATTAGACATTTTGAATCAACTTTTCGTGCTCTTGGTCTGCCGGTTACCGTTGAAAACTTCCGGGGGTTTTTCCAGTTGATGGTGAACACCGGTTTCTTTTCCTTTAGAGAACGGTATGGAAGCATCAAGTTGATGACCCCTCCGAAGGGTATTACGAAGTGGAAGTGCAAGTTCTTCTACGTTAAAGCTGCCGCAGTTGTTGTGGACATGACTATGCGGAACGTCAATGAGCCTATCCCTGCGGAGGATATTGCTATGCCTACCGCAGAGACTGCGGAGTGGTTCTCAAGGCTGAAACCCTTTGAGCATAGGCAGCTGATCAACAATGAGTTGTGGGTGCTGCGGATGATGTTGACCCGGCCTAAGAGGAATTTCATGCCTGTGGTGCGGGAGAAAACTGGTGGTAAGTGTTACCACTCTTTTTCTTTATTCCCGTGTTTGTCATTAATTTGGATATGTATTATCAGAAATTGTGGAAGTGTGGAAGATATTTGATCCAACTTCTACTGGCAAAGTTGATCTTGTTCCGACTGCGGAAGGTAAAGGTTTTAACTTGACGATTGTCCCTTTCTTCCGCGTTGCTTCACGCGAGGTGATGACTGCACCCCTGCCGCAGGGCCAAGGTATTATTCATAACCTTTATTGCTTTACAAGGTTTGTTACTGATATTCTATACGCAGGTACACTTGGGAACCTTGGTAAATTTGAGTCAAAAGGTGCCCCCAAAAAACATGCGGAGAAAAAGCATGTGGATAAACCTGGGCGGGGTCGCGGTGTGAAGAAACCTGTTGTTTCTGTTGTTCCGCCTTTGGTGAAGCAAGCAGCAGGTATCTCTCGTTCTCATTTCCGCAGATATACCGATTACGTGGTAGTATCTGACACCCTAGAGGGCTTGGGTGTTCCAGGTGTTGGTGCGGCCACCGGTGGA
Organism: Helianthus tuberosus; assembly: GCA_030545235.1. Classification (NCBI taxonomy): domain Eukaryota; kingdom Viridiplantae; phylum Streptophyta; class Magnoliopsida; order Asterales; family Asteraceae; genus Helianthus; species Helianthus tuberosus. Next base: position 72,526,222 of record CM060417.1, on the reverse strand, counting down.
ACCACTGCGGGTTCGAAACCTGGTGATGAAAGGAAGAGGAAAACGGAGGAAGCTGGTGATGCTGGTGGGGCAAAGAAGCCGAAGATTCAGACCAGGCGCAAGGCTTTTGTTGCAACAAGGAAACCTGCTGTTGTTTCTGGTATGTGATGCATTACTTTAACAAGTATTTTGTGCTTATACTTGTACTTCAAAGTATTTCTGTGTTGATTTCAGAACCGCAAGATGAAGGGTTCTTCCACTTTGATGCCCCTCCTCCCCCTCCTCCGCAAGACACTGCTGCGGGTGCGGGGGTTCATAAGGTTGTTACTCCTGAAGCCTCTGTGCGGGGGGTGGACACTGGGAAGCGTCCCGCGGCTCAAATCTATGACACAGTTGATTCGAGTGATAATGTTATCACCCCAGAGGATACTGTTGATCTGGATTTGAAGTTTGGTGACGCCGGAAAGCCAAAGTCTCCAGCTGGCGAGAAGGCTTCCGGTTCCGTTTCTGGTGATGCGGGTTTTGTAGAGACTCCCATTCAGCCTGATGAAACTGAATTGGAGTATTATTACCGCTCCTACACAGAAGACCGGGCTACGTCCTATCACCGCCCCCCGTGGACTGTATTGCAAGGGGATGACATTACCGTTGACCCCTCCGCTTGTAGGGAGGTTTTGAGTGGTTTAGGCACTCCTTTTGAGGTAAACCGGGCCCGTTCTTTACCGACTGAGGTCCAGATGAACCAACTCTCCTCCATGCTTGTGGGGGGCTCCATAATGGCAAATGCCCTTATGGAAAAGTGCAAGGTGCTGGGGCGCAAGGGGGAGGAGAATGCGCGTTTGCGGGCCGAGGCCGAGGAGTTGGTGAAGGCTGCACGTGAGGGTGCAGAGCAGCTTGAGAGGGATAGAGAGCAGCTTGAGAGGGATAGAGCTGCGTTTGAGAAGCATAAGCAGACTGAAGAATGGGCTGCAACTGCTGAGCTTAAACAGGTTCGTTCTCTTGCAAAACTGCTGTCTGATGAGCGTAAGCGTTGGAAAGAAACCCTTTCTGATGAGCGCAAGACGTTATCTCATGAGCGCAAGACTTGGAAAGAATCTTGGGGTAAACAGAATGAAACTCTCTTTCATGTTCGTCAGGAGCTTATAAATGCCAAGGCAGCAATATCTGCGTTGGCTAAAGAGAAAGCTGAGGCTGTTGCGGCTGCCCAAGGGGCCAAGGAAGCAGAGGTTCGTCTTGCCAAGGCTCTGGAAGAGGCCAAGGAGGCGGAGGCTCGTGCTGCAAAAGCTCTTGAAGGGGCAAATGTTGACCGCACCAAGTTAAGCAAAACTATCTTGGACCTTCAGGTATAAGTTTTTCCTAACTTTGAAATTGTGTCTCACAAGTTTGTTGGTTCTTTTTGTATACTTCTGATTTCTTGTTAAAAAGGCTGAAGTGCGGACCCGGGGGTCGCTCTTGAGGAAACCTCTGCCCGTGCTGCGGAAGCTGAAGTGCGGGCAAGAGAGGCCGAAGAGGCTAGAGATAGCCACGCTTCTTCACTTGAGTTGCTCAAGGCTGATCATGAATGGATGCGTATACACGGGATCGGGCATGTAAGTATCCGTCGCCTTGTTATTTTTGTTGTAGGTTTGCCTTTGATAACCATTGTATTCATGTTTCGCAGATTGTTACTGCCATTCTTGACGCACCTGAGACCGTATCAGGTGTGAACGAGATCAAGGAGCGTGCCCGGGATGCTGGTTTTAAAGCTGGCTACAATCGCTGTATTAGTCATTTGAACGTTGCAGCGCGTGGCGGGCATACTGATGAGCGGTCCGGGTTCCATGGCGTGGACACTGAAGCGCTTCTTGACGCTGCGGTTGAGGAGTTTAATGAGACAACCCTCTCAGGTCTTGAAGAACTTGAAAAGTGTCTAGAAGCAGAGGATTATGTGGACCGCTTGCGAGTCTTATACGCTGATGAAGACGACGAAGAAAAACCATTTATTGAGGGCAAGGATGGTGCGGGCCCCAGTGGCACAAAGGAAGATTAGATTGGCCTGCGTGCCTTTTTTGTTTTCTTATGCAACTGTTACAAAACTTTATGTAAATTCCTTGTGCACCGCGCAGGTGCAGGAATTTTTTGAATATAAAGAATTGTTGTTTCAATTTTTACAAGTGTTTTCAGTACTTGCATGTTTGAATTTGTACGCGTTTAGTGTTACTGTGAGTAATACTAAATCTGTAATTGCCTTTTGCATATCTAGGTGATATGCAAGTATGAAGATTTGTCTCTAGTGAGACAAACACTATTGCCATTGCTGGCCTATTACAATAGTTGCGTGTGGTTACCATTCTGTGTGGGTATCACGAATGAAGATTTTGCTAATCTGTTTTTGTGTATACCTCAGAGTGGAACACGCATTTGTAATAGAAATAAATAAACAATATTGCATTGAATCGTCTATTTATTTATTTGCAAATGGCCTGCGGCCCAATAGGTTACATGTAGAAAACATGGCTTACATATAACAGCGTCGAAGTTGCTGTGCGTTCCATGTGCGTGCGATAGTTTTGCCTTCTAATGTTTGTAGTTTATACGCGCCTTTGCCCAGGACCTCTTGGATGAGGTACGGTCCTTCCCACTTGGGGGCAAGTTTCCCTGGGCGTTCCGCGTTGGATGCTTCGTTGTCACGAAGGACGTAGTCTCCCGGGTTGAAAGTACAAATGCGAACGCGTGCATTGTAGTACTTTTCCAGTTTGGTTTTGTACTTGGCCTCGTTGATGGCTGCGTTCTCGCGCCTTTCTTCCAAGAGGTCCAAGTCAACCCTGCGTTCCTCATTGTTGTCTATCTTGTTGATGGCCAACATTCTAGGTGAGGGGAGGCCTACTTCCGCGGGGATCACCGCTTCAGTACCGTAGACCAGGCTGAAGGGGGTCTCGCCGTTGCTTGTTTTTGGGCTTGTCCTGTGAGCCCATAAAATACTTGGGAGTTCATCAACCCAGCCGCGTCTGGTTGTTCCCAACCGTGCTTTGATGCCTTCGACTAAGCTTTTATTGATACTCTCGACTTGGCCGTTCCCTTGCGGATGCGCCACTGAGGAGAATATGTGTTCGATGTTTAGCTCTTTTAGCCATTTTTGAAAGTCGTCGGCAGCGAAGTTGGTACCGTTGTCGGTGACGATGCACATTGGTAGACCGAAACGGCAGATGATATGTTCCCACACGAATTTCCTTGTTATCATAGCGGTGGTTGATGCAAGTGGCTTTGCTTCTACCCATTTTGTAAAGTAATCAACAGCTACTATGATAAATTTCACTGCTCCTGGTGCGTCTGGAAATGGTCCCACCACATCGATTGCCCATTTTTGGAATGGCCATGCGGTGGTGACAGGGATCAAGTTGTTCTTGGGACGCAAGGTCTTGGGAGCATGTCGCTGACAATTGAAACACTTGCGTAAGACCTTGACTGCATCCAGGTGCATGCCCGGCCAATAGTACCCGGCGTTCATGATTTTGGCAACCACCATGCGTGGTCCTGCGTGTATGCCACATATCCCCTCGTGAATTTCTTTGATAAGGTATGTGGCATCTTGGGGGTTGACGCATCGTAGGAGTGGCCCCAGGTATGATTTACGGTATAAGATACCGTCTACCATTTGGTAATGACACGCTTTGTATTGCAACTTGCGTGCCTCTTCTTTGCTTTCGGGAGTAACCCCTGATTGTAAGTATGCAATGAGCGATGTCATCCAGGATGTTGTACCGTATTGGATGACATTGACTTGGCGCAGGGGTACCGAAGGATTTTGCAGGACTTCGATGCGTACCTCTTTTGCCAGGTGTTGGAAGCTGGTGGACGCAAGTTTTGATAGTGCGTCCGCGGGTTTATTTTCACTCCTGTTGATGTGGCGAATGTTGAAGGAGGTAAACTTTGACTTCAGTTGCAGGGCTTGTTCGAGATAGAGGATCATGGTATCCCCCTTTGCGGCATAGTCACTGCGTATCTGCCCTGCAACTAGTAGTGAATCGACGTGTGCTTCCAAATGTTTGACGTCGAGTTTAATTGCTAAACGCAACCCTGCCAGTAGAGCCTCATACTCCGCTTCGTTATTCGTACTTTCGAAATCGAGGCGTATTGCGTAGGTTAGCTCTTGGCCATCGGGGCTGACAAGTCGCAAACCTGCGCCAGAACCATCTTCGTTGGATGCACCATCTGTAAATAGTGCCCAGGTTTCTGTGGAGGATGGTTGTGATACAGGGTTTTGTTCTTCTTCGCATTCTTGGATGCGGTTTGCTGGTATTTCAGCGACGAAGTCAGCCAAGACCTGGCCTTTGATTGCGGGGCGCGACTTATAGTTCAGTGAAAGTGCGCCCAGCTCGATTGCCCATTTTGCTAACCTCCCAGAGATGTCGGGTTTTGATAGGATCGGGCCGATCCTATAGTTGGTTAACACTGTGATGACGTGGTTTGCAAAGTAACGTCGTAAACGTCTCGATGCGTGCACTAGTGCCAGTACCAATTTTTCCATGATGGAGTACCTTGTCTCTGGGTCGTTGAGCATTTTGCTGATGTAGTATATGGGTGTTTGGACTCCTTCTCGCTCCACTATAAGTACCGCGCCTACCGCGTTGTCCGCGGCAGACAGGTATAAGATAAGTGGCTCATCTTTTCGTGGTGCGGTTAAAGTTGGGAGTTGGATCAAACACTCTTTCATTTCCCGGAAAGCTTTTTCGGCCTCTGCGGTCCATTGGAATTGTTCCTTTTTTAGACAGCTCCGCAGGGTCTTGATGAAAGGGTAAGACTTAGCTGCATGGTTGGCTAAGAATCTATTGAGTGCGGCTAGCCTACCGGCTAGTCGTTGCATTTCCTTCATCGTAGAAGGCGATGGCATGCGCTCGATCGCCTGAACTTTCTCCGGGTTCACCTTGAATCCATCTTTGGTTACGATGAATCCAAGGAATTTGCCTTCTTCCATTCCAAACGAGCATTTCCCTGGGTTGAGCTTCATGTTAACGCTTCGCAGAGTTTGGAATGTTCTTTCGATATCGTCGAGCATGGTGTTTTCCTCCATGCTCATGACGACCAGGTCGTCCATATAGATTTCGACACTCTTGCTGATTTGACCGCGAAAGGTGTCGTTCATCAACTTTTGATAGGTTGAGCCCGCGTTGCGCAGCCCGAACGGCATTTTGGTGTAGCAGTAATTCCCGGTAGGAGTGCGGAATGCCGTTTTGTCTTCATCGTCGATTGCCATCTGTACTTGGTGATAGCCTTTGTAACAATCGAGGAAGCACTTCCATCGAAATGGTGCGAGGTTGTCGACCTTCTCGTCGATCTCTGGAAGTGCGTAACAATCCTTGGGGCAGGCCTTATTAAGGTCTTTGTAATCGACACACATGCGCCAGCCCCGGCTTGGTTTTTCTACCATGACTGGGTTGGACAGCCAAGTCTGGTATTTTACTTCCCGCAGGATGCCTGCGGAGAGCAGTTCTTGTACCTGCTCTTCCACCGCTGCGTTCTTTGCTGATCCGAGGTGGCGTTGGCCTTGGATCACGGGCTTGATACCTGGCATGGTATTCAAGAAGTGCTGCGCAATTTCGCGTGGTACCCCTGTCATATCTGCGGGTTTCCACGCGAAAATATCTTGGTTTCTGAAGAGGAGTTGCTTCAGGCGCGCTCTGATGGTAGGTGTCAAGGCATGGCCCAACGTGACTGTTTGCTCTGGGTGTCTTGCATTAAGAACCCATTTTTCTGGTTGAGTGTTGGGGGTAGGCCTTGCTACCTTTGTCGGACGCAGTTCGTCCGTAGACATGAGTTCTCTTTGGGCGTATATTATCGCGATCCCCGTTTCGGTTGGAAAACCGATGGCAGAGTGGGGGACGGATGTTATCATGTTGAAGTCGCCTTGGGACTCCCTCCCGAGAATTACGTCATACTTTGAGGTGTGCGGTAAAACCATGAACTTCACCTCCTCCGTCCTTGTGTGCCTTCCGTTGGTGAGGCGCACAGGGAAGGTAATTTGTCCCAGGGGGAATACAGTTTCCCCTGAAAATCCTGCCAACGGGTAGTCCGCTGGCTGCAGTCGATCTTTGTCTTCTTGATCGAACTGGTTGAAGCATTGCTCGTATATAATATCGGACGTACTGCCCGGGTCGATGAACAATCGCTCGGTGCAGTAGTGAGCTAGGTGGCCAGTGATAACCACAGCGCGCCTATCGCGCGGTCCGCCTCGGACTTTTGGAAACACGACTTGCTCGTCCTTCCAGTCATTGTCCGGTCTTCTCGCCGCCTTACGCGGTCTTCCTTTTCCTCCATTGATCATGTGGGTAGAGGCCACGTACATGGCCCTTTTACCCGTGGAGGTGCCCTCGTTGTGGGGAGTGATGCGCTTGGTAGCTTTTTGTGCGCCTGTCAACAGGTGTTGCCGTTTCCCCTCCTTTAGGGCTCGCTCAATCTCCAGTCGGAGACTGATGCAGTTGTTCGTGGTGTGGCCCGAGTCCTTGTGATACTCGCAGTAGAGTGCGGGATCTTGATTCTTTTTGGACTTCATTGGTTGGGCCGGTCTCAGGAATTGTGCATCCGTGAGGAGAACTTCGCTTGGCGACTGGTTGATCTCGGTCCAGTTGCGGTCCCGAGACTCTTTCTTTGACGCCCGGTTTTCTCGTTGGGCGTTGATTGTAGCCCTTGCGTCGGGCTGGTTGTTCCGGGGGACATATGGCTTGGGATCGCTGCCGCGATTCCATGTGTCCCTGTTGCGCTTATTGCCGCGCTTGGGCTCTTGGCGGGAAGACTGGCCTTCCGCTGGGAGTTGTGCCTTTGACATGTGCGGTCTGAGAGACCGCTGAGTTTGGGCATATGTTTTGACCTTAGCCATGACATCTTCCCACTTCTTAGGCAAGCCGTTGCCGCCGGAAATATTCATAACCATTTGTTCGTCTTTGACCGCAACAATGAAATGGTTACGTGCCATCTGGTTGTCAACGTCGCCTATCTCTAGGATCTCTTTATTGTAACGGACAACGAATGCGTCAAGTGATTCGTTGTCTCTGCGCCAGATGTTCATGACGTCCATTGAATCACGTTCATGGCGTCGTTGCTGGCTAAAGTGAGCGAGGAACTTTTGTTGTAAGTCCTCGAATGAGGTCAGTGACCCTGGTGGCAGAGAATCGAACCATGCCCTGGCCAGACCTGTTAGGGTCTGGGGGAAAAATGGCACCAGGTAGGTTCGTCCCACTTACCGTTGCACCCAGCGCCGACGAAGATGTTGTTGTGATCATCTGGGTCGGTCGAGCCGTTGTATTTCCCAATGTTCAATGGGAATTTTGTGGTGGTGACATCGGCGTTGGCGATCTCTGGGACAAACTTAGAGTTTTCGGCCGCAGATTTCGGCCTATAAGGTTTGCCCTGCTGGCGCTTTGCAGCGCGGAGGTATGTAGTGCGGGGTTGAGTGGGAGGAACATAGTCGCGTCCTCCCGGTCTGCTGTTAGTGGAATGGGACTCCCCGCGGTATGTACTGTCATCTGGATCGGTATGGCCATACCCTTCACGGTGGGACTGTGGTCCCAAACGACTGTGAATGTTTGTGTCGCGGCGAGTTGTAGACTGTCGCCTTCTTTCTTCGTGGGGGCCTAAACGGCTATGTACGGAGTCCCTGCGGCGGGACCCGTATGAGGAATCGTCCTCATGGAGTGTGCGGACATCACAATAAGAGGAGCCGCGGTCCTCCTGCCTGCTTCTGGAGGCTGGATGTGTGGGGGCCCTGTCGTCGTATCGTAAAATACGACCGGCAGGTGTACGCGGTATCGGGGTAGGTCCGATACCTCCTTGTTCGTCGGCGCAAGCTCTGTTGTATGTTGCGGCCAGAAGGGTTGCTTGTTGGTCATACCAGGTATGAGGGCTCATGCCTGGAGGTATGACAGCAGCGTATTGTGACAAATCGTGTCCAAACGTAAGGGATGCGCCCCCTTGCGCTGATGTGCCAATGTGTTGGGCATTTGGGGCTAGGGGAATGGTTCCCGCAGGCCCTTGGTCTGCGGGGTTTAGGTTATCCCCGGTATTGTTGTTTTGACGATCAGACATCTTTGGAAAGAAAAGGATGATTGGAAAAAAGTGCTAAGAGTAGCGGTGGGCGCCAATGATGAAACAATGGTTAACCGGGTAGGGTTAACTCACTGGTCTCGTCAAGAGGGTTAATCCCTTCTTTCCGAGGATCATTGGCTGGATCGTCTGGTGGTGGGTTTCCTGCACAAGGAAACAAACCGTGACTCGTAACAAGGAGGATGGGGTGGGGGGTGCTCCTTGTTACCACTCTCCGGCGTGAGAGTCAGTAATTTGCTTGGGAAGCAAAGTATGATAGTAGTAGTATTGAGAGAGTTAGAAAGTGATACCTCAAACCTGGTTTGGGGTGAGTATTTATAGCCGAGGAGTGAAGGAGGGTAGTTGAGTAGCTAGTCTGACATCGCACAGCTATTTGCAGGTGTGTCAGACCTGTCGGATACTGTGGTGATGCCACGTCCTGCTGTGGTGTCAGACTGTTGTTCATACGTGGGCTGGTAGGCGACTGTTCCCAGTGCCACTTGCACTGTGGTGTCAGACCCACTTGCCTTGTAGGCAGGATGCGGTGCTAGGCCGCATCGCTGCTTGCGGTCATTGATGTTGTTCCCGCATTGGTTGTTCCATCCATGATTTGCGTGGGATGCGGTGTTGTGCCGCATCGCCTGTCGAGTGACTGTTACTGTTGTCCAGATCCCTTGTCGTGACGAAAATGTTCATAGGATGCGGTGCGAGGCCGCATCGCTATGCGTAACATTAGTTTCCGTCCTTAAGGTAAGTCTTCTCATCAATGGACAGATTGGACCGCAGTGTTCGCGTGTGTCTACGCGGACACTGGAGAGTTAATTGCTGTTGGGGGTTTTTAATGAGGGTAATGGTCATTCGCGGTCGTGCTGACGCGATATTTGGGACCATACCCCTTCACCTACATATACTCATTTTCATCAATTACACCTACATTATACATTTTCAACATACACAAATACATACACCTACATTATACATTTTCACAAACATTTACATACAAATATACATCCTTACATACACCTACATACACATACATACACCTACATACACAAATACATACACCAACATATACTCATTTTCACAAAATACACATACATTATACATTTTCACCAATTACACCTACACCGACATATACTCATTTTCACCAATTACACCTACATTATAGATTTTCACAAACATTTACATACAAATATACATCCTTACATACACCTACATACACATACATACACCTACATACACAAATACATACACCTACATATACTCATTTTCACCAAATACACCTACATTATACATTTTCACAAACTAAACAAACATACATTCTTACATATACATTTACATAACAAACATACATTCTTACATTATACAATTTCTAAACTTTGAAAAAATTCATATAAAACTAACCGTAATTTGAAGCGGAGACGAGGTGGTGATCGGAGACGTGATGGTGGTGACCGGAGAGGTGATGGTGGTGAGCCGATTTCTCTAGCATAAACACAAAAACACACAAAAATCATAGACTATAACATGTATATAACAAAATAGAGAAGAAATTTAACAACATATAAACTTAAACTAACCGATTTGGGTTAAAATCGCCGGAAATCGCCGGAAATCTCCGCTGCTCGAAGAAGAAATGGGGGAAAGTGAAGAAAGAGGGAAAAATGCGCGCCTGGTAGACATTATGTCGTAAGGGCATTACCGGCGACACCTTGTCGCCGCTATTAGTTATGTGTCGCCGGTATTGGTCTCGATCAGGATAAGATATCAGTGGTTGGGGTTTAATGTGGGTCCACAGATCTTTAGCGGAGTCACGTTGTCGCCACTAATACCCTAAATGTGTCGCCGCTATTAGCTATTAAGTCCCCAACCGTTGGATCATGGTAAGGATCAACGGCTGGGGATTGATGTTAGGTGGTGGCACGCGGATCGACCAATAGCGGCGACACTGAGCCCGTCGCCGCTAAAAGTATTACTTTCTTGTAGTGGGAGTCGAACCGGCATCCATGCGTGATATATACGTGAATACCACTGGGATAGATTGTATTTTCAAATAATTTTTCTTTTTATTTCTTATCTATTGGACATGTTACACATTTTATGAAATATAACATATATTTTCCAATTGACACGACTTTTAAACGAAATGGTATGACCCAAGTTGATTTTATTTAAGTGTGTGTATATATTATTTGTTTCTAATAGCTTAAAAATACCTTAGATTATTTGCATGCCATGTTACAACCCATATAGTATATAATATAAAAAAATTAATAAAGTATAATTAAAAAAACTTCATCAACCCAAACTAAACTAACAGCCCACTAACCAAACCCTTTGAAGTTAACGAATACCACAACTGGCCCACAAAAATTGTATTTTAATAACTCCACCCCAAATTTACCCATATGAAATACAACTTAAACCATTTCCACCATATTTTAAAATAAACTGAACTGATTTTGTAAATCTGACAATGTTAGGCCCTAAAGTTTGAGACTGGCGCATCAAATTAACACAACAGGCTATGGTTACGAACTGGGCCTTGCCGGGTTAGTTAATATTAGGTTTTGGACCTTTATAGGTCACTTGGGCCAAGCTTTAGGCCATGTAGGCCAAGCAGGCCTAAGGGGATCAGCTCATGTAGGGAAGTGGGCTTGAGTAGGTATATAAACAAGTTTTCAACTTGTTTTAGGGTTTGAACCTCATTGTTACAAAACTCTACAGTGAGAGAGAGAGGTGATTCGATTGTGAAGAACACTTGTACTAGATGGTTTTGCTTGTTCAAGTAATAGAATTGTGTGCAAGTGTTGAAAGGTGATTCGATGTGTTCTTCGTATTTCTTACTTTTGGTTTTTCCTGAATCTCACCAAGTTTGGATTCCACACAAACTTGGTTATTGTTTGATATCATTGAAAGATTCGGTTTTCGGGACTTACAATTGGTATCAGAGCCATTAGAACCTGTTTCTAGGCTCGGTGTGTTATCAAAGATTCAAGATTTTGAATTTTTTTTTAAATCACCAAGAACATTCATCGTGTTCTTCGCGTTCTTCATTGTGTTCATCAGTTTTGTGTGAAAATTGTCATATTTTGGTATTTTGATCTTTTGAGGAGGTGTTAATTATTTTAAAAAACAATCTTTTGTTTGTTTTCTCAAAAGATTTTGAAAATCATATTTGATTTCCAATCCAAAATTTTCGGAATTAAGTTTAAACAAAATCTGTTGCCTTTTTAAAATTAAAAAAAATAGAAATCAAGATAAGGTTTTGGAGTTTTCGACTGAGGTTTCGAGTGGTTCGAAATTTGGAAACACATCATTTGAAAACAACTTTCTTTTTCAGTCGCAATCATCAATTTCATCAGCTCCTGAGTCGCAATCTATTTCTAATTTCGAGTAGCAACCATCAAAGTCTACTTTGCAAGAGGTTTCGAGTTGTCTTCTCTGGAGTCGCGATCATCCTTACCGTCGGACACCACCGTGAACCACCTTCATTGTTCTCGACATATACAACATCATCATCACTGATCATCATCATCACAGCAGTGTCATACTCTGATCACAGCAGTTTTTTGAGTTTTCGGAAGTTCAATATTATTCGAAACGGTTTCACGTCCGATAACGTGTTGGATATTATGTCCGGTTCGATAAGTCAACGCTGCCGACCGGGTCTTCACCCGTAGGAGTTACACCTTGGGCAACGAACTAAAATCCACTTAACTGGTAATTACGAACGATATGAAACAGATCATAATTATATTTATGATCATGAGCGGATTTATATTATTAATACTCGTTATTAATAATATAATTGCTTATCTTAACTGATAAACTTGTTGCGGGTATTAACTGAGAGACGGGTACATGGACCGGGTGAGGCGGGTATACTCATCCTACGCCACTTGTCGCGCATGCACCTTTGCTGCGCCATATGTCGCACATGCGCCCACCTACCGCCACTTGTCGCGCATGCAATCTTGCATGGCCACTTGTTAGACATGCAAAAGCTTCTCGACACTTGTCCATCTCCCATATGCATGCCCGCCATTTGTCGCACATGCATCGTAAATGCATGGATCTCCATATATTATTTAAAGGAGTGTATGGACAAGCTTTGTGAGGTTGGAAGATTTTGCAAAAACTCTCAAAGCACCCACATCCACAACCGGGGGCCGCCGTCGCCGCCTCCGCCGCTGTCGGACGTCGTCGCCCGCCTGCTGTTGCCGCCCCACGCCGCCGCTCACTGCCGGCCGCCGCCACCGGTCACCGCCGCTCGCCGCCGGTCACCGCCGTCGCTATACGGGTTCGCACTCGAATTCGTTAGTTCGTATCACTAGCACTTGTTCGTTGAAACTCGGTGTCTCAACCGGTTAGTCATTAACCGAGGTATATCTTTCTCATCGGTAGTTAAATATACTTTTCACTGTGCTCGTATTTGCATGTAACCGGATCCTGTCGGGTTTCGTTTTATTGATCACTTTTTTATTTTTCCGCTCCGTTTTATTAATTAACTCGCGCATTTTATTAATTAACTCGCTTAATTAATTAACCATTATTTATTGAACCGTTTTTAATAAATAAAATCTTGACCGATCACCATGGAAACCCAACAGTGGTATCAGAGCCTTGGTTACAACATACGAGTCGGTACTGGTCTTTTAACCGGAATTAGAACACAAACTTTATTTATGTAAAGTTCTGAGTCTAAGTATTTTTAGGGCACTTTAATTTTGGTCAATATTTTATTTGTTTTGCTTGACCAAAACATTGCCCGGTTTATTTTGTGATTGTTGTGAGATATTTAAATCCGGCCCGACCTTGTTTTGTAGTTGTATATTTTTATTCAGTTTTGTTATTATGGTTTTTGGCCACCGAGATGGTTCAAAGTTGTAATAGATAGGGTTCTTTCCTTTATTGTATTTTTGTAAATATTATAATAAACGAAGACCTGGAGACAAAACCGAGGACGCTAAATAGGAGTCATGAAGTCAGTGGGAGTTGCTCGAGACGACTGGATGCACTCAAGTCCATCCTTGTGGTTGTTTGTGTGTTGTGACCCCATGACTCGTTTGATCTTGCTATTAGGCTCTAGTAAGATCGAACAATTTTTAGCCATATGGATTTTACATATTTGTCTTGCTATTGTGGTTGTTTTTATCTTATAAGTTGTTATAACATAACCAACCTAAATACCAACATGATTTTAAAAAGGAGTTTTAAAATATTAAAACAATCACACTAAAACAAGTTCTAAGTTGTTTTTACAACTTGTTGAAGTTTTTGTTATAAAAAAAAGGTTGTTTTTGAAACAAACAATAACCAATTAAGTTTTGCAAACTAAACTAGTTTTAATTTTCCAAAACTATTAGCTTAATAGTTTTCTATTTACTTAAAATTGGTTATTCCAAGTCGCAACAAACATAGTTTTATAGGTTATCTAAAACTGATTGTCACGAGAGGTGAAAGGGTCCTTTTGGTTATGTCGCAAATTTAATATCTAAATTAAAACCGACTATAACGACCCTATTTGGTAAAAATTAAAATCAATGGTCTATGCCATCCTACTACTAGTAACACTTGGGGCATAATGCGAACCATCAGTGTTGGAGCCACAACACGACACTTGGTGTCTAGTTTATCCTTCCAAGGTGCAAGGGCTTTCGTCGACACATCCGACCCTTCCACATGTGACCGTTTTAGGACGACTATTACTTTTCTTCTCGTGTTTACGTGCCCCAGCTGTCTCAAGAACAAAAGTGGCATAGATGAGGCCAAACGTATCAATGCAAGGACAATAGGTTATCCTCGCAGCTTCATAAACCTCGGGAGTTGTGCTTTTCTCATAATTGACAATCGTTGTCAGTCCGCTTGAATCTCTTGCTAATGTTGCGTGCCCCAGCTGCCTTTAGAAAGAGCTTCTAACCGGATTCTCATTCCTTATCGTCTCACCTCACGAAATAAGGAGATATACATCGAAAATACTAATTAAAATCACCTTGCTTATATAACAGATGTCTAATGAAAACAACTCCTTCATTTTCAAGTAATTCTACTACTGCTCACAAGGAACTGGAGAAACATAACGAGGATACCGTTAAGGTAGCCTGCCTTATGAAAGCCACCATGTCTCATGAACCTCAAAAGAACATGGAAGATAAGGATGCTTATGACATGATCCAGCAACTGAAAGGCATGTTCCAGAAACAAGCCCGACAGGAGCGATATGACACCATGAAATAGCTCAAAAGCTGTAAAATGCTGGAAGGATCATGTATCAGTACTCATGTGCTAAAGATGAAAGGATACATTGACCAGATGAACAAACTTGGTTATTCCACAAAACCAACCAAGTTCTAATGGTCAAGTCTGGTGGTGTTAAGAAGCCCAATAACAAGAAAAGGAAACATAAGAGCAAATGCAAGAGAAAAGTTGTTGTTGCTGCCAGAAATGCCACCAACAACAATCATGTTGCAAAACCTGTAAGATCCTTACTTGATTTATACAATTTTCATATAGTTTTCGACTATAATTGTTTAATTACGCTTAGACATACATTACAAAATATGTATTTCTTAAAACTTTTAAGAAATAACACAATTCAACATTATATAAAACATTCGCCGTTTAAAAACGTGACGACGAATCATTTCACGGAAGCTTGAATCTTCATCGTGTTCGGTTCTTTATCGAGCTTGATCGTCCACCGGCACCACATATTAAACCTACATTTCATAAAAACATGAAATGTTTTAGTCATATGACGTTTAAAACGAGTTTAAACGAGTTCGCAATGCAAAACCATTCAACAGCAACAATTTGCAGGGATTTAAGGTGTCGCGTGCCGCGACCATGTCTAGCCACCTCTGTCGCGTGACGCGAGGCCTTAGTTTCGACAGAATGTTTGTTAACAGCTGCAGCATATTTCCAGCCAAACCAAGTTTTACGAAAACGGACATAACTCATTCATTATTGATCCGATTTGCGATCCGTTTCTTCCTACGTGATCATAATTTGATTTTCATCACATGAAATTAAAATCCGACATCCGGATTAAAAAAATTTGAGACTTTTAAGCCTTCGGCTTAATATATATTTACCAAATTTTGACCCGTTCATGTTTTTATCAAACAAACATGTTTTTTTGATCCCAATTTCTCTGAAACTCATATTTTCAATGTTGGCTATTATACAGGGTTCAAATCACGGGTTTGTGTACATTCTTAAACCCGTTTTTACTTAAATGCTTATTTTGACCCGTTAAGGGTATTTAAGCAATTTTCCGCATAATTCACGCTAATTTATTTCTAGCATCTTATTTCCACATTATTTATCAAATGATCTTCCACCACAACAATAATTGTGGTGGATTTAACGTGGTATATTATTTATTCCGAGTTCTACCCCTCGGATTATCATTTTACGACAAAGACTCATTTAGAGTCATTTGGCCCAAAGGTTCATACCTTTCGCTTTTTATACTTATTCTAAGTATTTACTTGATCGAATTACTTATTCCTAAACAACCCATAAGGGTCGTTTGCTTGGTTTGTCGATTAAGGGCATTTTGGTCCATTTAAGCCTTTCATTTACGATGAATGATTTTGAAAGGCATATTGACCCAAAATCTCACATATTAAACTATGATCTTGTTTGAATAACCCATTATGTTTTCAAAACACAATGGCTATAATTTAAATCACTCGATTTACCTAAAAAGATAACCAAATGTCCATTTTTGACCTTATTTAACTCTCATTGAACCTTGAGTTCTAAATGAGTAGTTAAACTATTACACATACCTGGCTCGGATCAATATATTGACCCGTTTTAATACCTTGCCTTAATAATCGCTACTTAATAGCGATGCAATTATCCTTCCTCTATTCACTCCTGTGAACATAAGACTCGACAATTTTTCATTAGTCGATATTTTCAAATGGTGATATCTTCACCATTTGACCCGTTTGGTCTAAGTGACCATTTATATTTGCGAGATGATATTTAACCATCTCATCTACATGACTCGTTCCGGTTTACACCGTACGGTCATTTTACTTATAACCCATTTCTTGACTCTTTTGACCCATTATGGATTACGCCATAAAGTGTCTTTCAGCAACTAACGGTGTCATCAACGAGTGACCGAATTATTGTTTTACCCTTATTATTTATGTTGGTTTACCCTATAAGGTAACCATTCAAAACTCATTATCTATTAGTCATTTCATGACTAAATAATCGTAATAGTCCTTTTTAACCATTAAACATGGTTTATTTTCATTGTCTTTGTTCCGACCCGCACATGTCGTGTCGGAACATCATAATTCAAACATGACTTTCTATTATTCATAACCTATGAAACCAATATGTATTAAATAAAAGGTATAAGCTTTACTTACCTTGCATCTTGATTATACTTTTCCTTTATTCCTGATTCGTTTGACCCGCTTCCTTCCCAAGCTTTCACCTAGCTTGCCAAGCGTCAAACTATCATTGATTTGTAAGATAGTTAGATTAGTCATAATCATTTACGACTATTCCATCCTACGATTCTTATGTCGAATTTATCATTCGATCATATCAAAGGCCAGTTTGACTTTTTAAAAGTCAACTGCCTATTAATATAAATAATTACACGATGTAGCTCAACTACTCGTTTGATTACTTGGCCAATTATCCGGTAAGCATCATTCTTATGTAACCGTTTTTAACCACTTTATTAACCAAGTTCATGTAATCGAATTTCATCAATTTAACACAACTTTAATCATTTTTAACACATAATGATATCATATATCATTTAACATGAATATATCATCGATTTTTCATCTTATCATACTAAACACACTACTTAGCAAGTATGATTTATATACTTAAACACCTAAATTGTTCAAGTATCATCTTATTAATATCAGATATGATGATTCTAATCATAATTATATCATCAATTTCATCATATGATTAAAACCCACTTATCCTAGTGTGGTAAATCATATAATCATTCAATTCAGAGCATCATATGTATAATTTTCACTTAGGGTTTTGTTCCTAAGTAAGTATACATCACTAATTCAACCATAGCTTTTATAATCCATACATAATTTGCGATTATGATGTTTCTTCAAATTTCACAACTTCACAAATCATCAAAATTTTACATACCTTATGATCCCCTAGCTTGGGTGATCATTGATTCACGTTCAATTGTGAATTTAGACTTCGTTTGAGCCTTCAATTTGATGATTTTGTTGTAACTTAGGGTTTGAGCTCCATGGGAGCTCTCCTGTGTTCGAACAGAACACCCTGAACACACACTAAATGTATGTTTTATTTTTGAGTTTTCTTTTTATAATACAACTTTCAAGTTGTTCATATTTGGCCCCTTATGTTTAGTTAGTTATTAAGTAGGCCACAACCTACTTATTTCTAACAATATTCCCACTTATTAACTAGGTTAAATATTCCTAGTTAACTTAGTGGTTTTGGGGAATTTATGACTTAGTTTATTTTAAGTCCTATTAGCTCGGGCCTTCAATAACTTTATTTCCACAAAAGCCTTTATACAACTTTTATTTAATATTAGGTTTATTTATTTAAAATCCTAATATTCATCGGGTAAATTTTTACCACTAACGGTACTTTACCCATCTTTTAGTATTAATGTGGTTTGATTACCAAACCAGTTTTCGGGGTGTTACAAAACCACGCCCTCCTAGGAGCGTCAATGCTTTGAATGCAATCAAATGGGCACTGGAAGGGAAACTGCCCATAGTATCTAGCCAAGCTGAAGATGAACAAGGCCAATAACATTGGCACTTCTAATATTCTCATTTATGTTATCGAACTTTTCAATATTTCTAGGAACACATGGGTATTTGATACCGGATGTGGTTACCACATCGTTATTGTCTTGCAGGAGCCTAAAAAGTGGAAGAAACTGAAACAAGGCCACCTGGAACTCATAGTTGGTAATGGAAAGAGAATTCCAGTTCTGGCAACTGGAACATTTTGTTTTTCATGTTCCCCTGGCCTTGTAGTTACTTTAAATAACTGTTTATATGCACCTGGTTTGACCAGAAACATTATTTCAGTTTCTTTACTGTTTGAACAAGGATTCAAGTACGTTTTAACGGTTTTTCTATTTTAGCCTACTTGAATGATGTCTTTTATTTTGAGGCTAAACCTCGAAATGGTATTTATGAGATTGATGTTCAAACAAGTAATAACATATATCATCTTTCTAAATGTAACAAAGCTGGCATAAATGAAACATATTTATGGCATTGCAGACTTGGCCACATAAGTAAGGCATGCATAAAATGGCTCCAGTCCGAGGGGATTCTTGAATCCACTAGACAGGACTCCTTTGATGATTGTGAATCTTGCTTAGCTGGCAAACTCACAAAGCACCCCTTCACCGATGTTGGTGAACGGATCAATGGTCTTCTAGAACTCATTCATGATGTATATGGCCCTTTTAGAACCATGACTAAAAACCAGCTTGATAGAAAGATAAAAGTACTTCGATAAGATCGAGGTGGTGAATACCTCAGCTTTGAATTTCTCAATCATCTGAAAGAGTGTGGAATAGTTTCACAACCCTCTCCACCTGGCACACCCCAACTTAATGGCGTGAGTGAAAGGTGAAATCAAACTCTACTTGATATGGTTCGATCGATGATGTGTAGAACTAACTTGCCTCACTCCTTTTGGGGATATGCTCTTATGATCGCTTCCCGCATTGTCAGTTTAGCTCTGACAAAAAGGTAAACAAAAAACGCCATATGAGATATGGCATGGGCGTAAACCCAATTTAGAATACCTTAGAGTATGGGGATGTGATGCATACATCACAAGTGATTCTGATGATAAGCTCGTTCCTCAAGGCAAAAAGGTTGTTTTCGTCAGATACTATAAAAGAAGCGGATATTATTTCTACCATCCTGATGCAAATGTGATTTCCCTCAAACGGAAGGGACACTTTCTCGAGGAAGAACTTCTTAATCGAGAAACTAGAAATAATGTGGTTGATCTTGAATAAATTCAAGAACCACAAACAACCGCTAATGTAGTCGGACTGTCTGATCAACAAGTAGTTGTTGCCAATGAACCAGACATAAAACACAAGCGTTTGAAGAAGTAGTAGAATTTGCAAGAATCTGATAGATGTCTATGGCATCTAAAAGGTCCCGAAGTCTTATTAGTAGCTGAGTCTAATGACGAACCTGCTAACTACAAATCTGCACTCTTAGATTCCGTATCTGAGAAATGGCAAGAAGCCATGAACGTCGAGATGCAATCTATGCATGACAATCAAGTATGGGACTTGGTTGAGCTACCCCCCAAATCTTGGGCAGTAGGGAGCAAATGGATTTTCAAGGGAAAAAACCGATATGCATGGAAATGTACACACCTATAAAGTACGACTAGTTACGAAGGGTGTCACTCAAACTCAAGGTATTGACTATGATGAGACCCTCTCGCCCGTTGCTATGATTAAAGTAATCAGGATATTGCTTGCCATAATTGCGTACTGTGATTACGTAATATGGCAAATGGAGGTCAAAACTGCCTTTCTTAATAGACATCTCTCTGAAGATGTCTATATGGTTCGGCCTGAAGGTTTCGTCGATCCTAAATATCCAACTAAGGTGTGCAAACCCAATAAGTCCATTTATGGACTCAAGCAAGCATCTCGTAGCTGGAATCTTCATTTTGACCAGAAGATCAAAGAGTTTGGTTTTGTTAAGAATGAAGATGAGTCTTGTGTTTACATAAAGGTTAGTGGGAGCACCATATCATTCCTCATCCTGTATGTGGATGATATACTAATCATTAGAAATAACTTCCCTATGCTTAACGAAGTTAAAAACTATTTGGGATCTTGCTTCATAATGAAAGATCTTGGAGAAGCTGTTTACATTCTAGGAATGAAGATCTATAGGGATAGATCTAAGCGGCTTCTAGGGCTAAGTGAAATAACGTACATAGATAAAAATGTCGACACGCTTCAAGATGGGAAACTCAAAGAAAGGAGGTGTTCCTATGACTAAAGGAACCGTGTTAAACAAATCGCAATCTCCTTCAGCGGACATTGAAATTAAGCAAATGGAAGTAGTTCCATATGCTACGGCGATTGGTTCAATCATGTATGCTATGTACTAGACTTAACGTCTCGTATACTTTAAGCATGACCAGTCGTTTTCAGCATAGTCCTGGCATTGTCCATTGGACTGCAGTAAAGAACATTCTGAGGTACTTGAGAAGAACCAAAGATATGTTCTTGGTGTTTGGAGGAGTGGAAGAGGAGCTCACTGTAAGGTGTTACACTGATGCTGGCTTCCAAAGTGACCAAGATGATTCTCGCTCATAACTAGGATTCGTATTCACTCTCAATGGAGGAGTTGTCTATTAGAAAAGCTCCAAACAAAGTGTAGTGGTAGATTCAGCCATCGAATCCGAATGAATAGCTGCATCAGATGCTGCGAAAGAATCTGCTTGGATGAAGTAGTTCATCAACGACCTCGATGTGGTTTCAAGTATTCAGAAACCAATCTAGGTGTTCTGTGATAACACAGGAACCATTGCTCAAACCAAGGAGCCCAGATCACAGGGTTAAGCACATTCTAAGAAAGTTCCAATATATACGAGAAATACTAGAATGAGGAGACATCTTAATAAGCAAAATAGACGCAGATCAAAACTTAGCAGACCCGTTCACTAAACCGATGTCTCAGGACAAGCATGAGAATGCTATCGGTCTTAGATTGGATAACCATTTGTTTTGATTTAGTATTTGGATGTACGAACATTCAAACAGTTGTACCTTTTGAATTCACCTTTGATTTACTGGCTAAATGCAAAGTTTGAATCGTACAACTGTGTTCGATTTTGATAGGTTTAATCCATGAATCTTGTATTCTAAATTATCCATAGTCGGTCAGACTCGTGGGAACAACTCTGAATTAAGACTATTCTGACTTTGGACTCAAGGGATTGACTTCCAAACTCACAAACCTCATTGTGAATGACGTTGGATGTAACTCGCATCATATCATCTTCATGGATCTTGGTCATAAGATGTATTTGATTTAGGTATACTCATTTAGTATCCTCTGACCTGAGATACATACTAGAACTTTCGTTTATTAAAGACTATTCTTTGATCTATGTCAAACATTGTCGCGTAACTGCCAGTCATAAAGGCATTGGTTGGGAGTGGTTCTGAAGTTCAGTGGGAGTTGTATGTAGTCAAGATGGGATTCTGTACTCTTAAATTATATGTAACAGTTAGACATCGGGGCGCCCTCGTTGATTCAAACTGGTGAAGTGTAAGGCCTTACCCAAACTTACTGTGTGTTTGATTGGACCACTTTGATTATGTGAACGAGAACGATAATGATTGAACGTCATGTGAGATTGAATCTGATCCATGTCTCATTGTTCAATTGATGTCTTTTACAGAAAGGATAGATGACGAGGATTGCCATAAGTCTACTGTCTTCATGTAACAAGCCGTTGCTAAAGCGAAGATACCTTGGTTAATGACTTTAAAGTGTCATGACCTGTTGGGGGCAGCTATGTGTAGCTAGAGCACCGTTGGCTGTCTGCGTTGAGATCTTATCAGAGACCGTCCAAGTGGGAGCTGTTGGATATTATGTCTGGTTCGATCAGTCAACGTTGCCGACCGGGTCTTGACCCGTAAGAGTTACACCTTGGGCAAGGAACTAAAATCAACTTAACTAGTTTAACTGGTAATTACGAATGATATGAAACAAATCATAATTATATTTATGATCATGAGCGGATTTATAATATTAATACTCGTTATTAATAATATAATTGTTTATCTTAACTGATAAACTTGTTGCGGGTATTAACTGAGAGACGGGTACATGGACCGGGTGAGACGGGTTTACTCATCCTACGCTACTTGTCGCGCATGCACCTTTGCTGCGCCATATGTCGCACATGCACCCACCTACCGCCACTTGTCGCGCATGCAATCTTGCATGGCCACTTGTTGGACATGCATAAGCTTCTCGACACTTGTCCATCTTCCATATGCATGCCCGCCAGTTGTCGCACATGCATCGCACATGCATGGATCTCTATATATTATTTAAAGGAGTGTGTGGACAAGCTTTGTGAGGTTGGAAGATTTTGCAAAAACTCTCAAAGCACTCACATCCACAACCGGCCACAACCGCCACAACCGCGGGCCGCCGTCGCCGCCTCCGCCGCTGTCGGACGCCGCCGCCCGCCTGCTGTTGCCACCCCACACCGCCGGCCGCCGCCACCGGTGACCGCCGCTCGCTGCCGGTCACCGCCGCCGCTATACGGGTTCACACTCGCATTCGTTAGTTCGTATCACTTGCACTTGTTCGTTGAACCTCGATGTCTCAACCGGTTAGTCATTAACCGAGGTATATCTTTCTCATCGGTAGTTAAATATACTTTTCATAAATAAAATCTTGACCGATCACCATGAAAACCCAACACAAAGGTCATATTCTCCGACCAACCTGCCATCATCGTACACTACTAGATAATTGGGTTTTTGCTACCGCGTTTCCGGTAGCAAAACGGTGGCAATTGCCTTTTTGCCACCGTTTTGCCACCAAAAACTCGGTAAGAAAAACACACGTAGCTATTGCCCTATTGCCACCTATTTGCTACCGTTTTGCTATTGTTAGTTTTTCAAGCTCGAACAGGGTACATGAATTCTCGGAGACGCCTCTGCCCATGACCTCCTCCTATTTAAACACCTAGGGGGTTTTCCTTCAACCAAAAGTCCAAAGCCTCGATGGCTAAAATACCACTAAATGAAAACAAGAAACAAAATTCTAATAAAGTATTAATATTTTTTTGGTGTGCTGGAGGAGTAAAAGTAAGCTTACATCTGTGTATTTATGTAGAGAAGTAATGGCATCGAGCCTCTCTCAAGGTTCATGTTTTAAACAAAATTATCAAAGAGACAACCCTTTAATCATAAATCCATTAGCACTATTACATCCTTCCCTTCTATTAGGTTAAGTGCCTGCAAACATGAAGTTAAATTGTTTTAATCAATTGTTTGAATTGTCTGCAAATTATTAAATTATTTTAGAATCGAAATAGATAATAACCAAAGATTATTATTTGAAGAATTGAAATATATGTGCCTTTTAGCAGAAACAATGCAATACCTCAAATAATCATTGTGATACTACTAACCATTTTCAGATCTGATAATACAGACAAATAATCAAGATCTTCAAGCACCTTTTTACCAGCAACAATGCAATACCTCAAACACCTAATCAACAACAAGAAAACAAATAGCAACTTCTTCGCTCATTTTATTACTATTCCATCTACACTACCAGTCTATCACCACCAAAAGCATACTAAGCACACATGTACTTAACAATCAAAACAATATATTAGGAAATATGACTAATGTGACAACAGATCTGAATCAGTAACCAAACCTACACAAACGACCATCAAGTAACACAAATCATTACTGAATAAACAAAAGCCTGTTACTAGCAGTGACAAAGGCTGAATGTCGAGGCAGAGGAGTTGCGGTATGAGATGCGGCGAGACCTTTGCTGCCGCCGAAGACAGGGTACACGTTAATCACAATTTAAACTGGTTCAAACCACAGACAGAACTGAAATAATTCAATCGGTGACTTCTCATTTAGGAACTGAACCCACTTGCGGAAAATTCTTATCCTTAACCAGCCACTTCTTCAAATACCTTACAAAACCCAAAATCTCCAAACCATTTAACTTACCAATAATAGTGTAAAACATAACAATCAAACATTCTAAATTGATAACTACCATTCAATTGATAACTAATAAGTTCTTAACTGAGTATATCATAAAGTAAATTTCTAGGTGGCTGCAACTAACAAATCCAAATTTCAAAACTCAATTCCACCAAATTAATAATCTAAAAAGTTCAATTCCAACAAATCAAAACCAAAACTATTAAGTCATTTAAGATGAAAACACTCACATGATAGTATAACACCAAACCTAAAACAGAACCACCAATCAGAAACCATAGATTTTAAATAAGCAATTTAGTATAAGTATAACCTTCATCTTCAGTGAACGAAACTCCGACGGAGGGCGGTGGAGGAGGAGGAGACCGGAGAGATTGGTGGTTGGGGTGCGATGATTAGGATAGACGTTTAATTGGGAACGACACATATGAAATGGGAACTAGGGTTTAATTGGGAGGAGGCGGTAAAAATTGAACTTGAGTATGTAGCGCGAAATTTTGATAGTGTTTTTTAAATGAAATTTAAACCTCTTCAAATTACTTGACGCTTTTTTTTTAAAGGTGTGAATTATTCGCGAATATCGGGAGGTTTAGCATACGTTGTTTTAACCGGGTTCGCGCTAGAGAGCCCCCTCGCACAATATAACCCAAATTTATATCCCTCAATGAGAAACTCCTATCACCGAGACTCGGACTTGAGACCTCGAGGGGAAAACTCACCCGAGTCCACCATTAGTGGAGCTTAGATACCCGTGGCCACCACCAGAGCACTAGTAATGGTTAAATTACTCGACGCTTAACACTCGTTCGAAAAATTCTCAGAATTTGTTCGTTCGATTCAGCTCGATTGAAAAACGCTTAATTCAGATCGGTTCGGTTTGTAAACGAACCAAGCACGAGCAAAGGTTCGCTCAGCTCGGTTCGGTTCATTCAATTCGGCTTAGTTGGCTTGATTTATTTTTTTAATATACATATATGTATCATTTTTAATGAAATGACTAAAGGCCTACATTTACAAAGTTTGTTCTAACATCCATATAGAGCTTATTTAGGTAATTAGAATTGAAATCCAATACCAATAGTCCATTGTCCAATACTTTAATATCTATTTGAATAATTAAGTCAAAATATCAAATATTGTAATGTAAAGCAATTGTCCAATACTTTAATGTCCATTTGAATAATTAAGTCAAAATATCAAATATTGTAATGTAAAGCATCGATCAATACTCAAGTCTTAACCTGCCATTTGATTCAGAAGTACAAGTACCTAATCAAAACCCCCCATTGGCTATTATTATCCGATTTCTCCATCGTCACTTGCCAAGTACGAGCAAAGGTCCGTTATGTTCGGTTTAGCTCGTGAACAACCCTAGTTTAAACTATGATACATAAAAAATAAGTCATAAATTATTTAGATTTTGAGGTAAATTGGTTTTTTTTTTTTTTTTTTTTTTTTTTTTTTTTTTTTTTTTTGTAACAAAGTGTTTTATTAACATATTAAGGGGTTGTTTGGTATGGGGAAATAGAATGGACGATGTAATGGAATGAATAAAAGAATGAAATGGATCATTACCATTCCTTGGTCTTATTTGGTTACCATGTGGGAATGGAATAAATCATTACCTTATGTTGCTTGGTAGGCAGGAAAAGACAAAGGAATAAAATCGGCGATAGCTGGTGGTAGCGGGTGGTGGCAGTAGTCGGTGGATGGTAGCGTAGCACCGACAGCGAAAGGCAGCGGCGGGTGGCAGCGATCCGTGGTGTTCGCCGGTGGTTGGTGGCGGCGATTAGTGGTGGTGGTCGTTTTTGTAAGATGGCGGTGGCGGGCGGCGGCGGTTGTCGGAAGTGGTGGTGGCGTTGGTCAGCGGTGGCTCCGGTGGTCGGTGACGGTGGTGGCAGGTGGTGGCGGTGGTCTGTGGTGGTGGTGGTGGTCGGCGGCGAAGGGTGGCGGTGGTCGACGGTGGCTGGTGACGGCGACGACGGTGGTGGTCAGCGGCAGCGGCGGCGGGTGGTGGTGGGTTGGTGTTGGTGATGAATGATGAGTGGGGAATGGAATGAAAAAATACAAGGGGATGGATGTAATGAATCTGAGAGAATCAAGTGTGTTACGTAATGGGTGGGTGATTCCATTGCTTTGACCCATCAAACACGTTTTTTCTTTTGCATTCCAAACACTACCTAAAAGTTGAAGTATAATTTTATTAATTTGTCACAAATTTTAAACATATTTTCCTTTATTTTTTTTTTATTTTTTTTTTAACTTAAATTTAACTAAATAATATTTTGAATTGATTTTCCTCTAGCATGATAATATTTTCTTGGCATATATACGACTCATTTTTGATAGAAAGATAGTTTATTTTTATGTAAAAATATTATCTAACAAAGTTTATAAAACGATTAGCTTTAGTTATTGATTAAAGTTAAAACAATATGCACAAAATTTAATACTAGTTATCGATTAAAGATGATACACAAAAAGAGTGTCATAATTTATAAATGTATTGAATTTTATAAAACATGACATTTTTTTCTTGACACACCCTTTCAAATGTCATAAAATGGTATTGTTTTATTAATGACATTAAAAATACGACATACCAAAAAGAGTGTCATAAATTTATTTCATTTTGTAAACCATGACATTTTTTTCTTGACACACACTTTTGAATGTCATAAAATGCTCTTGTTTTTTTAGTGACGCTAAAAACATGACACACAAAAAAGAGTGTCATAAATTTATTGAATTTCTAAACCATGACATTTTTTTCTTGACACACGCTTTCGAATGTCATAAAATGAGTGTGTCATTGTTCGCGTGTCAAGATAGGTGCATTTTCTAGTAGTGTTTCGAACCACTGTCAGATTATACCAAGAATGATGACATCCTATCTGATGGCTAGTTCCATGTGTATCCAAGTAGTCTCTAAGACAAGCTTTACTCTCCCTCATGGCATGAATGTTATCCATCCCAAAGAAAACAATCTACGGAAACGACCACGTAAGCTTTAAAACAGATAGACTAACATGACAAACCAACATATATTTTAGGTCAAACCTTTGACAGACCTCAGACTCGAAATAATTGGCAAATGCATTCTTTACCTTGATCACATGGTTCCATAGTGATATTCATTGATGGGGAACTTGATTATAGGCGTAGCCAAAAAGTAATAATAATAACTGCTGCACCAATGCATACAGCTAAAGTTAGTATTTACCACTTTATAGGCGTAGCCAAAAAGTAATAATAATAACGGCTGTAAAACGTGATCTAAGTAATAATAATAACGGCTTTAAAACGTAATCTAAGTCTAACGTTGTGAGAAAGAATCCGTTTTATAAAATCCATTGCAAAAGCTAATCATAAAACTCATTTGACAGCAGGCACCAGGGTTTAAGCGACCACCGAAACTGATGAAGAAAACAATCAAAAAGTGTATTTACGACCATTTTACGGTGGGGCGAGAGAGCCCCTCGCTGCTGATGTGGCCATCACTCACGACCCCTAACACATACTCTTAATATTTTGGCAAGTATGTATATATAGATTATTATCGTAACCATAGTATGTATCAACATACAATGTAAGGCATCAGCATACCATATCCATAGAAGATTAAATACATCATAAAATCATTTCAGTTATAAGAATTATAGCTAACCTTCCTTCCTCTGTATGACCTCTTCTTGCAAATTCAAAGCATATGGAACAGTCTCTTGATATGCAACTTCTGTTTTACTGTTGCACCAAATTGGCAATAAGAATACTTGCAAAAACAAAAAATATAACCAAATATTAACTGAAAAAATAAAAAGAAAATCAAACTAGTATAACAACGTTACCTGAGTATATGCACTAAAACATATATTTCAATGGTTCGACGTCCCAATTCAGTGAGGCATTTTTCATCATTCTCGATAGAAAACTCACCTGCGTCGCCACTAGCACGACAAAACAGACCATGAGACTATTGCCTAGACCACGAGTCACCATTTTAGTACTGTTTACAGGGTCTGTGATTTACAACCTTTGGAGTCAAATCAGTCATCTAATTAACAAGAACTAACCTTACAGATGGAGATATGGAAAAGATTCAAGCATCTAGGCAGGAGGCATGTGCAAGAAGAATCTATCCATTGTAGCAAGAACATAATGAGAGGCATTCATTGATCGAGGACAAATTTCATTTGAAATCGCGCACCATCTTCGGCTCTAGGAATTGCAGCAGCCCTGCAAAATTCAAGAAGCAAAATACAAAAAAAATCAGAATATGATATAAAAAATATTAGTAATGTATCCTCGTCTATATATTTAACACATTACGTAGAGAAAAGAAAAAGATCCGTTCGAGTCTTTTTCCTTCATTTCTAGGTTCCAAGCTAACTTTAGCTTATATATAAGAGCCAAAAAGATAATGAAATTATATAACTAAAACAACTAAAAAACTAAGATGTATTTCCCAAAACCCACATAAATTCTATATTGAGATCATAGAATTGGAATTCAGGTAACAAAATGCTGATTTTATAGATATAACATCTAGGATATAACAAGCTGAAACATGAAGAGTATCAGGAGAAACGTGTATGAAAGAAAATTACCTTGCGAGTATTCACGATAGTTGATGGATCATTTTACTTTGGAAAAGGTATAGTATGTCACATAGGCAGCTTGTACTTCCTAAAAACATTTAGAAAGAAAAAAACATTTTGAGCTGAAAACTAGAACATTGATCTAAGCATAAACTCAAAAGGTGTCAAGTCTGAACTTCCATAATCAAAACATCAAAAGTGTACACTAGCTACATGTGGCAAAATAAGAGGATCAGGTGGGTTGGGTAACAAGTTAAAAGAGATGAACTTTTTAGCACAAGTCAAATGGGTCAGGTTGGTTGCTCGGCTTTGGCCAGTTGAAAGTTAAGAAAACAACACCAATTGACCCATTACCAGATAAACGGTTTGAAATTTCCCCCCATTAATGCTACTAGTTTAGAGCATTAAATCATAAACAACATATACCTCTGGCCAGTTTGTTCTTCATGATCACTGGGTTCTTCATCAAGAACTTCAAATCTGCAAAAAGTTAAAGATCATCTAGACAAATACTGAAAAAAAATATCAGAAGCAAAACCAAGAAACACTCTTAGCAAGCTGAAATCATCATCATCAGAAGCAAAACCTTTTGTTTCTTCTTATCAAGAGCATTGCTACCAAGGGGTTTCTGAAAGTATTATAATATCTAACCCAAAAAAAAAAAAGAAATTAATATCATAAACATACTAATGCTAAATTCATACGGATTTGTTGAAGCATTCTTTAACACCTAGCATTAGAAAAAGAAAAGAGAAACACACAAAAGGGATTTAGAGTAGCATCCTTTTCTAAATATATGGAATTGTTTGATCGTATAACAACTTTAAAATTTATTATGTCTTTTCTAAATGATTCCAGAGTCAAGAAGTCACTGGCATACCTAAAACCATGTTCAAAGTTTTATTATGTATACAAACTTAAGAACCGAAACACTAAGTCCAAAATTCATTCATTATATGAGCAACAAACACATAGTTAAATTGAATAATAACAACATATATAGATCATAATAGCCAAGTTGTTTCTACCATGTTTAACCTGTTTTGAGATTTTCTCTAATACGGTATAATTTGGTCAAAGATCATCAAAAAGGGAGTGCAAGCGAATGTCAAGCCAAGTGAATGCCCTAACAATAAAGTACAAGACATATTTAGCTTTATGAAAAGCATGCACATGACAGAAACAACGAGGTTGACTCTTAAACAACATAAAACAACTCCGTATTAGTAAACCCAAACCTCTTATAAATCTCCACTTCCTCTCCATATTCAAAACACTAATCGACGCAATTGCATTAAAACAACGAAAAAACTCATTAGAATCACGCGAAATCCCCATCTTACACTCCATCCAATTCAACTTACTCGTAAGCCCCTGCGACCGTTGCGGGAAGTGCATAGCATTCCTATGAACAAACTTCCCAATCTGTTCATTACTAAGGTGCTTGGGATTCCTTATTGACTTCTCCTTCTCAAAAGTCCTTATCAAAAGCAATAAGTAAGAATTTCTTACTTATTCATTTCTCCTTCTTGAAGGCAAAAGAAGGCATAAAAGTCCTTTTCAAATGTGTTTGGGATTCCTTTTAAGCTGATAAGTCCTTCTCAAAATGGTGTTTGGGATTCCTTTTAACTTTTAATAAGTTAATAAGTCAAAATTTGCTCCAAAAGTCCTTTTGAGAAGGAATCCCAAACACCCACCAAAACTCTTCAACAACATAGCATTTCCAGCATACAGTTTCAACGCATCGACGCTGAAAACAACCATCTAGACCTATTAATAATCACAATAACCTTCTCATCAGTTCCTACAAGCATCCTAAGGTAATCAATAGTAGGTATAATTGGCGACTTTAAACCTAATTCAAACAAGCTAGGGTTTCGCTTAATCATATGCAGTAGATCTAAATTAGACAGTCCTAGATTAAAAAAAAAAAAAAAAACCCTAATTTTAGGTTCTAGGGTTTCGTTCGGTTTGAACAACAAACCCTAGGTATCCATGCGACTATATCTTTGATTTATCCTAGTGAGTTTTATGGACCCACTGGACCAGAAGCTTCTCAAGCTCAAGCATTTACTTTTCTAGTTAGAGACCAACGTCTTGGAGCTAACGTAGGATCCGCTCAAGGGCCTACCGGTTTAGGTAAATATTTAATGCGTTCCCCGACCGGAGAAGTCATTTTTGGAGGAGAAACTATGCGTTTTTGGGATTTGCGCGCTCCTTGGTTAGAACCTCTAAGGGGTCCAAATGGGTTGGACTTGAGTCGGCTGAAAAAGGACATACAACCTTAGCAAGAACGTCGTTCCGCAGAATATATGACTCATGCTCCTTTAGGTTCTTTAAATTCCGTGGGTGGAGTAGCTACCGAGATCAATGCAGAGAGTCATCGAAACCGCTAATTTTGAAGATATGAATAATTGAATCACAATAATGAGTGGTGGTTAATCAGCGTACCTTTGATGAGGATGAAATGGCGGATTCTTTGGTGAAATTGAGTATGTTGCTGAGGTAATCGATGATTTCGGTGCGTATAGTGGTTGCAGATTGATCGATTGATGATGATTTCGTTGAAAGTTGAGATTTGTGGTGGTAGATTGAGAGAAGTTCTCGCCTGAGACGGTGACGGAGAATGCACATGGCGAGAAGCGATGAGGTTACGAAGTCAGGTGTTAAACCGGTGATGTGTTACATACATTGACATGTAGCGCGGCCTAATAAAATATGTAATGTTGCTACCGTTATAAAAGGCCTATTTGTATTTTGGTTAGAAATCTTTGCTACTGTTAATTTTGGTAGCAAAATTTGGTGGCTATTGCCTATTATTCTAGTAGTGGGTTATTCGTTACATTAGGGAAAAAATTCAGAGGGGAAGATGATGATGATGAGCTTTTGAAGGTATTTGTGGGGTTTGCCAAAGGATACTGGGCTAATGATTTTATGAGAGTATCTGAGGGGTAAGGCAAATGGCACTTAGGTGATGGTCCATTCAGGGTGTTTGTGGGGCTAGCCTTGAGGGTATTTGTGGAGTTAATCATAAGGTATAGAGGTGATGGCCCTTTGAGGGTATATGATGGGTTAGCCAAAGAGGGCCTAGGTGATGGAGCTTTGTGGTTATTTGTGGGGTTAACAAAGGGGTACTGTTGGTGCACTTGTGTCTGTACTTTGTCTGTATTTTGTCATGATACGAAATGATGTCTTGTGTTTGTCTGAGTTACGTCTTAGGTCTGTTAATATGTGTGTTAGATGTAAGTTTGACCAAGTCAACCATCCTCCTGGTTTGACTTGGCCAAACAGTTAACACATGTTGTGTAACATGTTTGTGTCGAAGGATGAGTCTTCGAAGGATTGTTTAGATCCTTCGATGAGCTCGAAAGATGAACCTTCGATGGATGTTGATGGACCTCGAAGGATATCATCCTTCGAGGTACATGTGGATCCTTCGGTAGGTTTCAGATCGATAGATGATCTTTCGATCAGTCAATCTGATCCTTCGACCAGACGTGCTGTGATGGGTATATATACCCGTGTATTGTGTTCACTTCATTTTAAGGAGAAGACAAGAGAGAGCACACACACACACGAGAGAACTTTGAGAGTTTATAGAATACATCTGTAAACACTGAGCTTGTAACTGAGGTGTTAATCGGTGAATCTTGCGTGTCGTGTTTTGTCGTCTTCGATCTCGGTTTGCATTCTAGCTTGGATTCCGCACTTGCTAGTGTGTTAAGCATAACAAGGAATAGGTTTGACCTCAACCTCCGAGGGACCTACAAGTGGTATCAGAGCTGTGGCTCTTTTCCTTGTTAAAAACCGAGTTTACATAAGACTTTGGAGTGTTTTGGACAAAAACTCACATGGTTTAGCACCCGTTTTTACTGTTTTTCTCGCCTTTCTTGTCATAAAAACGTGTTCTAAACTAACCGGGTGTGTTAAAGGAAGGGTTGGGTAACTTAAAAACTTGTTTTTAAGATTTTTGGTCATCTCCGGCCAAATTCCGGCTTACTCCGGTGACCGGTTTCTGGATTGATCCTTCGATTTTTAGTATTTTTTTATTGATTCAAAATCTCGGTTTGCTAAAACTATGGTCTGACCATACCTTCTGCTTTCTGCCGAAAGCTTTCTACCAACCCATCACCTTTTCACCAACCTGTCACTTTCGTCAACTGTGTCAGTGCAGATCGAAGGATATCCTTCGAAGTCGAAAGATGATCTTTCGATCAAAGGAGGTTCGATAGATAATCATCCTTCGAAGTTTGTGACTTATCCTTCGATCCAAGGAATCTTTTCGAAGCATACATCTATCGATCTACAGTTCTTTTTCGAAAGATAAGGATCCTTCGATTGGAGAATCTTTCGAAATCATTGTTCGAAATTCAACAGTGATCTTTCGAACACTGTTGATCCTTCGAACAAGTCTTGATCCTTCGACCTTAGTCTGTTTATGTTTAACAAGTTTGTGTTTTTCAGGTCTTTCGATCAAAGATCCTTCGGCTGGTTGTTATCATTCGAGATATTAACATAGTTTGTGAATATTAAGTTTTTAAAAATGGGAACAAATGGTCAGTGGGATCCAACCGCGTGGACTCAAACAACTTTGACTCCAAAATCATCAGCTACGCAATCTGCGTCAGATTTCAACAAAACTGCATGGATGCAGGCTATTGCCCCACCTCAAGCTGCAATGATAACTGCAAATCAATGGGCATTGGTCACAAATCAAAGCAGCAGCATTCAATCTATGATGCAGAACGACAGTGAAACTGGTACAAGCACAAAACCGCCAAAGCTAAATCACATCAATGATTGGGGATGGTGGAAAGAAAGGCTGAGAACTTATGTTCAGGGACAAGGTCAAGATCTATGGATGTGCTTCTTCACCGCATTTGACAATGAGTTGGAAGTTGCAGGATCTAATCCACAAACTTACAGCACTATGTCTGAAGATGATAAGAAGAAATTTGAGTTAGAAAAGAAAGCATTCATGATTCTCACACAAGCTCTTCACAGAGACATTTACCACCAGTTTGTTTACTGCACGACTACTAAAAGCTTGTGGGATATGCTCACGTTACGATGTGAAGGAAATGCTCAATCTAGAAAGATCAAGCAAGAATTACTGAAGAAAGAGTTTGAAGGATTCACGTGTATGGAGAATGAGACTTTGGCAGAGTTATCTACAAGGTTCCATCACTTGTTGAGCGAGATGTTTGCTTTTAGAGTCACTGCCACTCCACAAGAAATGGTGAAGAGATTCGCTGATAGCTTACCATCAAAGTGGAGCAGTTTTCTTGAAATTCTCAAAGAAAATGGTGTTCTAGACACAATCAACGTTTATGAGTTAATTCAAAAATTGGAGAACAAGGATGTAGAAGAAAAGCTTAAGGCAAAAAGAACACTAACTCCTCAAAATCCAGAGATGTACTTTGGGATTGCAGGAGGTATCAGTGGAGAAAAACCAGCTTCTCAACACGCGAAGCTTCAAACAGCTTTCATCTCAAACACCGGACCTTCCACAACAGATCAGTTTGATCCTTCAGCATACACGATGTATTCAAGACCAAATTCTTCTTCTCAACAACAGTATGTGCAACCGACAGCTCAGCAATTCACACCACCGCCTTTCTTAGACCCAAGCAGAGCTCAGCAGCAACAACCGCAACAGCAAGGGTTTTATGGAAGCTCTTCAAACTTTCAAGCCACTTCCAATCCGAACACAGTCAGATTAGACACTTCCAACTTTTCCAAAGTCAGTGTCGAAATAGCCAAGGAGCATATGGAGATGTTGAACACCTTGGTTAGTGCTTATTGTGGATTGGTCGCAGGTCAGATTGGGAATATCAATCTAACCAATGAAGATTATCAGCAAGTGGATAGAGAAGAGTTTGAAATGATGGATATCAAATGGGCTCTTGCTAGTGCAATTCGAAGAGCAAAGGAGTTTATGGAAAGGACGGGGAGAACCAACTTGGATAGCAACAACAACACCAAGTATGGTTTTGATAAGAATGCTGTCACTTGCTTCAATTGTGGTGAAAAGGGTCACTTCAAGCGGGAGTGTCAGAAACCACCTAAGCAAGGAAATCAGAATCCCTTCAGGAATCAAGGACAGTCACAACAGCAACTGAACAACAATTCTGTCAGATCAATAGTTCCCGTTGGAGGAAATGCATCGGGATCCACAAACACTAATTCCCACAGAGGATTGGTTGTTCAAGCTGATGAAATCTGCAACTGGAACATTCAGCTTGGAGAAGGAGGAAATGGTGGAACAGCATGTTATGCTAAAATGATTGAGAAGGTAGTAGAACCCGTGTCTGCTGGTGAATCTTCAGAAGATGAAGATAGTTCGGGTTATAGTGGGAGCATGGATGGGGAATCACTTGATGCTGGTAATTTATCAAGTGATGCTTTAGATTTGGAGGTTGATGAGCTTTTGGCTGAAGCTGAAGCATTATGCAAGAGGAGATCTATTCTCTGCCAGAAATCTGCTGGAGCTTCCGAGAAGCTTGCTCAGTTCTTCTCTGAAGATGGATCTTTTTCTTTTCATACAGCCTTTATGGCTCACGTAGAAGGTCAAACTTCTCAGGTATGTGATACTAATTCTGACTCTATTTCTGTTCCTATTGAATGTGCAAAGTGCTTAAAATATGCTGAAAAGGAAAGTCAGTTTGAAATCACACACAAACACAATCAAGAATTGATTGTAGATCTTTCTAAAGCAACCGAAGCTAACTTGTTTTTAACCAGAAATGAAAAGGAATTTAAAGCAACAATTGCGTCATTAAGACATGATGTTTCAGAATTACAAAAGGCTGTTTTGCGAAAACAACATGCTAACAATAATCTTATTGACACAATTGAAAAGCAAATGGTAGAGTTGGCAACAACTCGATGTGAATGTGAGACAATTAAGCAGAAACTGGAAAGCTATTCCAATTCCCGCTATGTATTGGATCACATCATTGACGTTCAAAAGAAAAAGGGGGATGCAAGATGTATTGGATTCAAATCATGTCCTCCCCCAATGAATCACAATTACTCCAAATTGCCTGATGACGAGGATATGCCCCGTTTTGAACCTACTGTGCCACTCGGTCTAGATGACTTTGCAGCAGGCCTCGGGTTCACAACTGGTACATCATCCTCGGGTCAATCAGAATCTGAATCTGAGAATGTGACAGATTCATCGTGTGTTAAGGAACAGAGTCCTCCCATTGTTAAGGATGCTGATTTTTCGGATGATGAATCTGAAGAAATTGTGAAACAACAGTCTAACTCGGTTACAACAGATATTCCAATCGAGAATCACATCCTGTGTGATCCACCAGTGAAACCGAGTAAGACTGAAATGTCAAAACCAATGGAGTCCCTTGTATCTAGCAGTGAAGGGAATAACTTGTTGTACACGCTCAAAGGAGATAGCAAAATCTACTCTAACAAAGATTTTCCAATTAAAAATCTAAATCAAGATTTAATTGAGCAAATTTTTGAAGGATGCACTGATAAGTTTTTGGGGAACAAAAGTGGCAAAGTTACCGTCACTCAATGTGATCCAATTCCGTGTGAACAAATTAGAAAACAATACGGAAACCAAAAACTACCAATTGAGCGAAAACAACAAGTCAACTCCGGAAAGGGTAAGGTACAAGGAAAGAAGGCTCAGAACAAGAATGTTCAAGCACCTAAAGTTGAACAGTCTAAGGCTACTCAACCTAAGGCCGCACAACCTAAAATTCAACAATCAAAGGTTGAGCAACCTAAGGTTCAACAACAAAAGGTGCAAAACAAAAGAGCTCCTGTTAAGAAACGAGAACCGAAAATGAACTTCGTTGGATCCACGGGTTCAGACAAACTTGAAACATTTCAGGAAAAATCTAACGTTGATTTTGTAAAACAAGTTAGAATTTTAAAACGAAATGATCAGAATAATTACACCCAACACACCAACGGATGTGATTTAGGTCCAAGCACGTCTAGATCACAAAGTTCATTGTCTGGTTCTCCGTCTGGTCGTCAACATGTTTCTCCGAAGTTTGTAGAGCGGAGAACATGTTTTGAATGTGGGACAGTTGGGCATATTGTAAGATATTGCCCACACGTGCAAAAGCTGAAGTCAAAAACGAGTGCTCCCCAAGAAATCGATTACCGAAAACGATCAGTTTCCCCGAAACAAGACCCACGTGTCTTGAAAGAAAAGGAAAAGAAGTTAAAGCAAAAGAATCAAAAGGTAATTGAAAAGGCCTTAAAATCAGAGGTCAAAGAAGAAAAACCTGTACAAGCAAAATCTGAAACTGTAAAACCAGTAAATGCTAAAACAATAAATTCAAATACTGGTAAAGGACAAACAGCTTGGAAGCAAAAGCAGGTAATTCAATAAGGGGGAGCACCACAGGTTCTTTTTCCTAATCATCAAGTGATTGAAATCACTTTCCTTGATGATCAAGGACGACCCAAGTCCACAAAGGCTTGGGTCCCCCTCTCCAACTAATCTCTAAGTGAGTGTGCAGAATGTTCCAGGAGGAACTATTGATAGTCGTAAGATTGTTGATAGTGGAGCGTCCTTGCTCAAAATAGGCGACAGAAGAAATTGTTGCCTTTGATGGAGAGAGGAGAAAAGAAGACAAAAATGTCTGATGAAGGAATGATGGTGAAAGAATGTTGTTGAATGAAGTTGAAAAAGTCGACCAGATGAGATATGTGCCAAAATTGGTTGTTTTGGTTTTTGATCGGGTCCTCAGGAAAGATTCCAATGTAATGTACGCACCTGCAGCACGTCTGAAGTTCAAAATCACAAGATGAACGTGCAGTGTACATTTCTTCGCGGTGTGATTGAAGAAAATGTGTTTGTTGAACAAACCAACTGGGTGTGCGGATGCCTTGGCATGGATTGAACAACCGCACACTACTTCTGAAAGAGAAAGACAAAAACCTTCGCTGGTGCGATGTGGAAGACCAGCCGGAACCAAAGGTTTTTGATCTTGTTGCTGTGAAGACTTTTCTCGGATTAAGTGAAGTAGCTACAAAAATCGACCTAGAAATCAACACCGGGTGGATATCCAGTTTTGGAGAATACTCAAATTCCTTGCAATGCACGAAGCAATTGCAGGATACGGTTTTGAATTTCTAATCTCTCCTATACTTGTCGATATTTTAGCTGCTTTATGAATTATTATCATCTCATACAGCACTCTTTGACCAGACACGTTGATCTCGAATATCACCTCACATGTGATTGTTTCAATATGAAACTCATCGATGTTGTCATGATCCGCACCGCAAACCGACATGCCAACTGATTTTTCCAAAATTCGATAAATCTTTTCTGATTAAAACTTAATTTTGGTAAACGGCATTGAGGTAAATCAAGAGTAAAACCAACATCGGAAAATCATTTTTGTAAATATCTTTGTGTTTTTAATTTTACCTTAGTTTGTTGATTTTAGGGGGAGTAAATCCAACTTTGAAAAATCCAAAAACATCGAAAAATTTCAAAAGCACAAAAACAATAGAAAATCAAAAATGAGTTTCCTGGCGAGAAAAAGAGAAAATGATAGTACATCAGTGGTCTGTCCAAACCTCTTTGAACCTAAACTGAAAAACGATAAGCAGCTCTATATAAGATGTATCGGTAGGCTCACAATCATTTTAAAGTGTGCAGGGTGATATAAATCCTTAATCGACTGAAGACCAGGTGGGAACCATTCATTGGCATATGGTCTTAGTACCGAAATTTCGTTTGAGAGATTGCCGAGGTTCTGAGATATTCGGTCTTTATGCTGCTTATCATCTGGGTATCATGGTTATATCTTTTACCGAAAAATAACGGGGACGCAAGTCTAGATCTTCCATGATACTATACATACGTGTACATATTGCATTCGACCTCAATAAGTGATCAACAATCACATGTCCCTCAAATAAGTGATAATATATCACATTTATCCGGGAGTCAAGTTCGTCTCTCTGCTGTACGAAAGTACTGACCTGTTCACGGACTTGCTCCTGTGCCCTCATGCATCTGAAAATCAAGTTCCTCCTCAATAAGTGATTTTATCACATAGGGCTTGTTTTCAATCAAAATAAGTGAGAATCTCACATCATATACGGTCAAACAGATGATAATCGGTATACTCACCGGTAAGATGAATCCTCGTGCATACCTTGATACGGGAATGTGTCGTGATGTGGATGAACACCGGTCGGTAAGTATAAATCATACCTTAACGTATCCCCTCGCCATGATTACATCTGATAAGTTGAGCTTATGTGGACAACAATACCGATAATCGTTATAGGATGCTTATCTTAATGTTAACTAATTGAACAACAAGAGCGTTTTGGCATGATCGTACACTGATATGATTCTCCTACCCTCGAAACTCGCAAAAAGAATGTCTGTAAATATTTATTTAATGCTTTAGGTTTCTGCACATTTGTATATATTTATTTACTACTTTCAGTCTTTACATTTGAAATATTCAAAAATTCCAAAAAGATTTTAGGTGTGTTTTAATATAAACTTTCTAAAAGCCAAAAAGATTTTATTTCTATCTTATTTTCGATTGTACGATGTTGGATCTCAAGTCTTCGATACCTGAAACCTGATTGAAAACCGAAACGACTAAATCTTCATAAACGGTCAAAATTTGCAAGTTTTGAAAGTTAAAAACTAAAATTGACAAATGTGTTAAAACTTTCAAACTGTCGGACGGTGTTTGATTGAACAATGGTCACATGTGTGTCGTTTGCTTATGATATTCCAGGCAGTTGTTCTCATTACGCGTTTAGATTTCTTGCATGTGCAGATTCTAAAGGCAAGGAGAACATGGTCGATGACAAGCATTGGAATGAAGACACGACGTGAAGGCACTCAAGTGATGAAAATGATCGAGTTGCCGCTGGCCATCATCAACACCACAAGGATCTCAAGTTGTAAAAATCAAGACTTTCACGAGCATAACTCAAGGGGGAGCTTATGTTAAGGGGGAGTTTGTCAACACACTTCCTACATGAAACGGGGAGTTTGTTGGTACACTTTCTGCTTTCAAGACGTGAAGACTTTAAAGATCCTCCGACATTGAAGACTTGAAAGGACGTCAAAGACTTGAAGACACGAAAATCGAGACAAAGCTACAGCCAAGGGGGAGTTTGTTGGTGCACTTGTGTCTGTACTTTGTCTGTATTTTGTCATGATACGAAACGATGTCTTGTGTTTGTCTGAGTTACGTCTTAGGTCTGTTAATAT
The DNA here is from genome assembly GCA_030545235.1 of Helianthus tuberosus. NCBI lineage: Eukaryota > Viridiplantae > Streptophyta > Magnoliopsida > Asterales > Asteraceae > Helianthus > Helianthus tuberosus. The sequence continues at coordinate 72,486,567 of CM060417.1, read as the reverse complement.
GTGTGTTAGATGTAAGTTTGACCAAGTCAACCATCCTCCTGGTTTGACTTGGCCAAACAGTTAACACATGTTGTGTAACATGTTTGTGTCGAAGGATGAGTCTTCGAAGGATTGTTTAGATCCTTCGATGAGCTCGAAAGATGAACCTTCGATGGATGTTGATGGACCTCGAAGGATATCATCCTTCGAGGTACATGTGGATCCTTCGGTAGGTTTCAGATCGATAGATGATCTTTCGATCAGTCAATCTGATCCTTCGACCAGACGTGCTGTGATGGGTATATATACCCGTGTATTGTGTTCACTTCATTTTAAGGAGAAGACAAGAGAGAGCACACACACACACGAGAGAACTTTGAGAGTTTATAGAATACATCTGTAAACACTGAGCTTGTAACTGATCTTTTCATACGTATTAATACAGAGGTGTTAATCGGTGAATCTTGCGTGTCGTGTTTTGTCGTCTTCGATCTCGGTTTGCATTCTAGCTTGGATTCCGCACTTGCTAGTGTGTTAAGCATAACAAGGAATAGGTTTGACCTCAACCTCCGAGGGACCTACAGGTACCTACGTGATGGCCCTTCCAGGGTGTTTGTGGGCGATGGCCTTTTCAGGGGGTTAATGGGTGATGGCCCTTTCAGGGTATTTGTGGGTTTAGCCACATGAGTTAGAGGGGCACTTGTTGCTGCCCCTTCCTGGACATTTGTGGGTTTAGATAACGGATACTTTGGGGTACAAAGTAATAGCTTATCTGTAGTACTACTACTAGATGCATCCTTGTGCATTGAGCCAACATTTCTAGACAATTGCCATTTTATAGCGGCTATCATATTCGGATTAGATAAAGGAGAGGCCTCAGTTTTGATTGGAAAGTTAACTTTGGGACACTGATCAACGTTCTCATGATCAGGTATGTCCAGATGAGTCTCCCACTCACCCCTGTGTATCTTTCTATGACCAGCCAACGTTTGTTGACACGAAAACTGGCGCGGGCAAGAGGAGCACCGGTAGTCATTATCATCGGATGAGCTTGATTTAGAACTAGCAACCACCTTCGGTTTGTTGCTGATTGATTTGCGGCCGTTGGTTGCGATAGGAGCCGAAGATTCATGAGATTCTTCTTTCACCTTATTCTTGCACACACACTTTCCTTGAACAAGGCCCGAAGAAACATGATTTTTTCCTTCCATAGACTCACACTCACACACACGTAGTAGATGATTTGTATAAACTCAAAAAGAGGTGGATGCTAAACAAGGCTGCACGCTTTCTTATATATACTACAAGTATGATGATGCTCATGATCAGAAAAAGCAAGCAATGTACGTGGTTCATTCTAAAGGCACCATCATTAACAATGTGATTCAGTGACACCATTCATGCATAGACAACACCAATATTCATCCTTGGCTTTTACAAAAATAAAATAAAATAAAAAAATAAGCAAGATTTGTGATGCATTATGAATAACCACACCAACATCACATGTTTAGTCAATACAAACGTGACAACTCAAATACTTTACTTTTTACAATTTGTAACGGAAGTATATATCTTAGGACTTTGCTTTGACCGTGTGAATTTCATGTGTTTTGGATAAAAACAGAGAAATATAATGATGAAAGTCATGAAACCAACTCAGAGATAACTACAAAAAGATTACGAATTAATGTTAAAGCTTGTTTTAAAATAAAATAAAATAATAATAATAATAATCATAATAATAATAATAATAATAATAATAATAATAATAATAAAGATTCTCTGTCTTTTTGGGTTTAATATTACTTTCGTTATACTTTAGAAACATTTAATTGTTTTCTATTTCACAATGTAAATGATAATATTCAATTTCAAACTAACATAATAATTTAATTGCAACATTCAGTTTATTTTCTTTTTCCAACAATTAATGGTTGTAGGAACCGTTCGCGTAAATAACTAAAATAAAACAAATTTTTATTACTAATTACAATACAAAGAAAGCTGAAAAATAAAAATACTATTACAACTGAAATAAACAAATACAAGAATGGAGTAGAAGCAGAAAATTCTATGACTGAGGCACGTGTTCAACACACTTCCCTTAAAACAAATTCCGAGTCTCCCAAGAGTACTCGTTTTGTTTCCCAGTGTACAACAGCCGAAGCAGTAGTACTGCCGGAGTTGGCACAGGAACCCGACGTCTACCTTGAAAGCTGCAAGAAAAAGATCAGTAGTAGAGAGAGAGTAGTTTGCATAAGCTGTTGTGTTGCTGGTGTCTTTCTGCAGTGGTGGAGATGCAGTATTTATACTGCATCTGAATTGAAACAGTCAAAAGAATTAATGGAGAGGTTTAAATTGCATTAAATGTCTTCAATGCAATTTAATACGTCATTTAATTCTCAGTCAATGACCGTTAACTCGTTAGTTTCGAAGCTGAACTATAACTGCACTGTCATTCAATGCTGGAAGCTTCTGCGCGCGCGCGGGCAAGACACACTGGTGCGCGCGCAGGTCTGCACGCCCATGCACGTTGCATCCATTTGGCTCACTGTCATGCGCGCGTGCGCCACACTGACTCAGGTCCATGCGCGCGTGCGCCACGTCACCTGTGAGCCTATACGAGCACGCCACACAATCGCGCCGTATTGGCTCACTCTGGTGCGCCGTGCACGTCACATCAGGCCCCATGCACCATGCGCAACCGCGCACCTTCATGCCATGTGTACTCGCGCGCGGACTGCCAGCCACTTCATCACTTGGTCCTTGCAGCCTCTGTGATCCACCACGCGCACGTGGTCAAAAATACAAATGCGGCTCTCAAGCGGCTCGCTGCGATGCGAAGTGCAAACTGCGCCATCAAAGCGCCTCATCGCCCACGCCACGCGCGCGAGCGTGTGCGAGTGCGCGTTAGGGTAGGGTAGGGTGCTACGCCCCCTTCGCAAGGACACTTAGTGTGTGCTTCCATGAAACAATAAGGATGGAGAGTTCCCACTTAAATACCCATTTAAGTTTCATCTCTCCTCCGATGTGGGAGAAGGTGCTACTTTCCCTTTTATTTCAGTATTCAATGTTTCAAACACCCAACTTTGAGCATCGATACCTCATTCATCTTAGCTCCGTTTTGGACGTGGTTTAGTTCGTTGCGAAGCTCTTCCAACTTAGAATACAAACCCACAAATAAATATACAAAATCCGCTCATTTTATTATATTTATTTTTAGTCCAAAATAGGAAAAAATCATTTTCCTATATTTGTGAAAAATGCTATTTTCACCTATTTTTCCAACAATGGTAATATAATATCTAACAATAAACGAATAATTAATGGGAATATTATTTTATAATAATAATAATAGTATTTTCTAAACCACTATATTATTTATATTTTCTTTTATTTGTGTTTTCAATATGTTTATTTACGCTATGATTAATTTTTTTAGTTTTAAAATTCTACTTAGATATCTTAACTATATTTAAATACTTTAATATATTTAATTATTACAAATATAGTTATTATTTTAAATATATTTTAATAATACGAAATAAAAGAAATGTATCAATTATAAAAGAGTTTTAGTAATAAATAAATGTAAAAGATGGTGATTATGAGGAAATTTAAGTGTTGGTAAATATGTTTGTAGGGCTTTGAGAGAAAATAAGTATTTTTTTATGCATTTCTGAAAGTACAACTAAGCATGTTTGAGAGTCCATTTAGCTCCTTGCATTGATAATGGTCTAAGGAGAGGTTCACTAATGAACCACAAAAAATCACCATTTAGTTTACATGTAAATTTTTTTTTAAAAAAACTCATTTTTACATAGACAAAAAAATATGTTTCCATAGTAATTTTGAGATTTTGAATATAAACACGAAGTCACTCAAATAAAAAATATTTTTTAAACACTTTTTTTCCTATATAACTATTTTTAAACTTTTTTTTTAATTTTTATTTTAAATATTTTTATTGAAACAACTTCTTCATGTATTTATATGCAAAAGTTCCAAAAAAATAGATAAAAATGATTTTTTTTACATGTAAATTGAAACTTTTATAAGTTTTTTTATATGTTTTACCAATGGTTTCTCGATTTCTCATTTTTTTATGGTTCAATTCCATAGTGAACTCACCTTAATAAATACTACTATAGTTTGACCACTCGATGTGGGCTAGCGTCCCATGCCACACCACCCTTATGGTGCTCCAAACACCACCCCGTGGGCGCTATGGGGAGTTAGCCAACCTTTAACAAGCGCCAAAGGAGACAACATGTGGAGCCCATTGATTCCCGCCGATCAGAATTATTCCTTTTATGATTTCATGTTTGTTTTTTTTGCATATTATTTTAAAAGGGATATTATCCCATACGGTGCAAGTTAACGATAAAATCTCTCGTTTATGTGCCACATACGTAAGACTAATGTGACGTGATAAAGGTTCTAGAAGTTTTATCCACACCAGACACCACACAACCTTACTCTTAGAATCAAACTTATATTTCCAAGGAAAGAATGTGAACTTTGTCACATGTTTTTCTACTTGTAAGAATTATGGCATGTTTGATGGTATGATGGTATCAAAATTGATAACTATAATTAAATTGTTTTCGAACAATAAATAATTAAATATGTTTTTGGTAATCTTGTAAGACCAAGGGGTATGGGGGCCGGCTTAGGCCCGGCGAAGACCGGCGCCGGTCCCCCACACCCCCCCCCCTTTGGCTTGTGATGTTAAAACCGGCTTCCTCAAGACGATGTTGACGGGCCTGCTTTCTTCTCTCTCTCTCATCTTTGTCTCTCCTCTCTCTCTCTCTCTCTCTCTCTCTCTCTCTATCTCTCTCTAAAAATCAAATAAAGTTTATATTTTTTAATTGTTGTGGGGCCCCATCCTCCACCCCCTATGTCCATCCCCTGCAAGCCCCTCCTACGTGGCACTGACGTGGCGGCCCATCCTCACGGGGTTGAGCCTCCCCATACCCACTAGTCTAAATGCATACCTTATTCATATCTGGGTATTCACATTATAACGTCTTTAAAGCCCTGATATAAATCAATAGCACTTGAAGGGGTAAGGTCCCAAAAACTCCATATCAAGTACTTGGGACCATCCCACAACCTCGTCTCTTAAACCTTCTTTAGGCCTTGCGCGGCCGCGCACTGGTCTTACAAAGAATTAAGAAGAAAGACTGCAGATAACATCCGCGCGCCAAAAGGGAATAAATAAATCCCTGCGCCACTTCTCTATAACAAAGGGATAGAATTCCCAGAATAATGCCCAGACTTGGATATTATTTACTTAGCTGATTTCTCACAATAAGGAGTCACACTAGATTATGACAATAATCTTCTAGAAGACTCAATCGTGCACCACCAAGCGGTTATAACCGTCTGGACACGTGTCAGCATCTCAGGCCTCTCTGAAATCACGATGATGGCATGAAAATGAGGAGTAACCTCTACTTGCCTACTTTCCACGTGGCAGTTCCCCAGCCTTCGATCAAAATGGCGATCTGTGTGCTCCCACGATCCGATCAAAAGAGATAACGGAAGAAAAATAACCGCTTACAGGGTTAGCATCTTTCGTTAACATTTCACCAACGAGTTTTCCCGCCCAAACTCCCGGCTATAAATATGAGAGTAATTCAGGTATGAAATTCAAGTTACACACACTTCATTAACACTTCTTCTTCTTCATAAACACATACTTATTCTCACGCCAGAGTCGGGTCAAGGAGAGAACCTCCGTCCTCCCCTTGACGAGACTAACGGTGTTCTGTTTTGCAGTGTTCACCGGAGAAGGAGATCTGTCCATCCAAATCGAGCGAGAGAGAACCACCCTTTTATGCAGAACCAAACCCCCTAGATAATCTGATTCCGGCCGATTATCTAGTGTTTCTTCATTGGCGCCCACTGATCTCTCTGATTTACCTATTTTTCTCGTTTCGATTTGTTTCCTATCATTCTCTGCTTACACATGGCAGAGAACTCATCTTTTCACCCACTAAGTCCTCGATCTGAATTCATGGATATTCAGGTCGACGGAATCCTGGGAATAGAAGAAAACAACAGTCACTCAGAAGGAGATGATTCTATAAGAGTTCGTAACCGTTCAGAACGACTCTTAGAAAAACTTCCAGAATACTGGTTTGGCAGGTTCCAGACCAACATGGAACGGGTTTTCAAACAAATCAACAGATCTGGGGAATCGAATACCAAATATGATAAAAATTCGGCACTACAGTGTTGGACCCACAGGCACCTGATCTGTGGTACATCCAAATTGGTAGTCGGAACGAAACGGCTCAAAAATTGGAAGATACCAAAACAGTCGGATCCAAGCAAGTACACATGATACAAGGAGGTCCCTCAAGAAGGCCGAATAAGCGACATCACAATCAGCATTGGAGGGAACAGCAAGTGGTGTTTCCTGTTGTTCCCGGAGGCCCTCAGGAAGAACGACCAGTAATCATTACTGGCATCTTCGGCCACTACAGAACGGACTATATGTTCATAGATCCGGGAAGTTCAATGGATATCATATACGAACAGTGTTTCAAACAGCTTGATCCAGAAGACAAAGCACGACTAGAGCCGGTTGATTTCCCTCTCACCGGGTTTTGCAATGAAGCTGTATTCCCATTAGGGCATATTGCATTTCCTGTGACTTTATCAGACGGCGAGCATTCACAAACAGTCACAGTAAACTTCATGGTCATGCCAGCAACATCGCGCCATGATGTTTTGCTGGGACGAAGATCACAAAGGGAATTCAGCATGATCACTTCTATTCCACACGCTGCGTGTGGATTTCCAACAGAAACTGGAGTCGCGATTCTGTACTCAAGCAAAGAGGTCATGTACGTTGATGATGAGCCACCAGCAAAAATGGCCAAACCTTCCACGCCAAGTGAGCCGGAGAAATGGGTCCTAAACGAAGAATATCCAGAACAGACGATCTTATTGGGACACGCCATTTTACCAATAATACGAACACAATTGAAAGAATTGCTCTCAAACAATAAAGACATATTCGCCTGGTGCCCAGTAGATATGACGGGGGTCCCACAAGAAATAGCGCAACATTGTTTAAACGTCAAACCCTCAGCAGAGCCGGTCGCGCAAGGGAGACGTAGTCTCAGCGCAGAAAAAGCGGAGGCAATGAACGAGCAGGTCACAGAATTACTCAAAGCCGGAATTCTGCGCGAGGTACAATACCATACCCGGGTCGCCAACCCAGTCATGGTCCAAAAACACAGCGGCGGGTGGAGAATGTGCGTCGACTTCAAATACCTAAAAAAGCTTGCCCGAAAGATTGCTACGCACTTCCGGAAATCGACAAAAAAGTCGATTCTCTGGCGTCTTTCAGATGGAAGTGTTTTCTTGACTGTTACAAAGACTATCATCAGGTCCTAATGAAGGAGGAAGATGAAGACAAGACAGCCTTCAGAACTGACAAAGGTATCTTCTACTATACTAAAATGCCCTTCGGATTGCGCAATGTCGGGGCTACGTACCAGAGATTAATGGACACGGTTTTCGGAGAAGATATCGGGAAAACAGTCGAAGTATACATGGATGACCTTGTCATCATGAGCCATGAAGAAGAAACTATGCTTAAGAACATTCAGCGAACGTTCAATTCGTTACGCAGCGTTAACTTAAAGCTCAACCCAACAAAATGTTCTTTCGGAATGGAAGAAGGGAAATTTTTGGGATTTATAGTAACAAGGGACGGTTTTAAAGTTAATCCAGAGAAGGTACAAGCCATCCAGCTAATGCCGTCACCTGCCACAGTAAAAGAAATGCAAAGACTCGCGGGAAGATTAGCGGCCTTGAACAGATTCTTAGCAAATCACGCTGCAAAGTCTTATCCATTCATAAGTACGCTTCGAAACGGCGCTAAGAAGACTCACTTCCAGTGGATGCCAGAAGCGGAAACAGCCTTCAAACAAATGAAGGAGTGCTTGATTCAGCTACCAACACTAACAGCGCCACGAGAAAAAGAACCGCTGATTCTGTACCTATCCGCAGCAGAGGTAGCAGTCGGCGCAGTATTAATGGTGGAAAGAGAAAACATCCAGACCCCAATCTACTACATAAGCAAGATGCTTACCGGACCAGAGACGCGCTACTCAATGATATAAAAGCTAGTCGTTGCGCTAGTACATGCATCTCGACGGCTCCGCCGATACTTCTCAGGTCATGTCATCACAATTCTCACTAACTATCATTTGGGGCAAATTTTGTCTAAACCCGATGTTACGGGAAGATTAGCTAAGTGGGCTATAGAACTAGGAGGATACAATATCCTCTATAGACCACGACCAGCGATCAAGGGGCAACTTTTAGCAGATTTCGCCACCGAAGTGCCCATAGATAAAATACAAGAATGTGAAGCAATCCAAAACCCTGTTCCTGTTTTCGACGACAGAGTCTGGACTCTGCACATAGATGGGGCTTCAAATGACGATGGGGCAGGTGCTGGTCTTCGTTTAGTCAGCCCAGATGATCATGAGCTTACATACGCCATACGTTTAGATTTCCGAAGCACGAACAACGAAGCAGAATATGAAGCGTTTTTAGTAGGCCTCCGTTTAGCGCTTAAGATGGGGGCAAAAAATCTTGAAGCCAACGTCGATTCAAAACTGGTAGCTGAGCAAGTTAATGGGCATTATGATGCAAAAGGCGAAGCTATGGCGTTATACCTGGAACAGGCGCGAATGCTAATCAGCCAATTCCAGACGTTCAAAATAAATCACATAAACAGAAGCGAGAACAAGCACGCAGATGCGCTAAGAAAATTGGCTGCTACCAGTTTCAGACACCTAGCTAAAGAGGTGCGCATCGAAGTACTGTCCAACCCTTCCGTTCCTCTCAAACAAGTGAACATTGTACAGGTGGGCAATCCTTCCTGGATGTCCCCGATCATCTTGTACTTACAGCACGGCAAGCTCCCGGAAGGAAAAGGGGAAGCCAGGAAAATCCAACACAAGGCAATAAACTATGAGATGGCAGACGGAATTCTGTATCAAAAATCCTTCATGGGACCACTCCTGCGCTGTGTGGACAAAACAGACGCTCAATACTTAGTCAGGGAGATCCATGAAGGCTTGTGCGGAATACATGCGGGTCCGCGCATGGTAGTAGCTAAGATCATGAGCGTCGGATACTATTGGCCGGGGATGCACGTAGATGCAGTGGAATTATTGTGAAAATGCACAGCTTGCCAGCGACACGCGCCAAAGACCCACCGTCCAAAAAATCCACTCGTACCGGTCACATCCGCTTGGCCCTTTCAGCAATGGGGTATTGATCTTGTTGGCCCATTTCCTGACGCGCCAGGCGCAGTAAAATTTATTATCGTCGCAGTTGATTATTTCACAAAATGGTTCGAAGCTAAGGCATTAGCTTCAACAACAGCAATGGTAATCCGCAAATTTATATGGGAACATATCATTTGCAGAATCGGATTACCATTACGCATTATCTCCGACAACGGCACCAATTTCGCATCAGAAGATCTTCAAAAGTGGTTCAAGGAAATGAAGATCAAGCACAATTTTGCCTCTGTGGCGCACCCACAAGCAAATGGCCAAGTCGAGAGCGTCAACAAACAGATAGTTGATGGTATAAAAGCAAGGCTCGGGACGGCGCGCAGAGGTTGGGTCGATGAGCTTCCTAGCATCTTATGGGCTCATCGTACTATGCCAAAGACTAGCACGGGAGAAACCCCGTTCAGTCTTGTATACGGATTAGAGGCGGTAATTCCAGCTGAGATTGGCCTTCCATCACCGCGCATGCTTGCCATGGAAAAACGAAGCAATGAGCAGGAACGAAGATTGGATTTAGACCTTCTTGAAGAAAGGCGTTAAAACGCCGTCATCGCAGAAGCAAGGTACAAATCCAAACTCGAAAAATACTACAATGCGCGCGTACGCGTATGTACTTTTGTTCCGGGAGACTTTGTCTTGCGCGACAATGAAGCCTCCAACGCAGAAAAGCCAGGCAAGCTAGCGCCAAAATGGGAAGCACCATACATCATCAACGAGGTCTTAGGCAAAGGGGCGTACACCCTAAAAAGAATTGATGAGACGCTGGTTCCCCGCACCTGGAACGCGCAGCAGCTGCACAGGTGCTATATATAGCCAAACTTTCCAAAATATATACAGGCAATGTATCTTCCTATATCACTTTGTATTACTGGCCCCACGCCCTATTAATGCAAAAGTTATCCTTACACATTATTGTTCATTACAAATTGCATATAATTTCTTTGGTTAGGCGAAAACACTATGGTAACACATTGTACGCCTCATGAACAGTCTAAAATAGGCACAAACTTCACGTGCATTTTAGACATATGTTCACACATGAGCACAATACCATCTTCATTCGCTCTACCTACTCAAAGCAATTAAACATATGCAACATATTGTAATCGGAACAAACAATGGTAAAATACCAAGGCATATATGCACAGCAGTGCATCAAAAATTTATATCATCAAGTGCAGCAGAAAGCACTTTAAAGCAAACATTTACAAGGAACACGGCAAGTGTTTCTTCAAAAAAAAAAAGAGTAGTACTAGTTACAACATAAACAACCTAGGAAAGCTGATCCAACACCTCATACATAGTATGGAGAACTTCACCATACTCGGACAAGGGACGGGGATCAACAATCCAGGGATTGGCATCCTCTTCATCATTTTCAACAGCAGCCGGAGCAGCAGCACGGCGACGTCGTTGGTAAACAATTGATGAACTCCCTCTCCGGCCAACCGAAAAAGACCGAGTCACGAGATGTGCCGACAAACGGGTAACTCCACCATTATTGTCGTCCGCAAGACGAAGGCGAAGTCGGTCCTCAGAAGCTTCTCGATGATTTGCATTCTCAACCTTTTTATCTCCAACAGCAAGATTGGTCACCGGCTTCGACAGTAATATCAAACCTTCAGCAGCATCAAGCACCTTCAGGACATTAGAAAGTCTCATCCATCGGATCTGTCCTTTGTTCTCTACTTTTCCAAAATTAGGAGAAGAATATTATACCCAAAACGAATATATAGACCAAAACAGCAATATCGAGATAAGAAATGTGGTGATTAAGTGTCAAATCAAGGGCCGTCTTAACGGCGCTGCCACTGCAAATATCACATCTCATTTAAAGCCCCCTGACAGAGTCCACACAGATTCCCAGGAACTACTGTTAAATCAGGAGACGAAGAGTCAACAGAACTTAAAGAAAATGACGTCAGCTGTCGCAAGCTCATGATTACGAATTCTTCATCCAAGATTGCAACAGTTCAAACAAAGGTATAAATATCTTTTTTCAAAACTGTTCGTCTATCCAAAATCAACAGATGTCAATAAGAAAAGAAAATCTTCTCATAGAAGATTCCTTACTTTCGCGCCAAAAAGCGCCTCTCTCATATAAGTCCAGTGTTCCACTTATTTGCATAAGAGCAACACTAGACTGGGGGGACTTGAAGGGGTAAGGTCCCAAAAACTCCATATCAAGTACTTGGGACCATCCCACAACCTCGTCTCTTAAACCTTCTTTAGGCCTTGCGCGGCCGCGCACTGGTTTTACAAAGAATTAAGAAGAAAGACTGCAGATAACATCCACGTGCCAAAAGGGAATAAATAAATCCTTGCGCCACTTCTCTATAACAAAGGGATAGAATTCCCAGAATAATGCCCAGACTTGGATATTATTTACTTAGCTGATTCCACACAATAAGGAGTCACACTAGATTATGACAATAATCTTCTAGAAGACTCAATCGTGCACCACCAAGCGGTTATAACCGTCTAGACACGTGTCAGCATCTCAGGCCTCCCTGAAATCACGATGATGGCATGTAAATGAGGAGTAACCTCTACTTGCCTACTTTCCACGTGGCAGTTCCCCAGCCTTCGATCAAAATGGCGATCTGTGTGCTCCCACGATCCGATCAAAAGAGATAACGGAAGAAAAATAACCGCTTACGGGGTTAGCATCTTCCGTTAACATTTCACCAATGAGTTTTCCCGCCCAAACTCCCGGCTATAAATATGAGAGTAATTCAGGTATGAAATTCAAGTTACACACACTTCATTAACACTTCTTCTTCTTCATAAACACATACTTATTCTCACGCCGGAGTAGGGTCAAGGAGAGAACCTCCGTCCTCCCCTTGACGAGACTAACGGTGTTCTGTTTTGCAGTGTTCACCGGAGAAGGAGATCTGTCCATCCAAATCGAGCGAGAGAGAACCACCCTTTTATGCAGAACCAAACCCCCTAGATAATCTGATTCCGGTCAATTATCTAGTGTTTCTTCAGCACTAAAAACTTTTAATATAAATCATTTGCTACAAAAACTTGTAATATAAAAACTAATGACACAACAAAACTATGATTTTTTTGTTCTATAATGTTGTGTCAAGTTCGACGAACTGATTACTCTCGACTACTCGACTTGCTAGCATCAGATGGGTTGTGCGTAAAAGACAAAAATTAAGTACTATTAATGTGATACAATTAAGAGGAATACATTTTTTTCTAATCTTAAATATCATCACGATTTATTAATATTACTCATTGCTAAGTCATTGGCTACCGTCCTCAAGGGATATGGTGTGATGATAAACTATCTCCCCTCTATTCATAATATGGATATTCAAATCCAACAAGATATAGGTATATAAGTATTTCAGGAGTAGATTAGTTTGTCGTTAAATAAAGTCATTAGCTACCATTATATACACTACATACTACAAATCAATCAATCATACCCAGTAAAATCCCACAAATAGCAGAGCTATTGGTAGGGTCTGGGGAGGGTGGGATGTAGGCACACCTTACCCCTATCCCTAGGGATAGAGAGGCTGCTTCCAGTGAGACCCTTGGCTCCAAAACACACAGGAAAGAAAGAAAAAAAAATAGAACATGAGGTGTATGTGTGTGTGTATGAAGCTACCAATATAACATGAGTGGTGAAAGAGTGCATGATAAACAAGACAAATATAACAACACAAACATCCTATACAAATAGATACATATCTACGACTATACTCTACCCCTAAAAACACAATTGAACCCTCTCCTAAAAATCTTTAACCTTAATCCTACATCTCCACGAGCTCCTATCATGGACCATGTTCTCAAAGAGGTGCAATTTTTGCAAATCCTGCCTAATCCGCTCATCCCAAGTGATTTTGGGTCTGCCTCTACTCCTCCTCCCCTCCACCTCGAGAGTTTCAACTACTCTAACTGGCTCTATCGTCTGCCTCCTCTTCACATGCCCAAACCATCTCAATCTTCCCTCCTTTATCTTATCTGATATACTAGCTACTTCTAACCTCTCCCTAAAAACATCATTTCTTATCCGATCTAACCTTGTGTGCCCACACATCCATCTTAGCATTCTCATCTCTGCCACCTGCATCTTGCGTGCTTGTACTTCCTTAATGGCCCAACTGTCGGTTCCGTATAACATAGCAGGTCTAATTGCAACCCTATAAAATTTCCCTTTCAATTTTGTTGGGAACCTTCTATCGCACAATACCCCAGTGGCAGCTCTCCACCTACACCATCCAACTTGGATGCGGTGGGCAACGTCACTATCTATCTCCCCATCCCTCTGAACAAACGATCCTAGATACTTGAACTTATTGACCTGCGGAACCACTTGACCATCAATGGTGATCTGAATGTCCTCAACGTTGTCTACTCCACTAAAGTCACAATATAGGTACTCAGTCTTAGATCGACTAATCCTTAAACCTCTGCCCTCTAAAGCTGCTCGTCACTCTTCTAACCTCGCATTCAGGCTTTGTTTACTATCAGCAACTAACACAATATCATCTGCGAAAAGCAGGCACCACGAAAGAGCCTCCTGAATTGACTTTGTCAACTCATCTTGGATAACTGCAAATAGAAAAGGGCTCAAAGCAGACCATTGGTGAAGTCCTACCTCCACCGGGAAAGACTCAGTATCCCCTACAGGCGCTCGGACAGTAGTCTCGATCCTAACATACATATCCCTAATTAAGTCTATATACTTCCCAGAAACCCCTCTACTCTCCAAACTATCCCAAATCAGTCTACGTGGCACACTGTCATAGGCCTTTTCAAGATCAATGAATACCATGTGTAGGTCCCGTTTCTTCTCCCTATACTTCTCCATCAATCTCCTTAGAATATGTATTGCTTCCGTAGTCGATTGCCCTGGCATGAAACCAAATTGGTTTACCGTGACTTGAGTTTCTCTTCTGATTCTCGTCTCAATTATTCTCTCCCATAATTTCATAGTGTGTCCTAGCAACTTAATCCCCCTGTAATTCCCACAACATTGGGCGTCCCCTTTGTTCTTATACACAGGAACTACTACACAATTCCTCCATTGATCTGGCATTTTCCCCGATTTGAAAATAAAATTGAATAAAATAGTTAGCCAATGTACTCCTTCTTCTCCCAAGCATTTCCATACCTCAATCGGTATGTTATCTGGCCCAACTGCCTTAGCCCTTCCCATCTTTCTAAGAGCTGTTCTCACCTCATCCCGTGTGATACGTCGACAGTAGCCGTTATTCCGTAGTTGCCTTTGAGTGGGTGAATCATCATTTTCTTGTTGGTAGTCCCTCCAGCCATTGAAAAGATTGTAGAAGTACGTTTGCCATCTCATCTTAATGTCGTGTTCTTTGACCAAAACGCATCCATCCTCTCCCTTTAAAAACTTCACTGCTCCTAGGTCCTGCCTTCTACGTTCTCTAGCTTTTGCAATCTTGAACATGTCATGCTCCCCCTCTTTTGTTTCCAGTCGATCATACATCTGCTTGTAAGCTGCGTTCTTCGCCTCTGACACTGTCTTCTTCGCTTCTCTCTTGGCCTCTTTATACATACTACAAATATGGTCCTTAAAAGAACGGTTTTCTAAAAGGGGTTGGTTAAATGCACCCCCTTTTTTACTAGTTATACCCCCTTTCTAAAATTATAATTTAAAGTTGTTAAATTTCACCCCTCTAAACACTTCAAATATTGTTTTTGAAAACTACCGTGTTTCTATAATTTGAATACACTTTCTCTTGCTAGTATTTATTATTTTTCTATAAAACGTCATTAAAATTAATAAAAAATATTTTTTATACAATAAACAGGGTTTCAGATCTTTTTTTTGAAAAAAAAAAACAGTTGCTTTTATATTTTTTATTTATTTCGTATTTTAGTTCTCTCATCTTTCTATTTCCATTTCTATTTTTATTAGTATTATTATTATATTAAAATGTTTTTTAATATAATTAACAACTTTTATATATTAAAAGTAATAAGACGTAAAAAGAAAATAAAACGTTATTTAAGTTGGCTGGCTTTAAAGCTTCATTTAAATTTTTGTGTATTATTGTTTATACAAACTGAATTCGAATACTCACTTCAAGCCGCTATGAACAAAAAAAAATCCCATTTCAAAACTAAAATGACTCGCTTTAGTTTAAAAGGTAAGAAAACGATTATTTTTCAAATAATCAAAAAAAGTTTCTTTTTAAATAAAATAACGTTTTAAAAACAAATACTAGTAATAATAATTAAAGATAAAAAATGAAAGAAAAACAAAAGGGTTTGAATTATATTAATGTGAAAGTTGAAGGAGGGGGTACGCTCAGTAGAAAAGGGGGTACATTTAGCAGCACATTTTCTAAAATTCATTATCTGTTGCACAAATTAATGGAACACATTTTTAGCAAGCAACTCGATTCTATTAGAGAACCAAATATAAAGTCCTACTAACCTTTCTCAAGCATATAGTCAAGTGACCTAGCTTTCGATTCTCAATGCCAATGGTGGTTGTTATTATCAAACCCACTAATTAAGTCACCATTAAATGAAATATTATTCTCTCCATTTAACCAATCAATCAAGATGAATGACCGTCCATAATTCTTACCCAAAGATCAAGCCCTTGACCATCCATGATTCTTGCCCAAAGATCAAGCCCTTGTAATTATTTTGTAATCATTGTTTGTATCGTTGTACCTCTATATATTGTGTTGTGAATAACTAGAATGTATCCTTGATTCAATCAAAGCTTATACAGTATCAAGAGCTTAAAGCTCCTACGAGCTAAACACTCTTCGATCCTGCCACTTTTTTTTCGATCAGCCATGGCAGCAGCCCACCCGATTGTTCACATAATACCTCGCAACAACCAAAATCGCCAACCACCCACCCATGATAATCGCCCAACCCGAAACCCAAATCCACCTACAAACCGAAACCAAGGGCCACCCCGAACTACCAATAACAACACTCGCCCAACTCGCAACAATAACACCTATTGCTACTATTGTAATATTCCCGGACATGACACTAAAGATTGCCGCAAACTTAGTCGCTTCCTACGAGAACACAATGTCTCGCCTCAAAATAACAACACCCCAGTGGTTAACTGCACCACCCCTCACCCAATGGCTACAACCCCATCTTGGATGTGGGACATCGGTACGTCCAATAACACCGCGAACAACAACCAACAATTTCCCGTTCTTTCCAAATACGGAGGACCCAATGTGATCGTGCTAGGTGATGGTAAAACTCTCCCTATAACTCATATTGCTCAAACAACTATTCCAACAAAATCTTGCCCACTTCTTTTAAATAACATTTTAATTGCTCCTAATCTTCGAAATAATCTTATTTCCGTTGCCAAAGTTTGTCGTACTAATCGTGTTTCTGTTGAATTTTTCCCTATCATTTTTTGTCAAGGATCTACGCAAGGGGCGCGTCTCATGCGGGGAGTGAACGTCAATGATGTCTACTATGGACCAATCTCCTTGTCTCCTCAAGTCAACAACACCCAAACAAACTCTCTTCTCATGTGGCACTACACACTTGGACATCCATCGCTTCAAGTGTTTAAGTCTTTAATTTCTAGATTAGGACTTAGTAGTAATAAGGTGACCCATGAGTCTTTTCATTGCACTTCATGTTCACTAGATAAAAGCCACAAACTACCTTTTGGCAAAAATTCTTTTGTTGCTAATCAACCACTACAACTTCTCTGCTCCGACGTATGGGGTCCCGTAAAAACGTCAATAGATGGCTTTAAATACTATGTCATTTTTGTTGACTATTTTTCCAAATACATTTGGTTATACCCAATCAAACGAAAATCTGATGTCAAAATTCTTTTTCCACAATTTAAATCTCTTGTTGAAAATTTTTTAAAAACCAACATTGTTGCGTTATTCACTGATAATGGGGGTGAATATGTGGGTCTCTCACCATATCTTGCCTCTCAAGGTATCTCCCATTACACGACACCACCTCACACACCGGAACAAAACGGTATTGCCGAACGACGTCACCGACACGTTGTTGAAACCGGCCTCGCATTACTCCACTACTCCCACTTACCACAACATTTTTGGTCTCATGCTTTTCAAACCGCTACTCACCTCATAAACCGTTTATCTACACCCATTCTCCACAACAACTCACTCTATGATGTGTTGTTCAAAACCGACCCTACCTATTCCAAACTTAAACCTTTTGATTGCCTTTGTTACCCATGGCTAAAACCATATGCCACTTCAAAACTACAATCACGGTCCACGGCATGCATCTTTCTTGGATACTCCTCCTCTAAGGCGGCATTCAAATGCTATGACCCTCTAAATCAAAAACTTTATCACTCTCGACATGTTCAATTCATTCCCCACATCTTTCCATCCCAAACCACCAACTCCAACCCTCTACATGTGTCCTTCGACACCTTTTTAAACCCGACATCCTCGGTTCCCATTCCCTCCCCACCGCCTACATCTCCTGCCCAAAACTCTCCACCCACTATTCACACTTCCCACTCTACCCAACCCACTCCATCACCCGAAGCCCAACAATATACACCAACCGAAGCCCAAGCAACCACCCCACCTCACTAAACCTCCCACGCCCCAGTATCATCTCCCTTATAACTCCACGGCCTATCTCCAACCTCCCCGGCCCATACACCACCCTCCACTTCCACCGTCCCCCCTCTCTGCCCAATGCCCAAGCCCACTGACCGTGTGACAACTCGTATTTTAGAACCTTCCTTTGTATTTCGATTTAACCTGTATGAACTCTATGTGATTATGTGATATGTGATTTTAAGGGAATGTATGTTTTATTTTGTTATGTGTTGGTGTATGATATGGGTATATATAACTTAGTCGCACAACGCTAGTCCAATTGCACAAGCCCTTTTGTGCACACCACTCTCGGCCCACTATCCTTGAACTCGAAACCAAGGGCAGCCCAAGGAAAGGGTTCGGCCCACTCCTTTTACACGCATACAAGCACCCATGTGTGGGGTTTTATTTCTCATAACTTGCAAAATACACAACACACGAAAACCCTAGTTCCCTCCTCTCCTCTCTCTCTTGTTCGACGGCAATCCTCGCAGCCGAAGCCCCCATCTCGATCAACCTAGTTCTTTGGCTTTCCGGTTAGTGATGCATCTTTATTAGTTACTATGATTTTGATTTGCTATGATTTGATATGTAATCTAGGGTTGCATGCTAGTAGTTATGTTGTTAGAGATTGTGATCATGAATTGGAAATTATGTGTTCAAGTGCTATATACATATGATGGATGGAACTGTTTGGTTGATGGACAGAATGATGATTTATGATAAACTAGGACCGAATACATATTAATGGGATGTGATCTTGATTAAATGTCTAGTCGATTGGTTTGATTTGGCATGAGGGATTGTATGATGGTTTAGGTTGCATATTGGTATTCGAATTCTATAATCTGATGATCTGATTATAAGCTTTGCATGAGGATTGTTTTTTCATGATTTGGATAATAGCTAGGGTTCATATGAATTCATGAGAAAATGTACTGTTTGATCCGTTTGAATGAGTTAGATTTTAATTTCTGTTATGATTGCCAAACATATGATTGGGATGATTTTTGGAAGTTATCGATTTTAAAGGAATTGAAATTAATTGCATGAATTAAGGAAAGTATGTAACTGATCGCACAAGCCCTCTCGATCGCACAAGATCAGGTCACACAAGACCTGATCTGATCGCATAAGGTGCATCGCACAAGCAGGGTGTAACCACATGAAGCCCAGTGTACAACTATGAAATGCATGATCGCACAAGACCTGTGGATCGCACAAGACAATGCCGATCGCACACGTCTTGGGCCACATACAACTGTTTGAATTTTAGTGTGATGCTGGGCCTTAAAGCCCAAAACCTCAACCGCACAAGCTTAAGTAGATCACACAAGTTGATTTTCTGTTTATTTGTTGGGCCGGGTTTATGTTGGATCGCACAACATGTTGTGGATCGCACAAGGCTGTGCTGAACGCACAACATGTTGGCCGGGTATTATTGGGCTTCAATGGGTGAATCGCACAAGTCCGGATATGATATGTACTTGACTGTTAACGTGTTGCCATGATCATTACGTGTTGTAACCTGTTAGATTATGTGTAAGACTTACGTGCACTACTTGAACCTAGACCTGACTTGTATGGTAACCATGTTAGGACGTGGTTGACCACATATAGCTCAAGTGACCATTTTGTTTATCCGCCGAGCAAACCAAGGTGAGTTCACACACTTTCTAAGGCATGGGATTCCCGGTGGTTGGGAATGGGTTAAAGAATTAAAACGGAACCTACATATCCTCCTTGGGTAGGATATGTACCTCCATCCTCCATGGGTAGGATGCCAATGTTAATCATGCGTATTCTACTTGGGTAGAATACGTACGTTCATCCTCCTTGGGTAGGACAACAACCTTAAACTTACTAGACAAAACTCTATCATAAGTCCCTCATTTTTATATCAAGTTAATCGCCGGGCCAATGGCGAGCGGGTCATTAGTTAATAGCGCTATTAGGGTTGACAAGCCTCACACCGTGCCGGTAGGACGGGCGTGTACTTATGGAATATGGCAAACCATCAATGATGATAGACATTGACGTAGGGTACAACTTATTTTCGTCAGTTGTCGATATGGTAACGATCTAGTGGTTCACATGGGGAAGCCCCCACTGATTATGGATATGGTTTGGGAAACAAGATATTGGTTAACTCGTGGTTTACGAAACAACTTATGGTTTTCAAAACAAACTGGTAAAACTAAACAACCAACTATGAACTCGCTCAACTTTGTTGTTGACTCGTTGTTACATGCCTTGCAGGTCGTTAGGTACTTAGCTGGAGCTTGCACAGGAGGACGAGGTCGTTGTGGAACATGGACTGTTGAGTTCCATGCTAAACCTTATGAACTAATAACTTATGTTTTGGTTTTCACTTTTATGCTTCCGCTGGTAACTTGACCTGATTAATTTTTGGCACCAATTGTATTGATTGGTTGGGTTTTTATTTACTTTATCAAATGTTCAATATGATTGGTGGCTTGATCCTGGTCATGTCACGCCTCCTGCGGTGATACTCCGCGTGTGGATTTTGGGGGTGTGACAGATTGGTATCAGAGCCATTGGTTATAGTGAACTTGGATTTAAAAAGGGAAAAAGCTTTATGACAAAACCAGACTAAAACCTGTACAGTGCTCAATGATCCACAACGACGCTTCGCTCCACGTGCAAGGCAAAACACTAGGTGGTATGATTTAAGTTTATATTGCTTACTTGCTAGATTACTTTGGTGTAGTGTGCTGTTTATGGTATGTTTATTTAGAATAGTAGCATGCTACCTGTTAGCCCTACTGCGTTCCCCCATGACACGCAATTGTTTAACTACTTGACAAGTGGTGGTCAAACCCCTTTCTAATTTCTCATCACCTGCTACTACTGTTTATGCGTTCTATCTATTCATACGCTTATCTCGACATGACGTCGCCATCTGACCCTCCGTACATTCGGTTTGTACGCCAACATTCACGAAGACCTCGCTCGAACGAACTCTGGTTTAGGAGAACTATACCCACGCATCCCTGTTGACAAACCTCAGCATCTCCACTGGTCGTTGTTATTAGAAATGAAGCAGCCACAGTTGCACGCGTCTGTCATTTTGCAACTCGCAACCTTACCAACCAAATTTTGTTTTGGACAAGTGATATACTTCCGCAACCGTGATGCAACGAACTTCCCTTTTTGTGCCATGCCGCCCTGCACCGCTACTGAAAATTACTTCTAGACAACAGATTAGCTGGTTGAATCCTTCGGATATTGTTGGACCCCTGTTATCACTCGATTCTTCGTATGAACCTCATTAATTTCCTGTTCCTTCGATTTGGCAACCGATTTAACGAAGCGTCCGCAACCATAGCACGATTTGCAAGACTACCTTATTACCCTTTTGGATGGTTTATTCTTAAACTACTTGATTAGCTCTCTCGTGTACTCAACTTAACGAATGGATGCCATTACTGGTGAAATAGTCTTCAAGACTTTTGGGAACGGAGATGGGGATCACTCAACCTATCGGCGAGCATGATAATTTATACCTCTACTTGACCCACCTTACACTACAAGAGACGTACTTTAATTTCATGATAGTCTTCTTACCTATGCGGAATCTTTGCACTAGCTCTGGCACCAACACGTGATTACTTATTATTGGTATGTCTGTTTTCTACCCTTGGCTTAGACCAAACCATCACACCCTTAACACAGTGACATTATGTTCTCGTTCCTCCATGACGAGCCACTGAAGCAAACACTCTCTAGCTTAGAGAATTTGGAAGGCCCGACTCCCGATCATTGGTGATCACTCATCGAAACCTTGAGAATGGTGATGTAATGTTGATACGATCATACTCTCTTGAGCGCGTTTTCACATCCTTTCTTTGGAACTTCATACGCTGACGCACTTTGGATTCAATGACATGACCTAAGGAAACCCCCCTGACTTAGTTGCTTACTTGATGAGACATAAACACACCTAAGTTCACGGATTCAGGTGAATTGTTCCTTCTTCGCATGTGGGCGAGTCCAACAACTCCTAGTGGAAGTCTTAGTGAATCTTAACGCTACACACTTGTACGACAACCATGCTGCTAAGTTAAATTCTTGTTCTGATTGATTTAACCCCGTAACAACTATATGTGACGAACGACATACTTTATCTTAACTATACCCAACTCGCTTACAACCAGCTGTACCTTCGACAACGGGTGAACCCCTGCTGTGGATTCTCAAACGCTTATTCATCGATTGAGACTGATTCTTCTTATGTTTCCACATCCATGCACGATGTACTTTTGGGATTCTGTGATCCTAACAACAATCCCCGTGGACACTCGCTTGGACAAGTTACACTCTACGAATATTACTAGATAAGCTTTGGGGCCACACATGTGATGATGCCACAAGTACTGTTCTTCGAACTTGATACGACCGATATGGATTCTCAGACGCGACGTTCGAACCTAGTCTAACCTAATGGATATGTCACTTGTTCTTATCGACGACACCCTGACCTACTCCAAGAGTCAAGAGGAACACGAGCGTCATTTATGGAACTTCTTTGAGAAAACAGTTTTATGCAAAGTTTTCAGAATGCGACTTTTGGCTTCGTGAAGTACATATCTTAGGCCACGTGGTTATTGAGGATGGGATTCACGTTGGTCCATCCAAGGCTGACTCAATCCAGAACTGGCCTGCACCTCGAACACCAGCTAAAACCTGTCAAATCTTGGGATTGGCAGGATACTACAGAAGGTATACCAAGGATCTCCCGAAGATTGCGCCGCCTCTTATTGTCCTCACACAGAAGAGTGTCACCTGTTGTTGAGGTGATGCTCAGGAATCTGCATTTCAACGGCTAAAGTTGAAACTTTATAGCGCACCTATCCTCTTGTTACCTGAAGGCACAGATGATTTTGGGACGCGTCAAACCAAGGACTTGGCTGGGAGATGATGCAACGTGAGGAAGTCATCGCCTACGCATCACACTAACATAAAGTTCACGAAAAGGACTACACTACTCACGATTGGGAGTTGGGAGCAGTAGTGTTTGCACACAAGATATGTAGACATTACTTGGACAGTACCAAGTACACCATTTATACCGATCACAAGAGTCTCCAGCATATTTTCGACCAGAAGGAATGGAGCATGCGACAGCGACGATGAACCGAACTCTTTAACAATTTCGAATGCGCAATCAAGTACCATCCAGGTAGAGCCAATGTTGTGGCTGACGCCCTCAGTAGAAAGGAAATCAAACCTAAGCGTGTACGTGCGTCACAGCTTACCGTTCACCCCAGCCTTTCCACCCAAATCCGTAATGCTCAGGTTGAAGCATTGGAAGAAGGAAACCTTTTAGCTAAGTCCATGCGGGGCATGGAAAAGTGACTTAAACCCAGGGAAGGCAGTACCTACTATTTCATGGAATGTGACTGGATTCCATTCTTTGGAAACTTACGAGAACTTGTGATGGGCGAAGCACGCAAGTCTCGCTACTCGGTGCATCCTGGTTCTGGCAAGATGAACCAAGACCTCGGAACTCTCTACTTGTGACACCTGTGTCACTGCGACCATCAAAAAAATACCAAACCAATGAAATATTGTATTTCATACTTTGGACTTGTATAAATATGTGTATCTTTTGCACATATCAACTCTTGTTCGATTTCAAGCTCTAAATCGCTTTCTGGAAGGTTATACGTGCACTGATGCGTAAATATAACCATTTTAATGCAATAAATACTCTGGAATAGTGACATAGGCTTAACATACCTTAAATAACCTCTACATACCTTAGAAATAAGTTTTGGAGGGTTTGGTATGCCGAAATCAAGTTAATTCGCTTACAGGGACTAAATTTGACAAACTACGAAAGTATGCCAATTTGAACTGTAACAGACATTCCGAAACATGACCATAAGTTAAACATACCATAAATATCCTTTACATAGCTTAGAAATAGGCTTTAAGGGGTTCGGTGTGCTAAAATAAACTTTTGGGTCATTCAGGGACTAAAAGCGTCAAAAAAGTGCATAAGTTTGCAATTTCGCGCATAACTTACGTTCTGAATACATCCGGACATCCAAAAACTTATGTAAGCATTAAAATATTTTATTTTAGTGTTTGGCAGAAGAAAAATCCATTCATCACGCAATTTGGATCGTTTATCGCGCTTATGCACATTCCGTCGTAATTAACCGAACATCGCGATCGTACGACCAAACGAACTGACATCCAAGATATTTTTGAGCATGGTTTGAGTTCCCTATACTTTAACTTCATTTTAGAGCTTTGAAATGGGGTTAACGGGGCTTAAACGTGTCAAAAATGCATCGAATAGCAAGTTTGGAGCTTCAGCGGCCTGTTCTGCCATTTTTGAAAGTATCAGACCTGCAAGGTCCTTACGGACCGTAAGGTTCTAAGTCTTACGGTCCGTAAGCAGGGTTCAGATAGTAGAAACTTGTTTAAACAGCTATTAACAACTGTTACCCTCTCTTGATCACCTTGCACATGGCTTTTCCTGAGTATGAGGGGCCATTTTGAGGTACCATGGGGTTATCAACACTTGTATGGTTGAGATCGAATCATGGTTTACGAGGAACGATCTTAACGGTTCAAGAAATCCTATAAATACCCCTCACCCATTTCACTCATTCCCTCACATTTGATCTGATTCTTGCTCTCTAAGTGGAAGTATATGCTTCCTACCTGAGAGTGAATCAGGTCAAATACTTGCGGGGACCCTCTGTAAGTGTTCCTTCGTTCTTTTCATTCGTTTTAGCATGAAAGTCAAACTTTGTTTGACTTTCTGCATTGACCAAATTATGGTCAATGCAAAGTTCGTTTGAACTTCATAACGTGAGCGTAATCACGATGGTCATAGTCCCTAGTGACTATACCTACTGATTACCACGTTATCTAGGCTCAGTGACGAGTCGTAGTTTCGGACAAAATGCGCATTCGTGCGTATTTTGTAACCAAACTACTCTTGGGTATCAAAACCGTTTGTTTTGATACCACACCTGTTTTCTAAACTTAGTTAAGCATGTTTTAACATGCTTAGCTCGTCACTTTTAGTTTAGTGCTTATATAGGGTCGTAAGGTAAGAGATCTAAACAATCGCTTATACTTTCGAACCCGACCCGTTTGGTCGATCATTAGGATCCGACCAAACACATTAGGTGACCATAGAGTATAGGGAATAACCTTCCGAGGTTATACCTTATGGTCACGACGTTTAGTTAGTTATATGATAGGTAGTTTATATGCCTTAGGTAAATGACCAAAATGCCCTTTTTACGCCAAAACTCATTTTAAGTATATGTAACATAACTTTTGACATCTAAACTGATTTGACAACAATATTAAACATGTTAAGGCATATTTTACTTGTCATAGGACTAGTTAGGCGGTCCGAACGCGTTTCACGCGAACGACGCGTTAAAGTAGCATAAGCTACGTAAACGGGTCGTAATGGGTCATAAGCACTTAGGTTAGGTTTCATTTTAGTATGTAGGCTTTGTTAAACCATATTACATGAGATCCCATACTCATTTGGTTTACGAGCCCTCATTCTATCCGATCCTCCGATTTAGGTCCGGTTTATTAATGTAGTTACCTATATTAGGTGCCGTTTGATTCCGTGATCTTCTAGCATTGCTTGGTGGTTATCCTAGGACTATTGAGTAATCTCAAGTGAGTACATAGATCCCTCTTTTACTGTTTTCAAACTGTTTTGGGGTGGAACACATGTGCCTACTTGTTACTTTCATGCTTTCCTGTTTTCACATCATATACTTGCTATGTTCATTAGTACGCTTATAGTACATGATTTCATTGTGTTTTTGCTATGTATGTTCTTTGTGTGCATACTTAGTACATTGTTTTACATTACATTTTATGCTATGTATGTCCATCGAGTGCATACTTAGTACATTTTTTACATTACATCACATCACATGCTATGTATGTTCATTTGTTGCATACTTAGTACATTTGTTATTTATCACATGCTTACATTTTGGTATGACATTTGGTTTGTTTAAATGGGACAATATACATTCATTAACACCGATCATGCTGCTCGTTAGTAGGTAATGGTACCATAGGACTTGACAACTCCCATTCCTGAAATCCTAGGTTTGTTTGGATTAGAAGGAATGACCGAATCCGACTACATTTCTAGGTGGACCTTAGACTTTGTGCTAGGGTTTATTCTACAGTCACAAGGCTTGGATGTATGCATTTTCACATTACCGCATAAATGTTTATATTCAGTATAGCATGCATTTCCACAAGACATAACGTTGATTTAAACCACGTTTTACTTCAATACATTGTTTTGTGCATTTTTACCTATGGTTTAGTTGATACATAATTCACTTGCCATACATGACATTTTGTTTACACATTTCATAATTGACATTTTGACATAAACATTTTAACATGATTTACACAAAGACATTTGACAAATGGTTTAGACAAGGGCAATTTACATTGGTGGTTTGTTTGGGTAAGTGATTGGAGTAACGAGGCGTGTGTAATATGATACAAGCATGGTGGATACGCCGCTGGTACTTCCTATATATAAGTTCTTGTATGATATTACATATCGTAGCGTTATTTAAATCATTTCAGTTTAGACATATAACATTTTTATTCAAATAACATATTTTTCACAAAACATTGGTTTACAAACAACTTATCTTATACAAACTCATTTTACTTGGTTATTCATTTAATCTTACATTATTCTTTTACATATCATCTACTTTATCATCGTTTTTCAAATGATTTATAAAACAAAACATTTTACAAGGATCATGACTGACTTTTGGTTAAACAACTTTTTCTAAACTTATAAGTCATGAATCCTATTTTCACAAAACCTATGTATCTCACAGGCATTTTTATGCTGACGTACCTATTTTCACATGTGTTTTCAGGAAATGATGCATAGGATTGATCAAGATACACTTAGACAGACTTGGGCTTTAATGACATTAAAAGATGCAAGACTAGTTAATTATGTTGTACTTCTTTGTTTGTTAAGACATTGTAACACTTTTAATCAATAAAACAATAATTCAATTTCCATGTGTTATGAAACAATGATTCTGTTACAACACTCCCCGACGTTTCCGCCACGTTTCGTCGTCTTACGTGGTCGGGGTGTGACAGAAAAGTTGGTATCAGAGCCAATGGTTATAGGGAATTAGGTTATTAGTAATACTTTGACCTTGACTATAACCTTCCTAGGACCCTAACGCGAGTTATCTCGTGTTTAGTCTCAAAACAATACCGTCACTTATTCTTAGGTGACAACCACAATAAGAACACAAATTTCAATCCTGCTTTGAAAACTAATCATCTGTTCTAGGATGATTGATTGTAAGGTTTTGAACCTTCAAAGTTTTCAAAATCTCGTCAAAGTTGGGTCTAAATAATGTGAACACGTGCAAACTGGAAGAGTGGGTGCCTGTACCCTGGGTCTTCTGTCTAAGGCTAGAGTGTTCGTACAAATCCGCAGTATCGGACCAGTCACTCTTACCTGGGAACTCTTGGGGTGAGTATCCACTCATAGGCGAGCATGTCTTCACGATACATTATATTGACACGCTTACTTTGATTAGTCACTGTCTCATTTGTTTGCCTTTGGTAACAAACAAATGGTCACAATCTACAGGCCTTGTCATTTTCTTTTGACTATCTTTTGCTTGTTTCCTCCTATGCCTTTCATTATCTTCAAGATGCCTCATCATCGCAACAACACTCAAATGTCCGAACCAGGTGCTGCAATTACCCAGCGAATAGGCGTCGTACTCCAGAGGACCGTTGATTTAGCTATCACCATGACTCGCCTCAGGGATGAAGCTGTATAAGGGAACTGCTCCTTGGTGAAATCAATGCCATCTTCATCATCCGAATCAAATACCCTGTTTCAAATGTACCCACGGTGGACGATGGAGACATTTGGTTAACATGTGCCGCTTTCCAATCCAAAGCAAAGCTGTTACAAATCCTGCTGCTGCTCAACCTTCAATTTCTGCTTCATATGTCACCTTGGCATATCTAGCGCCTCAACCTCATGAACTTTCTACCTTGTGTATCGACGTAAGCACGCCTAGTGCAAGGTGTCGGAACACCTCTCGTTACACAAACTCCAAAATCCATGTAGGATCTTTCTATCCTCATAATTAGATCCTTGTGGATGGGTGTCATTCATCGGAGTCCTTAATTGAGTTCCTTGTATGATTCAATACGTACATCACGATTCAATAAGGACAAAGCCGAATTCCTATTAAGATTTTCATATCTTCATAGATAGATTCTTGAAAATGATTAAAGTGCCAAATGAAATCCACGGATTGGATTCCTGGTGTGCTTTAAATATCCGTGTCCAAAGATAACAAATTAAAGGTCAAGTTAAACAACTATGTGATTATGTGCTTATGTGTTTCCTTTTATGTTTTTGTGTAATCCAAGTTTTGTTATCCAAATCCTCGTAGAATCTTCCATATCTTCGTATAAGGGATTCATAGTAGGATATCCAAAGGTACTATATTAAATCCTCAATGGGCTTTTACGTAATAGTAAAGATCCTTGGATTATATTGTAGTATTCCATAATTAGACCCCTTGAGTGGTCTAGTTAAACAGATTGATCCAAAAATATGGTTAGGAATATCATGTGATGAAATAGCTGAAAAGACTCCTTGGTGGTCTAATTAAAAGAGATCATTTGTCGATCTAATTAAAAGGACCCTATGATATTCTAATCATACTCATCACAGGTTTAATTTTTCTTCCCCTTCACATTACAAAACAAATTGTGCGGACTGTGCAAGGAATTGCGTAATTATGGATGCATACGTAATTATGGAATTTAGTGCACAGAAACCACAGCAAGTTTTGTCATGTATCTAGAGTTAACCCTGTTCATTTTCGTTTCTGAAGAAATTGTGGAAAATGACTCTTTCTGTTCATTTTCGTTTCTGAAGAAATTGTGGAAAATGACTCTTTCCGTTCATTTTCGTTTCTGAAGAAATTGTGGAAAATGACTCTTTCTGTTCATTTTTCGTTTCTGAAGAAATTGTGGAAAATGACTCTTTCCGTTCATTTTCGTTTCTGAAGAAATTGTGGAAAATGACTCATTCCGTTCATTTTCGTTTCTGAAGAAATTGTGGAAAATGACTCATTCCGTTCATTTTCCTTTCTGAAGAAATTGTGGAAAATGACTCTTTCTGTTCATTTTTCGTTTCTGAAGAAATTGTGGAAAATGACTCATTCCGTTCATTTTCGTTCCTGAAGAAATTGTGGAAAATGACTCTTTCTGTTCATTTTTGTTTCTGAAGAAAATGACTCATTTCGTGCATTTTCGTTTCTGAAGAAGATGACTCATTCCGTGCATTTTCGTTTCTGAAGAAGATGACTCATTCCGTGCATTTTCGTTTCTGAACAAAATGACTCATTTCGTTCATTTTCGTTTCTGAAGAAAATGACTCATTCCGTGCATTTTCGTTTCTGAAGACAATGACTCATTCCGTGCATTTTCGTTTCTGAAGAAGATGACTCATTCCGTGCATTTTCGTTTCTGAAGAAGATGACTCATTCCGTGCATTTTCGTTTCTGAAGAAGATGACTCATTCCGTTCATTTTCGTTTCTGAAGAAAATGACTCATTCCGTTCATTTTCGTTTCTGAAGAAAATGACTCATTCCGTGCATTTTCGTTTCTGAGGAAGATGACTCATTCCGTGCATTTTCGTTTCTGAAGAAGATGACTCATTCCGTGCATTTTTGTTTCTGAAGAAGATGACTCATTCCGTGCATTTTTGTTTCTGAAGAAGATGACTCATTCCATGCATTTTCGTTTCTGAAGAAGATAACTCATTCCGTTCATTTTCGTTTCTGAAGAATATCCATCGAGGGAAATGAATATCCTTGTTTATTCCTTCATTTTCCATTTTCTAAAGAATGCCTGTTGAAAATAACTCCGTTCATTTTTCATTTCTGAAAAATGTCCATTAAAGAGAAATAACAGGATTATGCCTTGTTTATCTTTGATGGTTATTTAACACAAAGTCACAGACAGACTCCTACGAATTAATTTCGAGACGAAATTCCCTAAAGTAGGGGAGACTATGACACCTGTGTCACTGTGACCATCAAACAAATACCAAACCAATGAAATATTGTATTTTATACTTTGGACTTGTATAAATATGTGTATCTTTTGCACATATCAACTCTTGTTCGATTTCAAGCTCTAAATCGCTTTCTGGAAGGTTATACGCGCACTGATGCGTAAATATAACCAGTTTAATGCAATAAACACTCTGGAATAGTGACATAGGTTTAACATAACTTAAATAACCTCTACATACCTTAGAAATAAGTTTTGGAGGGTTTGGTATGCCGAAATCAAGTTAATTCGCTTACAGGGACTAAATTTGACAAACTGCGAAAGTATGCCAATTTGAACTGTAATAGACATTCCGGAACATGACCATAAGTTAAACATACCATAAATATCCTTTACATAGCTTATAAATAGGCTTTAAGGGGTTCGGTGTGCTAAAATAAACTTTTGGGTTATTCAGGGACTAAAAGCATCAAAAAGGGCATAAGTTTGCAATTTCACGCATAACTTACGTTCTGAATACATTCGGACATCCAAAAATTTATGTAAGCATTAAAATATTTTATTTTAGTGTTTGGCATAAGAAAAATCCATTCGTCACGCAATTTGGATCGTTTATCGCGCTTATGCGCATTCCGTCGTAATTAACCGAACATCGCGATCGTACGACCAAACGAACTGACATCCGAGATATTTTTGAGCATATTTTGAGTTCCCTATACTTTAAATTCATTTTAGAGCTTTGAAATTGGGTTAACGGGGCTTAAACGTTTCAAAAATGCATCGAATAGCAAGTTTGGGGCTTCCGGGGCCTGTTCTGCCATTTTTGAAAGTATCAGACCTGCAAGGTCCTTACGGACCGTAAGGTTCTAAGTCTTACGGTCCGTAAGTAGGGGTCAGACAGCAGAAACTTGTTTAAACAGCTGTTAACAGTTGTTACCCTCTCTTGATCACCTTGCACATGGCTTTTCCTGAGTATGAGGGGCCATTTTGAGGTACCATGGGGTTATCAACACTTGTATGGTTGAGATCGAATCACGGTTTACGAGGAACGATCTTAACGGTTCAAGAAATCCTATAAATACCCCTCACCCATTTCACTCATTCCCTCACATTTGATCTGATTCTTGCTCTCTAAGTGGAAGTATATGCTTCCTACCTGAGAGTGAATCGGGTTAAATACTTGCGGGGACCCTCTGTAAGTGTTCCTTCGTTCTTTTCATTCGTTTTAGCATGAAAGTCAAACTTTGTTTGACTTTCTACATTGACCAGTTTATGGTCAATGCAAAGTTCGTTTGAACTTCATAACGTGAGCGTAATCACGATGGTCATAGTCCCTAGTGACTATACCTACTGATTACCACGTTATCTAGGCTCAGTGACGAGTCGTAGTTTCGGCCAAAATGCCCATTCATGCGTATTTTGTAACCAAACTACTCTTGGGTATCAAAACCATTTGTTTTGATACCAAACCTGTTTTCTAAACTTAGTTAAGCATGTTTTAACATGCTTAGCTCGTCACTTTTAGTTTAGTGCTTATATAGGGTCGTAAGGTAAGCGATCTAAACAATCGCTTATACTTTCGAACCCGACCCGTTTGGTCGATCATTAGGATCCGACCAAACACATTAGGTGACCATAGAGTATAGGGAATAACCTTCCGAGGTTATACCTTATGGTCACGACGTTTAGTTAGTTATATGATAGGTAGTTTATATGCCTTAGGTAAATGACCAAAATGCCCTTTTTACGCCAAAACTCATTTTAAGTATATGTAACATAACTTTTGACATCTAAACTGATTTGACAAAAATATTAAACATGTTAAGGCATATTTTACTTGTCATAGGACTAGTTAGGCGGTCCGAACGCGTTTCACCCGAACGACGCGTTAAAGTAGCATAAGCTACCTAAGCGGGTCGTAATGGGTCATAAGCACTTAGGTTAGGTTTCATTTTAGTATGTAGGCTTTGTTAAACCATATTACATGAGATCCCATACTCATTTGGTTTACGAGCCCTCATTCTATCCGATCCTCCGATTTAGGTCCGGTTTATTAATATAGTTACATATATTAGGTGTCGTTTGATTCCGTGATCTTCTAGCATTGCTTGGTGGTTATCCTAGGACTATTGAGCAATCTCAAGTGAGTACATAGACCCCTCTTTTACTGTTTTCAAACTGTTTTGGGGTGGAACACATGTGCCTACTTGTTACTTTCATGCTTTCCTGTTTTCACATCATATACTTGTTATGTTCATTAGTACGCTTATAGTACATGATTTCATTGTGTTTTTGCTATGTATGTCCTTTGTATGCATACTTAGTACATTGTTTTACATTACCTTTTATGCTATGTATGTCCATCGAGTGCATACTTAGTACATTGTTTTACATTACATTTTATGCTATGTATGTCCATCGAGTGCATACTTAGTACATTGTTTTACATTACATCACATCACATGCTATGTATGTTCATTTGTTGCATACTTAGTACATATGTTATTTATCACATGCTTACATTTTGGTATGACATTTGGTTTGTTTAAATGGGACAATATACATTCATTAACACCGATCATGCCGCTCGTTAGTAGGTAATGGTACCATAGGACTTGACAACTCCCATTCCTGAAATCCTAGGTTTGTTTGGATTGGAAGGAATGACCGAATCCGACTACATTTCTAGGTGGACCTTAGACTTTGTGCTAGGGTTTATTCTACAGTCACAAGGCTTGGATGTATGCATTTTCACATTACTGCATAAATGTTTATATTCAGTATAGCATGCATTTCCACAAGACATAACGTTGATTTAAACCACGTTTTACTTCAATACATTGTTTTGTGCATTTTTACCTATGGTTTAGTTGATACATAATTCACTTGCCATACATGACATTTTGTTTACACATTTCATAATTGACATTTTGACATAAACATTTTAACATGATTTACACAAAGACATTTGACAAATGGTTTAGACATGGGCAATTTACATTGGTGGTTTGTTTGGGTAAGAGATTGGAGTAACGAGGCGTGTGTAATATGATACAAGCATGGTGGATACGCCGCTGGTACTTCCTATATATAAGTGCTTGTATGATATTACATATCGTAGCGTTATTTAAATCATTTCAGTTTAGACATATAACATTTTTATACAAATAACATATTTTTCACAAAACATTGGTTTACAAACAACTTATCTTATACAAACTCATTTTACTTGGTTATTCATTTAATCTTACAGTATTCTTTTATATATCATCTACTTTATCATCGTTTTTCAAATGATTTATAAAACAAAACATTTTACAAGGATCATGACTGACTTTTGGTTAAACAACTTTTTCTAAACTTATAAGTCATGAATCCTATTTTCACAAAACCTATGTATCTCACAGGCATTTTTATGCTGACGTACCTATTTTCACATGTGTTTTCAGGAAATGATGCATAGGATTGATCAAGATACACTTAGACAGACTTGGGCTTTAATTACATTAAAAGATGCAAGACTAGTTAATTATGTTGTACTTCTTTGTTTGTTAAGACATTATAACACTTTTAATCAATAAAACAATAATTCAATTTCCATGTGTTATGAAACAATGATTCTGTTACAACACTCCCCGACGTTTCCGCCACGTTTCGTCGTCTTACGTGGTCGGGATGTGACACTACCGGTGGCCCCTCATGAAGGCTAGTATAGCGACTTATGGAAGTAAATATTTGACCTGTGCTAGGGTCAAGGTTGAATACCAGAAACCCTCAGACCTACTTCAACAACCAGAGATCCCGACATGGAAATGGGAGCAAATTTCCATGGACCTTGTTAATGGCTTACCTAGATCTCAACGAGGAAACGATACTATTTGGATAATAGTGGATCGGCTAACAAAATCTGCGCACTTCCTGGCTACCAAAGAAACGAATAAGTTCTTTACTCTAGCAGACATCTACATGAAAGAAGTAGTCTCGAGGCACGGGGTGCCAACTTCCATTATTTTAATGAGATCCATGTTTTACCTCTGATTTGTGCCAAGCGATGCACGAATCCCTTGGCTCGCGTCTAGATAGGAGCACAACATACCATCCACAGACGGATGGACCGACTGAACGCGTCATTCGAACTCTTGAAGACACGCTTCGAGCATGTGTAATCGACGTTGGTAACGTCTTGGAAAGACATTTACCCCTAGTGGAGTTTTCATATAGCAACAGCCATCACACTAGCATCCAGGCCGCTCCATTTGAGGCTTTGTATGGAAGGAAATGTTGATCACCTTTATGATGGGCAAAAGCTGGTGACAGCCAAATTACTAGCCTAGGACTTGCTCTCTACACGATGGAAAAGATTGCCCAAACCCGATCGCGAATAGCGACAGCTAGTGACCATCAGAAAAGTTACACTGATAAGCGCAGGCAACCGCTCGAGTTCTAGGATGGGGATCGAGTGCTCCTTAAAGTCTCACCTTGGGAAGGTGTGGTTCGTTTTGGTAAACGAGGCAAACTCAACCCGTGATATGTCAGACCTTTCGAAATCATTGAGAAAATTGGCAAGGTGGCCTACAGATTGAACCTACCCGAAGAACTCAGTGTAGTGCACAACGTTTTCCACGTGTCGAATCTGAAGAAGTGTCTGTCAGATGAGACCCTCATAGTTCCTCTCAAGGAGCTCACTATTGATGATCAGTTGCGATTCGTCGAGGAACCGGTAGAGATTACTGACCGAGACGTTAAGATTCTCAAGCGCACCAGAATACCCCTTGTCCGAGTTCGTTGGAACTCCCATCATGGCCCAGAGTTTACCTAGGAACGAGAAGATCAGATGAAACACAAGTATCCCCAGTTGTTCGAGAACAACAAAACCACTACTGAGGCTGAAGCTACTGCGGAATTTCGGGATGAAATTCCAAACCAACAGGGGAAGGATGTGACACCCCAGGAAAAACCAGGAAACCATACAACTTAACTAGCTTCCTCAGTGAGTACGTGCTAAATTTCGGGACGAAATTTCTTTCAACTTGGGGATAATGTGACAACTCGTATTTTAGAACCTTCCTTTGTATTTCGATTTAACCTGTATGAACTCTATGTGATTATGTGATATGTGATTTTAAGGGAATGTATGTTTTATTTTGTTATGTGTTGGTGTATGATATGGGTATATATAACTTAGTCGCACAACGCTAGTCCAATTGCACAAGCCCTTTTGGGCACACCACTCTCGGCCCACTATCCTTGAACTCGAAACCAAGGGCAGCCCAAGGAAAGGGTTCGACCCACTCCTTTTACACGCATACAAGCTCCCATGTGTGGGGTTTTATTTCTCATAACTTGTAAAATACACAACACACGAAAACCCTAGTTCCCTCCTCTCCTCTCTCTCTCTCTTGTTCGATGGCAATCCTCGCAGCCGAAGCCCCCAACTCGATCAACCTAGTTCTTCGGCTTTCCGGTTAGTGATGCATCTTTATTAGTTACTATGATTTTGATTTTCTATGATTTGATATGTAATCTAGGGTTGCATGCTAGTAGTTATGTTGTTAGAGATTGTGATCATGAATTGGAAATTATGTGTTCAATTGCTATATACATATGATGGATGGAACTGTTTGGTTGATGGTCCGAATGATGATTTATGATAAACTAGGACCGAATACATATTAATGGGATGTGATCTTGATTAAATGTCTAGTTGATTGGTTTGATTTGGCATGAGGGATTGTATGATGGTTTAGGTTGCATATTGGTATTCGAATTCTATAATCTGATGATCTGATTATAAGCTTTGCATCAGGATTGTTTTTTCATGATTTAGATAATAGCTAGGGTTCATATGAATTCATGAGAAAATGGACTGTTTGATCCGTTTGAATGAGTTGTTAGATTTTAATTTCTGTTATGATTGCCAAACATATGATTGGGATGATTTTTGGAAGTTATCGATTTTAAAGGAATTGAAATTAATTGCATGAATTAAGGAAAGTAATTAACTGATCGCACAAGCCCTCTCGATCGCACAAGATCAGGTCACACAAGACCTGATCTGATCGCATAAGGTGCATCGCACAAGCAGGGTGCAACCACATGAAGCCCAGTGTACAACTATGAAATGCATGATCGCACAAGACCTGTGGATCGCACAAGACAGTGCCGATCGCACAAGTCTTGGGCCATACACAACTGTTTGAATTTTAGTGTGATGCTGGGCCTTAAAGCCCAAAACCTCAATCGCACAAGCTTAAGTAGATCGCACAAGTTGATTTTCTGTTTATTTGTTGGGCCGGGTTTTTGTTGGATCGCACAACATGTTGTGGATCGCACAAGGCTGTGCTGAACGCACAACATGTTGGGCCGGGTATTATTGGGCTTCAATGGGTGAATCGCATAAGTCCGAATATGATATGTACTTGACTGTTAACGTGTTGCCATGATCATTACGTGTTGTAACCTGTTAGATTATGTGTAAGACTTACGTGCACTAATTGAACCTAGACCTGACTTGTATGGTAACTATGTTAGGACGTGGTTGACCACATATAGCTCAAGTGACCATTTTGTTTATCTGTCGAGCAAACCAAGGTGAGTTCACACACTTTCTAAGGCATGGGATTCCCGGTGGTTGGGAATGGGTTAAAGAATTAAAACGGAACCTACATATCCTCCTTGGGTAGGATATGTACCTCCATCCTCCATGGGTAGGATGCCAATGTTAATCATGCGAATTCTCCTTGGGTAGAATACGTACGTTCATCCTCCTTGGGTAGGACAACAACCTTAAACTTACTAGACAAAACTCTATCATAAGTCCCTCATTTTTATATCGACTTAATCGTCGGGCCAATGGCGAGCGGGTCATTAGTCAATAGCGCTATTAGGGTTGACAAGCCTCACACCATGCTGGTAGGATGGGCGTGTGCTAATGGACTATGGCAAACCGTCAATGATGATAGACATTGACGTAGGGCACAACTTATTTTCGTCAGTTGTCGATATGGTAACGGTCTAGTGGTTCACATGGGGAAGCCCCCACTGATTATGGATATGGTTTGGGAAACAAGATACTGGTTAACTCGTGGTTTACGAAACAACTTATGGTTTTCAAAATAAACTAGTAAAACTAAACAACCAACTGTGAACTCACTCAACTTTGTTGTTGACTCGTTGTTACATGCCTTGCAGGTCGTTAGGTACTTAGCTGGAGCTTGCACAGGAGGACGAAGTCGTTGTGGAACATGGACTGTTGAGTTCCATGCTAAACCTTATGAACTAATAACTTATGTTTTGGTTTTCACTTTTATGCTTCCGCTGGTAACTTGACCTGATTAATTTTTGGCACCAATTGTATTGATTGGTTGGGTTTTTATTTACTTTATCAAATGTTCAATATGATTGGTGGCTTGATCCTGGTCATGTCACGCCTCCTGCGGTGATACTCCGCGTGTGGATTTTGGGGGTGTGACAGACCGGCCCATTCCACCCACTGGTTCCACCACCTCTACACCAATCAATTCACCCAACTCACAATACCATCAACCCGCCCCTCTAAACACCCAAACTCGACGGCCTCGTCGACAACCCAAACCCAACCCCAAATACTACAACTCTAACTTTGTCAACTCCACCACCATTCATCCATTACCCGTGTCTCTTGAACCATCCACCTATACTCAAGCCTTGAATTATCCGGATTGGCATTTCGCCATGGATATTGAATATAATGCCCTCATCCAAAACAACACATGGGAACTTGTACCTCACACCACCCAAACTCCCATTGGTTGCAAATGGGTGTTCCGCATCAAACGTAAACCCGATGGCACTATCGACAAATACAAAGCGCGTCTAGTGGCAAACGGGTTTCACCAACAATTTGGAAAAGACTACCATGAAACCTTTACGTCAACTTGATGTTAACAATGCGTTTCTTCATGGAACCCTCCATGAGGATGTTTTTATGATACAACCTCCCGGGTTCACAAACACGGAATTCCCGCGTCACATTTGCAAACTAAAAAAATCCCTTTACGGTCTTAAATAAGCACCGCGCGCTTGGTACATCGAACTAACCAACTTTCTTGTTAGCTTTGGCTTTAAAAAATGTCTCTCTGATTCCTCCCTTTTTGTCTACAATTCCAAAGATATCACTTGCTACCTACTTGTGTATGTAGATGACATTGTCCTTACAGGAAATAACAACTCCTTCATGGACTCATTCGTTCAAGCTCTAAGCAAAAAATTCTCCATCAAAGACCTAGGCCCTCTCCATCACTTCCTAGGAATCGAAGTCATTCTTACGCCTCAAGGTTTATTTCTTTCTCAACATCGCCTTTAAAATGGCGAAAACTAGTTGGTACTCTACAATACCTTACTTTCACCCGTCCTGACATCTCATTTACCATCAATAAATTATCTCAATTCATGCACTCACCGAAACAATCACACTGGCAAGCTCTCAAACGGGTACTCCGATACTTGAAAGGAACGGTATATCACGGGTTGTTCTTGAAACGCAACACCAATCTTACCCTGCGAGCCTTCTCAGACTCAGACTCAGAATGGGGAGGCATTACTAAAGGAGGTCGGTCAACCACAACATATCTTTTATACCTTGGGTCCAATATCATCTCTTGGAAATTTGCAAAACAAAAAACGGTCTCTAGATCCTCAACCGAAGCTGAGTACAAAGCCCTTGCCAATGCCGCTGCAGAACTGTTATGGGTTAAAAACTTACTTCATGAACTGGGTTTACCACCTGTGAACACTCCCTCATTATACTGTGACAACACCAGGGCCACCTATGTATGTGCAAATCCAGTTTACCACTCACGCATGAAACACATAGCCTTGGACTATCACTTTGTACGGGAACAAGTCAACTCCGGGCAACTTAAATTCCTTTACGTCAGCTCAAAGGATCAACTTGCGGATGTCCTCACCAAACCGCTTCCACGAGCACCTTTCCTGCTTTTTTGGTCCAAGATTGGAGTCTCCAATGGATCCTCCATCTTGCGGGGGCGTATCAAACCCAATAATTAAGTCACCATTAAATGGAATATTATTCTCTCCATTTAACCAATCAATCAAGATGATTGACCGTCCATAATTCTTGCCTAAAGATCAAGCCCTTGACCGTCCATAATTCTTGCCCAAAGATCAAGCCCTTGACCATCCATAATTCTTGCCCAAAGATCAAGCCCTTGTAATTATTTTGTAATCATTGTTTGTATCATTGTACCTCTATATATTGTATTGTGAATAACTAGAATGTATCCTTGATTCAATCAAAGCTTATAGTTATACTTATACCCCTCCACTGACGACACGTGATTTGGTAAGTTGCGTTTGTGAAAGAATCAGGCCTTATTTGTTAAACACTTGGTAAATAAAACGAGTCATATTTATGTAAAATCCACATCAGGATAGAGGTGACTTGTCACTTACACAGAAATTAGAAAATCAAACGTCATTCCACAAATGTAAAATCTTTACAATAAGCCCAAAGAATTTCAAAATAAATTTCATTACGTGTATTGTTACAAGGGTGTACTTTAACTCTTGAGCATTTTTCTCCATCGTCCTTACAATCCCCGATAACCGAACATACAAGAAACAAAAGTAAGCTCTAGAAAATTACCCAGTGAGCGGTTTATGAGTAATAGTGATATGTTATCTTAAATATATGGTTTTTAGATACAAAACATGAAATCATATAACATAACATATATGCACAAATAAAAATGTGTCATTAAGGCTATGGGGTATACTTTCACGCCCCTTAACTACACGTAGGCACCACATCACCTACTTGACCCTCTTTCACTTCACTGCACACCAAGGAAATGGTTTAACCCCATTAATGCCACTTAAAATTAATTAAAATACATATATATAGCATGTTGTGTGTGTGCAAATTTTCCAATGCCTGATTCCCTCCCTCTCTCTCCTAGTTAACTTCTTAACATGTGAAGCTATTAATGCCTCTTAACACCCTTCAGGAGTGGTTTAACAAGTGTTAACGGATGCCAACTAGGATTAACACCTATGGGTGTTAGAGTATACCAGGTGGCCTAACAGAGATACATCAACAATATGAAACGTTAACAAAAAATAATTACACCGAGTGCCATTTATTTCTTAAAGCTATGAGTTACTGAAGCAAGCAATTCTCTTGGTGTGACGAGTAGTTCACCTCTTTCCCATTCACTTATTTCCTTTTTTCCTGCATCTGATTCTTTGTTTTATTAAGAAGATAATATCTATATAAGTTCTAAGCTGGGTTCATAAATTTGTTAAGATTGTTACAACATATAAATCCTTAAAAATTAATTCTACTTTCCAAGTATTTATTGTTTTGGTCAAAAATTACCAAAGCAATTAAGTGATCAAATTAGTTAAGTGAGGTAGTGTGCTAGAAATGTGTGTTGAAAATATGCTAGTTAAGTTATTTGCAAAAACAGTTTCAGGATACGGCTCAGGATATAAAGCTGTATCTATGATCAAACAATGAGCGAAAATGTAAAGGGAGACACAGGATGTACGAGGAAAGCCCTTGATCAATCTAGATCGCCGGCATAAAACCTCGGGAGCTGACAATCGCAGCTGCCTTGTTCTTCTATTACTTCAAATATCGGGATACAGTGAAGGATATGATGCGGATCAACTAGGTGTTACAATGTAATTCGAGTACAAGTGTTTGTGTGTAGTGATTGTTTGCAACAGGAGAGAAAAAGTGTGAAAAAGAGTGTGTGCCTTAATCTGATCCGATCAATCTATTTATAGTAAAAGGAAACTAACTAAACATCCTATTATTCCGGGATTCAGCGGATATTCCCCATATGAACGTTGCAGTCCTGGTCTTCCGGGTTCAATGTCTATAAACTAACTGATTTGCCCGACTCGAGGAGAAGAAGTCCACTTGAACGTTGGAGACTTGCACCTTCTAATCTGCACGTGGTTAAATCAGTCACTACCAGGATATCGTATCAGGATGTTACCAATATCCTGATCCGGTATCCTGATCACAAATAAACAATCAAAGCCAGAATATTAGTCAGGATATATGTTCAGAAAATGACCCATAACAATTGTCCCCAAATATATCTGTTGGTATACCAATTCCAACGGATATATTTTAAATTTTATCCCTCGAATCGAGGTTAATAAATTGGAACGACGGTCAAGATAACACTATGCAACTCCCTACGCGGTTTTCACTCGATGGATATCCATTACGCCCCTATATCTTCTCTCTTTTTGTTTGAAAACCAAACATCATCAACAGAGTCTCCAGGTAATTACTCATCCCTTCCTCATTTCCTGTTAATCTCTTCACTCTACTTCCAATGGCCACTAGAACCTTTTCTCAAACCGGTGAATCGTCGGAGACCTTCGTCCAACAAAACCTTCTCAAAAATCCCGAAAAGGAGATATGTGCTTTTGACAACGCAGACATTGCAGCATTGAGAGTCTCCGGCGCTTTCCCCAATGGCACGATTTTTAGACCATTTGATCGATCAATTCGATCAGATATTTCTTCTGCCGATTGGGTCTGTTTTCCGGCATACCCTTTCTCGCTAGGTCTTCGGTATCCATTTCCTGAATTCATGATGCAATTCTTCCGAACCACTGGTATTTCTTTTGCCCAAACCATGCCCATGGTTTGGAGAGTACTGATTGTACTCAACCAAATCAAAAATCTTCATTGTCCTGACCTCTGCATCAAGGATATCCCGATTGCTTACCGCCTCCGATCGCACGGTTCCAGTTGGTTCTTGCTCTTTTCAACTTCTAGCAAACCCCTTATACTTAAAGCCACCAAGAACGAGGATGGATGGCAACGTAAATTCTTCTTTGTCAAGCGAGACTCCATTTATGAGGGTGCTAGCCTTCCGGTGGAGTGGTTAACCACCGGTAGGGTTTAAGGTTTTAAGAATATCCCCAGATTTTTCCAGACCTTTATCCTGTGCTAATATTTTCTTCTTTAACCTTTATGCAGTGAACTTTAAAGAAGTTGCCCCTCCTACTGCAGAATCTGAAAAAAGAATCAAAGCAATTTAATAGTTACCGGAAGGTGACAGGAGTTTTTCCACACACCTCCCAAGTTCCAGTCAATATTCATCATCTGATATGTCTGGTAATAGTCATTTCGTAAATAATTGATTAACGTAATATAATGAAAGAGTAATAAGGATTTAGAATTTCCCTTTTATGCAACACTAGCCAAGATCA
This sequence comes from Helianthus tuberosus, assembly GCA_030545235.1. Taxonomy (NCBI): domain Eukaryota; kingdom Viridiplantae; phylum Streptophyta; class Magnoliopsida; order Asterales; family Asteraceae; genus Helianthus; species Helianthus tuberosus. The sequence goes on along the minus strand of CM060417.1, from coordinate 72,444,280 downwards.
CAGAAGTTTTCGACCTTGAGGAGCTGGATAGTTACTCCGACCACGTCCAAGTCAAGAAGGAGCCCAGTCCCAAGGCTACGGCCTCATCCAAGCCCAGCAGCTCCAAAGCCATCATCATACCCAAGCCTTTACCAGCCACAAAGCCCCGGAGTTCCAGTTCTCGTAAAAGGAAAGAGACTTATTCACCTACCATCTCCGATACATTCCCCTATGAGAATCATGGGTTCATTGAGGCAAGCGGGTTCATGACTTCCTTTCTTAACCAGGTATAAATTCCTATTCCACATCCTGCACATATATGTCAAACCAATATCCTGGTTATCATAATACCTGTGTTTTTGTGTGTAGGGCCTTGAACGTCTGGTTCATTTGTATCAAGAATCCTGTGAGCTCAACAAGATACTCGAGTCCAAGTTGAAGAAAGCTGAGGTTACCATTTCCGATCAAGGTATGATCGCTGCTGCCAAAACTCGACACTACAAAGACAAGTTCAAGACCATGACTAAGGAGCATCAGGTCGCCCTCAAAAAAGCCACTCATGAAGCCCAAGCCCATCTGGACGCTGCATACGCCCAACATGAGCAGGATATGGCCACTTACCGGGAAGGCCTCAAAGGCTCCGTTGTCATTTCCCTCTTGCAAGCTCGGCTAAAAATGGCTCACGAGGCCAAAGCCCTGGGCTTTGAATGCCCTTCTTGGAACGTCGTCGCCTGGGAGACCAAGCTAAAAACTCTTGGAGGTAATTTCGTCAAGTCTGCGGCTGCAGGGTCTTCAAAAGCGATGGAAAAACTAACGGGGTTGGCGACGAGGCTGAGAAGGAGGTTCAAGCTAATCCTGAGGCGGATGCTGGTGAAGACGCGATGATCGAAGAAGGCGTTGCCCCCTAAAACTCATTTCTTTTAAATTTGATGGTTATGGTTTGTTGAACAATTTACTTTTCCAGTCTTTGAACAATTTATATTTCCTGCATTAGAACAATTTGATAACCAAAGGTGGATGGGTCCTGGGTTTCAGGATGAAGCCCTTGGTTATCAATTAGTATAATCTGTTTTGAACAATACAACGGTTGGAGGCGGATGGGTCTCGGTTTGAGACGAAACCTTCAATCGTTGTGTAAATATGGTAAGGAACTTATCGTGCTTTTGGTGGATGGGCCTCGGTTTGAGGTGAAACCAAAGGCACAACTTTTGACATGTTAATAATATAACCTACTTTTGACTTACTAGCCTTTGTTATTGCCTTAGTTTAAATTTCAATTTTCCACAAATTAGCGTAATAATTCCCAATGTCTTGTAAAAATATCTTGATCAGTATATTTGGCAACATCCTATAAAGGCTTCCGTCTAATAGGGTTTTCAAAATTCAAACAATTCGGATAACATTTTCATTTTACAATGTTTATTTTGATAATATTTGTTTAATTAGAAAACGGTTTTAGCTTTCAACCCAAGTGTTATATCCCGAATATTTCAACCAAATATCCTGAAACATATTCCGAAAACACATTTCGAGAATATATCCTAAGTATATACCTTAATCAGGATATTTAAACCTTTTCCAAACACAGTTTCAAAAGTTAAAATGACTTAAGTAAGGTTCATAAAGGAAAGATCATACCAGGAATAGAGTGTAACCTTAGTATCGAACTTCAATCCTTTTGAAACTTTTTCCACTAAGATGTCCCCAGTCCGAGATACTTAGTACACTAGGTCCAAATTTGATCTTTCAAGCTCTACACAATTGCCTTGGAAGGAATGTCCCCTGTGCATGAAGTCTTTGAACACTTAGAAAATTTTTGAATTTCAGTTCCAACTGTTTGGACAGTTCTTGTGTTACAGGGGTAAAACCCAAAATTATACTGGAGATAAATCCTTAGTATCCTAGGGAAAATCCCATAAGTATCCTGGGGATAAACCCATATTTTCATGCGCTACAGGCGGGAGTGTATAAACTCCAAGACTTAGAAAGGTGAAGACCTTTAAACCTTAGTGTTAGGGGAGGATTTTCAATTGATCAGTGATCCTCATTTACTGTTGGGTTTAGTGATCCTCACTTCTGGTTGAATTAGTGATCCTCAGAAGTGTTGCAGGATCAGGATCATGGATCATCTTAAGGATCCTTGTACTAACGATTGTCTACTTTGAATTCAAAATTGTTTTGCAGGAGTATGAGCTTGGACTTGGTCTTGGCGATATTCCTAGAGCATATTCCATTTTTATTCCACACGTGCATGGCTAAAAGTGGACGTTATGGAGTTCGTGGAGGACTTGCATGAACTGCGGAATGTTAGTTAGTGTAGATATTTTCTATATTTAAACGGGATAGCGAGCTAAGTAGAAACACTTGGCTATTTTTGGCTACACACACACTCTTGCAACTGCTCTCACCAGCTCTCGACAAAACACTTAGCGATTATACCCTTTTTTACACTACACACTATAGTGATCCTTGTAATTAGCTCGCTATCATCCAAAGTTGTAACAGATTTCTTGTTTAATTGGAGTTGGTGATCGGTAGTTTCCATCACCCGAGGTTTTTTATGCCGGAGATCATTCATTGATCAAGGGCTTTTTCCTCGTATAAATCTTTGTGTCACTTAATCAATTCATTTCTGAGTGATCCTTAGTGTTGTTCATTGATTCAAGCATCATACCTCACAACAGAAAGTTTGGTTGCATTGTCATTGCCTGATTTTTGACCAAAACAGTTTGGCGCCCACCGTGGGGCAATTGGTGCTTCATTCCTAAAAAGATTCGTATTTTTGTGGTCATTTCGGTTCGTTACAACCAAGCAGATGGCTTCCTCAGCGAAGAATACTTCAAGTTTGATGCCCTCATTCAGTTCTTCACAAGGCGTTCCTCCTTTGCCTCCACCACCTTCTGGATCCCAGAAGAATGCTGAGAATGCTGCGAAGAAACAAACCCCCGTTTTCCAAAAACCACCAACTTCTTCTGTTTCAACTAATCCTACTACTAATGATCTTTATGCTCTGATTTTGCAGATGAGGAATCATGCACAAGAGCAGGACAAAACCAACGAAAGAATCCTCCGGGAGATCGATGAGATCAAGAAACAGAAGAAATCAGTGGAGGATCACTCCCCTCTGATGCCAAGGTCGCTAAACTTTGACACTCCAGTCATAACTTCCCAGCACTCAGCAGCTCCGGATGTGCAATACTTGGGTGAATTACCAGGAAGGTGTTACGGAACAGCAACTATGAGTCAGGCATTTGGCTCTCACTTCCAGCCTCAAGGATCCTCTTCTCAACCACCAGGATCCTCTTCTCAACATCAGGGATACTTCGCGTCAGGAGGATATTTGGGAATGCATGCAGTTCAAGGAGCCTCCCAGGTCCAAGGATCCTACCAGGTCCCAGGATCCTCCCAGGTCCAAGGATCCTCCCAGGTCCAAGGATCCTCCCAGGTCCCAGGATCCTCCCCGGTCCAAGGATCCTCCCAGGTCTATGGATCCTCCCAGGTCCAAGGATCCTTCCCGGTCCAAGGATCCTCCCTTGTCCCAGGATCCTCTCTGGTTCCAGGACCCTTTCAGGTTCAAGGATCACCTCAACTTCAAGGATCCAACGTCCTTCAGGATCAAGGATTCTTGAGAAGTATGCAGCCTCAGAGCTCGGACGTTCATCAAGGAGACTTCATACCAATGCAAACCGTTGCTTCATCTGGTCCTTCAATCATGCCAGAGTCTCGTCAATATGGACTCACATCTGCAATTCCAAACATGAATCCTCCGGGAGGTAACACTTTTAATAATTCATATAACACTAACCATGGCTTTATGCAGGATACAGGTATCAATCAGGCCATGACTAGGGAGCTACAGAAGCTTAAGGATATGATATCCAGTGTACCAGGAGTGGTTAAACCCATTCCTAAAATTGCAAACGGTAGCCATAGGATATCTCGTTTTGCACCACCCTTATGTGATGCTGAGATACCTAAAAGGTTCCAGATACCATCTATGAAGCTGTATGATGGTTCAGCGGATCCAGAAGAGCATGTAGCTCAGTACAGGGAGAGGATGGAGATCAATCCAATTCCTGAAAGGTTAAAGGAAGCATGTCTATGCAAGGGATTTGGATCCACACTTACAGGATCTGCTCTTAAATGGCTGCTAAGTCTTCCCCCTTACTCTATTACTTCATTTGCTAATCTAGTTAATTTGTTAAATAGTCAATTCTCTTGTAGTAGAAAGTTTGAACGATTAACTAGTGACCTATATAGGGTAACACAAGGTCAAAATGAATCACTTAGAGATTACATCACTAAGTTTAGTAAAGAATCTTTAGATATTCCTAATTTGGATATTGCTACGACTGTAGAAGCCTTTAAAATGGGATTGCTTAGGGATTCACTATTCTATGATGATCTTGTTATGACACCTTGCAGGTATCTTGATGAAGTAAGAAACAGGGCCCTTAGGTTCATCCGCTTAGAGGATGACAAAAGGATCCAGGATAGATTGACAGGATCCTCAAAACAGGAGAAACAAGGATCCTACTTCAGGAACAACAAATCCAAGTCCTACAACAAGTCTGATAACCAGAATGTGCATGCAGTGGAACAAGAAGAGGATGGTGAGGATTATCCTCCTATTTCTGAATACTGTTTTTCTGTTGATAACAATGAACTAATCCTTGCAATGCAGAATCTAGGTAAGAAAGCTAGGTGGCCAAGGAAAAGTGATAAACCAGCTGCTACAAAGGATAAGTCCAAATGGTGTGCATATCATGAGGATTTTGGGCATCTCACTGAAGAGTGTATTGCATTGAGAAAGGAAATTGGTTACTTGTTGAGCAAGGGGCATTTGAAAGAACTTTTGGGACGAAAGAAGTCAAGGATCCAGGATCCTGAAAGGATCCCAGAAAGAGCTCCTGCCCCTCCAGCAGATGCACAAGTTATAAACTTCATATCCGGTGGATCAGATATTTGTGACCTCCTTTTCAGCAGCAAAAAGACATGCTAAGGAAACCAAGATGGATAATGGAGACAGACCCGTCCGGACCTCCGTTGTCACCCAGGATAAAGTCATAACTTTCGATGAGGATGATCGTGTTGACATCCAGGATCCTCATCATGATGGTCTTGTAATTACATTATTTATTTCTAACCACTTTGTTCGCAGGATCCTTATAGATGGAGGAAGCTCTGTGAACATCATTCAGCTTGATGTCCTCAAGAAGATGAATATCCCAGAGTCTGATATTATCCCAAGATCCTCAGTACTTGTGGGATTCAGTGGAGAAACTAAGAATACATTGGGGGACATCAAACTCCCAATCTATATTGAAGGATTGCATTCTTATCAAAAGTTTTGTGTTATAGATTGCTTATCATGTTGTAATGTTATCCTTGGCAGGCCATGGATACATGACATGAAGGCAGTCCCATCCACCTATCATCAATGTGTAAAGCTTCCAAGTCCTTGGGGAGTGGTGAAAATTAAGAGTGATCAACAAGAAGCTAAGAATTGCTATACCTCATCAATGAAGCCAGCTTCAAGACTGTTAGGGGTGGATTTCTAAATGACCCGTGATCCTCAAATATTATCCTGTTTGGTGATCCTTACTTCTGTGTCAGTTAGTGATCCTCAGAAGTGCTTCAGGATCAGGATCATCCTAAGGATCCTTATACTAATGATTGTTCACTTTGAATTCGTAACTGTTTTGCAGGAATATCAAATGGGACTTGGTCTTGGCGATATTTATGGAGAATATTCCCTGCAATTCTACACGTGCTGGACCATTTGTGAACGTTATGGAGAACGTGAAGAGAGGGCACGAAATGCGGATAGTTAGTTAAGCTAGTTATTTTCTGATTTAAATGGGGTAGCGAGCTAATTAGACAGAACTTATGCTATTTTTGGCTACACACACTCTGAAAACCGCTCACACCAGCTCTCGTTCATTCACTTAGCGATTTCATACACTTTTTACACACAAAACTATAGTGATCCTTGTATTTAGCTCGCTATCATCCGAAGTTGTAACACATTACTTATTTAATTTGAGTTGGTGATCGGTAGTTTCCATCACCCGGGGTTTTTTGTGCCGGAGATCAACTCTTGATCAAGGGCTTTTTCCCCGTATAAACCTTGTGTCACTTGTCACTTATTTTTGATAGTGATCCTTATTGCTATAAACCGATTCAAGCATCATACCCCGTAACAGAGAGTTTGGTTGCATTATCCTCATCAGATTTTTTGACCAAAACAGTTTGGCGCCCACTGTGGGGCAATTGGTGCTTCATTCCTAAGAAATTCTCATTTTTGTGATCATTTTGGTCCGTTACGTTCAAGCAGATGGCTTCATCATCAAAGAACACTTCCAGTGCGATGTCTGCAGTCAATTCATCCCAGGGCATTCCACCATTGCCTCCACCACCTTCTGGACCTCAGAAAAATGCCGAGAAGAAACCAACTCCCATTTTCTCAAAACCTCCAACTTCTTCTGCTTCTTATACTCCCACTACTAGTGACTTGTTTACTCTGATTTTGCAGATGAAGGAGCATATACAGCAGCAGGATAAGACCAATGAAAGGATTCTTAGAGAAATTGGAGACATCAAGAAACAGAAGAGATCGGCAGATGATCATTCCCCATTGATGCCCAGATCTTTGAATTTCGATACTCCGGTTATAACTTCTCAGCCTTCAGTGGTTCCAGACGTTCAATATGTGGGAGGACCAAAAGGAGTGCATTATGGATCATCAGCAATGACTCAGGCTTCAGGGTTACACTTCCAACCAGCAGGATCCCATCCTCAGCATATAGGATCCTTCACCAGCTCAGGAGGGTACTCAGGAGCGCAGCAGATTCAAGGGTTCTGGCCGTATCCAGGATCCTCTCAGGTTCAAGGATCCTCCTATGTTCCAGGATCCTCTCAGGTTCAAGGATCCTCCTACGTCCCAGGATCCTCACAGGTTCAAGGATCCTCCTACGTTCCAGGATCCTCACAGGTTCAAGGATCCTCCTACGTCCCAGGATCCTCACAGGTTCAAGGATCCTCTCAGTTTCATGGATCCTTAAGGAGTTTGCAATCAGGGAATACCGATATCCATCTGGGAGATTTCATTCCAATGCAAACCATTGCTTCTACTGGTCCATCAGTCATTCCAGAGCCCCAACAATATGGATTAACATCCACTTTTCCTAATTTGAATCCCATGGGAGGTAACACTTTTAATAATTCTTATACTACTAACCATGGCCTTATGCAGGATCCAGGTATCAATCATGCCATGGCCAGAGAATTGCAAAAGTTAAAGGATATGATATCAAGTGTCCCGGGAGTGGTCAAGCCTATCCCAGAGATTGCGGATGGGAGCCACAAGATATCTCGTTTTGCACCACCAATATGTGATGCTGAGATACCCAAGAGGTTCCATGTACCTACCATGAAGTTGTATGATGGTTCAACGGATCCTGAGGAACACATAGCTCAATACAGGGAAAGGATGGAGATCAATCCCATCCCAGAAAGGTTAAAGGAAGCATGTCTGTGCAAGGGATTTGGATCCACCCTTACTGGATCGGCTCTTAAATGGCTGCTAAGTCTTCCCCCTTATTCTATTACCTCATTTGCTAATCTAGTTAATCTATTTAATAATCAGTTTTCTTGTAGTAGAAAATTTGAGCGTTTAACTAGTGATCTGTATAGGATAACCCAGGGTCATAATGAATCATTAAGGGATTATATCACTAAATTTAGTAAAGAATCCTTAGATATTCCTAATCTGGATATAGCTACGGCTATTGAAGCCTTTAAAATGGGATTGCTTAGGGATTCGTTATTCTATGATGATCTTGTTATGACACCATGCAGGAACCTAGATGAGGTAAGGACCCGGGCCCTTAGGTTCATCCGGCTAGAGGATGACAAAAGGATCCAGGAGAGGTTAGCAGGATCCTCAAAGCAAGAAAAGCAGGGATCCTCATTCAAGAACAAGTTCAGATCCTATAATAGATCTGATAACCAGAATGTGCATGCTGTTGAACAAGAAGAGGATGATGAGGATTATCCTCCAATCTCTGAATATTGTTTTTCTGTTGATAACAATGAACTAATCCTTGCGATGCAGAATTTAGGTGATAAAGCTAGATGGCCCAGAAAAAATGATAGACCAGCTGCAACTAAGGATAAATCAAAGTGGTGTGCATACCATGAAGATTTTGGGCATCTCACAGAAGAATGCATCGCATTGAGAAAAGAAATTGGATACTTGTTGAGCAAGGGGCACTTAAAAGAACTACTGGGAAGAAAGAAGTCAAGGACTCAGGATCCTGAAAGGATCCCAGAGAAAGCTCCAGCCCCTCCAGCTGATGCACAAGTTATTAACTTTATTTCTGGAGGATCAGACATTTGTGGAACATCCTTCTCTGCAGCTAAAAGACATGCAAAAGAAACCAAGATGGATAATGGAGATCGACCCATTCGAACATCCAGCGTCTCCGAAGGAAAAGTTATAACCTTCGATGAGGATGATCGTGTTGACATCCAGGATCCTCATCATGATGGTTTGGTTATCACTCTTTTTATTTCTAACCATTTTGTTCGCAGGATCCTTATAGATGGAGGAAGCTCTGTGAACATTATCCAGCTTGATGTTCTCAAGAAGATGAATATCCCTGAATCCGACATCATACCAAGATCCTCTGTGCTCGTAGGATTCAGTGGCGAGACTAAGAATACTCTGGGGGACATTAAACTCCCAATCTATATCGAAGGCCTACATTCTTACCAAAAGTTTTGTGTTATTGACTGTTTATCTTGTTGTAATGTGATCCTTGGCAGGCCTTGGATACACGATATGAAGGCAGTCCCATCCACTTATCATCAATGTGTGAAGCTTCCTAGTCCTTGGGGAATAGTGAAAATTGATAGTGATCAGCAAGAGGCTAAGAACTGCTACACCTCATCAATGAAACCAGCATCAAAGTCTAGGGAGCAATAGCAATCAAAGTATCCTCCAAGGGATGTCTTGGAGGCAAGAGAACAGGATATAGTAGAAATCCTTATGGATCCTGATGATCCTGAATCTATAGTTTATATAGGATCAGGGATCCTTAGCGAAATGAAGGAAGACCTCATATCCTTCCTCAAAAGGAGAAAGACTACCTTTGCATGGAAACACGAAGACATGACAGGTATATCTAAAGATGTAATCACTCACAAACTTGGCATCGATAGGTCCTTCAAACCAATCCATCAAAGGAGAAGGATATTTGTACCAGAAAGAAATGCCATTATCCAGGAGGAGGTAGAGAAATTACTCCGAGCAGGTATGATTAGAGAGGTCAAGTATCCAAGATGGTTGGCCAATGTGGTTGTTGTTCAAAATAAAAACGGAAAGTGGAGGGTATGTGTCGATTTCACCGATTTAAATAAGGCATGTCCCAAGGATCCTTTCCCATTACCCCACATTGACTCCATGGTGGATGCAACTGCGGGTCATGAACTGTTAACTTTTATGGATGCTTCATCTGGATTTCAACAAATTCAGATGGAACCCTCCGATCAAGAGGATACAGCTTTTATGACTCCAACTGGTATATACTGTTATATTGCTATGCCATTCGGACTAAGAAATGCAGGTGCAACCTATCAAAGGCTAGTAAATATGATGTTCAAGGATCAGATTGGACAGACTATGGAGGTTTACATAGACGATATGGTGGTAAAATCAAAAAAGGTTGAGGATCACCTAAGAGACTTGGAAGAAGCGTTCGATATTCTAGATAAATATAATATGAAACTTAATCCTTCTAAGTGTCATTTTGGTGTTAAAGCAGGTAAATTCTTAGGATATATGGTGACAAAGAGAGGCATTGAAGCCAGTCCAGAACAAATCAAAGCAATAGTGAACATCAAGTCCCCTACCAATGCTAAGGATGTTCAAAGATTAACAGGCAGGATTGCAGCTTTAAACAGATTCATATCCAAATCCTCAGAAAAGTGCAAGGAATTCTATGATATCCTAAGGAAGAACAAGAAATTCGAGTGGACTGAGAAGCATGAAAGTGCCTTAAAAGCTCTTAAGGATTACCTATCCTCGGCCCTGGCTTTGATGAAACCAGAAAAAGGAGATGTGTTATCCTTATATCTTGCGGTATCCTCAAAAGCAGTAAGTGCCGTCCTTGTTAAGGATCACGAAGGTACACAACATCCTGTCTATTATGTAAGTAAGAGTTTACTTGATGTTGAATCCAGGTATTCACACTTAGAAAAACTTATCCTTGCATTAATTATGGCATCTACTAAATTGAGACATTATTTTGAAACTCGTGCCATTATCGTTAAAACTAATTTTCCAATCAAGAATGTCCTCAGGAAACTTGAAATGTCAGGAAGGATGGCTAAGTGGGCAGTGAAGCTTAGTGCATATGATATAAGATATGAGCCCAGGACAGCCATTAAATCCCAAGCATTAGCTGACTTTGTGGCAGATTTCAGTAGTGATTTACAAAAGGAAGCTGAATTAGAAGTCCAGCAGCTAGAAGAGACCAAGGATCCTTGGATACTCTACACTGATGGATCCTCAAACATCAAGGGAACAGGGCTTGGAATACTACTAAAATCGCCACAGGGGGACATAATACCCCACTCTATAGCTTGTGAGTTCCAAACCACTAACAATGAGGCTGAATACGAAGCCTTGATAGCTGGCTTGCAAATTGCTAAGCATATGAGGATCAGGTATCTTGAGGTACATGTAGATTCTTTGTTAATCACTAATCACTTTAATGGATCCTATGTTGTTAAAGGAGAAAAGCTAATCAAATATCTGGAGTTAGTCAAAGAATTGGCACTCTCTTTTGTATCCTTTAGTTTGACACAGGTACCAAGGGAAGAGAATGCAGAGGCAGATGCACTAGCCAATTTAGGATCATCCTTGAAGATCCCGGAGGATATCAAGATCCCTATTATCCATATCCTGACCCCGGCTATCGAGGATCATGTGGCTATGGAGATAGGAGAGAATTCTGCAATTATCCCTAGTGAGGATACTCAAACTCATTCAGGATCATGGATCCTCCCAATCATGAGATACTTACAACATGGAGAGATTCCTACAGGAGAAAACCCTAGGGCTTTCAAAATTAAGGTATCTCAATTCACAATTTTAAATAATATGTTGTATAGACGATCTCTTGCAGGACCATACTTAAGATGCATTGAGGATCCTGAAATCCAAGAAGTTTTAAAAGACTTCCATGAAGGAGATTGTGGAAACCACACTGGGGGCAGGGCGTTATTCTCAAGGATCCTGAGGACAGGATACTACTGGCCAACCATGAAGAGAGATGCCATGGAGTAAGCTAAGAGATGTGATCCTTGTCAGAGACACAGCAATATCCTTCATCAACCAGCTGAATTTTTGCATCCTATATCCTCCTCTTAGCCATTTATGAGATGGGGTATGGATATAGTTGGTAAGCTCCCTAAGGCACCTGGTGGGAAAGTATTCATGCTTGCTATGACTGATTACTTCTCCAAGTGGATAGAGGCTGAAGCTTTTGCCCAAGTCAGAGAAAAGGAAGTTATATCCTTCATTAAAAGAAATATTATAACTAGATTTGGTATTCCTTCTGAAATTATATGTGATAATGGTTCCCAATTCATTGGGGGCAGAACTACTAACTTTTGTGACAGCTGGGGGATTAAGATGATAACATCAACACCAGTCCACCCACAAGCTAATGGTCAGGCAGAATCCTCCAATAAGATCATCATCAACAATTTGAAGAAGAAGCTTGGATCCAAAAAAGGGAAATGGGCAGAAGAGTTACCTTTTGTGCTTTGGGCTGATAGGACAACTCCTAAGAATGCTACAGGCCAAACTCCATTCTCTTTGGTATTTGGGGCGGAATCAGTGATCCCTACAGAAATGGTGGTTCCAACTGCTAGAACCAGTATTCGTGATCCTGAGGAAAATGATGAGAACTTGGTTCAAGACCTGGATACTATAGAAGAAATCAGAGATTTGGCAAGGATAAGGATGGCCAGTTATCAGCAAAGAATGGCCGGTGCATACAACAAGAATGTGAGGATCAGGAAATTCCAAATTGGTGATATGGTACTAAGGAAAGCGTTTCAGAATACCACCAATCCTGCTGATGGAAAGTTGGCACCAAAATGGGAAGGCCCTTATCTGATTGAAGCTGAGGCAGGAAATGGGGCATATCGATTGCTAACAATGGAAGGTGACTTACTACCAAGAGCTTGGAATGCTATCCATTTGAAGAGATATTTCATGTGATAAGGATCCATGATCCTCACATGATAAACATCCTTAACGGATCCTTAAAGTACAGATGATCCTCATTTTTGGTAACATTCTAATCTTAAACTATTTCATTTCCTTACTTTCTCACACAAGGATAAGGATCTTGCATCCTTTATCCCCATTTCACGAGATTTTGAGTTTTGAAGGTTCAGGTACTCTTAGCAAAAGCAAGATTATCCACACAAACAACCATTTACTTGGGTTTGACCCCAGTTATCCTTGGGTTTGACCCCAGTTCCGCCAGTAGCGCACGATGATCCTGGTATAGTTCATGGCAGTGGGACCAGTACTCGTTTTAGGGGCTGATAATTCCATTGTACTGGCTATACCCAGGATCCTACGTATAATGGTAGACGTACCATACATCCGTTCTTAAGGTTTCTAGCGTTTTCACGTTAGCTAAGGTTTTGGCATTTTCATGCCACTAAGTTTGGATAGTCGCCAGTTAGGGCCATACTCCAGTTAACACACGATCCTTGGGCTTGTCCCCAGTTATCCTTGGGCTTGTCCCCAGTTATCCTTCGGGCTTGTCCCCAGCTGCTAACCTTTATCTTATAATGGCTCAGTCCCAAGTTATGTTCTATTTCAGGTCTTCAAAGTCAAACAACTAAGGATCCTTGATCCTTACTTCTTACTAAGGGTTAGGATCCTAACTTGGATCCTCAGGTATGATCCTTAACTATTTTGATTTTATTCATTGATTATTTGAATAACCCTAATACTTTGACAACTGAACTCATGATCCTTAAAATATACCACTTTTTGGAATTTTTCAACTATAGGATATTTGATCCTGCATTATATGCTAAGTTTTTTTTATCTAAGTTGTTCAACTTTTCTTACTCAGACAAGTGTAAATCAAAACAATTGAAAAACAAAACAACAACAAGGATATCAACACAAGATAAGCCAAAAAAGATTAAGGTTATTTTATTAACAAAAGTTTAACCATCAAAGGTTGTCAAAATTACCTACCCCGAGCATCTACCAGCAATACGTGGCCCGTCCGCTGGGGTAGGTAAAGGGTGTCCATTGTCTAAAGGTCTTGGTAGTGCAGGAATTAAAAAGATGGCAGGATCACAATGGCTTCATCCCCAAACAGAGGATCCCTCCACCATTTGTAATCCTACCTATTGTCCAAAGGATCATTCATGATCCTTAACCCTAATAGCTATTGTTTAGTTATTACAAACCATCATTATTTTTAAAACAACACAACCACAAAAAACTACTACCAAATTTAAAAATTGGGCTCCGGCTACGTCTAGGAATGTCCATCATCGCCCAATTGTGCAGCCTACACCTTTGCTGCATCTTCATCCCCTCCAGCTTCGGTATCCTTCACCAGATCCTTTCCACTGCCTCCAGCCTCAATCGCCAAAACCTCCTCAGCCTCTTCATCATCTTCAAGATCAGCCAACCTCGCTTTCCAACCCTCAACATCCCAGCTGCTTCTGTCGAAGTTAGGATCTTGAGCTTCCTGGGCCATCTTCAGTTTTGTCTGATACATTGTGATGGCAGCGGAGACTTTTGCACTTTCCACGAGCTCATGTTTCTCGTAGTCAATGTCGATCAAGATTTTAGCTGTTTGAGTCTTGGCATCTTTAAGGGCTTTTTCAAGATCAGCAATCTTAAGATCCTTGAGCACTGCAACCTGTTGGAGGTCAGCAATCTTCTTATCCAGCTCCTCAACACTCCCCACGTAATCTTCAATCTCAGCAAATTTCTGCAAAGAAAAAGACAAAGCAATTCAAGATCAGATGATCCTCAAATAAGTAGGATACCTAGGCAGAATTGGTGATCCTAACCTCATTGAAGTATTCAAGGAACTGGTGGCGGATCAGTGGTAGGCCCTACAGGTCCTCTGTATCAGAGGTTTTCCTCTTCTTGCCACCCCTTCCTTTAGTGGGTGCCTTGGGGATGGAGACGCTAGGGCTGGCAGTGGTCTTCTTCTTCCTGGATCGAACAGTATCAAGGTCGGTAATGTTGAACTGGGAGGCAGCTTTGGAAGATTTTCCGGCACCTACACATTTAAAGCAAGATAAGTATCCTTATCCTATTTCAATATAATTATTTATTTTAATATTCAACTATGCAAAAAGCAGGATACTTACTTGACATGGTGATGGAACCTGAGGATACTTCTTGTGAGTCTTGGGTGTCTATCTTGAATGTCCTTATTTCAGGATCAAGCTTCCAAAAAGCAGCAAGCCTATCTTTGGTTGCGGGTGTTGCGATGAGGTGCGAAACAGAAATAGCTGCATAACACAAAACAAAAAAGGGGTTAGTGATCCTTATACAAAAACAAGACTACCTGGTGATCCATCTCAGGATCCTCTGGCCTACCATGGGTGGACCATTTCTTTGGTAGATCCTTTCCGTTTGGAATGGTATTCCTCCTGACGAAGAAGAAGCGTCGTTTCCAGTTTGTGTCATTCTTGGTGGCTTTAAAAATGGGGTGTTCTTCACCGGGTTTTCGCTTAAACAGATATTGATGTGATCCAAATGTCATGAGATCATACATCTGTGTCAGCTCTGACATTCCTAAATCAATCCCTTCCTGCTCTATGATCCTCTCCAGGGTATACAAGACCCTCCAAATCATCGGCATAGCTTGGATGTAAGAGATGCCGGTAAGGGAAAAGAAGGATTGTGTAAAGTCTGGGAAAGGATAGGTGTATCCTATGGTGAATGGAGTAACTGGAAAGGCAACCCATGTTTCTGAAACATAGTCGCTCAGAATAGTGGGATCGAAGGGTTTGAAAAAGGCATTCGCCGGAAAGCAGTGACGAATCTTATCTATTTGAGCATCGTTAAAGCAACACCTCTCATGTATTGAGTCTTTGATAATCCCTTGACTCTTCAAGGGGCTATCCTTCTGGTGATCCTTGGCGGGGGAAGACCGGAGCATCATTGATGTTGGTAAAGAAAGAAAAACAGAGTAAGAGAAGGAGAGATAAGAGAAGAGATACCTGATTGATCTTCGACCGAGAATTTAAAGGGAGTTTCTTCGAATTTAAATGCATATTGATCCTATCTCTAACTCCTATTTATAATGATGATTTGCAGGATTGTCACTTCAGTGATGTCAGCTTTGCAACGGCTAGTCCGTCTCTAACGGCTAGTTATCCGTTAGTTTGTTAGGGATAAGATCGAAAAAATATAACTCGTTTATTTACGATATAACTCCTTATATTTTGGGGGCAATTGTTAGGGGTGGATTTCTAAATGACCCGTGATCCTCAAATATTATCCTGTTTGGTGATCCTTACTTCTGTGTCAGTTAGTGATCCTCAGAAGTGCTTCAGGATCAGGATCATGGATCATCCTAAGGATCCTTATACTAATGATTGTTCACTTTGAATTCGTAACTGTTTTGCAGGAATATCAAATGGGACTTGGTCTTGGCGATATTTCTGGAGAATATTCCCTGCAATTCTGCAAGTGCTGGACCATTTGTGAACGTTATGGAGAACGTGAAGAGAGGGCACGAAATGCGGATAGTTAGTTAAGCTAGTTATTTTCTGATTTAAATGGGGTAGCGAGCTAATTAGACAGAACTTATGCTATTTTTGGCTACACACACTCTGAAAACCGCTCACACCAGCTCTCGTTCATTCACTTAGCGATTTCATACACTTTTTACACACAACACTATAGTGATCCTTGTATTTAGCTCGCTATCATCCGAAGTTGTAACACATTACTTATTTAATTTGAGTTGGTGATCGGTAGTTTCCATCACCCGGGGTTTTTTGTGCCGGAGATCAACTCTTGATCAAGGGCTTTTTCCCCGTATAAACCTTGTGTCACTTGTCACTTATTTTTTATAGTGATCCTTATTGCTATAAACCGATTCAAGCATCATACCCCGTAACAGAGAGTTTGGTTGCATTATCCTCATCAGATTTTTTGACCAAAACAAAGACCAAGGGAGCAATAGCAATTAAAGTATCCTTCAAGAGATGTCTTGGAGGCAAGAGAACATGATTTAAAGGAAATCCTCATGGATCCTAAGGATCCTGAATCCAAGATCTTTATAGGATCAGGGATCCTTAGCGATATCGAACAGGAGCTAGTATCCTTCCTTAAGAGAAGGAAATCCACCTTTGCCTGGAAACATGAAGACATGACAGGTATATCTAAGGATATAATTACTCATAAACTTGGCATTGACAGGTCATTCAAGCCTATACATCAAAAGAGGAGGAAGTTTGCACCTGAAAGGAATGCTATTATTCAGGAAGAGGTAGATAAGCTACTTCGAGCAGGTATGATAAGAGAGGTTAAGTATCCAAAATGGTTAGCCAATGTGGTTGTTGTTCAAAAGAAAAATGGAAAGTGGAGGGTATGTGTCGATTTTACTGATTTAAATAAGGCATGTCCCAAGGATCCTTTCCCATTACCCCACATTGACTCCATGGTGGATGCTACCGCGGGTCATGAGTTGTTGACTTTTATGGATGCTTCATCTGGATTTCAACAAATTCAGATGGAACCATCTGATCAAGAGGATACAGCCTTTATGACCCCAACTGGTATATACTATTATATTGCTATGCCGTTTGGATTAAGGAATGCAGGTGCTACTTATCAAAGGCTAGTCAATATGATGTTCAAGGAACAAATTGGACACACTATGGAAGTCTATATAGATGACATGGTGGTTAAGTCCAAGAAAGCTGAGGATCACCTTAAAGACTTGGAGGAAGCATTCAATATCCTTGATAAATTTAATATGAAACTTAATCCTTCCAAGTGTCATTTTGGTGTTAAAGCAGGTAAATTCTTAGGCTATATGGTGACAAAGAGGGGCATTGAAGCAAGTCCAGAGCAAATTAAGGCTATTGTGAATAACAGATCTCCTGCCAATGCTAAGGATGTGCAAAGATTGACGGGCAGGATCGCAGCCTTGAACAGATTCATATCTAAATCCTCAGAAAAGTGTAAGGAATTCTATGACATCCTGAGGAAGAACAAGAAATTTGAATGGACTGAGAAGCATGAAAGTGCCCTCAAAGCTCTTAAGGATTACCTATCCTCAGCCCCGGCCTTGATGAAACCAGAAAAAGGGGATGTATTGTCCTTGTACCTAGCAGTATCCTCAAAAGCAGTAAGTGCGGTCCTTGTTAAGGATCACCAAGGTACACAACATCCTGTTTATTATGTAAGTAAGAGTTTACTTGATGCTGAATCCAGGTATTCACACTTAGAAAAACTTATCCTTGCATTAATTATGGCATCTACTAAATTGAGACATTATTTTGAGACTCATGCCATTATTGTTAAGACTAATTTTCCAATTAAGAATGTCCTCAGGAAACCTGAAATGTCAGGAAGGATGGCTAAGTGGGCAGTGAAGCTGAGTGCATATGATATAAGATATGAACCAAGGAGTGCCATCAAATCCCAAGCTTTAGCTGACTTTGTGGCAGATTTCAGTAGTGACTTGCAAAAGGAAGCTGAGTTAGAAGTCCAACAACTTGAAGAGACTAAGGATCCTTGGATTTTCTTCACTGATGGAGCCTCTAATGTAAAAGGAACAGGGCTTGGAATACTACTAAAATCGCCACAGGGGGACATAATACCCCACTCCATAGCTTGTGAATTTCAAACTACCAACAATGAGGCTGAGTATGAAGCCTTAATAGCTGGTTTGCAAATTGCTAAGCATATGAGGATCAGGTATCTTGAGGTACATGTAGATTCATTATTAATCACTAATCACTTTAATGGATCCTATGCTGTTAAAGGTGAAAAGCTAATCAAATATTTGGAGATAGTCAAAGAATTGGCACTCTTTTTTGTATCCTTTAGTTTGACACAGGTACCAAGGGAAGAGAATGCAGAAGCTGATGCATTAGCCAATCTAGGATCATCCTTGAAGATCCCGGAAGATATAAGGATTCCTATTATCCATATCCTAACCCCTGCTATCGAGGATCATGTAGCTATGGAGATAGGAGAGGATCTCGCAATCATCCCTAGTGATACTACTCAATCTCATTCAGGATCATGGATCCTCCCAATCATGAGATACATACAACATGGAGAGATCCCTATAGGAGAAAACCCTAGGGCTTTCAAATTGAATAATATGTTGTATAAATGATCTCTTGTAGGACCATATCTAAGATGCATTGAGGATCCTGAAATCCAAGAAGTCTTAAAGGATTTCCATGAAGGAGATTGTGGAAACCACACTGGGGGCAGGGCATTATTCTCAAGGATCCTGAGGACAGGATACTATTGGCCCACTATGAAGAAGGATGCTGTGGAGTATGCCAAGAAGTGTGATCCTTGTCAGAGGCATAGTAATATCCTTCACCAACCAGCAGAACTCTTGCATCCTATATCCTCTTCCTGGCCATTCATGAGATGGGGAATGGATATGGTTGGAAAGTTTCCTAAGGCACCTGGTGGAAAAGTATTCATGCTTGCTATGACTGATCACTTCTCTAAGTGGATAGAGGCTGAAGCCTTTGCTAAAGTCAGAGAAAAGGAAGTTATATCCTTTATCAAAAGAAACATTATTACTAGATTTAGTATCCCTTCTGAAATTGTTTATGATAATGGATCCCAATTTATTGGGAATAGAACCACTAACTTTTGTGACAGCTGGGGGATTAATATGATAACATCAACACCAGTCCACCCACAAGCTAATGGTCAGGCAGAATCATCCAACAAGATTATCATCAACAATTTGAAGAAAAAGCTTGGATCCAAGAAAGGAAAATGGGCAGAAGAATTACCTTATGTGCTTTGGGCTGATAGGACAACTCCCAAGAATGCTACGGGTCAAACTCCATTTTCTTTGGTATTTGGGGCAGAATCAGTGATCCCTACAGAGATGGTGGTTCCAACTGCAAGAACAAGTATTCGTGATCCTGAAGAAAATGCTGAAAACTTGGTTCAAGACTTGGATACTATAGAAGAAATCAGGGATTTGGCAAGGATAAGGATGGCTAGTTATCAACAAAAGATGGCTGGAGTTTACAACAAAAATGTCAGGATCAGGAAATTCCAAGTTGGTAATATGGTATTAAGGAAAGCATTTCAAAATACCACCAATCCTGCTGATGGAAAGCTAGCACCAAAGTGGGAAGGCCCCTATTTGATTGAAGCTGAAGCAGGAAAGGGGGCATATCGATTGCTAACAATGGAAGGTGATTTGCTACCAAGAGCTTGGAATGCTGTCCATTTGAAGAAATATTTCATGTGATCAGGATCCATGATCCTTACCTGACAAATATCCTTGAAGGATCCTTACAGAGCAGAGGATCCTCATTATGGTAATGATCTAATCTCAAACTATTTCATTTTTTTTTAATTATCCTTTATAAGGATAAGGATCCTGTATCCTTTATCCTCCTTTCACTTGATTCTGAGTTTTGAAGGTTCAGGTATCCTTGACTAAGGATTGAGTATCCACAGAAGTATCCAGTTATTTGGGCTTGACCCCAGTTATTTGGGCTTGACCCCAGTTATTTGGGCTAGTCCCCAGTTTGGGCCTGTCCCCAGTTTCGCCAGTAGCGCACGATGATCCTAGTATAGTTCATGGCAATGGGACCAGTACTCGCTTTAGGGGCTGACAATTTCATTGTACTGGCTATATTCAGGATCCTACATATAATGGTAGACGTACCATACATCCGTTCCTAAGGTTTCTAACGTTTTCACGTTAGCTAAGGTTTTGGCATTTTCATGTCACTAAGTTTGGATAGTCGCCAGTGAGGGCCATACTCCAGTTTACATATGGGGCTTGTCCCCAGTTATCCTTTGGGCTTGTCCCCAGTTATCCTTTGGGCTTGTCCCCAGTATATTGGGCTTGTCCCCAGAATTGTTGGGCTTGTCCCCAGTTACTAACTCTTATCTTATATTGGCTTAGTCCCAAGTTGTATCCTATTTCAGGTTTTTGGAGATAAACGACCAAGGATATTTGATCCTTACCTTCTACTAAGGTTTGTCTTTTGGGTTATCCTGATAATAAGTGTTAAAGGTTAGGATCCTAACTTGGATCCTCAGGTATGATCCTTAACTATTTTGGTTTTATTCATTATTTATTTGAATAACCCTTATCCTTTGACAACTGAACTTATGATCCTTAAACGATATTACTTTTTAGAACTTATCGATTATGGGATATGTGATCCTTGATCATATCCTAAACTTTTTGGGGGATATTTCTTAAATTTTTTCTTTACTTGATAAGTTTAAACAAAATGAACATCACAACAGTTGGAAAGTAAAATATTAACAAGGATATCAACACAGGATAAGCCAAAAAGTTAAAGTTATTTTATTCACAAAAGATTAAACTCTTTAAGGTTGTCAAAATTGCTAACCCACGTTTCTACCAGCAAAACGTGGCCTGTCCACATGGGTTGGCAAAGGGTGTCCATTGTTTAAGGGTCTTGGTAGTGCAGGAATTAAAAGACGGCAGGATCACAATGGCTTCATCCCCCAAACAGAGGATCCCTCCACCATTTGTAATCCTACCTATTCTTCAAAGGATCCATGATCCTTAGCCCTAATTACTATTGTTTAAGTACAACCCATCATTGTTCAACAAAAAACACCATAACCAAATTAAACTACCAAATTCTAAAAAATGGGCTCCGGCTACGTCTAGAAATGTCCTTCATCGCCCATTCATGCAGCCTACACCTTCGCTGCATCACCATCTCCTCCAGCTCCCATATCCTTCACCTGATCCTTGCCACTGCCACCAGCTTCGATTGCCAGAACCTCTTCAGCCTCTTCGTCATCCTCCAACTCAGCAAGCCTAGCCTTCCAGCCTTCCATGTCCCAGTTGCTCCTGTCAAAGGCAGGATCCTGAGCTTCTTGGGCCATCTGCAGCTTGGCCTTGTACATGGCAATGGCAGTGGAGACTTTAACATCCTCCGTGATCTCGTGCTTCTCATAGTCAGCATTGATCTGGGCTGCAACCATCTGAGTCTTGACATCATTGAGGTCCTTTTCAAGGGAGGCAATCTTGTGATCCTTGAGCTCCGCCACTTTTTGGAGATCAGAATATTTTTCCTCAAGCTCTTCAACATTCCCAACATAGTGTTGTGGGCTAATTTCTGAGCTCATATCCTGACAAATATCTTGGCTTATATCTTGATTATATAATATCTGTTCACATCCGGGATGCTGATTCAGGATATTGGTAACATCCTGTATGGTATCCTCAGGATCACTAACGGATTATGTGCAGGTACGCGGGTTAGAAGCTAGCAACGTTCACAAAGACTTATTCCACGGAAGACTCGGTCCAAGTCCTTGAAATAAAGACGTTGAAGCCTTATTACTCGGTCTACAACGTTCATGGTGGAATATTCGGAGCATCCCATATTTATAGGAATATTTGTTTGTATTTCGTTACTATAAATAGGAGGAACATCAGATCGAATAGGACACTACAATCACACTCACTACACTCTAACACTTACTCTCTCGCAATTTGTACTCTCACACAATCATTGTAACACTTAGCGATCTGGTTGATATCCTGCACTGTATCCTGAAGTTTAAAGCAATAAGAAGAACGAGGCAGCTGCGATTGTCAGCTCCCGAGGTTTTATGCCGGCGATCTAAATTGATCAAGGGCTTTCCTCGTACATCTTGTGTTGTCCCTTTTACTTTTTGCTCATTGTTTGATCGGAGATACAACTCAATATCCTGAGCCGTATCCTGAATACTGTTTTTTCTAAACAACTTAACCAGCATATTTTCAACACATTTTAGCACACTACCTCACTTAACGAATTTGATCACTTAATTACTTCGGTAATTTTTGACCAAACTATAGTACTATCGTTGCTAAGGCAGGTAGACAACATTCCATGTGTAAACATAACAAACAAGCATTCATAAGCCACGTATAACATGCATTAATGGTTAGCGTTCAAAATAGCTTGAGTAGTGTGATAATTGTAGTTTGAATATTCGTAACGTATGTAACACCCAAAAGTGCTAAAAGAAAAAAGGGATCGAGTATACTCACAGCGATTCTGGATTGAAGGGAGCGCTTTTCAGCGAGTACGGTTAGCCTGAATAGATTCGGTAACGTAACGATAAGTAACGCGTAAAACAGTACATAGTGAGAGTGGGTAGGATGACTGATCGCGCGGAGTGGTCGTCCGTGCGGATTGGCTATCCGTGCGAACTGGCAATCCGTGCGGATTAGTAGTCCGTGCGAGTGATGATCCATCCGGATTAGTCACTCGTGCGGATTGTTATCCGTGCGGACAAGTTACTCATGCGGACAAGTTACTCGTGCGGATAACATGTTCGCGCGGATAACTATTCGAGTGGATTGTTTCTTCCTAAAGATGTGTTTGTGTATGATGGCTTGTGCTTTGAAGTTTTCGTTGTAGCATTTAGAAAACACCTAAGTATCTCTACCCTTCAAGCCGATCGCGCGGACAACAATCCGTCCGGATGGTAATCCGTGCGGACACGTCTCTAAGGCTGAGTCACTTGATGGAATTGGTGGAATCCGTCCGGATGGTAATCCGTGCGGACAGTGGTAATCCGTCCGGATTGCTTGTTCGTGCGGACAAAGACAATCCATCCGGATAACCTGTCCGTGTGGACAACCTGTCCGTGCGGATGAACATTTGTTTAAAATTGCTGAAGGTCTTAGTATCTCATGATCCGAAGAGTAATCCATCCAGAGGTTGTCCGTCCGGATTGCTCATTCGTCGATACTCAAACCCCGTTTGGAAATGTGGGTCCCAAGTGTGGCTCGTCCGGGTGACAACCCGTCCGGATTGTCTGTTCGTGCGGACAACTTGTTCGCGTGGACAGCTTGTCCGTGCGGACAGCATGTTCGTGCGGACAAGTGACTCGTCCTGGTTGTTCCGTCCGGCTACCCTTGGTCGCCTTTGTCGTTCTCTCGAGACGTTCCGACTTCGTGGCAACCATTTGGAGTCGCGTTCTTACCCGAGTGACTAAGCCGGCCAGGAATCACCCTAACTCGGCCTGTCAACGGTTTAGAACGGTCATTCCGGTCTATCCTGAAATCCGGTGTCTCGCGAGTAAGATTCCAGATCTAGGACTAGTGCATCACTAATATCGAGTGGGGGATTAGAACTGACCCGATTCGTACCGTGTTTGAGGGTAAAAGAAGGAGAAAACTTGAATTTATTTCTTTCAACTCTTTTATCCTTAGAAAAGTTTAGATTTAGGTAAAGTTGTGAAATCTTGTGGAAATCGTTCAGATCTGAGTTATTCTTGGTGGAATGAGATCACACTTGAAGTTCATAAGAACTTCATGATGACGTCATCCGAGAGCACCTCAAATCTTGATGATTTCACGGTTAAAAGTTGAGATTTGAAAGATAGAAAGGTGTAGAATTGTGTAGTGATCAAGAATGTACAAGAATTAGAGTAAGATCTTACCTGGATTGAGAGAAATCGAAGAAAATATGAAGAAAGGGTGCTGTTCGGACGTCACTTGCCAAAAGTGGAAAGTTTGGAGAGTGACCCGGGTATTTATAGGATGCTAAAAGGGGAAAGGGTGATCCGTGCGGATTGCAGGTCACCCGGATGGGTTATCCGTGCGGACTGGTCATCTGTGCGGACTGGCAGTTCGTGCGGATTGGCAATCCGTGCGGACCGTCAATCCGTGCGGATGGACCATCCGTCTGGATGTTGACTGAAGTGAGCATACGGGTGCGATGACGCTTCGGTTTCGATTGCGAGCGATTCGATAGGGTTTCCTAGGCAAATTACTTTTAGTCCCAACTACTTCGTACATAATATGGTTCGACTCGGAATTCGGGTTCGGGTTCGGTTACATTCGAGTTAGACTTCGAGTTCGATTGAGTTCGCTTGATTTTCACAACAAATCATAAATAAACATGCACAGGTAACACGTAAGGCATACGCACACGTATAAATATCAAGTAAAAAAAATACATAGTTCGAGTTACGATTCGATGTCAATTCGATTAACATAGCTTGATTATTAGTTTATTAACTTTATCGCATTGTTACTGCCTATGATTCACAGTCGTAGGTCGATTGAAATACGGTTATCACGATTCGATTATTGCAAGTAACAACACTTACTCCACATAATATAATTAAAATAAAAACACTTCTACGAGTCAGGTTGCGCGAAATCGGTCATTGACTTTGACTTTGACTTTGACTTTCACTCGTGAAAACACGGGGTGTTACAGCCTCCCCTTGTTTAGGGAATTTCGTCCCGAAATTAAGCTGAAAGCCGTAACAAAGCCGCGGATCACGTGTGAAGTATTCGTTTAGGCCGATTTTGACTCGCGTAACGTGCGGATTCCGTGCACGATCGTGACCAAACACAATCGCAACGGAGTCGAAACCGGGACCTACAAGTGGTATCTAAGCAGGTTCTCGATTTCACAGATCAAACGCACAGATTCGTACAAGAATTGATCAGATTCAGAGTCGATTTCACACAGATTTGTCAAATTTCTTCGCTTTTCATCTATTTCACGTTTCTAACTGAAAAACGTCAAATTAGACAAGATTTTACGGTTAAAATCGGCTAATTTGGATATGTTGTGCGAAATTCATTGATCTAGAAGCCTACAAATTTTCAGAACTTAATTCCAAGCCGTTTGAGAGAAATCTGAGTTTTTGTGGTTCGCTTTTCTAATTAAACAACTGTGGATACTTTGCCTTCATGTCGCTTTCGAGTTCCCAAGTAAACTCCGTGCCTCGTTTACCTTCCCATCGGACTTTCACAATAGGAATGCGTGAGCGCCTGAGCTGCTTGGTTTGGCGATCCATGATTTCGACAGGTTTTTCCACGAAGTGTAATGTTTCGTTCACTTGCAGATCGTCTAGAGAGACATGTAAATCGTGGTCGGCGATGCACTTTCGGAGGTTTGACACGTGGAAAGTCGGGTGAACATTGCTAAGTTCCTCCGGTAATTCGAGTCTGTAGGCGACTTTTCCGATCCTTTCCAGAATCTTAAAAGGTCCAACATATCGAGGCGCGAGTTTTCCCTTCTTGCCGAATCGGACTACACCCTTCCAAGGTGATACCTTTAGGAGTACGTAGTCACCAACGCCAAATTCACGGGGCTTGCGCTTTTTATCGGCGTAAACTTTCTGTTGATCCCGAGCTTTCGCTAGGTTGTCTCGAATTTGGAAAATTTTGTCTGTCGTTTCTTGCAGTAGCTCCGGACCGGTTAGTTGCGAGTGACCGATCTCGTGCCACACGATAGGCGATCGACATCTTCTTCCATATAAGGCCTCGAAAGGTGCCATCTGGATGCTAGCCTGGTAGCTGTTGTTATATGAGAATTCGACTAACGGCAGGTGTTTATCCCAATTACCACCGAAGTCCAAAACACACGAACGGAGCATGTCTTCAAGAGTACGAATCGTTCTTTCAGTCTGACCGTCGGTTTGTGGGTGGAAAGCGGTACTTAGATTAAGCGTTGTACCGAGTGCCGCTTGGAAGGTTTCCCACAATCGTGAAGTAAACCGAGCATCACGATCAGAAATGATATCACGAGGCGTCCCATGTCTCCAAATGATCTCGTCGGTGTAGATTCGGGCTAATCGTTCCACCTTGTAGTCTTCTCGTATTGGCAGAAAATGGGCTGATTTAGTCAAATGGTCCACAACAACCCAAATGCTGTCGTGACCTGATGACGTGGTTGGAAGCTTGGTCACGAAATCCATGGCTATGCTCTCCCATTTCCACATAGGAATTGGTGGTTGTTCGAGCAAGCCAGAGGGTCTTTGATGTTCAGCCTTGATTCTAGCACAGGTTAGGCATTTTCCAACGTAGAGAGCGATATCTCGCTTCATACCCAGCCACCAGTACCTATAACGGAGATCCTGGTACATTTTGTCAGCGCCGGGATGAATAGAGTATCGGGATTTATGGGCTTCGTCCATGATAATCTGTCGCAATTCGGTTCGCTTGGGGATCCAAATTCGGTCTAAAAAGTGGAATATCCCGTTCGATTTGCTCACAAGCTGGGCTCCATCGTGGTAGATTCTTTCTTTCTTCAAAGTGCGTTCATTGAAACACGCATGCTGGGCGTCGCGGATGAGAGTTTCGAGGTTGTGCTGGGCTTGAATATTACGGGTGCTAAGCAGATAGCTCCGTCTGCTAAGTACGTCGGCAACAACATTTGCTTTGCCTGGGTGATAACGAATCTCACAGTCGTAATCGTTGAGAAGTTCTACCCATCGGCGTTGACGCATATTTAGTTCCCTCTGATTAAAGATGTGTTGTAGGCTCCTATGATCGGTGAAGATCGTACACTTAGTACCATACAAGTAGTGTCGCCAAATCTTTAATGCAAAAACAACCGCGCCTAGCTTGAGATCATGGGTTGTATAGTTCTTCTCGTGGATTTTGAGCTGACGAGATGCGTAAGCTATGACCTTGTCCCGTTGCATGAGGACACAACCAAGACCAAGGTTGGAAGTATCACAGTAGACAATGAAATCATTGTTTCCATCGGGTAGTGTGAGAACAGGAGCATTGCAAAGCATGTGTTTGAGGGTTCGAAAGGCAGACTCTTGTTTAGTTCCCCAAACAAAAGGCTGATCCTTATGTGTGAGAGAGGTAAGTGGTACAGCAATCTTCGAGAATCCTTCAATGAATCGTCGATAATAGCCCGCTAGTCCGAGAAAGGAGCGGACCTCAGTCGGGTTCTTAGGCGTAACCCAGCTCTTGACAGCTTCAATCTTCGCAGGATCGACGTGAATGCCTTGACTATTAACGATGTGACCCAGGAATTGAACCTTCTCCAACCAGAATTCGCACTTGGAGAACTTGGCATAGAGTTGATTCCCCTGAAGTAACTCGAGAACCAAACGTAGATGTTGCGCGTGTTCGGCTTTCGATTTGGAATAGATCAAGACGTCGTCGATAAAGACAATGACGAAACGGTCGAGATATGGTTTACACACGCGATTCATCAGATCCATGAAAACCGTTGGTGCATTGGTTAGGCCAAAAGGCATGACAACGATTTCGTAATGGCCGTAACGGGTTCGAAATGCGGTTTTGGGTATATCCTCCTCTTGAATACGCAGCTGATGGTAACCTGAGCGTAGATCAATCTTTGAGAAACACGTAGCACCTTGTAGTTGGTCAAACAAATCGTCGATGCGAGGCAGAGGATAGCGGTTCTTGATAGTCAACTTATTCAATTCCCGATAGTCGATGCACATCCTGAACGACCCATCCTTCTTTTTGACAAAAAGGACTGGCGCGCCCCAAGGAGAGGTGCTCGGGCGAATGAAGCCTTTTTCAAGCAATTCCTGGAGTTGGGTTGCAAGTTCGCGCATTTCGGATGGCGCGAGTCGATAAGGAGCTTTGGCAATAGGATTAGCTCCTGGAATGAGGTCAATACGGAAATCGATATCACGTTTCGGAGGTAGTCCGGGAAGGTCCTCTGGAAAAACTTGAGGGAATTCCCGAACCACGGGAACGTCTTTCACTTCCTTCTCTTTCTTCTCCTTCTCCGCTGCTACGACATTAGCCAAGAAAGCCCTGTATTCCTTGCGGAGATACTTGCTAGCTTGTAGGCATGACATAAGCTTGAGCCCTTTTGAAGTAGTATCGCCATAAACACATAATAAATCACCGTTCGCGAGCGAAAATCGAATCATCTTATCGAAGCACACAACTTCAGCATGGTTTTCCCGAAGAAAGTCCATGCCTACTATGACGTCAAAGCTTCCGAGTCGCACCAGGATAAGGTCAATCGGAAAGATGTGATTGTTAAGCTCGAGAGTACAATCACGGATAACGGAATTAACAGCGACGGTTCTTCCGGTAGCGACTTCGACATCGAATGCAGAGGAGAGTCGGGAACGTTTACGACTAAGGAGTTTCTCAAATTCGAACGACACAAAGCAATTATCCGCTCCAGTATCAAACAAACATGAAGCATAAATACCATTCACAAGGAACGTACCATTGACCACGTTGTTGTCGGCCTGAGCTTGACGCACATTGAGGTTGAAAGTTCTGGCGCGTGCGGCCTGTTGTTGTTGTTGCTGCTGTTGTTGCTGCTGTGGCTGTTGTTGCTGAGGCTCTTGTTTCACAACCCTGTTTGGGCACATGTTGGCGAAATGGTTCGGGTCGCCACATGAGAAGCAGGCTCTGGCTTTGACTGCGGGTGCCGGAGGAGCTTGTTGACCCTGTGGGGCGGTGAGTAGAGCTTGATTGGCAGGAGCTTGACGAATACGGCAGTTGGCAGTAAAGTGACCGTACACGTTGCAATGAACACAGAAGCGGCATTGAATAGCAGTCGGGTGGTGGTAGGTGCAAGTAGGGCAGAGCGGGTGTGGTCCAGTATATGCACGCTTTGCAGGCGGTGCATTGGCCACAGGCGCCGCTACTTGACGTTGTTGGGCGGGTACAGCTTGCATTGGTGCAGCAGTAATCGCACAGTTCTTGTTGCTGGAGTTGTTCTTTCTCTTGTTCTTTCTCTTGTTGCTTGATGTGGTAGGTTCAGCAGTTGGTGCAGTAGCGGTAGCTTGATGCAGATGCTTCGAGGTCTTATCCCAGAAACCAGCTTTAACCCTTTTGTCATTGATTTCAGCGGCCAACAGATAGGTTTCCTCGATCGTAGTAGTCTTAGCCGCTTGCACGAAATCAGCGACGCAGTCGGGCAAAGCTCGGATGTACTTCTTGATGGTGATCTCTGGGGTCTTGACCTGGTCAGGACAGATAATGCTGAGCTACTTGAAACGAGCAGTGAGACCAGCGTTGTCACCTTCCTTCTGATGTATGTGCCAAAATTCATCTTCAAGCTTTTGACGTTCGTGAGGAGGGCAGAATTCCTCTAGCATGACTTCTTTGAGCTCATCCCACGACAGACCGTAGGCTGCATCATTCCCTCGCTTGTTCCTCTCGGCCGTCCACCAGTCTAGAGCACGGGACTGAAAGACGCCGGTAGCGTTCAGAGTTCGAAGGTCGTCAGGGCAACCACTTTGTCGCAGAGTAACCTCGATAGAGTCAAACCAGTGGAATAGTGCAGTCGGACCTCCTTCGCCTGTGAATTCTTTCGGCCCACACGACTTGAATTGTTTGAAGCTGAAAGGCCTTGCGTTAGCTTTGGGAGCTTCGGTTCTCGATTCCTCGGATGATTTGCTGGCGTTCTCGTAAACATCACTCATGGCTTTAGCTACACTTCTCGCGATGATGGAAGCAAGGCATTTGTCTCTCTTTTCCTGACGAGAAAGAGCATGACGAGATCCAGACGACATTGTCTGCAATAGACATCGCCACGGAACTCAACACATGTATTTGAATCTCACCTCACACGTCTACTACTACTAAAGCTCAGTAACACGTACCATGTAAGCGCATATATTCACATAATCACAGAATTACACAAAATCACATAAGCACATAGGGCACATAGTCACAAAATTCCTAAACAAGTAAGCAAAACAGCAAGGAAAACACATACACCTTAGTCACTAGGGGCATTCAGAAAACAGAAACCTATCATTCGGAGTCTGCGATCGTTCGAGATTAGCGTGGTACAAGCGTATATCGTAGCGTAAGTCGCCCATAATTTAACGATTGATAACGACGTGTAGTGTGTTGTGTGGGTAGCAAAAGCATAGGTGTTAGATCGAACCCAGTAGTATCTCAAAATGCTAACGAATAAACATAAATCACATAAAATCGAAGTATCATCAGAGTCAAAACTCATAAAATCAAGAAATAGATTGTCTGCGGCTATTAGACTTCGACTAACCAAAGTGGTTCGACTATTCACAAGGATCCTGTGTGCACAATTACCTTCAGGACTATGCCTTTGCCTCGATTCTTGGGCATTGGCGCAATTCCCATTGGTTATATTGATGACTTCAGGTCGTTGGAGTCCGTCGAGACTTTGGTGAGAGTTTTGTATAAAAGCAGGACAAGTCGTCAAGGTTAGGGTTTCACCCCTATCTTGCAACTTCGTCCCTGTTTTTAATAAAATTGAGGAGATTATTCATCAAAATATGGATTTCACTCCTAATTTGGCATAATTCTCCCGGTTGTAGTTGAAAATTTCGGGTTAACTAAGCAATCTTTAGTCGAGAGTTTGCGGTTTTCACACCTATTCCCGATTTGGTTGCTCGTTTATAGTAGAAAATTCGAGTGCAGTGCTAGTGTAGAATTATACGAGGACAATGAGGAATAATCTCGTACATAATTCAGTAGGGATGTACTTGAGTTGGTCTGTTGGTTCCTAACTATAGACTAGGTCTCTAAGACTTCAACCCGGACTAGGTCGAGTCTTGCCTAATTCCCTATAGTTATGGCTCTGATACCAATCTGTCACACCCCAACCGATGGCGGAATCATCGGGGCGTGGCACTGAGCGAAACAGATTGTTCAGAAGTTTCCATAACAACTATCATTACCATTCGATTAAATAATGCGTCCCATACCGTATCTAAAATAGTTAAATAATTATTACAGACAAGCATCAAGACAAATATTCTGTTCCGACAACTTAGATTTAAACATAGCTAATTTATTCGTTGGTTTCTAGGACTCCAGTTCCTAACTTCAATTTCATCACAGCCCGAGAAGCATATAAGCAACCTAGGCACCTGTAACATACGTTAAAATAAAGTCAATACATAAAATGTAAAGGTGAGCATACAAGTTTGATAATAGCATATAGAGTTCGAATTCGTTTACGCATAACCGGCACGTACACATAGTGAAATGAAGCACGTTAGTTATCGACATAGATCCATCGATACCAATGACTGCGGGTTGACTGCCCGAGGCAGTTCGCAATACATGACTACCACCGTAATCCATGCAAGTAAAAGGTCCTTAACAACCCCCGTGTGAACGGGTGCTGAGTCCAAACTATAGTACTATCGTTGCTAAGGCAGGTAGACAACATTCCATGTGTAAACATAACAAACAAGCATTCATAAGCCACGTATAACATGCATTAATGGTTAGCGTTCAAAATAGCTTGAGTAGTGTGATAATTGTAGTTTGAATATTCGTAACGTATGTAACACCCAAAAGTGCTAAAAGCAAAAAGGGATCGAGTATACTCACAGCGATTCTGGATTGAAGGGAGCGCTTTTCAGCGAGTACGGTTAGCCTGAATAGATTCGGTAACGTAACGATAAGTAACGCGTAAAACAGTACATAGTGAGAGTGGGTAGGATGACTGATCGCGCGGAGTGGTCGTTCGTGCGGATTGGCTATCCGTGCGAACTGGCAATCCGTGCGGATTAGTAGTCCGTGCGAGTGATGATCCGTCCGGATTAGTCACTCGTGCGGATTGTTATCCGTGCGGACAAGTTACTCGTGCGGACAAGTTACTCGTGCGGATAACATGTTCGCGCGGATAACTATTCGAGTGGATTGTTTCTTCCTAAAGATGTGTTTGTGTATGATGGCTTGTGCTTTGAAGTTTTCGTTGTAGCATTTAGAAAACACCTAAGTATCTCTACCCTTCAAGCCGGTCGCGCGGACAACAATCCGTCCGGGCGGTAATCCATGCGGACACGTCTCTAAGGATGAGTCACTTGATGGAATTGGTGGAATCCGTCCGGATGGTAATCCGTGCGGACAGTGGTAATCCGTCCGGATTGCTTGTTCGTGCGGACAAAGACAATCCATCCAGATAACCTGTCCGTGCGGACAACCTGTCCGTGCGGATGAACATTTGTTTAAAATTGCTGAAGGTCTTAGTATCTCATGATCCGAAGAGTAATCCATCCAGAGGTTGTCCGTCCGGATTGCTCATTCATCGATACTCAAACCTCGTTTGGAAATGTGGGTCCCAATTGTGGCTAGTCCGGGTGACAACCCGTCTGGATTATCTGTTCGTGCGGACAACTTGTTCGCGCGGACAGCTTGTCCGTGCGGACAGCATGTTCGTGCGGACAAGTGACTCATCCTGGTTGTTCCGTCCGGCTACCCTTGGTCGCCTTTGTCGTTCTCTCGAGACGTTCCGACTTCGTGGCAACCATTTGGAGTCGCGTTCTTACCCGAGTGACTAAGCCGGCCAGGAATCACCCTAACTCAGCCTGTCAACGGTTTAGAATGGTCATTCCGGTCTATCCCGAAATCCGGTGTCTCGCGAGTATGATTCCAGATCTAGGACTAGTGCATCACTAATATCGAGTGGGGGACTAGAACTGACCCGATTCGTACCGTGTTTGAGGGTAAAAGAAGGAGAAAACTTGAATTTATTTCTTTCAACTCTTTTATCCTTAGAAAAGTTTAGATTTAGGTAAAGTTGTTGTGAAATCTTGTGGAAATCGTTCAGATCTGAGTTATTCTTGGTGGAATGAGATCACACTTGAAGTTCATAAGAACTTCATGATGACGTCATCCGAGAGCACCTCAAATCTTGATGATTTCACGGTTAAAAGTTGAGATTTGAAAGATAGAAAGGTGTAGAATTGTGTAGTGATCAAGAATGTACAAGAATTAGAGTAAGATCTTACCTGGATTGAGAGAAATCGAAGAAAATGTGAAGAAAGGGTGCTGTTCGGACGTCACTTGCCAAAAGTGGAAAGTTTGGAGAGTGACCCGGGTATTTATAGGATGCTAAAAGGGGAAAGGGTGATCCGTGCGGATTGTAGGTCACCCGGATGGGTTATCCGTGCGGACTGGTCATCCGTGCGGACTGGCAGTTCGTGCGGATCGGCAATCCGTGCGGACCGTCAATCCGTGCGGATGGACCATCCGTCCGGATGTTGACTGAAGTGAGCGTACGGGTGCGATGACGCTTCGGTTTCGATTCCGAGCGATTCGATAGGGTTTCCTAGGCAAATTACTTTTAGTCCCAACTACTTCGTACATAATATGGTTCGACTCGGAATTCGGGTTCGGGTTCGGTTACATTCGAGTTAGACTTCGAGTTCAATTGAGTTCGCTTGATTTTCACAACAAATCATAAATAAACATGCACAGGTAACACGTAAGGCACACGCACACGTATAAATATCAAGTAAAAAAAATACATAGTTCGAGTTACGATTCGATGTCGATTCGATTAACATAGCTTGATTATTAGTTGATTAACTTTATCGCATTGTTACTGCCTATGATTCACAGTCGTAGGTCGATTGAAATACGGTTATCACGATTCGATTATTGCAAGTAACAACACTTACTCCACAAAATATAATTAAAATAAAAACACTTCTACGAGTCAGGTTGCGCGAAATCGGTCATTGACTTTGACTTTGACTTTCACTCGTGAAAACACGGGGTGTTACAACAACCCAGAACTTTGAACTTCAGTTCGGCTGTGTATACTGAGGATAATAGGGGGAATATTGTGCCCAGCCTTCCTCAGAACCACACTCCTGTAATACCCTCCTCGGTCAGGATGTCAACTGTGAGGAGTTCAGGATATGCTTCAGGATATGGACAGAATCCTCAGACGGGTAACGTGTCAAATAATAGCAATGTTCATGCTGCTAACAATAATGGATCTTTGCAGGATACAGGTGTAACATCAGCATTTACTAGGGAGCTACAGAAGTTGAAGGACATGATATCCAGTGTGCCTGGAGTGGTCCAGCCAATCCCGGAAGTGTCCCAGGACAGCCACAGGATATCTCGCTTTGCATATCCTATCTGTGATGCTGAGATTCCAAAGAGATTTCAAACTCCCAACATGAAGCTTTATGATGGAACTACAGATCCTGAAGAGCATATTGCCCAGTAAAGGGAAAGGATGGAGATTAACCATATCCCTCCGGAGCTCAAGGAAGCATGCTTGTGCAAGGGTTTTGGTTCTACCTTAACAGGATCAGCCTTGAAATGGCTCCTGAATGTTCCTCCTCATTCGATTACATCATTTGCTCACCTAGTGAATTTATTTAATAGTCAATTTTCTTGTAGTCGAAGTTTTGAAAAACTAACAAGTGATCTCTACAGGATAACTCAAGGACCACAGGAATCCTTAAGGGATTATGTGAACAAGTTCAGCCGAGAATCCTTAGACATCCCACATCTTGATGTTGCAACAGCTGTTCAAGCTTTCAAGATGGGGCTGCAAAAAGATTCTCAATTTTACCAATACCTTGTGATGAACCCATGCAGGAACTTGGATGAAGCCCGAAACAGAGCTCTAAGATATATTCGACTAGAGGATGACAGAAAGATGCAAGAGAGGATGAACTCATCCAACACTTATGAGTCAACTAACAGGAAGTCAGAATCCTCATTTAAGCCATATCGCTCTAAGCCATGTGGTAGAAATGAAAGCAAGAAAGTGAATGCTGTTGAAGACGAGGATCCTGAAGAATATCCTGAATTATCTGAGTATTGCTTTTCTGTTAATATTCCTGAATTGATGTATGCCATGCAGGGTTTAGGAGATAAGGCCAGGTGGCCTCGAAAGAATCAACAAAAAGCTGATTGGAAGGATAAGTCAAAATGGTGTGCCTTCCATGAAGATTTCGGACATGTAACGGAGGATTGCATTGCTCTAAGAAAAGAAATAAGCTATCTTCTAAGCAAGGGATATCTGAAGGATCTCTTAGGAAGAAAGAAGGATAAGGGTCAGGATACTGAGAAGGATCCTGAGCGAGCAGCATCACCTCCCGCGGATGCCAAGATAATCAACTTTATTTCGGGAGGATCCGACATTTGTGGGACTTCGTATTCGGCGGCCAAGAGACATGCAAAAGAAGCCAAGGCCGAAAGGGGAGACAAACCTGTCAGGATGACTACCCTCACAACTGACAAAGTGATCACATTTGATGGTGATGACAGGGATACTGTCCAGGATCCTCATCATGATGCTCTGGTAATAACGTTATATGTGGCTAACCATTTTGTACGCAGGATATTGGTGGATAATGGCAGCTCCGTCAACATAATCCAACTAGAGACTCTGAAGAGAATGAATGTATCTCCAATGGATATCACTTCAAAGTCCACCGTGCTAGTTGGGTTCAGTGGAGAGGCTAGGAACACAGTGGGAGAGATAAAGCTACCAGTATATGTTGAAGGGGTCAACTCAATACAACGTTTCTGTGTGATGGATTCTCTATCCTGCTATAACATCATACTGGGAAGACCATGGATTCACGATATGAAGGCTGTACCATCAACATATCACCAATGCATCAAGATCCCTACCCCTTGGGGGGTTGTCAAGGTTGATAGTGACCAGCAGGAGGCGAAAGAATGCTACACATCCTCGATGAAATCCTCAACCAAACCTAGTACAGCATAGCAATTAAGGATGCGGGCCCAGGATATCGTGGAGGATCCGGAGCAGGATGTGAAAAGAATTATCCTGGATCAGGATAATCCTTATATCTCGGTGCTCGTGGGAACCAATATCCCTCAGGATATTGAAGAACAATTAACTAACTTTTTGAAGTGCAGGATGTCAACGTTTACATGGAAGCATGAGGATATGACAGGCATATCCAATGACATTATCACTCACAAACTTGGAATTGACAAATCATTCAAGCCTGTTCACCAAAAGAGAAGAAAATTTGCTCCTGAGCGTAATACGATTATTCAAGAGGAAGTTGAAAGATTGTTGAAGTCCAGGATGATCAGAGAAGTCAAATTCCCAAGGTGGCTAGCAAACGTAGTTGTGATGCAGAAGAAAAATGGGAAATGGAGAGTCTGTGTAGACTACACAGACTTGAACAAGGCTTGCCCTAAAGACCCATTTCCTCTTCCTCATATTGATGCAATGGTGGATGCCACTGCTGGGCATGAAATGTTGACCTTCATGGATGCATCCTCAGAATTTCAGCAGATTCAAATGGAGCCTTCTGACCAGGAGGATACTGCCTTCATGACACCAACAGGTATCTATTGTTATACTGCTATGCCTTTCGGTTTGAAAAATGCAGGTGCAACATACCAGAGATTGGTAAACATGATGTTCAAAGACAAGCTGGGGGACACTATGGAGGTATACATTGATGATACGGTGGTAAAATCAAGAAAAGCTGAGGATCACCTCCAGGATATTAAAGGAGCATTTGATATCCTGGATCAGTATAACATGAAGCTAAATCCTGCTAAGTGTCATTTCGGAGTGGGGGCAGGAAAGTTTCTAGGATATATGGTGACCAAAAGAGGAATAGAGGCGAGCCCGGAGCAGATTAAAGCCATCTTGGATATCAAATCACCTTCGAATATGAAGGATGTTCAACGACTAACAGGGCGAGTGGCAGCATTGAACAGATTTATTTCAAGATCCTCAGAGAAATGTAAAGAGTTTTATGATATCCTGAAGAAGAACAAGAAGTTCGAATGGGGAGAGAAGCATGAAGCAGCCCTGCAGGATTTGAAGCAATATCTTTCAACCGCACCTCTACTAATGAAGCCTGCGAATGGTGAACCACTATCCCTATACCTCGCAGTATCAGGAAATGCTGTAAGTGCCGTCCTTGTAAAAGATCATGAAGGTCAGCAATATCCTGTTTATTATATTAGTAAAAGTTTGCTAAATGCTGAAACTAGGTATTCTCATTTAGAAAAATTGATACTAGCATTAGTTATGGCATCAACGAAGCTTAGACATTACTTTGAGACACATAGAATTCATGTTAAAACAAATTATCCTGTTAAAAATGTGCTTAGGAAACCAGAGATGTCAGGCAGGATGGCCAAGTGGTCAGTAAAATTAAGTGCCTATGATTTAGTATATGAACCTAGAAATGCCATAAAGTCTCAGGCTTTAGCTGACTTTGTGGCTGATTTCAGTAGTGACATTCAGGATGAGGTAGACCTAGAAGTCCAACAATTAGGAGAATCCTCAGGATCCTGGACATTATATACTGACGGTGCATCTAATATTAGAGGAGTAGGATTGGGAATACTACTAAAATCGCCACAGGGGTACATATTACCCCAGGCTATTAGGTGTGAGTTCCCTGCTACTAATAATGAAGCAGAATATGAGGCTTTAATTGCAGGATTAGAGTTGGCTAAGAGTATGAGTATTAAAGATTTGCGAGTATATGTTGACTCCCTGTTAATTACTAACCATTTTAATGGATCCTATGCAGTTAAGGGTGAGAAATTAATCGAATACCTCGATATTCTCAAAAAATTAGCAGGATATTTCGATGTTTTTACACTTGAACAGGTACCAAGGGAGGATAATGCTGAAGCAGATGCCTTAGCAAATCTGGGATCATCGATCAGGATACCAGAAGGGACCCAAATACCAATATTACATATCTTGTATCCTACAACGAATCCTCAGGATAAAGAAGTAGCGGGTATTCAGGATCCTGGAGCAGAGTATCCTGAATCGGATCCTATATCCTGGACGGCTCCAATCATGAGATATCTCAAGGAAGGACATATCCCCGGAGACGAGAATCCTAAGGCATTTAGGATGAAGGTATCACGATTCACTATTATAAATAATGTTTTATATAAGAAATCTCTTGCAGGACCGTATTTGAGGTGCTTGGAGGATCCTGAAGCAAAAGAAGTACTTCAGGATATACATGAAGGGGATTGTGGTAACCACACTGGGGGCAGGTCATTGTTCTCCAAAGTATTAAGGACATGATATTATTGGCCAACGATGAGGAGAGATGCTGCAGAATATGCTCGAAGGTGTGATGCATGTCAAAGGCATAGTAACATACTACATCAACCAGCTGAACCACTATATCCTGTAGTGTCCCCTTGGCCGTTCATGAAATGGGGGATGGATATAGTACGGAAGTTGCCAAAAGCTTCGGGAGGAAAAGTCTTTATGCTAGCAATGACGGATTATTTCTCTAAGTGGGTTGAAGCTGAAGCATTTGTCCAAGTTAGAGACCAAGAAGTAGTATCCTTCATAAAGAGGAATATCCTGACCAGGTTTGGGGTACCAGCTGAAATCATTTTTGATAATGGGTCCCAGTTTATAAGCAAGAGAACTACTGACTTTTACAAGAATTGGGGGATCAAAATGATCACGTCTACTCCGGTACATCCTCAAGCAAATGGACAAGCAGAATCCTCAAACAAGATAATTGTTAATAACTTAAAGAAGAGACTTGGAGCCAAAAAAGGAAGATGGGCAGAAGAATTACCTTTTTTTTGTGGGCTAATAGAACAACAGTAAAGAATGCAACCGGCCAAACCCCATTCTCTTTGGTATTTGGAGCAGAAGCAGTGATTCCAACGGAAATGGCGATACCTACTGCAAGATCTATCCTACAGGATCCTGAACAGAATCCTGAAGCCTTATGTCAGGATTTGGACACTTTAGATGAAAAAAGAGATGCGGCAAGACTAAGAATGGCAGCATATCAGCAAAGAATATCCAGAGCATATAACAAGAACATAAGGACTAGAAGATTTCGAGTTGGTGATTGGGTGCTAAGAAAAGCTTTTCAAAATACTACTAATCCTACCGATGGCAAGCTAGCTCCAAAATGGGAAGGACCATATGAAGTTGAGTCAGAAGCAGGGAAAGGAGCATATAGACTCAAGAATATGGAAGGGGATATGCTACCAAGATCCTGGAATGCAATACACTTAAAGCTCTATTTCAAGTAAGGATAGAATTTAGGTTACATCTCGGAATGGTATGTGTTCTATCTCTTTTAAATATATTTGTTTTTTGTCTTGAACCCAATACTGACTTAAGCATCGGAGGGGTGTTAGCCAAGCTAACACCCACCTTAGTTTTCAATTGTTTTGCAGCATATGTTTCAGGATATAGCTCCAGGATACGTACTCAGGATAACTCGAAAGATTAGAGGATTGGCCCCCTCTCTCACGTTTAAGGGATCCTGATCCCTTCAAAGGTTTAAAGGTATTCACCTTTCTTTCGAATTGGGTTTAAACACCTCGCCTGGAGCGCAAGTTATCTAGGTATAGTTCAAGGTAGCGGGACCAGTTTATGTAAAAGTGGCTGACAATTTCGTTACTGTTGGCTATATCCTGGATCCTAAAGGTATATGAGGATTGATCACCCTCTCTCACGAAAGGGTATTTTCATACTCTCTAAGGTTTAAAGGTTTTCACCTTTCTAAGACTTGGAGTTTGTACACTCTCGCCTGCAGCGCATGAAAATCAGGGCTTATCCCCAGGATATTACGGGTTTATCCCCAGGATATCAGGGTTTATCCCCAGGATATCAGGGTTTATCCCCAGGATATAAGGGTTTATCCCTAGTATGCTAAGGATTCATTTCAGGATATCAAGGGTTTTACCCCGGGATGTTTGGGATTTACTCAAGCCAAAGCATGAATACATTTGCATTTCTGTGTTGAACACAGGGGACATCTATCATACAATTTAAAGGATGGATCCAAGTTTGTAAATGTGCACTGGGGACATTCCTATGGTGGAAGATTGAAATTGATTCTTTAAGAATCTCTGGTATGATCTCTCCTTTTTATTTGATAATTTATAAATTGTATTTCAGTATCCTGATCAGGATATCTTTCAGGATACACTTACAATGCGTTCCCATAATATTCTTAAAAATATTCAAACATAACGATTTTCATAAGTAAAATTTGTGCACCAATAACAACAACAATAAGGTTAAAAGAGAAGTTATATTATTAACATACCAAAAGATGTGCTCTTAGTTTCACCTCAAATCAAGGCCCATCCACTAAGAGCACTAATAGTTCCTTACCATATTTACCCAACAGTTGAAGGTTTCATCTCAAACCGAGACCCATCCACCTCCAACTGTTGTATTATTCAAAAAGCATGCAGGAAATGTAAATTGTTCAGGTGCAGAAAAGTAAAGTGCAGAAAAGTAAATTGTTTGGGGTTACAAACCAACATTCAAATTCAAAAAGGTGGGCTCCGGCCTTGGCACATATATCCATCATTGCCCACCTGTATGCCCTCACATAGCGGCATCTTCAACAACCTTCCTTGCCTTCTCAGCTTCAGCATTCTTGGAAGCATCCTCTCCAGCATCCTCACCAGCATCCATTTCAGCATCCTCTCCGGCATCCTTCTTATCTCCAGCTTTGTCCACCACCTCTGCCAACTTAGAGGGTTCGCCAACTTCACCAGGAAGGGGCACAGCCTTGCCTCCAAGCTCTTTCAGCTTAGCCACCCAGGATTCAACCGGCCAGGATGGGCACACGAGGCCTGTCTCCTTGGCCTCATAGGCCATCTTAATGCGAGCTTGCAGCAGGGAGACGATAGCAGAGGCTTTGATTCCTTCCCGGAAAGAAACCATGGCCTGTTCGTGGTCCATCTGGACGGTGGCAAGTTTCAGATCAGCATCTTGGATGACCTTTTTCAGCTTGCCTTCGTAGTGCCGAGTCTTTGCTTCGGCAATGGCTCCTTGGTCGGCAACGGTGGTTTCGAGCTGTTTGATCCTGGCTTCATGGAGTGCGGCAGTACCACAAGCATCATTGTACAAGTGGAGCAAATGCTGGAGGCCCTGCATATTAAATTCAGGTATGAGTTAGAATATGTTAACCAGGATATCCTGTCAGGATATCCTATCAGGATATATATGCAGGATATGTATCAGGATATTACCTTGTTGAGGAAGGATGTCATTGGCTCTAAGGAATCAGAAAAGCTAAGTTCATCATAGGAGAACCCTTCTGGACCTGGAGTAGTGACTTCAGGAGCTTTCCTCTTCTTTGCCGTGGATGCACGAGTCCTTGGGTTAGTCTTGGGAGCTGGGAGTGGCTTGGAGCTGGTGGCAGCAGGGGTCTCTTTCTTGACTGTGGCTGGAGTTGGGTAGCTGTCAAGTTCGTCGAGGTCTAGATAGACTGGAATCTTGCTGGAGTCTGCACACAGGGAGTAAAATTCTAAATTTGTCCTAAGAATATCAAATGAAAACATGTATGTACAGGATATTTTGCAGGATCCTTACCAGACATGTTAGCACTTGAAAGAGGACTTGGAGTTAGTGGAGATGGGTTGAAACTTCTTTCAGCCTCTGGAAGGAGTCTGATGGCGTCTATCCTTTTTTGAGAATCAGCAAGAGGAGGTGCAATCTTCCTGAAATCAGCTGCATGCACAACATGAAAAAGAAAATCAATTAGTTCGGGATATGAAACAGGATAAGAGACAGGATCATTCTTAAACCCTAAATCCTACCCTTTTTCAACCATTGTACCGGATATTCCGTTCCACCAGGGATTGAGTCTCTTTTTACAAAGAAAAACTTGGATTGCCAGTTATCCTCGTTCCTGGTGGCACGAAGTATCAGTGGGTCACCGGAAGTGGAATAAAACAGAAACCTACATGATCCATGGCATCTAAGTTTGTAAGCTAGAGGGAGATCATGGACAGAAAGATCAGGGATGTGGTTTCTCTTGATCTGGTCAAGAACAGACAGAACACGCCAAAGCATTGGCATTGTTTGACTGAAGGAGATTTTGGTAATGTTAAAGAATTTAGCGATGAAATCCGGAAAGGGGAATTGTAACCCTAAGGTGAAGGGAAAGGCATTGAAGCATATCCATTCATTGGAGACCATATCTGACCGGATTTCTCGGTCAAACGGTCGGAATACAGTTCCTTCCGGGAAGATACCGAAGGATTTCAAGGCTGACAGGTGAGCACTATCAAAGGTACATATTTCCTTCTCCGGTTCTTGGAGAAGGTTCTGTTGGATGAACGTAGGGGCTGAGTCACCTGAACTGGATCTCGTATGTCTCGGCATTTGGTCACCTGAATTTTTCACCGGAGAAAGAGAATGAAGATGAATATGAAGATTAGAGAGACAATGTTACCTTTTCCTTATCGATTATGATTAAAAAAGAGATGAGGATGAGAAGATATAGGGTATAATGAGTAAATATAGGCTGAGTAGTTGCAAACGGTCACATCACAGGTCTTATCTCTTAATTGCCTCGGTTTGCGTGAAAAATGTAACCGTTAGTAATGAGGATACTAAACGGTAACATTTTTGGGGACAAATGTTGTGGGCTAATTTCTGAGCTCATATCCTGACAAATATCTTGGCTTATATCTTGATTATATAATATCTGTTCACATCCGGGATGCTGATTCAGGATATTGGTAACATCCTGAATGGTATCCTCAGGATCACTAACGGATTATGTGCAGGTACGCGGGTTAGAAGCTAGCAACGTTCACAAAGACTTATTCCGCGGAAGACTCGGTCCAAGTCGTTGAAATAAAGACGTTGAAGCCTTATTACTCGGTCTACAACGTTCATGGTGGAATATTCGGAGCATCCCATATTTATAGGAATATTTGTTTGTATTTCGTTACTATAAATAGGAGGAACATCAGATCGAATAGGACACTACAATCACACTCACTACACTCTAACACTTACTCTCTCGCAATTTGTACTCTCACACAATCATTGTAACACTTAGCGATCTGGTTGATATCCTGCACTGTATCCTGAAGTTTAAAGCAATAAGAAGAACGAGGCAGCTGCGATTGTCAGATCCCGAGGTTTTATGCCGGCGATCTAAATTGATCAAGGGCTTTCCTCGTACATCTTGTGTTGTCCCTTTTACTTTTTGCTCATTGTTTGATCGGAGATACAACTCAATATCCTGAGCCGTATCCTGAATACTGTTTTTTCTAAACAACTTAACCAGCATATTTTCAACACATTTTAGCACACTACCTCACTTAACGAATTTGATCACTTAATTACTTCGGTAATTTTTGACCAAAACACATAGTCCTCAATTTCAGCAAATTTCTGCAAACAAGACAATGCAAAGTTCAGGATCATGTGATCCTCAAATGAGCAGGATAACTAAGCTAAGTCAGTGATCCTTACATTGGCAAAGTACTCGAGGAACTGATGGCGGATCAGAGGCAGGCCCTGTAGGTTGTCAGCTTCAGAAGTCTTCCTTTTCTTTCCACCTCTTCCCTTTGAAGTGGTTGCCTTGGGGATTGTGATGGAAGGGCTGGTAGCAGACTTTTTCTTCGAGGATCGGACAGTGTCAATATCAGTAACACTGAATTTGGAGGCAGATCTTGAAGGTTTTCCAGCGCCTACACACCCAAAACAGATAAGTATCCTTATCCTTATCCTATTTCTATTTAACTATTTATTTAAACATTTAATTACATATAAACATGGATACTTACTTGACATCATGACAGAACTTGAGGATACCTCTTGAGAATCCTGGGTATTTGCTTTGAATGATCTTATTTCAGGATCAAGCCTCCGAAAAGCAGTAAGCCTTTCCTTTGTTGCAGGTGACGTGATGAGGTGTGCGACAGTAATAGCTGCAAAAAAGGAACAAAAGTACGTTAGTGATCCTTAAACAGAAAACAAGGTCATCTGGTGATCCTCCTCAGGATCCTCTATCCTACCATGGGTGCTCCACTTCCTTGGCAGATCCTTTCCATCAGAGATAGAATCCCTTCTGACAAAGAAGAATCGCCGTTTCCAGTTGGTATCATTCTTGGTGACTTTGAAGACGGGGTGTTCTTCACCAGGTTTATGCTTAAGCAGATATCGGTGGGATCCAAATGTTACAAGGTCATACATCTCTGCCAACTCTGACATTCCCAGAGCAATTCCTTCTTGCTCAATAATCCTTTCAAGGGTATATAAGACCCTCCAGATCATTGGCATAGCTTGAATGTAGGAGATGCCGGTGAGAGAGAAGAAAGACTGGGTGAATTCAGGGAAAGGATACGAGTATCCTATTGTGAAAGGAGTGACCGGGAAAGCTACCCATGTTTCAGAAATATAATCACTTAGAACGGTGGGGTCAAATGGCTTGAAATCGGTGTTTGCCGGAAAGCAATGTCGGATTCTGTC
Source organism: Helianthus tuberosus (assembly GCA_030545235.1). Classification (NCBI taxonomy): domain Eukaryota; kingdom Viridiplantae; phylum Streptophyta; class Magnoliopsida; order Asterales; family Asteraceae; genus Helianthus; species Helianthus tuberosus. The sequence continues at coordinate 72,400,264 of CM060417.1, read as the reverse complement.
TATTTGTGGATCAGTGAAGCAGCACCTTTAATTCGCCGAATCTTTGATGATCCCCTGGCTCTTAAGAGGACTGTCCTTCTTGTGATCCTTGGCTGGTGAGGATCTTAGCATCATCTTGATTATGAAGAAGGTGAAGAAAGAAGGAGCAGAGAAAGAAAACATAAAGAAAGAAGAGGAAGAGAGATACCTGCTTGATCTTCGGATGTGAATTTAAAGGGAGTTTCTCTTGAATTTAAATGCGGATTGATCCCTATCTCTAACTCCTATTTATAATGATGATCTTGCAGGATAGTCACTTCAGTGACGTCATGATCGTAACGGCTAGTCCGACTCCAACGGCTAGTTATCCGTTAATTTGTTACGGATAAGAACAAAAATATAACTCGTCTATTTACATAATTACTCCTTATATTTTGGGGGCAATTGTTAGGGGGGATTTTCAATTGATCAGTGATCCTCATTTACTGTTGGGTTTAGTGATCCTCACTTCTGGTTGAATTAGTGATCCTCAGAAGTGTTGCAGGATCAGGATCATGGATCATCTTAAGGATCCTTGTACTAACGATTGTCTACTTTGAATTCGAAATTGTTTTGCAGGAGTATGAGCTTGGACTTGGTCTTGGCGATATTCCTGGAGCATATTCCATTTTTATTCCGCACGTGCATGGCTAAAAGTGGACGTTATGGAGTTCGTGGAGGACTTGCATGAATTGCGGAATGTTAGTTAGTGTAGATATTTTCTATATTTAAACGGGATAGCGAGCTAAGTAGAAACACTTGGCTATTTTTGGCTACACACACACTCTTGCAACTGCTCTCACCAGCTCTTGACAAAACACTTAGCGATTATACACTTTTTTACACTACACACTATATTGATCCTTGTAATTAGCTTGCTATCATCCAAAGTTGTAACAGATTTCTTGTTTAATTGGAGTTGGTGATCGGTAGTTTCCATCACCCGAGGTTTTTTATGCCGGAGATCATTCATTGATCAAGGGCTTTTTCCTCGTATAAATCTTTGTGTCACTTATTCAATTCATTTCTGAGTGATCCTTAGTGTTGTTCATTGATTCAAGCATCATACCTCACAACAGAAAGTTTGGTTGCATTGTCATTGCTTGATTTTTGACCAAAACACTTAGAGAGTATGAAAATACCCTTTCGCGAGAGAGGGTGATCAATCCTCATATACCTTTAGGATCCAGGATATAGCCAACAATAACGAAATTGTCAGCCACTTTTACATGGATTGGTCCCGCTATCTTGAACTATCCCTGGATAACTTGCGGGGTGTTTAAACCCAATTCGAGAGAAAGGTGAATACCTTTAAACCAGTGAAGGGATCAGGATCCCTTAAACGTGAGAGAGGGGGCCAATCCTCTAATCTTTCGAAGTATCCTGAATGTGTATCCTGGAGCTATATCCCGAAGCATATATAGCAAAACAATTGTAAGCTAAGGTGGGTGTTAGCCTAGCTAACACCCCTCCGATGCTTAAGTCAGTAATGGGTTCAAAACAACAATAAATAATATTAAAACATATTAAAAGAGATAGAATTCATACCACCCTGAGTTAGAAATTGAATTCCAAACTCACTTGAAATAAAGCTTTAGGTGTATAGAATTCCAGGATCTTGGTAGCATATCCCCCTCCATATTCTTGAGTCTGTATGCTCCTTTTCCTGATTCTGATTCAATCTCATAGGGTCCTTCCCACTTAGGAGCCAACTTTCCATCAGCAGGATTCGTAGTATTTTGAAAAGCTTTTCTTAACACCCAATCTCCAAGTTGAAACCTCCTAGTTCTTATATTCTTGTTATATGCTCTGGATATCCTTTGTTGATAAGCTGCCATCCTTAGCTTTGCCGCATCTCTTGTTTCATCAATAGTATCTAATTCCAGGCAAAGGGCTTCAGGATTCTGCTCAGGATCCCTGAGGCTGGATCTTGTTGTAGGTATCACCATTTCTGTTGGGATCACGGCTTCTGCTCCAAATACTAAGGAGAATGGGGTTTGACCAGTCGCGCTTTTCACTGTCGTTCTATCAGCCCATAGGACAAAGGGTAATTCTTCTACCCATCTTCCCTTCTTAGCTCCAAGCCTTTTCTTCAAATTGTTGACAATTATCTTGTTTGAGGATTCTGATTGTCCATTTGCTTGAGGATGTACCGGTGTGGATGTGATCATTTTAATTCCCCAACTTTTGCAGAAGTCAGTAGTCCTCTTGCTTATAAACTGAGAACCATTGTCACAGATTATCTCGACTGGTACTCCAAACCTGGTCAGGATATTCCTTTTTATGAAGGATACTACTTCTTGGTCTCTAACTTGGACAAATGCTTCAGCTTCAACCCATTTAGAGAAATAATCGGTCATTGCCAGCATGAAGACTTTCCCTCCTAGAGCCTTTAGCAATTTTCCCACTATATCCATTCCCCACTTCATGAATGGCCAAGGGGAAACAATAGGATACAGTGGTTCAGCAGGCTAATGTAATATATTACAATATCTTTGACATGCGTCACACCTTCGAGCATATTCTGCAGCATCTTTCCTCATGGTTGGCCAATAATATCCTGTTCTTAATACTTTTGAGAATAAGGACCTGCCCCCAGTATGGTTACCACAATCTCCTTCGTGTATATCCTGAAGCACTTCTTTGGTTTCAGGATCCTCCAAGCACCTCAGATATGGACCTGCAAGAGATTTCTTATACAAAACATTATTTATAATAGTGAATCGTGATACCTTCATTCTAAAGGCCTTAGGATTCTCATCCTTTGGGATGTATCCTTCCTTAAGATATCTTATGATCGGAGCCGTCCAGGACTTAGGATCCTCCTCGGGATACTCATCATTAGGGTCCTGAACATTTATTACCTCCTTATCCTGAGAATCCGTCGCATGATATAGGACATGCAATATCGGTATTTAGGTTCCTTCCGGTATCCTGACCGATGATCCTAGATTTGCCAACGCATCAGCTTCAGCGTTATCCTCTCTGGGTACCTGTTCAAGTGTGAAAACATCGAAATATCCTGCTAATTTTTTGACAATTTCAAGATATTCAGCTAATTTTTCACCCTTTACTGTATAAGATCCATTAAAATGATTAGCAATTAACAAAGAATCAACATATACTTGCAAATTCTTAATATTCATACTCTTAGCCAATTCTAATCCTGGAATTAAAGCTTCATATTCTGCTTCATTATTAGTGGCAGGAAATTCATATTTAATAGCCTGGGGTAATATGTCCCCCTGTGGCGATTTTAGATGTATACCTAAACCTACACCTCTTACATTAGATGCACCATCAGTATATAGTGTCCAGGATTCTGTGTTTTCTCCTAGTTGTTGCACTTCTAGGTCTACTTCATTTTGAATATCACTACTGAAATCAGCCACAAAGTCAGCTAAAGCCTGAGACTTTATGGCATTTCTAGGTTCATATATTAAATCATAGGTACTTAATTTCACTGACCATTTGGCCATTCTACCTGACATCTCGGGTTTCCTAAGCACATTTTTAACAGGATAGTTAGTTTTAACATGAATCCTATGTGTTTCAAAATAATGTCTAAGTTTTGTTGATGCCATAACTAGGGCTAATATCAATTTCTCTAAATGAGAATATCTAGTTTCAACATCTAATAAACTTTTACTAACATAATAAACAGGATACTGCTGACCGTCATGATCCTTTACAAGGACAGCACTTACTGCATTCCCTGATACTGCAAGATACAGGGATAGTGGTTCACCATCCTCAGGCTTCATCAACAGAGGTGCAGTCGAGAGATACTGCTTCAAATCCTGCAAGGCTGTTTCGTGCTTCTCTCCCCATTCGAATTTCTTATTCTTCTTCAGGATATCACAAAATTTCTTGCATTTTTCCGAGGATCTTGAGATAAATATGTTTAATGCTGCTACTCGCCCTGTTAATCATTGAACATCCTTTATATATGAAGGCGAATTGATATCCAAGATAGCTTTAATCTGCTCCAGGCTTGCCTCTATCCCCCTTTTCGTCACCATGTATCCTAGGAACTTTCCTGCCCCCACTCCAAAATGGCATTTAGCAGGATTCAATTTCATGTTGTACTGGTCTAGGATATCAAATGCTCCCTTAATATCCTAGAGGTGATCCTCAGCCTTCTTGGATTTTACTACCATATCATCGATGTACACCTCCATGGTGTCCCCCAGTTTGTCTTTAAACATCATGTTTACCAATCTCTGGTATGTTGCACCTGCATTTTTCAAACCAAAAGGCATAGCAGTATAACAATAAATAAATGTTGGTGTCATGAAGGCAGTATCCTCCTGATCCGAGGGTTCTATCTGGATCTGTTGGAATCCTGAGGAGGCATCCATGAAGGTTAGCATCTCGTGGCCAGCAGTAGCATCCACCATTGAATCAATATGAGGTAGAGGAAACGGGTCTTTCGGACAAGCTTTGTTCAAGTCTGTGTAATCCACACAGACTCTCCATTTCCCATTTTTCTTTTGCACCACAACTACATTTTCCAGCCATTTAGGAAACTTCACTTCCCTAATCATCTTGCTTTTTAACAATCTTTCAACTTCCTCCTGAATGATAGCGTTCCTTTCTGGAGCAAACTTTCTTCGTTTCTATTGGATAGGCTTGAGAGACCTATCAATTCCGAGATTGTGAGTTATAATATCCTTGGAAATACCTGTCATATCCCCGTGTTTCCACGCGAACGTTGACATCCTACATTTCAACAAGTTAATTAATTGATTTTCAATATCCTGAGGGATATTGGTTCCTATGAGCACCGAGATATCTGGATTATCCTGATCCAGGATAACTTTCTTTACATCCTGCTCGGAAGCCTCCGCAATATCTTGGGCCCGCATCTTTAATTGCAATGCTGCACTAGGCTTTGTCGAGGACTTCATTGAAGAAGAATAACACTCCTTTGCTTCCTGTTGATCACTTTCTACCTTTACTACTCCCCAAGGGGTAGGTATCTTGATGCATTGATGATAGGTTGACGGCACAGCTTTCATATCATGGATCCAAGGTCTACCTAATATAATATTATAGCAGGATAGGGAGTCCATGACAAAAAAGCGCTGCATTGAGTTGACCCCTTCAACATATACAGGCAATTTTATCTCCCCCACAGTGTTTCTAGCCTCTCCACTGAAACCGACAAGCATAGTGGATTTCGAAGTAATATCCATCGGGGATACATTCATTCTCTTCAATGTCTCCAGCTGAATTATGTTGACGGAGCTGCCATTACCTACTAATATCCTGCACACAAAATGGTTAGCAACATATAACGTTATTACCAAAGCATCATGGTGAGGATCCTGGACCGTATCCCTGTCATCACTATCGAAAGTGATCACTTTATCAGTTGTGAGGGTCGTCATCCTAGTTGGCTTTTCTCCTCTTTCGGCCTTAGCCTCCTTTGCATGTCTCTTGGCCGCAGAATATGAAGTCCCACAAATGTCGGATCCTCCTGAGATAAAATTAATTATTTTGGCATCCGCTGGAGGTGATGCTGCTCGTTCGGGATCCTTCTCAGGATCCTGTCCTTTATTCGTCTTTCTTCCCAGGAGATCCTTCAGATATCCCTTGCTCAAGAGATAGCTTATTTCTTTCCTTAGAGCAATGCAATCCTCAGTGACATGTCCAAAATCCTCGTGGAAGTCACACCACTTGGACTTATCCTTCCAATCAGCTTTTTGTTGGTTTTTCTGGGGCCATCTTGCTTTGTCTCCTAAACCCTGCATAGCATACATTAGTTCAGGTATATTAACGGAAAAACAATATTCAGACAACTCAGGATACTCCTCAGGATCCTCGTCTTCAACAGCATTCACTTTTTTGCTGTCATTTCTGCCATATGGCTTAGAGCGATATGGTTTATACGAGGATTCTGATTTCCTGTTGGTCGACTCATAGGTTGTAGACGAATTCATCCTCTCTTGCATCTTTTTGTCATCCTCCAACCGAATATATCTTAGAGCCCCGTTACGATCTTCATCCAGATTCCTGCAGGGATTCATTACAAGATCCTGGTAAAATTGAGAATCCTTTTGCAACCCCAGCTTGAAACCTGCACAGCTGTTGCAACGTCAAGATGCGGGATATCTAAGGATTCCCGGCTAAATTTGTTCACATAATCCCTCAAGGATTCCTGAGGTCCTTGAGTTATCCTGTAAAGATCACTAGTTAGTTTCTCAAAACTTTAGCTGCAAGAAAATTGACTATTAAATAAATTAACCAAACGAGCAAATGAAGTAATTGAGTGAGGAGGAACGTTTAAGAGCCATTTTAAGGCTGATTCTGTTAAGGTAGAACCAAAACCCTTGCACAGGCATGCTTCCTTGAGATCCGGAGGAATAGGGTTGATTTCCATTCTTTCCCTATACTGTGCAATATGCTCCTCAGGATCCGTGGTTCCATCATAGAGCTTCATGTTGGGGGTCTGAAATCTTTTTGGGATTTCAGCATCACAAATAGGATGCGCAAACCGGGATATCCTGTGGCTGTCCTGGGATACTTCTGGAATTGGCTGGACCACCCCAGGCACACTGGATATCATGTCCTTTAGTTTCTGAAGCTCCCTAGATAATGTTGATGTCACACCTGCATCCTGCAAAGATCCAACACCATTAGTAGCAAGAGTATTATTATTATTAGATACATTACCGATCTGAGGATTCTGGCCATATCCTGAAGCATGTCATGAGCTTCTCACAGTTGACACTCTAACTGAAGAGGGTATCTCAGGAGTACGATTCTGGGAATGGCTAGGTACAATATTTCCCCGGTTATCCTCAGTATAAACTGCAGAACTGAAGTTCAAAGCCCTGGGTTGCAAGGGACTGACAGTATCTTCAGCAGGCCTGCTCGAGCCGGATTTCAAGAGTTGTATCTCTCTCATCAGCATTTGATTAGTTTCCTGTTGCTGCCTCATCTGTTCCTGTACACTACCAAACAAATTTAGAATTTCCTCATTAGAAGCTAAAACAGGACCAGATCCCTGGATATTGCGAGCGGGGATAACATCTCGAGCCACATGAATTTCAGTTCCTTGAGAAGAGGCTTGCGATCTCGGAGGAGGTGGTGGGAGCACCGAACCAATTGTTACAGAGGTGGTAGCAGACACGGTGGAAGAGCTCATGTTTGATCTCGAGGCCATTGAAAATAGTATAGCAAAAAGTTTTGAAAATAGAAAACCAAGTAATGATTTTGCAAAAGCTTTTAGTAGAAATAGCACCACTTGCCCCACGGTGGGCGCCAAATTGTTTTGGTCAAAAATTAGCGAAGCAATTAAGTGATCAAATTAGTTAAGTGAGGTAGTCTGCTAGAAATGTGTGTTGAAAATATGCTAGTTAAGTTATTTACAAAAACAGTTTCAGGATACGGCTCAGGATATAGAGTTGTATCTATGATCAAACAATGAGCGAAAATGTAAAGGGAGACACGGGATGTACGGGGAAAGCCCTTGATCAATCTAGATCGCCGGCACAAAACCTCGGGAGCTGACAATCGCAGCTGCCTTGTTCTTCTATTACTTCAAATATCAGGATACAGTGCAGGATATGATGCGGATCAACTAGGTGTTACAATGTAATTCTAGTACAAGTGTTTGTGTGTAGTGATTGTTTGCAACATGAGAGAAAAAGTGTGCGAAAGAGTGTGTGCCTTAATCTGATCCGATCAATCTATTTATAGTAAAAGGAAACTAACTAAACATCCTATTATTCCGGGATTCAGCGGATATTCCCCATATGAACGTTGCAGTCCTGGTCTTCCGGGTTCAACGTCTATAAACTAGCTGATTTGCCCGAGTCTCGAGGAGCAGAAGTCCACTTGAACGTTGAAAACTTGCACCTTCTAATCTGCACGTGGTTAAATCAGTCACTACCAGGATATCGTATCAGGATGTTACCAATATCCTGATCCGGTATCCTGATCACAAATAAACAATCAAAGCCAGAATATTAGTCAGGATATATGTTCAGAAAATGACCCATAACATTTATGATCCCAAATAAATGTATAATTTTTATTCCACATTATTGTCATTATTATTTATTGAAGTTTTTAAGTAGCCGAGTTACAATCTACATGTCAAATAGGTATTCGTTGTTGTTTTTTTTTTTTTTTTTGTTACATTTATGCTATCATAATAACAACATTATATAGGGGTAGTATAGATAGAAAACTCAGTTAAGTTGCGAAAACTACGAAAATCCTTTTGTAAAACTTATGTAACAACCATTAATTTTTTAAATTGGGGCATGTAATATACATATTTTGAAATTTTGAGCCAAAAAAAAACCCAAAAAACGTTGGGTAGTTTTTTTTTAAAAAAAAAAGTTTTACTTTTTTGTGTAACATGTGTTACAAAATTGTGTACCAGACATGTAACAACATTGTCTACTATTGCATATCCGGTACACACTTTTGTAACATCTATTACATAAAAAATTATTTAAAAAAATTACTTGACGCTTTTTTGGGTTTTTCTATTTGCTCAAAAAGTTCAAAAATATATATACTACAAGTCCTAATTTTTTTAGAAAAAAAAAATAGTTACATAACTTTTACAAAAGGTTTTCATAGTTTTCGCAACTCAAGTGAGTTTTCATTTTAGCCTCCCCACGTTATTTATTTTCATGTGTATCTAAAGTATAATTATTATTTAGTTATAAGTTATGTTATAGGCATGCAGTTCTAAGAATTACAATGGTTGGGTTTTGGTGTGTTATACGGAGAAATCCCATGTGAGTTGCAGAACCTCTGGAAACCTAATGGATGGACATAACGTTGCCACGTGTTACACTTTTTCGCTGCAATATTTTACTAAAACGTGTAACATTTTCTGACACTGACATACTTTTCGTAATAGTGGAGAGAGCAAATGGAATATGTTACATTTTTTTAGTTGTTCACATTTTTTGTAACTCTTCTGTAACACATTTTTCTTATGTTTTGGCGGGGAATATCTTGAGTTACTTGAATCCATTATGCTTAGCGTTGTATAAAACTTGAAAGGGTGGGGAATATCTTGATGTTATAAAGTTTGTTCTTAGTTTTGGGTGAAGAAGGAGAATATAAAATTTTTCAAGAAACTTTAATCTGTAAGCTATGATGTTACATTTAAGGACGTAGTTAAAGATCTGATTTCTCAAGTACGAGGTGGTCAAGAGCATAGTGTGTGCTACAAGTGTGTCACAATATCCAAGTATGTCAAAAAAAAAACTACTACTAGGCCACTTTACTATCTTTAGATTGTGCAAACACATTAAAGTCAGATGATCCGGTTTGTTAATTGTGGCATTTTTCGTCAATTTCTTTATTTTCCTCACGTGTGCGCGAAATGCCAGAGTACACACTGTAGGAATCCGTTCGTGCAAAATTTAAAATAAAATACTTTATTAACTTGTAATACAGAAACAAACAGAATGAAAATAAAATACAGTACAATTACAACTGAAAAATAAAAACAAGAACAAGAAAATTGAACAGAAACACTGTTCTTGGCTGAGGATCGTGTTAGACATGGGTCCCTTAAAACAAATTCCGTGTCTCCCAGGAGAACACGTTTGTTTTCAGGATACAACAGCCCGAAGCAGTTGCACTGCCGGTCTTGACTCCAACCCGAACGAGTACCTTGATTCTTGAAGATGAGAGAAGAATATTCAGAGAGAAGGATTGTATACTATGTGAATTCGGTATTTTGATCTGCCATAGGAACCTCCTATTTATACTGCAAATCTGAGTCAAAACTGAAAAATGAATTAAATGGGTGAATTAAACTGCATTAAACGTCTTTAATGCACTTTAATTCGTCACTTAATTCTCAGTCAAACGCATTAACTTCGTCAGTTTCGAATGCTGAAACGTAACTGCACAGCATTAACTACTGCTGGAAGATTCTGCGCGCGCGCGCGCAAATCTGCACCCTCATGCGCGTTGCGTCCATTTGGCTCACTGCCATGCGCGCGTGCGCCTCAGTCCCATGCGCACCTGCGCGCGTGCGCCATGTCACCTGTAAGCCTCTACGAGCACGCCACACAGTCGCACCATTTTGGCTCACTTTGGTGCGCCGCGCACGTCACCTCAGTGCCCATGCTCCATGCGCCAGTGCGCGCCATGTGTACTCGCGCGCGTACGCGCATGACTGCCACGTCATGCGCCACTGCGCGCGGACCCACCAGGTCCTTGCAGCCCTTGCTCCACCACGCGCACGCGGTCAAAAATACAAAGGCGGCTCTCAAGCGGCTCGTGGCGATGCGAGCGTGCGAAGTGCAAAGTGCCAAGTGCGCCATCAAAGTGCCACATTGCGCCTCATCGCCCACGCCACGCGCGCGTGTGCGAGTGCGAGTTAGGGTGCTCCGCACCCTTCGTGAGTACACTAGAGAGTGTTTTCATGAAACAATAAGGAAGGAGAGTTCCCACTTAAATACCCCTTTAAGTTTCATCTCTCATCCGATGTGGGACAAGGTGCCACTTTCCCACTTATTTTAGCATTCAAGTTTCAAACACCAAACCTTGATCATCGATATCTCATTCATCTTAGCTCCGTTTTGGACGTGGTTTAGTTCGTTACGAAGCTCTTCCGACATAGAAGGCAAACCCACAAATAAATACATAAAACCCGCTCATTTTATTATATTTATTTCTAGTCCAGAATAGGAAAAAATCATTTTCCTATATTTGTGAAAAATGCTATTTTCACAAATTTTCAACAATCCCCCACATGAATAGAAATCGATCTATCAAGTTTCAACGATACACGTTCAACAGTTGAGTATTGCAAGATAGGTAGGTGTAACCTTTGAACCTACTTTTGTGAAGCATACTTAGCCTCCTAGGGTCTTGTGGACGCGGTGTCTTTGAACAATCCCCTATTTATGTAGGCGACAATATACATTCAAACAATACTCTCCCTAGTCTAGTCAAGTCCTCATGGTTGTGTTCGTTTATGGTCATGGAACACGTTCCGGGTTCTGCGAGAGCTCTTGGATTTGCGCCTTCCCCCAAATCCATTCGAAGCGACCCCACTTCTCTCTAACATAGGTGATTCCTCTGAATCATTAAAAGCATCATGGTTAATTTAGATTTACTCAAAATCCTTAACCTCAACATGCCTATCCTTACTTCATGTCACTGATTGGAATGGACTAGGAAGTATACAACTCCCTTTATAAATTTTGGGGCACCCCCCACAGTGACTCCCTTTGGGTTTATGATTAAGTTTGCCTATTGAACCTAGATCTTGGGATCTCCAGTCAACTAGGTTAGGTTTCCCTCATATTCCCTTCATCTATGGGCTTTAGTCCCATTACTCTTGACAACCTATACACCTTATCTGTGCTTAAGCCTTTTGTTAACGGGTCCGCAATGTTCTCCTTTGACCTAACATAGTCAACTGAGATCACACCCGTTGAGATAAGTTGTGGTACCGTGTTGTGTCTACGTCGAATGTGCCTTGATCTGCCATTGTACATTGCGCTTTGTGCTCTAACAAGCATGGATTGATTGTCACAATGTATGCAAATCGTCGTGAACGGCTTTGGCCACCTTGGAATATCTTCCACAAATTGACGTAGCCACTCCGCCTCTTCCCCGCTTTTATATAAAGCGACGAATTCGGATTCCATCGTGGATCTAGCTATAACCGTTTGCTTGGAAGACTTCCAAGCTATAGCTACGCCAGCAAGTGTAAACACATATCCACTTGTCGATCTATGATCTTTTATATCCGATATCGAGTTCGCATCAGTGTATCCTTCGATCACTGCTGGATCACGGGTATAATGCAATCCATAGTCTCTTGTGTATCTTATGTATCTAAGCACCCTCGTGATAGCTTTCCAATGATCCTCGCTCGGATTACTGGTGTATCTACTTAGCCTGCTCACAGCATATGCTAAGTCGGGTCTAGTACATGTCATTAGATACATGAGACTACCAATGATCCTTGAGTACTCTAACTGAGAAACACTCTCGCCTCTATTCTTCCTTAGGCGTTGGGTATTATCAATTGGAGTTCGAGCTATACTCGTATCATCCGAATTGAATTTCCCAAGGATCTTGTCCACGTAGTGAGATTGACTCAACACAAGACCATTTTGGGTTCTAGTGATTTTTACTCCAAGAATCACATCCGCGAGACCCATGTCTTTCATGTCAAACCTCGCTTTCAACATGTCTTTTGTTGAGTTGATCATGTTATCATCACTCCCAATGATAAGCATATCATCTACATAAAGACATAAAATCACATAACCTCTTGGTGTGTCTTTAAAATACACACACCTGTCGCACTCATTTATTTTGAAACCATTGCCAATCATGACATGATCAAACTTTTGGTGCCATTGTTTTGGAGCTTGCTTCAAGCCATACAAAGACTTGACCAATTTACATACTTTGCCCTTGTTACCTGGGGCGGAAAAACCCTCAGGTTGTTCCATGTAAATTTCTTCTTCTAAATCGCCATTTAGAAATGCAGTCTTTACATCCATTTGGTGAACTTCCAAATTTCTTAGAGCCGCAATTGCAAGAAACAATCTTATAGAGGTTATTCGTGTAAGAGGCGAGTAAGTATCAAAGTAGTCTAGACCCTCCTTTTGTCTTAATCCTTTGATCACTAATCTTGCCTTATATTTATGAATACTTCCATTGGCTTTCATCTTCCTTTTGAATATCCAACGATATCCAAGTGGTTTACATTTCTCGGTTCACTGCCAAGCTTATCAACATGGCGTTCATCATTTCTTTCAATGTGCGGTTCTTTCGTTCCGCAACGCCATTTGATTGCGGAGAATAAGGAGGTGTACACTCATGTACAATGCCACTTTTTGCGCATAAATCCGCAAAAGGTGCAACATATTCACCTCCCCGATCGCTTCTCAAAGCTTTTATCTTCTTTTTAAGTTGATTCTCAACTTTATTTTTGTACAAGATAAACTTCTCTATTGCTTCGCCTTTACTCTTAAGTAAATACACGTAGCAATATTTCGTACAATCATCAATAAACGTGATGAAGTACTTATTTCCTCCACGCGTGGGAACCACTTTTAAATCACACACATCGGTATGAATTAAATCAAGGGGTTCGGTTATTCGTTCAACCGATTTAAACGATGATCTCGTAAGTTTGGATTCAACACATGTCTCGCATTTGTGATTGGACTCGATATGGAATGTTGGTATCAAGTTTAATTTAATTAAACGTCGTAATGAATTAAAATTTACATGTCCTAGTCTACCATGCCAAACATTAGAAGACTCAATCATGTAAGTAGAAGTAGAAATTCAATTCAAACTTTTGTTTTGGTTTACAACCATTACATTCATTTTAAACATACCATTAAGGGCATAGCCCTTTCCAACAAACATTCCACGTCTAGACAAGACAAAATTGTCCGATTCAAACACTAGACGAAATCCAAACTTGTTGAGCATCCATCCTGACACGAGATTCTTCCGTATCTCTGGGACATAAAGCACATTTGTCAACGTAAGCTCCTTGCCCGAAGTCATCTTCAAGACGACCGTGCCTTCCCCCTTGATGCTTGCGGTAGCTTTATTCCCCATATAAAGCTTTTCTTCACCCGACGCTTCCTTGAATGTAGAGAAAAGAGCCTTGTCTCCACAAACATGGCGGGTTACACCCGTGTCAACGAACCATCCTTTTGGGTTTTCACCCATCGCGTTGACTTCTTCAATCATAGTCGCTTCCTCGGTTATCATTGCAATCAGAGGCATACCATCCTCATCAACCATATGTGCACGCTCACGCTTAGGTTTCTTGCATTGGTTAGCACGGTGCCCCGTCTCGTTACAGTTGTAACAAGTACCTTGGAAAGGCGCAGACTTCTTTTTCACAACCCCCTTTTTCGGTCCAAGGTTGTTAACCTTTGCTTTCCCTTTGTTGTTGTTTTTACCCTTGCCTTTTGAGGACTCTCCCACTTCCACCATGTTTGCCTTAGCCGAAGCTTGCAAAATGGTGCCTTTTTGGGCCACCCTGTTGTCCTCTTCTATACGAAGATGGACGACAAGTTCCTCAATCATCATTTCCTTTCGCTTGTGTTTAAGATAATTCTTAAAATCCAACCAAGCAGGAGGTAATTTTTCGATCATGGCTGCCACTTGAAATGTCTCGCTAAGTACCATTCCCTCAGCGTGGATGTCGTGTAGTATAACTTGCAACTCTTGGACTTGGTTCATAACAGTCTTGTTATCAACCATTTTGAAGTCCAAGAAATGGGCGACAACACATTTCTTTGTTCCCGCATCCTCCGTTTTGTACTTTTTATCCAAGGACTCCCATAATTCTTTGGAAGTCTTGATATTATAGTACACATTATACAAGGCATCCGAGAGACCGTTGAGTACATAGCATCGACAAATGAAATCCGAGTGCTTCCAAGCCTCTACCGCGCTCAGTGCCAGAGCGTTGGTCTCCCCTTCCGCAGGTTGGGGAGCGGTTTCAGTTAAGAAACTCGCAAGGTTCATGGTGGTCAAGTAGAAGAACATCTTCTGTTGCCACCTTTTGAAGTGGAGACCCGAGAACTTCTCGGGTCGTTCAGCATGATTCGCCACTGTGGACGCTCCCACAGTGTTGGCAGGGGTACCTACAACAACATTGGTGTTGCTCATGTTCACACTTTCAGTCGACATTCTGAAAAGTTTCAAGAAAACAAGTTAAATTTTGTTTTCAAAATAATAAAGACGCTACTTTATTATTATTAGGAGTTCAAAAATTCAGTCGTGTAGCTTCTAAGTCCAACTTTGAAGACTACAGCAGGAGATTTTCAGAACTCAGCGACAGAAAGGAGAAGAAGCAGAGTTCTGTTTTGACAAAGTCGCACCTTTGAATCAAAACAGAGAAAAAAATATCCTTTTAAAACACAACCTGCTGTGAGAGAAAAAAAATTTAGAATCATAGCAGAATTGTTAGTGTGTTACACGAACGGTGTTTTAAAAAATTGTTTTAAGATTGTAGGAATCCGTTCGTGCAAAATTTAAAATAAAATACTTTATTAACTTGTAATACAGAAACAAACAGAATGAAAATAAAATACAGCACAATTACAACTGAAAAATAAAAACAAGAACAAGAAAATTGAACAAAAACACTGTTCTTGGCTGAGGATCGTGTTAGACACGGGTCCCTTAAAACAAATTTCGTGTCTCCCAGGAGAACACGTTTGTTTCCAGGATACAACAGCCCGAAGCAGTTGCACTGCCGGTCTTGACTCCAACCCGAATGAGTACCTTGATTCTTGAAGATGAAAGAAGAATATTCAGAGAGAAGGATTGTATACTGTGTGAATTCGGTATTTTGATCTGCCATAGGAACCTCCTATTTATACTGCAAATCTGAGTCAAAACTGAAAAACGAATTAAATGGGTGAATTAAACTGCATTGAACGTCTTTAATGCACTTTAATTCGTCACTTAATTCTCAGTCAAAAGCATTAACTTCGTCAGTTTCGAATGCTGAAACGTAACTGCACAGCATTAACTGCTGCTGGAAGCTTCTGCTCGCGCGCGCGCAGGTCTGCACCCTCATGCGCGCTGCGTCCATTTGGCTCACTGTCATGCGCGCGTGCGCCTCAGTCCCATGCGCACCTGCGCGCGTGCGCCACATCACCTGTAAGCCTCTATGAGCACGCCACACAGTCGCGCCGTTTTGGCTCACTTTGGTGCGCCGCGCACGTCACCTCAGTGCCCATGTGCCAGTGCACGCCATCACGCCATGTTTACTCGCGCGCGTACGCGCATGACTGCCACGTCATGCGCCACTGTGCGCGGACCCACCAGGTCCTTGCAGCCCTTGCTCCACCACGCGCACGCGGTCAAAAATACAAAGGCGGCTCTCAAGCGGCTCGCGGCGATGCGAGCGTGCGAAGTGCAAAGTGCGCCATCAAAGCGCCACATTGCTGCTCATCGCCCACGCCACGTGTGCGTGTGCGAGTGCGAGTGCGAGTTAGGGTGCTCCGCACCCTTCGCGAGTACACTAGAGAGTGCTTCCATGAAATAATAAGGAAGGAGAGTTCCCACTTAAATACCCCTTTAAGTTTCATCTCTCATCCGATGTGGGACAAAGTGCCACTTTCCCACTTATTTCAGCATTCAAGTTTCAAACACCAAACTTTGAGCATCGATATCTCATTCATCTTAGCTCCGTTTTGGACGTGGTTTAGTTCGTTGCGAAGCTCTTTCGACATAGAATGCAAACCCACAAATAAATACATAAAACCCGCTCATTTTATTATATTTATTTCTAGTCCAAAATAGGAAAAAATCATTTTCCTATATTTGTGAAAAATGCTATTTTCACAAATTTCCAACACACACATGATATTGATGAAACATGAATATAACATGTGAGTATATATGTCACACAATTCACAATTTATAAAGTAGCTTTGTGGACACGACTTTCTGGATTTGTGTATCCTAGTTGCCCGAAAGAGGTCACACTATCCGTAATTTATAAAGTAGCATTTCCGAGCTTCTTTTTCCTTTTTGACTCTTCATAACTTTCCATATTTACTTCTGATCCATGTTAATTGCAAAACCATGAACTTTCTTAAATATAATGACTTGTCTAACTCAAAGTGTTTTTTTTAGTAAAATACAGTACAAAAGCATATATCTAATATACATTGATTAAACATACCTGATGTGTTTGTAAAAACACATTGTAACTGTATGAGTTTTGTATATGCTTTCGTAGTTTAAATGCGTCGTTTTGTATCTTTATGTTGTACTTATTGCGTGTCTGGTTTTATAAGTTTAACGTGTGTGGCACCCGGTGAAAATCCATAGCCATCCTGACTTACCTATCATGATATCACTTCACCCCTCCGAGACTGCTTATCAAATTTCGGGACGAAATTTCTTTCAAGTTGGGGATAATGTGACAACCCGCATTTTTCTAGAAACTTTCCATCGTATTTATCCTCTTTGTCTTGCATTGTATGTTACCTGAACATTATACAATTGATTATAAGTAAATGATTACGTGTTATGCGTTATGTGAATATGATATGTATGTTTATATCTCGTCGCACTAAACCATCCGGGCCGTACACCACATCCGAGCCATATTGTTCTCGGCCCAAACCTCCTTCGAAGCCCAAGAAGGGCCCAGCTCGCATATGTGAGCGTATACACACTCAATATTGGGAGTGGTTTTCCCATAATCTTCATAACACTGAAACGCAGCAAAACCCTAATATCCTTTTCCTTTCCCCTTGAGATCGATGGCAGCCTACTCCTTCGAAGCCCCCTCTCCTCACGCGAAGACTGCTTCTTGTTTCTAGCACACCCATCCTTCGGTTAGCATACTTAACATTGATTTGTTAATACTCAGAAATTATGTGCCTAGATGTTAGTTGTGTGTGATGTTATGAGATTCTTGACTTGAATAGTTGTGATATAATAAACAGATGTCTCAAACTGTGTATGGTGCACGCTATTAATTGATGATCTAGGGAATGATAGACACTAGAATTGTTATGTGTTATGATCCGGATTCACGTATATGAAAACTTGAGTTCGAAAATTATTGTGGAATGGTTGAAGAATCATTCGGGTGAGGATGTTTGTTTAATAATGGTGATGATATGAGTAATTATATGATTAAGATCTTATGTGCGGATTAAACATTAACTGGGATTCCGATGATTGATTAATTGATTATGATGCAACTGTTAGACAATGGTTAGGGTTCTTATGAATGTTCAATATATAACTGATTTAATCTTGCAACCGTTTGGAAATAATTGGGGAATATGTTTACGGTAATTAGGGGGGTTGACTAAGTCAGTCACACACTATAGTGTCGATCGCACACCCTCACTGCGATCGCACACCTTGTTTGGGCCGCACAAGACTCTCTTTGACGGATCGCACAACTGGGCCAACTATGTTGGGCCATGAACTGAAACTTGGTCGCATAAGTTTGAGCCAGTCGAACACCTAAGACCTGGTCGCACAACCCGGGTCCACTCGCACGCACACTTTTGTTAGGCCTTGAATTGTTTGGGTCGCATACTTGCATCGGGTTTATGGTTTGGCCTGCACACTATGAATGAATTGTGCGACTTGATCGCACACCCCCATTGGGTCGTAATGGTTGGGGCAGCACTTTTGCATACGAAAGATTGAACTGTTAAAGTGTTTTAGTCGAACAACAGACTTGTGATGTGATCTTGTTTATGTCCTGATTATGTGTCATGTATTATGTGATAATGTGTGTAGTGTACAATATGTTGCTATAGAACTCAGTGTATGTGAAACTAATGGGTTACGGTAATCATACTAGGCTTTGATTGACTAAGTGTGAACAAGTAATTAGTCTTACCGAGAAAACCAAGGTGAGTTCACTACTCTCATTACAAGCATGCGTCCGGTGGGGACAATCAAACAGGCAAACAAACAAACAGACTTTCATAAACCCGTATCCTTGTAAGGGATATGGGGCAGTTTTTCATAAACCCATATCCTTGTAGGGGATATGAGGCGGTTTTCAATAAATGTTGATGTTGGATAATACACTCACTTTCTATCACTTAAATCCCATCATACTACCAAACTAGTTGCTTGTAGGGCAGCGGGGTTATTAGTTGATAGCGCTATTAGGTTTGGCACCCTCACGACGTACCTGGATAGGACGGGCGTGAACTAATAACTTTAAAATCATGACCAATGTTTGATAGAGCATTGGGGAAGGGCAAAAATGAGCCGTTTACGGTATCGAGTTATTATCAACATAACATAAATCAACACTTGGTAACAAACGGTTAAAAACACTGTGAAATCGCCAGCTTTTTGCTGATACACTTTTCTGCATGCTTGCAGGCCCTTAGGTACACTGACATGTAACTTGCTGTCTCGGAAGCTGGAGTGGTCATGGGTCGTGGCAATTGGGACGCTCCTTGATGTTACATTGTTTTTGAACATTTTCATTAAACTTATTGAACAAACTATTATGCTTCCGCTGAACATGTTTGGTTTTCTAAACTAATGGTTGAATTACACTATTGTGTTTAATGGAAAGTTCTATTTCACTTATGGTTCAATGTGATTAGTGGCTAGATCCTGGTACGTCACACGCCTCGCGGGGGTTTCCGTTTGTGGTATTTTTGGGGTGTGACAACGTGTGCTAAACGAGGTAAAAGGAGCATATAAATAGGAAAGTTGGGTTTTGCAGGTCGACCCGGTTCTCAAAATACAAGTTCTGGAAACGGGTCTCCTTCGTGCCACACGAAGGAGCATTAGGGACCTGTCGCATGGTGCGACATAGCTAAAGTCAACAAAAGTCAAATTGGTCCTCGTCGCGCCATGCGACAGGGTAATAGGATCCTGACGCGCCATGCAACAGACACTGACGCATGATGGAGAGAGTGAAACCAGTGCCTTAAAGTGTGTTATGTTACGTATGTTAGTGTCGTTTACGTGATTATATGCTTTGAATATAATAACTACGTGAGATTGTGAGTTTGCAGCTTAATCACTTAATTCGGTGAATTTAAAATAGTTCGTGATGAAACATCACATGAGCACATGGGCTGACTTGAGGGGCACAAGACAATAGGCCGCCAATTGAAAATTATGAACAACATAAAATCATCATATATCTCACGCAGACAAGGGGGTGCACGTGAACATTAGAATTGTGGGGGACTTCTTTTGGCAGCTAGCAACAATTAAAAGAGCCCATTATTTTAATAATAAAATCAATTCCTGTAAAAAAAAGTAGAGTATGATCCACATGAAATGAAAAATGAGAAAGTGTGTAACATTTCATTTATCAATCACAAATATATATATACAATGATGTAGTCAAATGTAACTGAAACTTTATGTAGTCAAATGTAACTGAAACCATGATAACTTGGGAGGAGAATCAGGAGGGAATATATCTGTATTTATAACACTCCCCCTCAGATATATATTATTATTTATTATACAAGTTAATAACATACTTCAGGATGATATTAAATAGATACTTCAGGACCTATATAATAAACTGATACTACTGGATCAGTTGTACTGCCTCATTAAAAACCTTACTAAGAAAACCCATTGGGACAAAACTTAGTTAAGGGAAAAAGAGTACAGTGTGTATAATTCTCCCCCCGAATTCAACAAACATCTTTCAATCTACGGAGACCGATCTTGTGTGATAGTTGCTCGAAACTGTTTCTTGTAAAGATTTTGTGAATAGGTCAGCTAAATTTTCACTTGACTTGATTTGGCAAACATCAATTTCCCCTTCTTTCTGCAAGTCATATGTTGAGAAGAATTTTGGTGAAATGTGCTTTGTTCGATCACCCTTGATGTAACCTTCTTTGATCTGAGCTATGCAAGCAGCATTGTCTTCATAAATAATCGTTGGCTCCTTCTTGATCTGTTCTAATCCACATGCTTCTTGTATGTGAGTAATCATTGATCTCAACCACACGCATTCTCGACCAGCTTCATATAGTGCAATTAGTTCAGCATAATTTGATGACGTTGCTGTAAGTGTTTGCTTCGTTGACTTCCAAGAAACTGCTGTGCCACCATATGTGAATACATAACCTGTTTGAGATTTCGGTTTATGTGGATCTGATAGATATCCAGCATCAGCATACCCAACAAGCTGGGACTTTTGATCTTTCTGGTAGAAAAGACCTAAGTCTTGTGTCCCGCAAATATATCGGAATATGTGTTTTATTCCATTCCAGTGTCTACGTGTTGGGTTTGAACTATATCTTGCTAGTACATGTACCGAGAATGCAATATCGGGTCTCGTGTTATTTGCAAGATACATAAGGGCACTGATCGCACTTAAGTATGGTACTTCTGGACCAAGTACTTCTTCGCCTTCTTCTTGAGGGCGGTAAGGATCCTTTTGAGGATCTAGCGGTCGGACAACCATGGGTATGCTAAACGAATGAGCTTTGTCCATATTAAAACGTACTAACATCTTCTGGATGTAGTTTGACTGATGGACGAATGTACCGTTTCGTAAATGCTCAAACTGCAGGCCGAGACATAATTTTATTGTGCCAAGGTCTTTCATCTCAAATTCTCTCCTTAATATATTAGCAGTTTTTTCTATCTCTTCAGGAGCTCCGATGATGTTTATATCATCAACGTAGACTGCTACTATAGTGAATTTTGAGAGTGGTCTTTTTATAAAAACACATGGACTGATTACATCAGACTTGTATCCTTCTTTTTCGAGATATTCACTGAGCCGATTGTACCACATGCGGCCAGATTGTTTAAGACCATATAAAGATCTTTTTAGCTTTATAGCACACATGTCTCGAGGTATTCATTTTAATGCTTCGGGCATTTTTAATCCTTTAGGGATTTTCATGTAGATGTCATTTTCTAGTGTCCCGTACAAGTATGCGGTGACGACATCCATAAGTCTCATTTGAAGTCCTTCTGAGATTGCAAGGCCAATTAGAAATCTAAGGGTTATCGCATCCACTACAGGGGAATACGTTTCCTCATAATCAACTCCTGGGATTTGGGAAAACCCTTGTGCTACAAGACGTGCCTTGTATCGTACAATCTCATTCTTTTCATATAGCAAACACCCATTTATAACCTACTGGTTTGACGTCTATGGGTGTTCGGACTACAGGTCCGAAAACATTTCGCTTTTCAAGCGAATCTAACTCAGCCTTTACGGCCTCTTGCCATTTTGGCCAATCAATTCTGTGCATGCACTCTTCTAGAGTTTTAGGTATGTAATCATTTTCATTGATTACATCTGTTGCTATAGCATACACAAATATATCATTAACACGTGTTTCATTTCGGTTCCATATTGTACTATTTTGTACATAATTGATAGAGATCTCGTTTTCGTTTGGTCACAGTGCGTCTTCTGGATTTTCATTTTCCTCTGGAATTATATTTATCTCTTCTGGGACATTTACCTCTTCTAGGGTTTCATTTACTAAGTTTTCACCAACTGATTTATTCTGCTCTTTCCGTTTACGTGGGTTCTTATCTTTGGAACCTATTGGTCTCCCACGCTTTCTTTGTATGGTAATCGCTTCTGGGATTGCTTCAATTCGAGCAGGTGCATTTGATGCTGGTATATGTGACTTTGTCACCCTATTTGTGTCTATGAATGCATCTGGTAATTCATTTGCAATTCTTTGCAAATGTATAATCTTTTGGACTTAAGATTCACATTGACCACTTCGTGGGTCGAGATTCGATAATGATGATGCATTCCATGTTAACTCTTGTGTTACCAGTCTTTCTTTAGTCTTATCTCCCCCTAAGACTGGGAATACTGTCTCATTAAACTGATAGTCAGCAAAGCGTGCTGTAAACATGTCACCCGTTAATGGTTCTAAATATTTAATAATAGACGGGGAGTTAAAACCGATGTAAATGCCTAGTCTTCTTTGTGGTCCCATAATGGTATGTTGTGGTGGCGATATTGGTACATATACCGCACAACCAAATATTTTGAGGTGGGACAAATTTGGTTCTCTTCCGGAGACCAGTTGTAATGGGGAGTATTCATGATCGGCAGTTGGTCTTAATCGGATTAGTGCAGCAGCATGTAGAATAGCAGGTCCCCAGGCAGAAGATGGCAATTTGCATCTCATCGGGAGGGGTCTAGCGATTATTTGTAATCGTTTAATTAATGATTCAGCTAAACCATTTTGTGTATGAACATGAGCTACTGGATGTTCAACCTTTATCCCAATCGACATACAATAAGCGTTAAAAGCTTGGGATGTGAATTCTCCTGCATTATCCACTCGTATGGTTTTAATTGGATTTTCGGGGAAATGAGCTCTCAACTGTATGATTTGCGCTAATAGTCGAGCAAACGCTACATTTCGGGTAGCTAAAAGACTCACGTGTGACCATCGCGATGAGGCATCAATTAATACTAAGAAATAACGAAATGGACCACAAGGAGGATGTATAGGCCCACAGATATCCCCTTGGATTCTTTCCAAAAATGAGGGGTTTTCTTGTGTCAATTTAGTTGGTGAGGGCCGAGTAATGAGTTTGCCTAGAGAGCATGCCGCACATGATAAATCTTTTGATTGTAAGACTTTTAAATTCTTAAGAGGGTGCTCATTTGCGTTTTTAATTATTCGCCTCATCATTATGTTACCTGGGTGACCTAGTCGGTCATGCCATATTGTGAATGTGTCTTTATCTAGTAACATATGGTTACTCACCACCATGTATGCTTCAATAGGAGTAATATTTGTACAATATAATCCAGAGGATAAAGCTTTTAGCTTTTCTACAATGGTATCTTTGCCATTTTCATTTGAAGTAATTTGTAAGTATTCAAGATTATTTTCGGATGTTGTTTTGAGGTGGTAACCATTTTGTCGAATACTTTTAAAACTAAGTAAATTTCGTCTTGATTTACTAGAGTATAATGCATCATTTATAATTAGTTTGGTACCCGATGGTAATATGATGCTTGCTCTTCCAGAGCCTTCTATAAGATCACATACACCAGAAATAGTACCAACAAGTGTCTCTGCAGGAGACAACTCAGAGAAAAATTTCTTATGTTTGAGAATAGTGTTGGTAGTACCACTATCTACGAGACATTCATCACCAATAATAGCTTTATTGGAGCTTGTAAACATATTTCCTCTGGAAATAATAAAATAAATTAATATAACGAACTACTTGCTTGAGTATGATAAAAAAAAATCACATCACACAAATATGAATCAAACATCACAAAGATTTTAAATGAAACCATAACGATAGTTCAAAACATAAAATACCACTAGAGTTGAAATAAAAACCAAACAAAGAAGAAAAGAAAAAAAACAAAGTCTAAAAAAAATTATCACATAACACGCATTTAATGATTTTGTAGTATGAGTTTGTTGTTTTGTTCCGCGACCAACAAACATGATATTAGCTCAGAATATTTTATAAAATTACGTTCCCTGTACTGCTACGCCAGGAGCATGTTTGATAAATGGAACGTTGAGATAGTTTGCTCAATCATGTCTTTGTCGGTGATTTGTTCACCACATAATTTAAGCTCAGAGGTGATGCGAAGAAAAGCAGAGTTGTACTCACTAACAGTCTTATGATCTCGTAGCCTTATATGAACCCACTTGTAGCGAGTTTTAGAGAGTAAGACCAACTTCAGGTGGTCAAATCTTTCTTGGAGAGGGTCCTCGACAGTACGGTTTTCCCTCTTTAGGTCTTCATGAAGATGAAGGCGAAGGAATGCCATAGCTTTAGCTTTTTCTTGAAGGGACATTTTATTCCCATCAATGATTGTCTCCCCCAAACACATTGCTTCCAGATGAGTTTTAGCATCAAAAGCCCAAGAGGGGTAGTTGTTGCCCGAGATTTCAAGTACAGTGAATTTAAGATTTGATAAGTTCGACATTTTTTTTTCATCTACAAGGAAAAATTCATGCATTTAAAACGAGCCAATATAGAAGAACTTCGGGTTCATATTTCTTTTAGTTTTTCATCTACAATAATTCACTCAAAAATTCTTTTAGTTTATATCGCAAAAGGAAATTTCTAGAATGATTTTCATTTTCAGAATTTAAAGTGCATATAATGGATTATTTATGGTGTACTAATCAGTTACTCTTATATAAGAATTTAAAGTGCATATAATGGGTTATTTATGGTGTACTAATCAGTTACTCTTATATTTAAGGGAAATAAAAAAAATAAAAATCAATCTTCCTTGTGGAAAATAATTGTGCCTCGAGATTTGTGGAAAATATTTGGGCAAATACAATTTTCGCAAAAATCAAAACATACGTACATAAAAAAATCACTTTCTTTTTACTAATTAAATTATGTTATACAACATCATGAAGAAATAAAATATTGAAAATTATTATATATAAAAAAAATAATATATATATATATATATATATATATATATATTGTTCTCATGTGAGGGGATCTGATTCTCTGGGGAAAACTTCTTTTTTTTTTATTTAAAAATTTAAGTCATGAGACTTTTCTGACAATTTGTTTTGTAAAACCATACAACTACTAGAGTTAAAACTACGAGCGTTTAAAACCATTTAAATTACTTTATATCTCTTCAGAGTTCAATCTCACATAAAACACTTCACAGTTCACCCCTATAATCTATACCTTTTGATTTATCAAAACAACTTTCATTCAAACAAAGATTAACGTTTTAAAAACCTCACGACTGAACGGTGAGTTTCGGGCCATCGGCGATGGCAAAGGCTGGCCGGCAAAGGTTAAAACTGCCGGAGATCGGAGGAACCGCGTCGTCGCCGGATTATGTGTCAGACTGGTCACGTTTGGCGGTTAAGGACAATCACCGGAAAAAAGTTTTCGGGTAAGAGATTTTATGTATTATGGGTTGGTTTATATGTTTTGTTTCGGTGGCTTGTGGCGGCAGTGACCGCCTGATTGTTAGGGAAAAGAAAAATGTTCTTTGATATTCAAAACAATACTTTAAATTTAGGTTCGATGTTTCCGTAAGTTTAAATCAGAGGGAAATTCTATGTGGTTCTAAGTACTGATTAAATAATCCTATCCTGGGCAATCTAAAACCCATATCGGAAATCCCATTTGTTATGTTCCAAAGGATCATATTTTAAAACCAATTAAAAAAAATATGTAAAATCATATGAAAAAGTTCTTCGTATTCTTTTTCCTTTTTTTTTTTACGGAGTACAGACTTTGTACTTTATAAAATTGGTAATTCATCCTTTGGATATATATGTTCCGATTCTGTTAAAAAAAATTATAATATGGAAACATTGAACACTTGGTAGAAAATGTTAAGATGTGTACCCGGATTATGAGGAACGAAGATGTTCGGAATCCAAAGATGTTTGATGAATCCGTTGTGTGGTTGCAGGATTTCCGGTTAATCCCAGTGGAGAATCCTCGTGCTGATAACGTGAAATGAAAAATGAGAAAAATGAGAAAGTGTGTAACATTTCATTTATCAATCACAAATATATATATATATACAATGTTGTAGTCAAATGTAACTGAAACTTTATGTAGTCAAATGTAACTGAAACCATGATAACTTGGGAGGAGAATTAGGAGGGAATATATCTGTATTTATAACAACACATAGGTTTTAACGGCAACAATATACAATTGTTTTGAGACTCACGATTTTTGAGGAAGGGCCAACAGAAAATTCAACAACATAATTATCATTATTGCGACACTTGGGCTTGGGAGGAGAATATAAAAAAACCGTGAAGGGCACTTTTGGAGGAGGCAGCCGTCACATCTTACAGACGGCACGAAGATAGAGACGCCTACGAAGATCAATCTTACCACATGAGCGGCTAATCTTCTAATGGTTTCCTCCGGATGGAGGGTTTTTGTAAGTTAGGTGAAACTATATGTTTGATATAATCGTTTTAACTACGTGATCTAAGCATTCGATGCTTTTAACATTTGATTTGATTTATTGGTTGTAAACAGTTGCATTTATTTAAACCTTAATTTCTAAGCATTCAGTTCCCGATAGTTCTAGTAATTGGGATATATTTTACATGGGGTTAGGGTTTGTAATTGTAATTGATATTCATTCGATAACCTCCCATTATGTATTGACCGGAGTACTTAGTCGTTGGTTATCACAATTAATTAATCGAGTTTAACACCTATGTCTATGTAGGTTACGATTAAACACAGAGTGGAAGCTAACTGTAAAACCTAAAATCTGGAGGAACCATCTTCTCTCCTATTGATTTAAATCTCAACTTTTGTTCGTTAATTTAGATAATTCTTATAACCAATCAAATCGGTTTTCCAATTCAGTAGTTGTTAATTAATACTTTTCATTACGACACTTTCCACAATCCTCCTCTGGTTCGATATCCGACTTACTATAGCTACTAGTTTATTTCGGTTTTTGCATGTCAATAACGACAGACATCAAAATGGCGCCGTTGCCAGGGAGGCGTGCGCAAAGTGTTTAGTGTTAAGTTTTAGTTTAAAAAAATCCAAAAATAGTGTCAGTTTTGTTTTGTTTTGTTTTGTTCAGATTTATACTTGGTGCTTGTGTTTCCGCAGGATGGCAAGTTATTTGAGAAGAAGATTTCCCGATTACTCTACATGTATACTTTGCAAGAATCTGCTGCATCCGGGAATTACCTGTTGGGAGGCTCGATACAGGAGTGAAGAAGAACAGAGGAGAGCAAATGAGTTGGATTTTTATTCTAATGATCATGTCCACCCATACTATTCTTATTCTGATTCGCTGCGAGTTGCATATGATTACCAATCGGATACGGATTATTGTTATGTTGAGCAGACATGGGATAAGAGTAGCTATGATCCGGATATGGTACAAAGCGTGAGTTACCAAGAGGAGTATGACGATCTTTATGATGAATACTCTAACTTTTCTTATGAAGACCATCCTGTACACTATCAGGATGCCTATCATACCCAGTATACAGTTGATCAGGGTGAGTCTAAATGTGCACCCCAGTCACATAGTTACTATCAATCACCCTAATTTGGAAGTCTTATGGAATAAATGAGAAAACGAGACCTGGCATACATTGAAAAGAAATTGGCGAAACCTGACCTGTCAATAGAGGACCAGTTGGAGATGTGGATTACGAAGTATGACCTTTTGATGGCTGAAGTGAAGGATGATGGGCCAAGAATGACTCAAATGGAAAAACGCCAAGCCAGGGATAGATGGGTGTCTCTACAAATGTCTCATTCTCAAGTAGGGGATGAGGTTGTGGAGGATAATACCACACCGGTGATTCTCTCAATTGCTGAACAGTTCGATATGGAGAAAATTGTTGAAGGGGTGATGAGGTGAAAGAAAACATTCCAAAAATTAATTGTGGGGATGCACATATAGAGATGAGGAAGGTGACAGTAAAGGATATCGGGCGGATCATTATAAAGTGGTTGTGTAATAATTCAACTTATCTGCTGATATTGAGTAAAAAGAAACGCTTGTGGAGAGTTAGCTACCGAGTGTATGTTGGGAACTCGATAGGAAAGTGTGGATTGAGGCTGGACTGCAGTGCGTCAGTGGACATCTTGATAAAAATTAGACCCCGCTGGATCAGTGATGCCAGGTATCGTGCGTTCATGGGAAATACAAGGGGTAAATGTGCACTGAGACCACCATAGCGCATATCAGGTACGGTCTGGCTGAAGACCTTTAAACTTAGCGCTCTCGGGAGGCGGCCCGAGAATGTAGAGTATTGTACTTTGGTTTGGTTCGTTTTGGTGTGTTTGTGTTTTGACAGGTTTCTACGTTCCATCTTCACGGATGCAATGAATCAAGTGTGGGGATGTTTGGCAACATCCCCGGGGAGATCTCAAAGAATCTATGAGGGGCGTATGTTCCGGTTAGATCGCAGCAGCTACACCAATACAAACACTCACTTGTTTTCTGATCAGGTGCATGTGTTTATCTATCCTATGTTTTATTTGTTTTAGTGTACTTGGTGGTGTGAAATTTTTGTGTTGGGAGTGGTTTGCTTATGTTGAGTCGTCTAGGTATTAGCCGTTTATGGTTTGCGGGTGGTATTTCTCGAGTTTAGATTATAAATTGCACCATACATTGGGGACAATGTATCCCAAGTGTGGGGATGCGGTAACTCGAGAAAGGGTTGGTAAGATTGTTGATATCAAATACTTGAAGGTTTGAATTTGCTAAAAATTGAAAAATTTTGAATTTTTTTTGTTTCTCAATGATGTGTGCAAAATGCAACATATAAATTACATCAATTGTGGCATAAAACTAACCCTTTTTTAGTACTAATGTTGGAAAAAGTGTGCTTTTGTCTTCCTTTTGTATTTTCAGGATTAAATGAGCTCAAATTAACAAAAGAAGCAAAAAGACAGCAAAATCTAACATAAATACAAGAAAAGGAACAAACGTGACATGCCCGACCCCACGACAGCATCTTCCCAAGCAAAACAAGAAGACAGAAGACTGAACACGCCCCGTGCTCAGCCAGCACGGGGGCGTGCCCAAGTGTCAGCAGAAAAGACAAAGTGGTAGAAGCTTCTATTGCCCACCACGGGGCCGTGCTCAGCGGGCACGGGGCCGTGGTCAACTATAAGATTCGCAGAATCCAGGCAAATCTTCATAGTACAGATATGCTTCTGCACACGGGGTCGTGCTCAGCGGACACGGGGGCGTGGTCAACTAATAAAGACAAGAGCAATTAATGAATAAAGAGAAGGATGTGGACACGGGGCCGTGCCCACTGGACACGGGGCCGTGCCCGAGCTTCTGTTCAGCCTATAAATAGGAGTGCTTGGCTCAAGCTTAAACCATCCCTTGGCACACCACCTCTCTCACACTTCACCCACCACCACCCACCACCCACCACCACCATAATACCATCATCCACCACCATTATCCATTGTCCATCATAGAGTGTGTGAGTCGTCTCGGGATCCAAGATTGATCGTAAGAGTTCTTGACAATCAAGGCCATGTTTGCCTAAGTCTCTTACATCACTTGGTGAAGACAAGTGTCTAGTGTAATACTTTTTATTTTTAATCTTTTCGCACTTTTTACTTGGTTTTGTATTAATGACTTTAATAACTAGTTTCTTATGTTGAAGGTGATTCTTCCTTATCGTTTGTCCGTTGTGTCTTGGCATTATTTTACTGTCTATATAAAATAAAAGATTTTCACCATTCATATCTCCACGGTCTATATGGAGATATGTTGGCTACCTGGTCGGGGGTTAAGGGAACGGTTTGGTAAGAGTCTTGCCGTTGTTCAGCGTTTAGAGATCCTGCAAGGGACCTGGGTCAAATTTAGTAGGACCTCCTTCAATACTTAACGGTATTGGATGGCGGGGGTCCAAACTCTTTGATCCCCTCATAAGTTAAACTATTATTAATACTATAACCCGGCTACTTAGGACTGTATCCTTGCTGACTCAGACTACTTAGTCGAGGGTAACGTCACCTTCAAAAGAGGGGCCTAGCATAATTTTCATTAATAACTTAATTAATTATCTTTCAATAATCCGACCCTTTAGGATTGTATCCTTGCTGACTCAAACTACTGGGTTGAGGGTAACGTCACCTCCAAAAGAGGGGCCTACTACAATAACTAAGATAATCTCTTAAATAAGTGCAAAAGTGCGGAAATAATCAAAGGTTACACTATACACGAGTCGGAACCAAGTGATTCATCTTGTCTATCTGTTTTTTCTTTTATTTTTATTTTCAGCATTTTAGTTAGTTTTTATTTTCTTAGTTTAAAATATTTTTCTAACTTTTGATTTGATTAGACGTTGAGGATAAACCGGTACTAAAAGCTCTTGTATCCTTGGACGACCTCGGTATCTTACCAACACTATACTACGCTCACGATGGGTGCACTTGCCCATATGTGTGTTTAGTGTTAGTAAATATCGTGTTTTATAAATTTAAAACTTAGATAAAAAGTGTTAAAAAGGGCTTAATAAATACATTAAAAACTAATAACACTCACGCACATCACTCAAGTATGCCTGATCTACATGAAAACCAACATTTTCAATTGCTTAAGGGTTCCTACTGATATTAAACGAATTTAAATCCCTAGTCATGGTTGTCCCTTTAAGTTTCATGAGAGTATTTCTGACAGGTTTTATAAAATGGTTGAAAAGAGATGCCTAACTAGGGGTAACATGCTTTAGGAATTACACATGCTACGTGTCGGCAACCTATATTCCTTTTGTTCGGTGAGATATTTGAGCCTACTAGTTGTTAGATGAAATTGCAATAAATGTTCATTTGATGAGAGTAGGCCATATGTTGTTTTGTGTTAGAACTTGTGTGGTTTGATACATGCCGAGACTGTGGTTTAGCGTATGCATATACATGATAAAGGCATTAGGATCCATCCATTGTGTTATCTGTTGATTGTTTATCCATCATACCCTAGTAAACCATGTTGAGCCTTTCACCTTTCGTTTGTACACCTTGTTTGACTCGTTGATTACCAACCATGAATGACAAGTATGTTTAGAAGTATGTTATAAAAAAAAGAAAAAAATTGAAAAAAATTGAAAAAAAAAAGAAAAGAAAGAAAAAGAAAAACGGATAAGTATTATTATGTTAGTGTTAAATAAATGGTTGAAAATCACCCAAAGTGTTAGTATTATTGTGAATAAGTTGCCATGGTTAGGTATGTGCATTTATGTTCGCCATATAAATATAAAAAGCCAAAAATATTTCCTTACCTTTACCCTTAACCTAAAACCCGAAAAGTCCTTTTGATATGTGTTACGTTGTTTGATACAGTGGAGTTATGATTGCTTATGATTTCAAAGTCGCATATTTGGTTTTGAGTGAAATATATACTAGCACATTACACGCTAGTCTTGATAAAACCGAGAGGAGTGATCATTGTGAGGGGCGTGTGGCATGTGTGTAGTATCATAAGCATGTTAGTTTTAGTTAGGTAACTCTTAAGCTGTTTTAAATGCGCATCATTTATCTGTCATATTGTCAATCTCGATTGTGTCAGTCTATGGGATGGGTATGACTTGGGATCTTAAATTGCTAATTCGGTAAGGGATTTGAAAGTGATTTGTTAATAAGGTGAGTAATGTTTGTAATGGTTGCTTGAGGACAATCAATGATAAGTGTGGGGATGTGATGGAGGGAGTGAAACCTGTGCCTTAAAGTGTGTTATGTTACGTATGTTAGTGTCGTTTACGTGATTATATGCTTTGAATATGATAACTACGTGAGATTGTGATTTTGCATGTTAATCACTTAATTCGGTGAATTTAAAAGGGCCAAACTATCTACACACCAAGTGTGTAGATAGTCACCCTTAAAAGGTGTTTTTTGTCCTTATATGCACACCGTGCAGTGTCGAACTATGGCCAAAAAGCGGCGTTTTGGTTCGGTTAACCAGACAAAGACTGACGGGTCTGTTGACCGGACCAAAACGCCGAGCTTTGGCCGCGTTTTGGTCCTGTCAACCAGACCGGGTGTCAGTCTTTTGTCTGGTTGATAGGACCAAAACGCGGCCAAAGCTTGGCTTTTTGGTCCGGTCAACAGACCCGTCAGACACCCGTCAGTCTTTGTCTGGTTAACCGGACCAAAACGCCGAGTTTTGGCCACAGTTCGACGCTGCACGGTGTGCATATAAGGACAAAAAACACCTTTTTTGGTGTGTAAATAGGCAAAATGGTGTGTAGATGGGTACACCCATTTAAAATAGTTAATGATGAAAGTCATGAAACATCACATAAGCACATGGGCTGACTTGAGGGGCGCAAGACAATAGGCCGCCAATTGAAAATTATGAACAACATAAAATCATCATATATCTCACGCAGACAAGGGGGTGCACCACGTGAACATTAGAATTGTGGGGGACTTCTTTTGGCAGCTAGCAACAATTAAAAGAGCCCATTATTTTAGGGTGTCCCTATTGGCACACCCATTTCACTATATACACACCTAAAAAGGTGTTTTTTGTCTTTATATGCACACCCTGCAGTATCGAACTGTGGCCAAAACGCGGCGTTTTGGTCCGGTTAATCAGAAAAAGACTAACGGGTGTCTGACGGGTCTGTTCACCGGACCAAAACGCCGAGCTTTGGCCGCGTTTTGGTCCTGTCAACCAGACAAAAGACTGACACCCGGTCTTGTTGACAGGACCAAAATGCTGCCAAAGCTCGGCGTTTTGGTCCGGGCAACAGACCCGTCAGTCTTTGTCTTGTTAAACTGACCAAAACGCCGCGTTTTGGCCACAGTTCGACACTGCAGGGTGTACATATAAAGACAAAAAACACCTTTTAAAGGTGACTATCTACACACTTGGTGTGTAGATAGTTTGGCCCTTATTTTAATAAGAAAATCAATTCCTATAAAAAAAAAAAAAAAAGTAGAGTATGATACACATAGGTTTTGACGGCAACAATATACAATTGTTTTGAGACTCACGATTTTTGAGGAAGGGCCAAAAGAAAAGTCAACAACATAATTATCATTATTGCGACACTTGGGCTTGGGAGGAGAATATAAAAAAACCGTGAAGGGCACTTTTGGAGGAGGCAGCCGTCACATCTTACAGACGGCACGAAGATAGAGACGCTTACGAAGATCAGTCTTACTACATGAGCGGCTAATCTTCTAATGGTTTCCTCCGGATGGAGGGTTTTTGTAAGTTAGGTGAAACTATGTGTTTGATATAATCGTTTTAACTATGTGATCTAAGCATTCGATGTTTTTCACCTTTGATTTGATTTATTGGTTGTAAACAGTTGCATTTATTTAAACCTTAATTTCTAAGCATTCAGTTCCCGAGAGTTCTAGTAATTGGGATATATTTGACATGGAGTTAGGGTTTGTAATTGTAACTGATAATCATTCGATAACCTCCCGTTATGTATTGACCGGAGTACTTAGTCGTTGGTTATCACAATTAATTAATCGAGTTTAACACATATGTCTATGTAGGTTACGATTAAACACATGGTGGAAGCTAACTGTAAAACCTGAAATCTGGAGGAAACATCTTCTCTCCTATTGATTTAAATCTCAACTTTTGTTCGTTAATTTAGATAATTCTTATAACCAATCAAATCGATTTTCCAATACAGTAGTAGTTAATTAATATTTTTCATTACGACACTTTTCACAATCATCCTCTGGTTCGATATCCGACTTACTCTAGCTAGTAGTTTATTTCGGTTTTTGTATGTCACTAACGACAGACATCAACGCAGGATTTTGTGTTTTTAACCTAAATCTTATTGAGACTTGGCATTCTATTTCCAGTCGTTCGAGACGAATTCAGAGCTTTCCCTAGGCGATTTTCAGAGTTCTGACACCATATTCATCTAGTTTCTTCATGCCGAATCAAGATTTGAAGCTGTGATGATGAACTTGCGAGGCTAAAACCCTTGTGACTTCCCCCGAATGAAGGATAACTAGGTTTTTCACATCAAACTTTGTATCTGATTCTTGTAACTAATAACTTTAATCACTTGTGTTGACTTTTGGTAAACGTTTATTATATTTGAATTATTTGTCATTTATCAAGCATATTGACGATTTCCTTGCATCGTTAGCGGGTTGGTAATTTATAATTTAACGGATTGTTAGGTTGTTGTAGTTGTTGTTAAAAATTGTCCCTAATAATTAATCAAAGTACTTAATTCCAAGGCCATGTCTATGTGGTGTTTGAATCAGTAAACGGGTTTTTGTGTTAAATTGGTAATCGGGATTCCGGGTTGTGGGGGTTACTTCTTTCATTCTGATAACACTTTTCTTAACAAGTTGTGTTTTTCTCAATCAATCAAACAAACCCCCGATTTAGATAACAGTAGTTAATTAGTTCATTCACTAAACACTTACCACAAATTCCCTATAGATACGACCTTACTTACCCGTACTAGTATTGGTATTTAAGTCTAATATACGCCTTACTCATCCTTGACAAAATCCCAATAGGCACACTCATAGATTATAAGACATGTGATATTTATAAGGAAAGAATACAATATACAATTTAAAAATTATTAATTAGGGTGGACGAAGTGGGAGCTAGAGAGGACTCAGTGACATCTAGTCCCGTACGGGCACACCACCCCCGAAAGCGGGGCTTTTTTCATCGAGCAATGGGGAATCCACAACGATTGGCGGGGAGATGGGGAAAGAGGACACCATGGTCATCTTCTTCCAAAATTAATAAACCCTGGAATCGCTCCCCCTATTCATTCGCAAAAAACAAGTTCGGTGGTAGCATTGAAGGATCAATACCATAGAGTTTTTATTCAGAATGGCAAAACGAGTCAGTAGAAAGCAACATTACCTCGGATCGGTGCTTGTTTCCGGAGACTCGTCGAAAAAACATAAGCGGTGGCGGCGAACCAGGTCTAGTTGTTACGACTTCCGATTAATCCATCTTTTTCATTTATTTAAGTTTAACTTTTGTGATGAATGTTTTAGATTTTAAATAAAAATAATTTAGTTCTAGGGAATTTTCAGAAAAAAGGGGCGGCAACATGCATTCTAGTGAAAACTAGGAAAAGTGGGAAAACTGATGTGGCACATAGGGAAATCTAGGGAAAACAAGGCGACTAGCTCCCTCCACCCTTGATTTAGTAACCGGCTGTATACCTATAATTCCATAACAATATCGAGTTTGGTAATAGTTATGGTTTAAGCACTTTTTAATCAGCATACCCTTAACTCACACACAAAAACCTCACACTCTATCCCAACATCAAGATATACTTAAATTATCTCATATCTCTCCTCGTGTGATTTTTAACCACAGCACAAACTTTCATTCATTAAGCAAAAACAATTACAACATATAAAAGCCAAAGAATCAAACGCTGGCTGATGAAACATATAAAAGCCAAATTTTGTTCAAAACTTATTATTTAAACTTTCATTAAGTTTTTTGTTTTTAAAGCTTAATACTTTAATTTTTTTATTTTCCCTTTCACCGTTCGTCAATAGAAATGAAACATTGCTATTTACTTTGAAACTGTTTTTTCTCCTAAAGTTTTCACTAACTCTTAGTTTCCAGTAACCTTATTCATTTCTCCAATCATTTACATCTACTTCTAATTATCTCGAGCTAAATTAATTATTAACCTAAGTTTGTTAGTTGGAATTAGAGATAAGGAACAAATATACTCAAAATTAGACGACACCAATTGCAAAAGAATTCATTTTAGCTAGAGTCAATTGTTTGTTTAAAATGTTACTAATTTATATTAACAAATGAACGTCAAATGGGGTGACCTGAAAACGACACAATATTGAGTGTGTGCCGGTTGTATTGATGTTTACACAAATAAATATATGACGTGTTATTCAATCTTTCAACCCAATATGATTAACACCTCTAGTTAGATGCTAAGAACCCGGTCTGATCAATTCAAGTTCAAAGGCCACAAATTGATCTCAAATTCTTAGCCATACATAGTGAAGGACTCTATGGGCGTGGAGTGCGTCGATCAAGCTCTAATACCATCATAATAATCTATTAAAGGTCAAGTGTAATCAGTGGCCGACTCAGGAATTATTTTATGGAGGTGCGAACAAAGGGTTCAACCAAATTTTCAAGAGGTGTAATCGGGATTTTTACCTCGAAAATAAACTTTTTTTTTCAAGGGGGCGTCCGCCCACCCAAGCCAAATAAAAGTCATGAGATGTTAGACTCTGTATATAGAAAAATACAGTGCTAACAAAATGGATCCATCATCTATCTACCTAAACTATATGCATGTAAAGTAACAAACTATAATAAGACATCCTAACAAACTCATCTCTAGGAAAAAAAAAAAAAAAACCCTCACCTGTATCAAAGCCAAGGCACCTAATAACGTGTGTATGGTTCGGTTCGGTTATTAGCAATAACAGTAACTGTAACTGACGTCATCGGTTCGGTTAATAATCAAATCAAACAAGGGCTATTTTTGCTTAGAAATACATGTAACGGATGTATAAATACATGAAAAAGATGCGTAAATACATGAAATGAATGTATAAATAAATGAAACTGAGGTATAAATATACGAAATGAAGGTAATAAATTCATAAAATGAAACTACAAATAGATGAAATAGATGTATAAATACATGAAATGAAAGTATATAAAACATAAAATGAACGTATAAATAGATGAAATGGAGGTATAAATACATGAAATGAAAGTATAAAACATGAAATACATGAAATTGAGGTATACAAGCTAGAAATATATGAAAATATAAATGGTTTGGTTAATATTAATTAACCGATGGTACAAAAATAACCGATAACCAACTTTTGGTTAATTCGATTTCGATTAATTTTGGTTCAATTATAATTAACGGTTCGTTATTACCCACACCTACTATGTACAAAAGTAAAGGCCCAAACATGTTTTAAAACTATAATTAGCAATTTCACATCTAAACAAAAAAAATCGTGCAAAAATATGAATAAAAAAAGATAACAATATATAAATCCATAACAAAAATTTGTGCAAAAGGGAAGCATCCCTTTATCAGAGCCAGGTTTCGATCCTGGGACCTGTGACCACGCTTCCGCTGCGCCACTCTGATTTGTTGGTAACATTTAATTTATAACATTTATTATCATATAATTATTAGTTCACCATTGAAATCGGGTCGGGTCGAGCTGTTTGAAAAGGAGCACCACGAATGGATAGCCGACAGAATACAATCAATTATGTATGTATGTAGTAGTAAGGTGCCCGCGCGATGCGGCAGGTAACGTAACGCTTAGGTTGGTGAAATTAGGGGTGCGCAAGGAACGGTTCGATTCAGTTTTGAGCCGTAACCAATACTAAACTTTTCAGTCAAGGTATTTCAAAAGTCGGTCTATTTCTATTATTTTGGCTTTGATTAATAGGTTATGAACATTAACTTGGGACAAAAATATTATCATGGGTAGAAAATGACTGTTGACTTAACTTAAAGTACTAATGAAAAAAAAAACTAATTATTATTGGTTTAATATTTTTTATTGTCTACTCTTTTTCTAA
Organism: Helianthus tuberosus; assembly: GCA_030545235.1. Taxonomy (NCBI): domain Eukaryota; kingdom Viridiplantae; phylum Streptophyta; class Magnoliopsida; order Asterales; family Asteraceae; genus Helianthus; species Helianthus tuberosus. The sequence goes on along the minus strand of CM060417.1, from coordinate 72,362,730 downwards.
GTCTTTTGTAAACAAGACTCGGAGTAGAGTTGTTCAAACAGTTTGTGGCGTTCGTGGCTCACTCAAATTCGCTCGAAAATAGATCACTTAAAATTAGCTCGGGTTTAAACGAGCCTAGACAGCTCAACTTGCTTTGTAAATGAGCCAAGTCAGAGCCAAGATCGCCTCAACTCGTGGCTTGGTCGTTTGGCTCGACTAAGACACACTTATAGATTAGCATTGTATACCTAGAAATATACATAACGATAGTTTAATAAATAGCAATTGTCTAGTCGTTCATAACAACATGCATACGGACATACGGTTGCAAACTTTAGTGGATGAATTTTTTAAATCATTGGTATGAACTTTTGAGTTGCAAACAATTGTACTAAAAAGAATGCAATTCAACAATTCATATGCTACTATTACAACTTTGGACTTAAATAGCAAATGGAGTAAAATGCCCGGATGGTTCCTGTGGTTTTGTAAAATAACACCTATGGTCCTCAACTTTTGGAAATTACACCGGTGGTCCCTGTGGTTCGACAGTTTGTAACTCGGATAGTCACCGGAGTGGATGTAGGTTAGTTTTCTCTATTAAGTCCCTCTTAAATTAATTATTTACCCCTCCCTATAAAAAAACAATATGGATTATTAAAAGTGTGGGCCCACCTTATTCACCGATCCCTTATAAACAACCCCACCAGCACCACTACCTGCCACCACCACGCACCCCCCACACCACCACCACCACCACCACCACCCACCCACCCCTACACCACAACCACCATCACAACCTTCGATTCTGACGAATCTGATGCTAACCGAAATGAATTATTCAATTAATCACGAATGATTCAGACCCTAAAACGTAAATTCATTTCGATTCAAACCTATTGATCACTACAAAAACCATCATTTAATCCCTAAAATTGAACACCAATTACTTACAATAAAAAACAAATCATTCAATCCAAGCCATTCACTTCTAAGAAATCCCCGCTTCTGGATGACCATATCTTGAATGCACTACTATGTAACTTGATATAGAAACATGTGACACTCCTCCCCAATAACATCCTTCTGTTGCCATATCTGCAATAAAACAATTTAACTGAAACAAAATCTTGGTTTACACTTATTTGAGGGACGTCATAAAAGTTAATTATTAGTAAAAAGAAGAAAAGATAGCCAAGAAGGCTCAGGTCATATTTGTTAAAAGTGTTTAAAAAGGAGCCATTACAAAATAAACTAGAACTCATCCTGGGGAATTCTTGTTTAGTTCCTTAGTGGAAAATGTAATGGAAATCATTGACACCTGGCGAGTCATCTCCACATTGTATTTCATTTAACAAAAAGTGATACATCGCAAGTACTTTTAACACATAACGTTATTCATGGCACCAAAATAAAATAAAATTATTGTTAGGAATCTCGAAACTTAAAAACATGTGCATATGAGGGAGTAACAAATATGAAACTTACGGTAGAAGACCTTCTTCAATCGGTTCCCATAGATCAGTTATGCTTACTGAATTGATGCTTGATGCAATCAAGGAATGTTTCTCTCTTAAAAATCTAAGCATCTTATTACTTCTGCACAATAAAAACTAAAAAGGAAGGCAATGAAATACAAAACGATTTTTTTGTAGCATCTTCCACCATATGGCTCTACAAAGGCAAATAATTTGCTTTAAATACCAATCAACAAAACGACAGTTTCTATTGGAGGTGGCAATTTCAACCTTATCACTTACTAAGGGGTTGATCAATCAAACGCATAAGACAAAAAAACACCCAATCTACCCGCTACCACACCTGCAACCATTTCCTCTAGCGGTTATTTTTTTATTTAACCCATTCAACTCGTTAGAGATTAACACCCATAATGTAAATTAAATGTGTTTGAAACTGATGAATCTAATTCTAGGGTACTGTTAAAAAATTTAAAACTATTCTAAGATTTCTCAAATGAAAGGTTTGTAAAAAAATTAAAAAGATTATATGAATAAAAATATTATTACCTAATAAACACAAAGACTGTACTGCAATAGGTGAGAAGCCTTTTTGAAGGACAACAATGGAGGACAATGTGATAAGCTACAAAACACAGATCAAAAAGACATTAGCATAAAAGTCTAAAAGTATAATCGCTAAGAAAACAACCACCAATGGCGCAAACATGAGAATAAAACAACTATGCTAACATATACTTTAAAAAAATATGCAAACTAAAAATTAGAGACAATATTTTGCAAACACTACATCCAAAATATAATGGTAAACTAATACATAATGCAGGAGCCCCTATACTCGTTTACCTTCAATTGTAGATCCTAAAATCACATAAAGAAGTGGTAAACATTAAGCATAACCAAATCAAATCACTTAACATCGATTACGGGTCGAAACCTCAACCAAACCAACCCAAATCAAAAGCTAGCAACTTTCATATAATAGCAGCCCTGAACAGGTTCAAAACAGCCTCACAACTTGCTTCAAGGCTACAAAAACACATCACGTTTGTTGCCTAAGGCTTAGCGAGTTGACATTCATCAAAACCGAGTCAAATACATTCAAAAATCACCCTGTAACTGCTGTAAATCGTGACTCCAATACAGAACACTGTAATTAAAAAACATTTAGTTAGTAAGCTTAATGGTGTTTCGAATTAGATACAATAGCATATTACTCCCAATATCCCACAAATGTTGACCACGTGTCTATTTTAGTTTGTTTAAAATAATTGTCAACATGCAAAAATGGATAGATATAATCCACTAATTATACCATTCTACCCTTAATTACTCTTCTCGCTAAAATCTTGGAATTTCCCAAGACAATTGGCATCTTAAAATGAAGATATCAAGTAGCAAAAACATCAAAATGCTCGACTATTTTAAATACTGTATTGCACTTTGATCTTTACAAGTTTCTCAATAATTAGAGCATACTACCATGAACAAAACAAACTGCAGAAAAAAAAAGCTTTTACAACAGTCAGGATACCTTGCTGGGTTATGCCTTGGCCGGAAACAATTCAAGCGCCTTGAATCCATCAGAATTGCTTTTTCCTCCGGATTATCAATAACCGTACAAAAAAATCCAATCGTCTTGCCTCCTAAAACCACACAAATTGTACAACGAAACTTGTAAGTGTGTGAATAAAAAAAACAAAACCTTAACCCTAGTGTTTGCAATCAATTAAAAGCTGGAAAGAAGAATTCAACAAGAGTGATCTAGCTTGTTCCTAAAGAGACGAAACTCAGAGTTCCTCAATCTTCTTATGTTCGGCCTCATGCATCTGCTCGTTGTCTATGTTCAAGAGACTGCCGGTGTGCCATAATTGTTCAAAAGTTTCATACCCACAGTTACTGACTACGAAAAAAAGACTAAGGTGCACAAATCTTTGAAATCGTAGAATTTGCAGAAGTCGATCGATGTAAAAAAAGAATTGAAAATCAAAGGTCATTTTCAGACATGGACAACACCACCAGTCGATGTAGAAAACGAATCCAGAACACCGGCCGTTGTCCAGGTCGGTGGTTATTAACCATTTAAACAACCCAAAACTCGATTAGGGTCTAGAGGTTTACCTTAGCTGGAGATGCACCTTCGATCTAAGCCGGAAGCGGAGTGATGTTCTTCTTCTTTGATTCAAGGGTGAATAGGGAGAGAGAGAGAGAGAGAGAGAGAGTAGATCCAGATCCTGATTCACAAGAATATGAGAGAGAGATGTCAATTTGAAATTCGAAATGATTATTCCGCCTGAAGGGTTTTATGACTTTTTCCAAATGGGTTTTTTCTGTTGATGTTCTAAAAGAAAAGGATATAATGAAACAAATCAATTTCATAATTTTCCATTATGCATGTCCCATATTTATTCCTGAATGAGACGACAAAACAATTCGAAAATACTTTTCCAAATTTAATAAAAGAATAATATTATTAAATTGATAATAATAACAACATAAGATTTAATTTAATGACTTGCCTTTAGACGGAATTGAACATTGAAAGTCTCGAGCATGTTGCAATGTGATAGAACACATTGCTTTAATCACTTGTACACTAAAGCATCATCTACTTGTATATTTTAATCTGTGTGTCGATACCAAACAAGACAACTACCGAAACGTCGACAAAAATGTGTAGGTCGTCATGCTATCTTTGAATTTTTTTAAAACATTATAATTTATAAGATATATCAAGAATACGTAAAAAATTATAAGTTTGTTGTGAAGGGGGGAAAGTGTAACTAATTATCTATAATTTTGTTAAAACTCAGGGATTTAAGTGTAATAAGTTTAACGGCTAAAAAATAAATAATGTTTAAAAGACTAAACTACCCTCATTTTAGGGGTCTTTCTATAAATATAAATAAAGGGGAGAAAGTTTCTTATTTTTTGGGTATCTTAAAATACCCCTCCCTTATAATATAGTATCTATTATATATAATAAATGAAAGTTATTTGGGCCACGTGTCACTTAATTAGGGCATCCTCAGTTCTCTTTTCCCGCCCAACAGTGCCCCTGCTCTCTTCTATTTATATCCTCCCTCATTTACTCATTTAGGGCTTCTTGATTTCTTTCTCCCTCTGCTCTGCTCTGCTCTATTCCGATCGATGTTTATCCTCTCTGATGTTTATCCTTCTTCTTCTTCTCATATTCATCTCCTCAACAATGTACGACAGAGGTTACTTCTATTGGATACATCTGCGTTTGAAACCCTAAATCATGTACCGTCGAGTGGTTGAATAAGAGAATAATCATGTAAGATCTATTTTTTTATTCAGAAATTTTATTTCGTTTTATCTATTTTCTCATACTGAACATGATGAACCCTTTTCTACCCTCAGAAGAAGAAACAGATCTCCTATGGTTTCTTATCGTACTCGATGAAGGCTTTTGTACAAGCTCCTCTTAATCGGTGACTCTGGTATGTTTGCTTTGTTGTATCATGTGATTACGAGTAGATTTATTTTGATATGTTTTGTACTTTGTCTTTCCAAAGGTTTTTTGTTGGTTTATAGAGTTTGTTGATTAGAAGCAACCTCTGCCGGGCGGTTGTTGAGTAGATGGAAATGTGAAAGGTGATACCAGGTGTGTTGATAGGTGATACCAGTGCAAAAGTTTAGGACATCACTAAGGTAACTTAAATTCGTGTGATTTATTTTTTGGTATTTCTAACGTTTTGATTTACTGTTTATTGGTGCATTGATTCATTTGTAATCCTTTGCAGATCTCCCGTCATCTCAATTTGAGCAATTAAACGTAGTTTTCTTAATCACTATCGGTGTTTTAATTAGTAGCAGTGCTTAAAAAGTTTTCCATCAGCTGTTTGACTTAACAATAGTTTGCGTTATTTATTCTAAATTCATCAGTTTTTGTAGGTAAACTCAAGTTTCCTACAATAGGCACTGCCCAGCTAACAAGTTAATATGGCAAATCACTGATCTGCCTAACAAGTGTTGGATATAACGATGGTTGTACATAAAGTTTCATGAACATCATCCACTGTTCATTTATGAAAAACCACTGATCAAGACCAAAGTCCAGACAAGCACTGATCAACTAAATGTGAAACACTCTCCAACAACAGTGGTTCCCCATCAACATTAGTTGTTCTATCTTTGTTTATGTTAACAGTGTTTATTCTATCTTTGTTTATGTTAACAGAGTTTATATGTAACAGAATTTATCCTATAACTTCAGTGTTTTGATCTGTACTATTAATTGAACAGTTGTTTCATCTTTATAGTATTCTAGAAATTGGTTCAAACATTTGATTGTTCAAGTATTCCACTGCTGAAATACAACCTATGTTTCTTCAATCTCCATGTTGACCACTGACTGACCGAACATCAGGGTTTCGAAAACTGGTTGGTATCCACAGATCGGAAAAAATAGCCACTGCTCACTTTTACATTGTTGACATTCACTGATATTGATCATCAGCGGTTCCCCTAAAAAATAGTCAGTGCTCACATTTTTATTATTGATGTTGTTAATTGGTGATACATTGAAATTATCAAATGAAAACTAGAATTACAATCAAATTACCATTTTACTTAATCTTTACATTCCAATTACATAAGAGTTCCACCAACATTATTTTCATGGTAAAATTTAAAGTTAAATTAAAAAAAAAAAAAATTCTTGATGACTATTTGTTTCAAATCAAATCAGTAATTAATGTTGATTTCTTGAGCTTTGGACATTTGATTAAGCAAATTTTGAATTTCAAATTGACGGTTATTATATCTTGATTAAAGTTAAAATAAAATTTAAAAAAGTCATTATGGCATTTGCTTTCAAATCAAGTCAGTAGTTACTGACAATATCAGTAATTTTGAAATTCAAAATATGCAAAATAGTAATTTAAAATTTTCGTTCTCTTTTATTTTCCTACTTTGCATATCATTTCTAATATTTAATTAGTTTAATAAAGCAGCGTATAAATATATACACTACTTACCTTTGAAAATTAAATCTGAAATATATGACGTCCAACAACAGTGTCAAACTACAACAGTGGTTCAGCATCAACTTTAGTTATTCTATTGTTTATTTGTTTATGTTAACAGTGTTTATATGTAACAGTGTTTTCCGCATCAATGTTTTAAAGACTGTTAGGTTGTTAGATGTCATCACCTCAGTGTTTTATATGTAACCATTTTTATGGCATCAGTGTTTATATGTAACAGTGTTTATGACTGTTTTTTATATGTAACACTATTTATTACATCAATTCAGTGGTTTGATCTGTACTATTAATTGAACAGTTGTTTCATCTTTATACTAATAAAATTCATATACACTTTGATGAATATTAAGCTCCTCATCTTGATTTTTTGGGTATAGTATTCTATAAATTGGTTCAAACATTTGATTGTTCAAGTATTCCACTGCTGAAATACAACCTCTGTTTCTTCAATCTCCATGTTGACCACTGACTGACCGAACATCAGGGTTTCGAAAACTAGTTGGTATCCACTGATCGAAAAAAATAGCCACTGCTCACTTTTACATTGTTGACATTCACTGATATTGATCATCAGCGGTTCCCCTAAAAAATAGTCAGTGCTCACATTTTTATTATTGATGTTGTTAATTGGTGATACATTGAAATTATCAAATGAAAACTAGAATTACAATCAAATTACCATTTTACCTAATCTTTACATTCCAATTACATAAGAGTTCCACCAACATTATTTTCATGATAAAATTTAAAGTTAAATTAAAAAATAAAAAAAAAATTCTTGATGACTATTTGTTTCAAATCAAATCAGTAAATAATGTTGATTTCTTGAGCTTTGGACATTTGATTAAGCAAATTTTGAATTTCAAATTGACGGTTATTATATCTTGATTAAAGTTAAAATAAAATTTAAAAAAGTCATTATGGCATTTGCTTTCAAATCAAGTCAGTAGTTACTGACAATATCAGTAATTTTGAAATTCAAAATATGCAAAATGCTAATTTAAAATTTTCGTTCTCTCTTTTTTTTTTCCTACTTTGCATATCATTTCTAATATTTAATTAGTTTAATAAAGCAGCGTATAAATATATACACTACTTACCTTTGAAAATTAAATTTGAAATATATGACGTCCAACAACAGTGTCAAACTACAACAGTGGTTCAGCATCAACTTTAGTTATACTATTGTTTATTTGTTTATGTTAACAGTGTTTTCCGCATCAATGTTTTAAAGACTGTTAGGTTGTTAGATGTCATCACCTCAGTGTTTTATATGTAACCATTTTTATGGCATCAGTGTGTATATGTAACATTGTTTATGACTGTTTTTTATATGTAACACTATTTATCACATCAATTCAGTGGTTTGATCTGTACTATTAATTGAACAGTTGTTTCATCTTTATACTAATAAAATTCATATACACTTTGATGAATATTAAGCTCCTCATCTTGATTTTTTGGGTATAGTATTCTAGAAATTAGTTCAAGCATTTGATTGTTCAAGTATTCCACTGCTGAAATACAGCCTCTGTTTCTTCAATCTCCATGTTGACCACTGACTGACCGAACATCAGGGTTTCGAAAACTGGTTGGTATCCATTGATCGGAAAAAATAGTCACTGCTCACTTTTACATTGTTGACATTCACTGATATTGATCATCAGCGGTTCCCCTAAAAAATAGTCAGTGCTCACATTTTTATTATTGATGTTGTTAATTGGTGATACATTGAAATTATCAAATGAAAACTAGAATTACAATCAAATTACCATTTTACCTAATCTTTACATTCCAATTACATAAGAGTTCCACCAACATTATTTTCATGATACAATTTAAAGTTAAATTAAAAAATAAAAAAAAATTCTTGATGACTATTTGTTTCAAATCAAATCAGTAATTAATGCTGATTTCTTGAGCTTTGGACATTTGATTAAGCAAATTTTGAATTTCAAATTGACGGTTATTATATCTTGATTAAAGTTAAAATAAAATTTAAAAAAGTCATTATGGCATTTGCTTTCAAATCAAGTCAGTAGTTACTGACAATATCAGTAATTTTGAAATTCAAAATATGCAAAATGGTAATTTAAAATTTTCGTTCTCTCTTTTTTTTTCCTACTTTGCATATCATTTCTAATATTTAATTAGTTTAATAAAGCAGCGTATAAATATATACACTACTTACCTTTGAAAATTAAATCTGAAATATATGACGTCCAACAACAGTGTCAAACTACAACAGTGGTTCAGCATCAACTTTAGTTATTCTATTGTTTATTTGTTTATGTTAACAGTGTTTATATGTAACAGTGTTTTCCGCATCAATGTTTTAAAGACTGTTAGGTTGTTAGATGTCATCACCTCAGTGTTTTATATGTAACCATTTTTATGGCATCAGTGTTTATATGTAACAGTGTTTATGACTGTTTTTTTATATGTAACACTATTTATCACATCAATTCAGTGGTTTGATCTGTACTATTAATTGAACAGTTGTTTCATCTTTATACTAATAAAATTCATATACACTTTGATGAATATTAAGCTCCTCATCTTGATTTTTTGGGTATAGTATTCTAGAAATTGGTTCAAACATTTGATTGTTCAAGTATTCCACTGCTGAAATACAACCTCTGTTTCTTCAATCTCCATGTTGACCACTGACTGACCGAACATCAGGGTTTTGAAAACTGGTTGGTATCCACTAATCGGAAAAAATAGCCACTGCTCACTTTTACATTGTTGACATTCACTGATATTGACCATCAGCGGTTCCCCTAAATAATAGTCAGTGCTCACATTTTTATTATTGTTGTTGTTAATTGGTGATACATTGAAATTATCAAATGAAAACTAGAATTACAATCAGATTACCATTTTACCTAATCTTTACATTCCGATTACATAAGAGTTCCACCAACATTATTTTCATGATAAAATTTAAAGTTAAATTAAAAAATAAAAAAAAAAATTCTTGATTTCTATTTGTTTCAAATCAAATAAGTAATTAATGCTGATTTCTTGAGCTTTGGACATTTGATTAAGCAAATTTTGAATTTCAAATTGACGGTTATTATATCTTGATTAAAGTTAAAATAAAATTTAAAAAAAGTCATTATGGCATTTTCTTTCAAATCAAGTCAGTAGTTACTGACAATATCAGTAATTTTGAAATTCAAAATATGTAAAATGGTAATTTAAAATTTTCGTTCTCTCTCTTTTTTTTCCTACTTTGCATATCATTTTTAATATTTAATTACTTTAATAAAGCAGCATATAAGAATATACACTACTTTTACCTTTGAAATTAAATCTGAAATTTATGACGTCCAACAACAGTGTCAAACTACAACAGTGGTTCAGCATCAACTTTAGTTATTCTATGTTTGTTTATTTGTTTATGTTAACAGTGTTTATATGTAACAGTGTTTTCCGCATGAATGTTTTATAGACTGTTAGGTTGTTAGATGTCATCACCTCAGTGTTTTATATGTAACCATTTTTATGGCATCAGTGTTTATATGTAACAGTGTTTAGGAACAGTTGTTTTTATCACATCACTTTAGTGGTTTGATCTGTACTATTAATTGAACAGTTGTTTCATCTTTATTTTAATAAAATAAAATTCCTATACACTTGGATGTTAACAGTGTTTAAGTGTTTATATTTAACAGTGTTTTTCGCATCAGTGTTTATAGTCTGTTAGGTTGTTAGATGTCATCACCTCAGTGTTTTATATGTAACCGGTTTTATGGCATCAGTGTTTATATGTAACAGTGTTTATCACCACAGTGGTTTATATGTAACAGTGTTTATCACCACAGTGGTTTATATGTAACAGTATTTATTAAATCACTTCAGTGGTTTGATCTGTACTATTAATTGAACAGTTGTTTCATCTTTATACTAATAAATAACCTAACAAAAAATACACTTGGATGATTATTAAGTTCCTCATCTTGATTGTTTGGGTATTGTATTATTGAAAGTGGTTCAAACATTTGATTGTTAATGACTATTTGTTGCAAATCAAATCAGTAATTAATGCTAATTTCTTGAGTTAAGCAAAATGTGAATTTCAAATTGACGGTTATTATTTCTTAATTAAATTTAAAATAAAATATAGAAAAGTCATTATGACAATTGCTTTGAAATCAAGTCAGTAATTTTGAAATTCTAAATATACAAAATGGTAATTTAAAATTGATGTTCTTTCTCTTTTTTTGCCTACTTTGCATATCATTTCTAATATTTTATTACTTTAATAAACCAACATATAAAGATATACACTCCCTACGTTTGAAATTACATTTGCCACTGCATTCAGTTAAATTTTTTATTGGATAATCGGTAAGCTTGAATTCCAACCTTGATATTTTTTTTAAGAACATCCATGCTTATTGTATTATCATATTACGTTTAGCAATACTTATATTTTGCTTATTCTTTTTTTTTTTTGAAATGTACAGTCTTCAAATGGAGGTTGCAAATGTTAGCATGCTTAACGATCTTAATACATTCTCAAACAACTATTCGATTAGAGTGAAGATTGTTAGCATTTCGAAGAAGATGATGAATGATAACAAAAATGAAATATATCGTCTTGATATGATCTTCATGGATGAGATGGTACCGTATATAGTTGTCTTATAATTTTTTTGGACATATGAATATCCAAATGAATATAACACCTTTTTTATTTAATCGGATGTTTCATATTCTTAGGGAACTATGATACAAGCCAGCTGTTTGCATAAGATGCTAGGAAAATTCAAAGACTTTCTTCAGTTGGATGAATGTCTTCTTATCACCAAACCTTCTCTTGCTACTAATAAGTCATCTGCTAAGTATACCAAGAGAAATGACAAAATATCACTGTATTTCTATACTTCTGTTGAGAAATGCTTTGACTGGTCTGGACCGAAATACCGTTTTAATTTCGTTAACCTCAAGGATGTTGTTAAAAATAAATTTGAAGTTAATACAATTATTGGTATGTAAATCACTACATGATATATATATCTATTGTTTTGTCTTATTGTTTTTTTTATTGTTATCACTTCTTAATGCTGTTTTCTTTTCACAATATATTTTTGTTTATAGATTGGATTGGTTATGTGGATGTATGTTTCAATCTAGAGGATACGTCAAAGAAGGATGGGAGCAAGGGCAAGAGACTTAATCTTAGACTTGAAGACCTTGAGTGCGTTCTTTTTATTAAGTTGTTGCATTTTGACGTTTAAACCATTATAAGGTTGCTTGATGTTATTATGTTTTATGTTAATATTTTAGAGGCCAAAAGTGTCCGGTTACTTTGTGGGATGGTTTTGCTATTGACATGTTTGCTTACATGAATGATAAGAAACGAGAGAAATATGTTGTTATCATTTGTCATTTTGGTATGGTCAACCTTTATAAAGGTACAATTTAAACTTAATTAGTTTAATTTTTTTTATTGTTATAGATTTATCTTTAGATTTACTTATATGTTTTAAATTTGACACTATTTATATTGATCTACATTTGGTTTTATTTTTAAATTCAGGCAAGCGTGGTGTTGCAAACGGCTTTGAGCTAAGCAGACTTTTTATTGACACTGTTTTTCAGTACTATGTAAATATAAGATAGTATTAAATCAAGTTACATCAGTTTAACAAACACATTTTAAGTCTGTTCTGATATCTGATACTAATTATGAATTTTTTGATAGTGATGTTGTAGGTTTTTTTCTTAAATTATTAACTTGATGATTTGTTGCTATGTATGGCTAAGATGATAAAACACTGTTATTAGCACTTTATGTTTTATATTTGGCCAATTAGATTATGTGTTAAATTATAGTTCTTTAAGTCATTGTTCCATTTTCTTGAATTCTATCTAATTTTTTAAAGAACTTCAATAACAAATAGTGGTTTGAACATCTGTTTGCCTTTTGGTCAATAGTTAATGGAAACCCATGTTAGGTTCAACAGTGTTTTGAAGAGGAAAACTGTGTTAGAAGACAGTAGATCTTAACAAGTTAAACATTTGTTAAGGCTTAAACAGATGTTTGGCCTTTAACAGATGTTTGGCCTTTTATATCAGATGTTTGGACTTAAACAGTTGTTTGACCTTAAACACATGTTTGACCTTAAACAGATGTTTTGCCTTAAACAGATGTTCTTCTTCTATATCAGATATTTGAACTTAAACAGATGTTTGACCTTAAACAGATGTTTGGCCATAAACAGATGTTTGGCCTTAAACCAAACATCTGTTTAAGCTTAACATCTGTTTGACTATTTGTCAATATCTTATTGACTTTTGGTTAACATCTGTTTCAAATTTGGTCAACATCTTATTTTGTAAAAGAGGTACAAAAACAAAGATTTTTTCAAAATCCCAAATCACCCTATCATGTAAGTGCATTGATGTAAAAGTGGAAATGATATTATTCATATGGTCCTGTTGTGCTTTTGTTTGTCATCTAATATGAGTTCATGATCTAATCCGGTGATTTGAAGACATTGATGTTGAATCGAATGAGATGGTTGATGTAATGTGGTCGTATTACAAACAAATAGTAATTAATTAATCTAAATAACTTTCCCGAGCCCGGAAAGCAATCCCGGGTAAAAACCTAGTAGATATAGATATAGATATTTGCATCCGATTTTTCAGAAGAAGATAAAATTACGACTACTGAATTTCAGAGGTGCGAGAGGATCTTCGAGGTAATCGTCCCCTTTCCTTTCCTTTCTCTTTCTCTCTAACCCACATAATATGTATATTCCTATTGTGTATGAATGAATATATATATATATATATATATATATGTATATCTATATGTAATTGTTTCAATTTAGGGTTCGTGTTCGCGTAAACATTTGGGATTTTGATTTGTTGTGGTGTTTCAGCAATGGCTTCCAAGCGGATCTTGAAAGAACTCAAGGATCTCCAGAAAGATCCTCCTACCTCTTGCAGCGCAGGTATCGTTTAGATAGATCTCTTGTTTTTATCTTTAGATTTGTTTTGTGTTTGATCATTATCTGTTGGATGTTACTTGTGTTTGATTTTTTTATTTGTTGTTAAAAGTTAGTAACTTTCGGGAAAAAAAGGATGAATTTTTGGGTTTTTATTGTGGGTGTGTGGGAATTGTTGTGAAGATGATCAGATCTATATGTAAAAAGTGTTTGTTTGTTTGTTTGGGGATATGATCTTTTGGAATAGGTGTTGACCTGAGATTGACTAATGAAATGTGTTATTCTCACTGTTGTAAAAATCACTAGGCGCTAGGGGTGTAAACAAGCCCAGAGGCTCGAGAGCTACTCGTTATCGGCTCAGTTAAATGCTCGAACGAGCCCGAGCCCGAGCCTGAAATAGAGCTCGTTTAGTTATCGAGCCTGAAATACAAAGCTCGTTTAGGCTCGCGAGCCTAAACGTGCCCAAACAAAAATTTATTTATTTTATATGTAATATAATAATAATGATGATAACATTGGCGAGCCGAACTTTGGCTCGTTTAAGCGATACTGAAGCGAGCTCGAGCCGAGTTTTTAGCTCGTCTGAGGTTGTTCTTAAAATAGCTCGAGCCGAGCTTGAGCTTTGGGTTTTACTCGCGAGCCGAGTTCGAGCTTGAGCTTCAAAAAAACATGACGAGCCGAGCTCGGGCCCGGCTCGGCTCGTTTACACCCCTACTAGGCGCTAGTTAGTAGTTAGTCGGTGGGGTACCAAGTAGCTATTAATCGGGATTAATTGGAATTAATCGGATTGGGATTTTTATATCGGCGCGAATTGGTCCTAATCGACCCTATGATTTTATCCCGTTAACTTGAGTTCCTGACCGATTCATGGATCCATGAACTAATATCTTAATGTTTAAATTTTTGAGTACTTGATTTGTTATTTTTAAGTTTAATTGTTTATGTTTGAACCTTGGTTTTAAAAAGCGAGAGGCACACAAAAGCAACGAGGTCTAAAATTGAGGCGCGAAGCGCAAAACGCAAAAGCGGTGGGCTTTTCGTACCCGAGGCGCAAGATGTTTATATATTTTTTTTTATATATCCCATCTATGCAGTTAATTTATAATATCATGCATATATATACTAGAATTTTTTTTTTAAATACTTTGTCCCACATCGGTGTGGGGACAAAGTGAGTGGTTGTTTATAAGGTAAAACATTTACTACTCCATTGTAGCTTTATGACATGTTTTACCACAAGTCCTACCCGCGCGCAGGGGGGGTGCAAAAAATGATTTTCTCAGCTGGGATGGGATTTGCTTGAACTCGTGCGTGCCCGCACGTCCTGCGGACACGAATGCAGCTCCGAAAACCCAGGCCCGCGTGCGGCAGTTTTTGCACCATTTATGCTGTTGTTTTAAGCATTTTTTTACATGTACAAGTCAAAAAACCCAAGGTAACATTTATATGCACAAAAATATGTAGGGTACATGACGCGCGCGCCTCAGGCCAAAAATCCCATAAAAAAACATCAAAATTTGCGCTTTTTTGGCGCTTCCTGTAAAAACACAAGGCAAAAAGCCCCAGACCCTGCGCCTTATGTCGCCTTGCGCCTAGGCGCGCCTAAGGTGGTGTTTGTTTTTTGCTAGAAGCACTTCAGAACCTCTTATGTCTGCGCCGCGCAGACCACGCGCAGACATAAGGGTCTGCAGCTTGTTTGTTTTCTCGCAGACCTTTCATTAAAAAAAGTCTGCGAGACCTCTGCTTCAAACAGACATGAACCCATGTCTTCACAACCTCTTCTCACTGTTCTCCCTCCACTCCAGCAGACAACACACATCCTCTGCCACCACCTCCACTCCGCCACCACCTCCCACCCTCAACTGCCGCCACCTCCACTCTGCCACCACCTCCACTCCGACACCACACCCTCATCTGAACCAAAAAAAAATCCCCAAATCTCTTAACAAACGAAAAATCCCCAAATCAACATAATAAACACATAAACCCTAACCTGAGTCTCCGACACCACTCGCACCACCACTGCAGCGCCGCTGCTGCGAGCTCGAATCAAGAACCACCACCGTCTTCAGCATCGTCGGCATCATCAACATCTTCAGCATCACCGTCACCGGCAAACGGTTGCCAGAAAAACGGCTTTGCCGCCGCTCTGATGCGACGAGGATGGGTGTTCGGGTGGGAAACAAGACAGGGAAAGGGGTTGTTGTTGAGGCTGTGGTGCGACGAGGATGGTTGTTCGGTGGTGGTGGTAGATGAGGTGGTGGTGGTAGATGAGGTGGTGGCGGTGGTGGTGGTGATGGTAGATGAGGTGGTGGCGGTGGTAGATGAAAGGCAGAGAGAGAGAGATGAGGTGTTGTGTGACCTGTGTGTGTTTGTGTGTGAGAAGAGAAATAAGAGAAGGGTTATATGTAAAACAAACACTCTTCTCCTTGCAGACTGCAGACATTTGGACTACCTCTTCTCCTGCAGATGCCTGCAGATGTGGTCCGCAGACTGCAGACCTTTTCTTGCAGAAAAAACAAACAGAACCTAAGTGTTTGAAAAATTACATATGAACTTCCAAATTAATTAATCCAGATTAATCGCTAGTTGGTACCCCCATCACCCGACTAGCACCTAACGGTTTATACAACACTGGTTCATACTTGATATTGTATTAATGGTTTTTTTTTTCATACAAGGTTTAAGATTGATGGTGAATGTTGCATTGCACCCATCTTCTTTTGAAATCTTCACGCGTATTTAACATAGAACTCAATTGCAAAATGTTAAATGTTCCTAACAAATTTCTGACAACACTACCGAACTTGTTTAAAGTACTACTTATGTATCAAAGGCATCACTGTCACTGTTCTTGTTGTATGGTGTATTCAAAGTAAATCAAATGTTTTTGTAGAATATATATACAAAAGGGTATCAGTCCCATATTTATATAAACACTTGAAGGCTGTGTGGATATGTGTATGGGCAATCAAACACTACTAGAAAACTGACCAATTGCGACTGCGTTTTCAGTCGCAAATCCGTCGCAAATCCCGTTTTGCGACCGGTTTACGACCGGAAATGCGATCGAAATTGACCTCGTCGCTAACTGAATTTGCGACGGAATTTGCGACCGGTGCAAATTTGCGACCGCTATTTACAACCGGAATTGCTGTCGCAGCTATTGCGACCGATTTGCAACTGCTAGTTTGCGACCGATTTGCAACTGTTTTTTGCGACCGGCTTGCGACAGCGCCTTTTGCAACCGTCTTGCAACTGGTTTTTTTGCAACCGTCTTGCGACTGGATTTTTTGCATTAAAAAAAATTAAAAATAAATCTCTATTTTTTTTTTGTATTTTTAACCTGCTAATATTTTTCAAACTTAGCAATTTCAATTCATCTAAAATACCCACATTCGGATTAAACAAAACATCGAGTTAAAGTTACAAAATAAGTCAAATATCCTAATTATCCAAATATAATAGATCCAAAACATTTGAATAAAACTAACTAGAGCTAACTCGGTGGTAGGATGTTTCGAGAGACAAGTTGTAACACTGATTCAAAACTCGTCATCCTATCATGCATCACCTCTTTTTCTTTCACTAAATCCTCAATGACCGCGTTCAATTTTTGTTTATCTTCCTTTTCCTTGGTCAACTCTTCAATAACTCCATTTAACCTTTGTTTATCTTATTCCTTTTCTTTCACCAAATCTTCAATAACTCCATTCAGTTAATTTGTATCTAAAAAAAATTAATAAACATGTACTTATATTCACACTTAAATATAAAAGCTCAAATATAATTTATGTAGACTCATAATTAACAATTATTCATTAGTTTAGTATATCATACATCCTCACATGATTATTAATATTAAAAACAAGATGGGTAGCCAATGGACTTTGATGGAATTAACTGTAGCCAATTCACTAGTTATTATTATAGTTTAACTTATATATTTCACACATGTTGCTCTTTAACAATTCTTAAATTATGTTGGGTAAGTCAAACATGGAAGGAAAATCAGTAAACATGGTGTAAATTTATTTTCGTTTTGCACCAATTCAACCCTATAACGATTTATAATCCCAACCTAATGGATAACTAAGGTTTTAAACATGGTAAAGAATAGAAAAAAAAAATACCTCCGAGTCTTGTGTTGTAGTATTGCTAGACGACATGGAAGGGGTACCCGTGATCAAGGCTAATGGGTCACTAACGTTGCTAAACCCGTATAATTTTCCTTTATTCAAGCCCCCACCGGCTCGTGCCCACAAGTCTTGGTCAAACTTTGGGTGTTCGCTTTCATCCGACCCGTACTTCTCCACAAGATATCCCTTGTATATTTTCTAATACACACAAACAAAACAATTTTATATTTTATCTTATAAGAAAACTCGAATTTTAGATGAGTGTCGTTTTTGGAATAAAATACGTTTCGTGTTTTGGATTTTTATGAAGATCGAACAGAGTTTCCTCTGGTTTTTGAATAACCCCGACAACACAAGTTGTCGTTCTTTTGTCAAAATTCAACAACTGTCAACAAACGATATATATAAAAATTTCATCAATCGCCAAAACGTAAATCATCACTAACATATAAACGTCATTTAATCGGGTCGAGCTCGGTTCGCGTAAACTAAAAATCTAACGATAACGTAATATTAACTTGCTACGTCTAAACTTTACCGGGTCCAGAGTTGACCGGATCTTGACTGCGTTGACCGGGTTTGACCCGGGTTGACTGGTAGACCATAGTTTATTGTGTGACCGCCGTTGACTGAGCTTGATCGATCTCGAACCAAAACCCGTTTGACTGTTGAACCGAAACTCGAATCGAATCTGACCCGATGTGAACCCGAAACATAACTGACGTGAACCGTGACCCGAACCTACTGATGTGACTACTCTAACTCCAGATCTGAGTTGAGCCAAACTTAACCCGGAAAGAAACAAAGCTGAAATCCCGAGACAACCCAAACCCCAATCTAAACTGAACATCATCAGCAACCAAAAAAAATCATCATCTTCACAGCATCAAAATCATCGGCAGGAGAGAACCCCACTGCCTGAGTGCACCGCGGCTGCTGGAAATGACGTGTATCAGAATAGGTCTTAAAAGATCTAAAAGTATCGGAGGGGGTGCCTTGCCCGACGGAGTGAACCGCCGGCACTCGGCCGGTTACCTGGCTCCGGTTGCTGTTTAGATGAACGAGATGGCTGGAGAAAGCAGACCTAGTGTCTGTGCTTTTGGTTTGTGATTTTGATTGAAGATAATGTTAGGAGAAAGAGTAGGAGGAAAGGAACATGGTGGATGAAATGTGGGTGTCGGCTGATGAGTTTTAGGAGGAGATAGGGTTTTCTAAGAGCATCCCAATAAGGGATGTTTTTTCATATTTTTTCTAATGCCAATATGGCACTTGCCCAACCAATCCCCATCTTTCTCTCACTTGCCCCTCTCACAAACACATTTCTTTTCTCTCTCCTCTCTCCTCTCTACACTCACATAACTTTTATCTCTCCATTTTTTCTCATTCTTCACCACAAACATCTCTACACCCTCTCTCCTCCACATCACTCCCTCTCTCCTCCACATCACTTTCTCTCTCCCTAAAAACACCAACAAATCCTCCTATTGTGGATGCTCTAAGACCATGTGTAGTGGTAAGTTTGTATAATGCCCCTACCATGGGGCATTATCCGACACGTGGCATCCTAGTCAGCGTTGGGGCATTATAGCAAAAGTGGCGTAGTGGGGCATTATATCAATAACCCCCATTCAATCATTTGAAAAAAATAAATAAATAAAGCAAACAGCCCCATGTAAATAAGTCAAACATGGCAGAGTTCTTCAAGTCATCCCATTGGCCACATGGCCCTTCAAGTCAAACATGGCAGAGTTCTTGAGCGTTTTATTTAAAACGCCATTCACCATTTTTTTCAAATTTTTTTAAATATAACGCCACATGTAATGGAGGGGTGGGCGTTTTCGGGCGTTATTTTTGAATTTTTTTTAAAAAAAACGTCCCACTACACATGCTCTAAGTAATGAAGAGGATAAGGTTTACTAGCATTTAAATGGTTAGCGCTTGTTTTATTAATGGGCTTGGGCCCAAGGCCCACAAGCCCAAACCCGTGTTTTAAGTGGCCCAAATTTTTCTACGAACTCGTTTTCAAAACCAGAGCATTATCTAAGATCGTAAAATAAAGTTTTTGGGTTAAATATACGTAAAATAGTGTTGGTAGACGTTTGCGCATTCGTTCGTTGATTACGGTAAAAATCGCGTAAAATTACGTCATTTGTCGTTCCAATCTATTTTTCGATCCGGTTTCGACTACGGATAATAAAAATTAGAAACGAAGCCAAATACATCATAATATACTAATATCGAGACATAATTCGAGTCCGGTGCTTCCGTTTTGTTGTTGATTATCGGTGCGTTATTGTTTCCGCGTTTTTCGTTCGCGTTTGCATTTTGAGTCGTTCGAACGCATGATATCTTCGTAAAACCACATTCATATGTATAGGTTATACGTACAATTTCGTATTCTTCGGCGCTGTCAGTATTTCGTACGGTGTCAGTTCGTTACCGCGTATCGTTCAGTCGTCTTCTCGCAAATCCACATTCGCATACTGTAAAGTCGAATAGGCGCTCCTAGGCATTCCAATAGCCTAATTAAGTTAATACGTATCTTAAACACTACTTATTATCGCCTAAAACATTGGTTAATCACGTAATTAGAGGCGTTAATTACCGGTTGTCACATTTAAATGATCTTTTTTTTTTATTTTTCACATTTTTGCGTAAAAAAACCAGACAAAAAACTTGCAACCGAAAAAGTTGGTCGCAAATTTTGTGACTGATTTGCGATCGTATTATATATTTATTGTTATCTTTTGTAAGTATTTATATATTTTTGCGACCGAAACGCCGGTCGTAAAATTTACGACCGATTTTGCAACCGAATTATATTTCTGACTTTTGGTTTTTATTATGCATTTATTTTTTTGCGACCGAAAAAAACGGTTGCAAATTTTGCGACCGAATTTGCGACCGTGATTTTCACTTTAGTATTAAATAATAAAATTTGTGACCTATTTGCAACCGGAAAAGGCGGTTGCAAAATTTGCAACCGTTTTGCAACCGAATCTTTGGTGGTCGCTAATTTTGAGACATATTTTATTTCGGTCGCAATTTGGTCGCTAATTTTACGACCGTTCCTGGCCGGTCGCAAATTTTGGTTGCAATTGCCTAGTATTCTAGTAGTGAAACATATAACATTTTTAGGAAAAATGAAACCTCCGGTTCTTCATTTGCTTTACACGCTCTCTTGTAAGTGTGATTTTAGGCCCAGTGGCAGAAGACATGTTTCACTGGCAAGCTACAATTATGGGGCCTCCCGACAGCCCTTACTCTGGTGGCGTTTTTCTAGTTACTATTCATTTCCCTCCGGATTATCCGTTTAAGCCACCTAAGGTACTTGGTTCCATAATCAAAATCAAATAATTTTATACTCAAGTCAACGGAAAACGTACACGATACACAACTCTTCCATTGTTTTGAGGATCATTGTGAATCTCATATTAAATATTGTATGGTTTCATAAATTCACAACTTTGGTTGAATTTATTTTAAACATGCATGTTAGGTTTAAACTTTTTTGTCAACATACTTGATTACTTATTCGCATTTCTGCGTGCTCTTTTGTAGGTGGCTTTTAGGACAAAGGTTTTCCACCCGAACATCAACAGCAATGGTAGCATCTGTCTTGATATTTTGAAGGAACAATGGAGCCCAGCTCTAACTATTTCCAAGGTTGATAATCTAGTATTTGATATTTTGATCTAGAGTAAAATGTTATTTTCGTCCCTAAGGCTTGGCCAATTTTGCGACTTTCGTCCAAAGGTTTGTTTTTCCACATCTGGGTCCAAAAGGTTTGGGGTATTTCCGTCTTTTTTGTTAACTGCACTTCGGTATCTTTCACTTTATGTACAAGAATTTAGCATAACGTACAAGTATTCAAAAGACCGAATTGTCCTTTAAGTTAACAAAAAAGACAAAAATACCCATGACTTAACAGAGAAAAATGGATGGAGTTAACGAGCTGGATGAAAATGGCAAGATTTCAAACCTTTTGGATCCAGATGCAGAAAAACAAACCTTTAGATGAAAGTAACAAAACTGGCCAAACCTCAAGGACAAAAATGACATTTTTACTCTTTGATCTAAATAGCCAATAGTTATTTACTACTCTGAAAACTCTTTTAAATATTTTAGTTAGGCTACTTGACAGATTTAGACGGTGTTTGTCATATATTTGAAATTGGTTTTCAATAATGGTGTTTTGTTTTAATCAGGTTTTACTATCGATTTGCTCTTTGTTAACCGACCCCAACCCAGACGACCCTCTTGTGCCCGAGATTGCTCACATGTACAAGACAGATAGGAGCAAATATGAGACAACCGCAGGAAGCTGGACCCAGAAGTATGCCATGGGTTAGTTACTGTGTTGTGTTACTTTTATGAAGAAAATAATATGTCTGTAATGAATGAAAATGTGTGAATTATGTTTTCAAGTATTGTAATTTGTAAGAGACAAGGTTTAGGGTTTAGAAGGTAACAAAACATGCCCCATCCTAAAAGACACTTTTTAACTTGTTTTGCCTTTCTAAACAATCTAAGCTTGTTCTGTTTTGTACTCTTGTTCTTTGCTTTATTATATGTGCACAACACAAACCTTGAATGTCATATATAGGCCTTGTTAACAAACCGAACGTGTAGTGAAACGGGATTTTTTTTATGTTCATTCATTTGATAAACTAACAGAACAACCGTGCCCAGTAAATCCCATTAATAGCGTGCTATGCTATTGGTAGGGTCTGGGGAGGGTGGGATGTAGACAAACTTTCCTTCTGTCCCTAGGCATAGAGAGGCTACTTCCAAAGAGACAATAAACGAACAGACACGACCATGATCTTTTTTTCATTTAGATAGACGAATGAACATGAACAAATGTCATGTTCGTTCGTGAACGTTCGTTCATTTATGACCATTCATGTTCGTTCTTTACATCCGTTTATATTTGTTCATCATTTATGTTTCTTTAAACATTCATTCAAATCCATTTGTTTATGTTTGTTTTGATATTTGTTTAGCTTTGAAATGTTTGATGTAATGATGACGGTAATGTTCATTTATGTTTGTTTGTGTGTCCATTTATGTTTATTTATCTCCGTTTAGAGTGTTAACGAATGAACATAAACGGACACGAAAACGCCATTTTTCTTAACAAACAATCAGAACAAGAATATATTTCTTTTTAAGTGTTTATGTTTGTAGTTCGGTTAAAGTTAACCGAACAAACACAAACAAGCCATGTTTATGTTCGTTTGGTTCTTTTACAGGCCTAGTCGTATAAGTTGGATATTCAACATGTTTCATTCATAGGTTGATCGTTAATGAATCTTGAATTAAAATTATTAATTTAAAGGAGTTAAAGAAGTAACATAACCAATGTAAGTTGGTGCTATTCATGGCAAAGTAGTCATAAGCGACCTAGGCGATCACTTAGTCGAGGCGTGGGGAAAATGCTTAGGCTTATGGAAGGTACAAGCATATTCTGGTCGAATCTTGTAAATTCTAGCAAACCTTCGCAAATTCTGGCCAAGCTGTCAAACATCCAAAAAATAGCATTGGAACAACCTATAAAGAGTCTAAGTGCCATGCGCCTAACTTAGACTCACCCTTTGCATCTTGCGCCTTTTACAACTGTCAATTATGGGCTTGTAACCAATAGGATTGGTACAAATCGGACTGAAAGCTAATCTTTGAAGCTGATAATCACAAATTTCAAACCATTAACAGGATGGGTATATATTATTTCGGATTTAAGTTGGTTGTTTAAAACTAGTTAAGACTAGGCTTGAAATTGCGTTACGCTAAATTTTAAATCTTGGGCTAATTCAGTGGTTGAAGTTTGGGCT
Source organism: Helianthus tuberosus (assembly GCA_030545235.1). Taxonomy (NCBI): domain Eukaryota; kingdom Viridiplantae; phylum Streptophyta; class Magnoliopsida; order Asterales; family Asteraceae; genus Helianthus; species Helianthus tuberosus. The sequence continues at coordinate 72,339,320 of CM060417.1, read as the reverse complement.
ATTTACAAGGGCTTGAGCTGCCGAATCGGTCTATATCGGCCAACCCGGCTCGGGTTGAAATTCTCTACCGAATTGGCTAAAACTCTTTACAATTTAACCGTGTCTGAGCAATTGTAACTATACTTAGTTCATATTGGGCTCAAACTGTATTATATAATACATAGTGGGTTACTGGCTTATCCACTAAACTATTAAATTCAAATTGGGCTGTTAGTGTAATCTTATTGGGTCGCACTTTAACAAAAGTAGAATAATAGATTGCAATTCTGTTGTATTAGTAACTTAGTATATGTATTTGGAATATTAGATTTTAATAATCTCAACTATTCGACGTTGGCCACCAACAGTCTTAACTTCAAAAATAACTACTGGCAGTCCCAACTATTAACATATTGGCCTCCAATAAACCCTGACTAACAGAACCCTAACGCCTTTAGTCTCCGGTTGTCGGAAAACCGTTTCTAGCCAAAAAAAGGATCCTAAAGCTTCGATCTAAGGTTACAAAGATGTTTGGGACAAAAATGTTGAGTTTTTGGGCCAGAACGAAGTTTTCCGGCAAAAAAATGGTTTTCCGGCAACTTCAATAATTGGGGTTTTTACTGGAAAAAGGTTCCTAAAGGTCCATAATAAGGTTATAAAGAGGTTTGGGACCAAAAGGTTGAGTTTTCCAGCCAAAAAGGAGATTCCCAGCCAAAAACGTTTTCTGGAGACTAACGACGTTAGGATTCTGTTAGTCAGGGTCCATTGAAGGCAATATGTTAATAGTTGGGACTGTCAATGGTTATTTTGGCCAATATGTTAATCGTTATGACTGTCAATGATTATTTTTGAAGTTATGACCCTTGGCGATCAATGACGAATAGTTAAGATATTAAACTGAAATATTCTTATCTATCATCTATATATGATCTTTATGATTCAACATGCAAATTACAAAACACCCTTTATTTGTGTGTGAATTGTGATACAACATAGTAGACTGCAATATATAATAGCTAAATAGCCTTTTGAATTTAACTTTGTGTACATATCATTACTTCGCCAATTGTGCTCGACAACAAACTTGTATGCAAATCTATACTATATAATAAAAAAAAAAATCTGTTTTGGGACACTTGTCATTCTCTCATTTAATTGATTAAAATTATTAATAATACTAAAAATAATAATATTTAATCTAAATTAATACAAATTCTTATTATTAATAATATTTAATCAAATCTAAAATCTTTCAATAATTATCATTTAGTTTAATATCTTCTAATTAATTATAGATAATCTCCTACGAAATCTTATTATGCATTCACAGAAATTTTTTCCCGCCCTTTTTTCTCTAATTTAGTTAATATCCTTAAATTACTCATAATCTTTTATTTTTTTTAAATAAGTAATTCTTTTTCCATAAAATAATTAAAAGATAATTATACAATTGCATTGAATTTAATATAAATTTAATTATTAATTTTACACTCACACACAAAAGTTTATCCCTATTATAATAAATTAAATAAGTATGGTCTAGAAAAAAAATATGGTTATTGCATTACGGTAATATTTATTAATACATTGTATGTGTTTCATAATGCTAAATATACATCTAATCTGTATCATTTTTAGGATGGTTATTAAATATCATGGATTTGATAGTATAAATTTTATATTTAATTATTAATTTTACACTCACACACAAAAGTTTATCCCAATTATAATAAATTAAATAAGTATGGTCTAGAAAAAAATATGGTTATTGCATTACGGTAATATTTATTAATACATTGTATGTGTTTCATAATGCTAAATATACATCTAATGTGTATCATTTTTAGGATGGTTATTAAATATCATGGATTTGATAGTATAAATTTTATATAAATATCATTGGTTTTGTATTTTTTTTTTCTAAACGGCAAATTTCTTTACACATGACGTCTTTAGGACTTGAACCCAAGACCTCCCCCTCTCCAAGTGTTTAAAGTTTTGTCTTTATCAATTGACCGTGTTCTTTATGTTTAAGTATTATTTATATATTTTCTAATTGATAGGTGTAGCACACGGGTACTTAAACATGTTATTTATATATTTCCTAACTAAATTCATAAAAGATAGCCGGCTTATAGCCTAGCGCTATCATGACGTCTAATAAACGTGTTTTTACAAATTATCTACAGAGCTGCCTAAAATACTGTTTCTATAAATTATGTACAAAACTGCATAAAATACTTTTATTATTATTGTTGTTATCATCATTATTTTGCGTCATATGTTATAATTTAGTGAGTCAAGATTTATTTGCCCTCTTATTTTACTCTGTTTTGGATTTTATTATTATTCAATTTTAAAATTTTTATTAAAAAAAATCAATAATATCTTGTCACAAAAACCATTTTATCATATTTTAATCTTCATTATTAACTATACTTATTTTATTTAACCTGTGTAATACACGGGGTTCTAACCTAGTTATATATATAACAATTTCACTTTTGAATTTAATACTATTCCCACTCGTGTACTAAGTAAAAATATATAAATTCGTAAATTATTTAAATACAATAAATAACCAACATTTTGATGCAAAGAGGTGTTGTAACCCACGCTTAGGGGGTTTTCAAAAAAAAATCATATTACACTTTTATCCCAAAACTACTTTGTTGTTTACTTTTAATTTAAAAGTTTTCATTTTTTACAATTTAACCTCACAACTTTTTTACTTTCAACTTTGGTCCCTAATACTTTTTATATTTCGCAAATTTTTCGTTTTACGTTTTGTTCTAAATTTTGCGAGTTAATACGGCGCAACGTGCTTGGTTCAACGTTTTTACGTTTCGTCATAAGCAATTTTTTTCGTTTTACGTTTCGTTTTAAATTTTGCGAGTTAACACAGCGCAACGTGCGTGTGTGGTTCAACGTTTTTACGTTTCGTTTTATGCTTCGCTCTAAATTAAATAATATTTTTTATTATTTTTGTATTACGTCTTCTTATTTCAATTAAATAATATTTTTTATTCTTTTTGTATTATGTTTTCTTATTGTTATATTCACAATCGCTCGCAAACATTTTTAAAAATACATAAGAAAAACTAAAAATCGAGTCACAGTAGCATCAATAACTTTTTTTCTGTATCTTAGAGAATGAGATGCTGGAATGATTTGCGTAGCTTTTTTATCATTTTATAAATTTTAAGTGTTAAGGTATATAGACTCTGACGTGAGTTCTCGAATAGACTAAATAGATAAATAATGCATATACAAATATACATACCGTAAATCCGCAAACCAAAAATTGTAACTTAAATATCGTTTTGGTTCTCGTTCAAATTAGTAGAACATGCAACTAAAACAATACAAAACATGTCGGTTGGCTTGTGATTTCTTTTTTAACCTTATAATTTGTTTGTATTTTTTTAAAGGTTTTGAGTTGAATATTAACATATTAAAGTACATAAAATTAGGAAAGGAGAATGTATCAAATCTAGACCAGTCAAGATCTAGGGACAAAGGTGGCATGAACCTTGGCTTTTACCATTTAAACTAAGTATTTAATTTCATAAATATAGCTTTACGTTTGTTTTTTTCCCACTTTATCATAATTTTTTAAATTAAATTTTCTGCAATAAGTTTTAAAGAATAAAAAACCACGTGTAAACCATATTTTAATACTAAGGGTATACGGGGCACTCTCGGTGACCCCATGCGGTGACCCAAGTCCCCGTTCGGGAACACCGCCGCCATCAACGCGGGGACCGAATTCGGGGAGGGGGATCGGTGTGTATTCACCGCACAACCAAACCCATTTTACACTCACACACAACCTGCAACTTCTAGAAAGATAGAGAAAGAGAGTGTGAGGGGAGTTAAGAGGTGAGTGCCACCATCAAATTGAGGGTGTGAGAGGAGTTGACGTGGCGCGTGCTGATTGGCCGTGCGTAAGAGAGAGGACTCCCCTAAAAGGGGAGTGCCCCTCTCACCCTAAGCAGAGGGGTCGTGCACACGAGTTGGGGAAAGAAGATTTGGACACCATAAAATCAGGCTGCCGGTTTACCCATTCACTGATGAGTGATGAGTTATTGAGTTTATTATTTTTATTATTTTATTATTCATTAATTCTACTTTAAGAATTTCTTCTCACGATCAAAAATAAGTTTTCATTGAACATTAAATATAAATTAATTAAATCTTTTAAAAGGCATTTTGCCACCTTGTTCACAAAAAAAAAAAAAAAAAAAAAAAAAAATCTGACAAAAAAATTATGTGAATTTTTGTTTTTTTCTTTTGACATCAATGTGTCTAAAAAATAAATTAGTTGTAAAGATGAAAATTTATTTAGGTGGAACTGGTTAAGCCAAGAATCGGACCCTCAACCGGTTAAGTTGTCTATGCTGAACCAACACTAGTTGGATTGTGGGATTTATTATTTTAAAAAGAAAAAAAACTTGTAGATTTTAAGTTTTGAGCTTGCAACCTATTACACAGTAAATTTAAAAATTTTACAATATTTCACACAAATTTTTAAAATTATATTATAATTCTATTAATTTGTAAAACATAATGCCTTTCCGTATATCTAAAAAACAAAAGTGGTAAACCTAGCAGTTTATCAGAGTTGATCGGGAACCAGACAATTAACCGGTTCATATAGCATAGGTTGAACCGGCACTTGTTAGACCAGCCAAGTTGTTAACAAATAGCGAAAGAATAGATGAATCAATCAATCGTGGGATCGATTGATTGATTTTTTCTAATAATATTTTTCCACATTTTAAAACTTGAACTTAAGATCTCTTATATACTTATATATTGTTTGTTAATTAATCTAGTATGCTAATGATGTAATATTTACGTGTATATAATCTAAAACTAAAGATCCTATGCAAAAATAATTTCACTATTTTGCCTTCTTTAAACGCAATACATATTTCTTATATTGTTTTAAACCAGTAATATAGTCGGCTTACAAAACATTCCTAAAAGAATAGTGATAAACCTCAAAAGTTTATGTAAGTTTGTGCCACATACATTCCAAGCGTATGTAAGTACATTTGTGTTTTCTACCTGACAGTGGCGGATCTAGGATTCACGCCAAGCCGTAACGTTTTATTAATAAGCCGTAACAAAATCGAAAAAAACGTCAAAATTTTCCAAAATTTACACTAATTTTTCTAAATTTTTCCGAGCCAAACCGTAGCGGGGGTTGCCCCACTACATAAGGTACATCCGCCACTGCTACCTGAAATACTATTTATTGGTTCAAATATAATTTATAATAATTTATAATAATGCTACTTTAACATGAGTCAAACCATTTCAAATAATTTGATGTATTTCTAAAGCAACAATTTATAAGTATTTTTTTTTTCCAAGTGCTATGTACGAGTGTTAGCATATTCGAAATTTATCTTTTAATTAAACATGACTTAACTGTTGTTACCGACTTATTACCAGTAAACACATGTGACATGACACTCGTTATGATAATGTTTTGCATAAGTTGGCATAAGGTGTGTTTCTACGTTTAAAACTTAAATTTAAAAGCAATTTTAATAGTTTTTATTTTAATTAATATTTACGAGTTGGAAAATGATTACCGTAACGGGTATTGTTTTTTTAACGGCAAATTAACTTACTTCTAGTTGTAATCGTAAACAAAGTATTAATCATGATTGGTCATTTTGTAGAAATATCGTGTTTAGTTAATTAACATGATTGGCCATTTTGTAGAAATATGTTTCTTACAATAACATTAGTTGTAATCGTAAACAAAGTACTAATAATGTGTGTAATGTTTGATGTTTGTAGGTGATTGTTAAAAAACATAAGGCGAGGTGACGCATGGGGCAGTTAGGGTGTTTAACGAGTCCAGATGGGCCAACCTCACCTATGACTGTTGTCTACCACAACCTACTCATCGTCGTTGACACCACCGGCACTTGCACCGCCGCCACCACCATCATCGTTTCCGCCAGCACCACTTTGCCCCCCCCCCCCCCCAATTGACGCCACTACCCCAACCCCCATTGTCACCATCACTACGACACCTACACCTTCATCGTCGCCACCTTCGCCCTGGCTCTTACACTATCATCATCGCAACCAATACCACAATTTCTTCACCACCTACACCATTGTCGTAACCACCACCACCATCATCACCATCACGACCTTGATGTCACCTATACCATTTTTGCCACCACCTTTGCAACACCCACCGGCACCACTATTTCCACCTCCACTCGTCAAAACTAGTTTCCAAATATGCGGATGGACCCATTTTGATACTTTCTATTTGCTAAAATGATCCTTTTTCCGTCCAAGCTCATCTTGGTGACAACTCGTTTTGACCTAAATCCAAATATATACTTTTTAAACATTTCATTTTAACCTGAATCTAATTTGCACTTTATACTGGTGACAACTCGTTTTGACATGAATCCAAATAGATACTTTTTAAACATTTCATTTTAACCCGAATCTAATTTGCACTTTATCCGACTTTACATGAGCCAGTTTCAACCCCCCAAGTCCCTAACCCAACCCAACCCTTTTGTTTTGACAGGTTAATGCAAACATACTAATTTCTTAAACTCTTAATATACATTTTGAAATTTAAAAAAAAATAAGAAAAAGAACATTAATAGATGGTATAATATTAATATCCTAACGGCTGCTTAAGAAAGAAAGAGGAAAGATATTTTTGGTGTAAAAAATAAAAAGGTTTTGCACGTACACCCATAATATAATACTTAGGGTGTAAGGGGCACTCTTCTAAGACTAAAGGGTATGGGGGCCGGCTAGGCCCGGCTAGGACTGGCGCCGGTCCCCCACACCGCCCCCCTGTGGCACAAACGGCTCCCCACAGCCGGAGAGGACGGGGCTCCTTTCTTCTCTCTCTCTCATCTTTGTCTCTCCTCTCTCTCTATCTCTCTCTAAAGTTTTATATTTTTTTTATTGTTGTGGGGCCTCATCCTCCACCCCCTTAGGTTCATCCCCTCCGAGCCATTCCTACGTGGCGCCTACGTGGCGGCTCATCCCCTCCAAGCCCATCCTCTCCATACCCTTTAGTCTAAGTGGGGAGTGACATCTCTTACCCACAGCCAATCAGCACGCGTCACGTCAACTCCCCACTTAACTCCCCCTATACCCTCAATTTGATGGCGGCACTCCTCTCTTGGGGAACTTGTTTTTTATTTTTTTAATTAAGTTGAAAAAATCAAAAAGAAAAAAAAGGAAAATAACTTGATTGGTTGAAAATCTGGTGGCCACCCTCTCCCTCTCTCCCTTCATGTGGTAACCTCTCGCCGAAATCCATCCCCTCCATGCAGTGAAAGATGATGGCGGCACCTCCTCCCCGCGCGGTAACTTCTCGCCGTCCCCATTCACCGAGTACGCCCCGGACACCCTTAATTAGTTTAGTAAAATCCTAATTTCAAAAGCTAGTAAGGGCACGTCAGTGTCACCTGGTTAGACGCTCGTGACAGTCACAAGGTGGGTGACCGGCACCGGTAACGGATTCGCACAGAGAAATCAGGTTGACTCCCTTTAGACCGGAAGGTATGGAGGAGGCAAGTCCTCCAAGGATGGGCCGCCACGTCACCGCCACGTAGGAGTGGCTTGGAGGGGATGGACCTAGGGGGTGGGGGATGAACCCCTTTGTGTATATATATGTATGTATGTATAGGTATATGTGAGAGAAGGAAGGAGAAGGAGGCACGGCGAGCTCGGCTCTGGGTTGCTGGGGGCGATGGATGGGCCGGGAGGGGGCGGTGTGGGGGACCGGTGCCGGTCCTAGCCGGGCCTCAGCCGGCCCCCATACCTTCTAGTCCTTACGTCGTCGTTTCTCTAGACAATTTTATTTTATTTCCACTTGCAAATCATAATTTAAAAAAAAAAATCTTGAATTCTCATAAGACCGTGGGGCATGGCAGGGCGGGGGTTTGGGGCATAGGTTGACACGTGGATTATGGGGCACTCAATACACAAACCCAAGTTCATAGGGGTATGGTGGGCGTGGCTGGGCTGGCGTGGCCAAGCCACATAGGATCGCTATGCCCTAGCCAACAAGCCAATAAGAGCCGGCCACATAGGATCGCTAGCATGCCCCACGCCCAGTGGCGGATCCAGGATTTTTTTTCCGATGGGTTCACTTTTTTTTTCGGAAGTCAAATTTTTCACAACTAAAAGTTAGAGTTTTCGGGTCGGGTCGGGGGAACATACTAAACGTCTGTTCCAGTAGCCCTAAAATTCATGTTTTAATAAAACTAAATCACAAATTTTAAATTCACATTCATACAAAACAAGTATTCAAATATGATATTCAAGTATTCACTAAAAAGGGGAAGGCCGAAGTAATTGAAAAGTTACCTAAAATCGTGATTACACATTTACACTCCTCCGTTCTCTACGATGCTCGCACCGGCGATGAAGTTTTGTGGCATTCCGACTTGCAAATGGGGCAGTGAGTAGCGTTGGTTCCTCTCACAAATAATCTGTATCATACTTAACAAATTAGGGGATTATTTTTTGTTTAATGAGGAGACATTTTTATACTTCAAATTGCATTTCCTTCCTAAACCATGAACTGTTCCTGTAAGGTTGTAAGTCAATATGTGTATAGTCATAATAAACGTGGATGACTAGCAATTGCTTTAAGAAGTTGATTGATGCCATCAGGCATGATTTATGTGGATCATTGTTATCCCATGTTGATCAATTTGGCATATGGTGTGCTTAAAACAAGATTCAAAATCAAAATCCTTCCTAAACCATGAACTGTTCCTGTAAGGTTGTAAGTCAATATATGTATAGTCATAATAAACGTGGATGACTACCAATTGCTTTAAGAAGTTGATTGATGCCATCAGGCATGATTTATGTGGATCATTGTTATCCCATGTTGATCAATTTGGCATATGGTGTGCTTAAAACAAGATTCAAAATCAAAATTCTCCATTGCACAATGTCTTTTACATTTCCATAAGTTATATTTCAAAATTCTATATCATCTAATAAAGAATTTCAAAGTAATTCACAATTCTAATAGGCATTAGCATTTAGCAAACCATAGAAATTGAAAGTTTACCTAATTCACAAATCAAAATCCAATTAGCAAATTAAGAAATTATAAACTAGTTAATAAAAAAATTCAACTTACTTCACAATTCCATTAAGAAATTAGCATTTATGCATAACAAACACAGATGGTTAAGTGATTAACCGAACAAATGGAATGATGAAAATCGTATAAACCTTAACTTAATCGCTGATGTCTGATGATAATGCTGAAGGTTGTCGGCGGAGCCGCCGCCCCGGAGGAGGAGGAGAGGACGGCTGGCAATCGGCAATCGGCGGAGGTGGGTGGAGGCGCCTGTGGTTCACCATTCTCCGTTTACTTCAATACAGGGGCTGCTCAGCGCTCACGTTCAATACTTCTTCTCTGACTGGTGTCTGGTGGAGGCAAGGAACATTGTTTTGTTAAAACCCTAAATGGGTTATACATTAAAGAAAAAAAAAATAAAAAGAGAATAAAAAAAACGGAACAAAAAGCTTCAGTGGTGCCTTAAACAGGATTCGAACCCGGGTATCTTAGGGAGATTAACGCGGACCTAACCAGTGGAGAACCAAGGCTTTTTTGTTTATGGGTTCCTTTTATATTTTACTTATGGTTCCTTTTCAGTTTGTTACATATATTTACACTAAAAATTAAAAACCGAATGGGTTCCTGGAAACCCGTTCTTTGTTAATAGGTCCGCCCCTGCCCACGCCCGACCTTAAACTCCCGCCCAAAGGACCACGCCCAAACCCAAGCTCACCCGGGGTGGTAACTTGGGCGTTTCTCTCCAACCCACGCCCCAACCCCGCCCCAACCCCGCCCCATACCCCATAGTCTAACCTTGATGGAAGCTTTGGTTCAATTAAATGATTGATTTTCTCCAATTTAGTGGCTCAAAATAAACAAGCTTGGGGTTGATGCATTATTTGACTTCTATATCACAATTGTTTGGGAAATTTCAATTTTTATATTATTTAAATTAAAATATACTTGAAAAACAAAGCAAATATGAACGCAATTATGTTAAATAATTAAGGTACAAAAGAACCTCCTTGGCATTTGTCGAATCCGGTGTATTTGTTTAGTTGTCCATTGTTTTTGTTTTCTTTAACCTTGACTGTTTCATGATTATGTCTTCAAGACTTATTTATTTATTAATAAATCAAAATATTCAAATTTTGAAAAATATCAACAAGTGAAAATGTTTTATTTTCAGTTTTAGAAAAACTAGTTCATGAAGCATCTATAAATTATTAGTATGATCTAGGGCATGTTTGGTTAAGCTTTTTGAAACAACATATTAACTTATTGGCTTTTTGAAAAAGTCAGTATGGAGTGACTTATTGACTTATTGGCTTTTTCCCCTCACATACACCCTCATTGCCAAACATCATTTTGGAGCTTATGACTTTTCAAAAAGCCAATAAGTCAATAAGTTGTTTCAAAAAGCTTAGCCAAACATGCTCATAGTGTTATATTTTTAATATAAGTCACCAACACTATTAATGACGGGGGTAGCCCAAGACCAAATAAAATGACTTAAACATATGAATGCTTAAAAGGTAGAAAGGTTCAAAGGTTAAAAACCCGGGAGCTAGGATAAAGCATCACGTGTACAGTAATCAGTCATGTCTCTGATTACTTCAACAACTCTCCTAGCCGCAAAAGTAAGACGAATGCACAGAGTGTAGTCTTTTACCCGCAGGTCAAAACGCTTCAACCCCCAAAAGGGTAAGTCCCCCACTGCAAGCATGTTTCACTAGTCAAGGGTTTCCTCTTTGAGCGATAACCTTTCCTATATATATGACACTTCATTTACTGCTCGGGACATTCTGGATCAGCCCTGATTCCATTGGGATCTCTGGTCATAACTCTCGAGTACTTGTTCCATGCAAGTCACAATCCATCACATTCAACACACACATTCTCTTTGCTCCCAAATCCGAAACTGAACACATTTCAGTGGAGGATCTCGGGCAAACAAAAAAATCTAACTAGTGAACCTCTCTTCACGTCTTGCAAACAAAAGTCTCAATTTTAATCACCCTTTTTGCTAAGACTCTTTCAAATCTTCCTCTTAAATAAATTTCGGGACGAAATTTCCTAAAGGAGGGGAGACTGTAACGCCTCGCTTTTCGCAGCTTTCTGTTTTTAGAAAGTTCATCTTGTAATTCTATTTTCGGAAACCCATTTCCTTTGTAATCGTATTTCGTTTCAAGCTATTGTAAATCCGAGACTTGATCGTAATGAAATGAATCTTTTATATGAAACATATATCGTTTATACATTATTTATACATTGATACATACATTTGTTTGACACATAATTCGTAATTCGCATAAACATAAGCTTAACTCGTAAACAATGATCGTGTATTCGTAATCCCTAAATCTTCATACATTCAAACACTTGGTTATTCGATTATAAGATTAAGTTGTATGTTTTTTTTTTCACTTGATCATACCAAACTATAAACCATACATACTTGTTACATTTCATGTGTTATACACACCTATGTTATCACACTTTTTGCTAAATTAAAACATGTCATTTATGCATTTTGGACCTTGTTACAAGTTACATACATACTAGACACCATGTAACACTTTATTAAACATTAAATATATACCTTCTAATGTCAAAAAAATAAAATAAAACAAAAATTATATGGCTGTTAACAGCCTTGCATCAGCCCACTTAAATTCTTTGTTTTGAGTTATTCAGCCCACTAAACACTTCCAAAGCCCAACCCAATGAAACCCTAATTCATCCCCTATATAACCCAAGCTTCCTCCAAGCATTTTTCACTTTCTAAATACTCTCCATTCACTCTCAAACACTCCAAACCGTAGCTGACTTCTGAAGTTCGAGCAGATTGATACTACTTCACTAAAGTGAGCATAACTCACTCAATTCTTATCCGATTCACTCGATTCTTTTTGCTACTTCTTTGTATTGACCTTAGCTACGTTTCCATGGGTTTTCCCTGGAAAACCAGAGCCTGGAACGTCGCCAAAAGGGCTCCAAAGTTGACTGATTTTCCTCTTCATGTTTCAATCTTTGATAAACTTGTTTAAACTTGAGGAAACTTATCTCAAACCTATGTCCTTATGCTTATAACCACATCTATTGTTAGTTAGGCTTAAAAACAAGGTTGAGACATTCAAAATCGAAGGTATAAACCTCACAAACTTTCTATTTTGTTCAAGGGTTTAACCCACAAGTGATGTTCAAGTTCAAGACTTGATGTTTGTGTGATTTAGGATTAACTTGGGTTGTCCTACTTAAAAATCCACACATTGCTTGATGATTTCTCATAGATTAGTTGTTCATATTCATGTATTACTTGTAAGTTCTTGACCCTCCTTGTATGTTCATAACATCAAGTGTAGTGGTGAACACTTAGAGGTGCCTAAATGGAAGACTTTTCTTCCTACCTTCTACATGAATTCTATGACACTTAAGAGGTTCCTAAATGGAGGATTCATCCTCCTACCTCATGCTTGAACTAATGGACTTATTGATATATTACATAACATATATAATACTTATATAAACTATCCAAATATTCAAACCTTTGATGATGAATTTGTGTTCATTCGTCAAAGTACTAGATTGCATCATCTAAGACCTAAAACTTGTTATGATTCTAATGGGTGTTCTACCCATGAAAACATTCTAACCCTTAGGGTTTCATAGTGTCAAACAAGTATTATGTGTTAAAAGATGATTACTTTCATATGTTATATTCTTATGTTTTAAATTCCGAATCTCGACTCTAAACATATCTTGAACTTTAACCCTTATACATTTGATCTCCTAATCTCATTGCTCGTCAACAATTGGATAATCGGAAAGCATATGCAAATTTTCACACTTTTGGGTGTAACATGTTTTTATATACAAAACACACTTAGTATACATACTCTTATGCAAATACATAAACAAACAATCCAATACATGCTTACTATTTGTTATGCTTGATTCGTGTTTTCTGGGTGATTCTTATGTGATGAACTTGTCATTAGCTTCTTACAAGCCTCCACTTAACATGTATAGCGCTATAGGAGTAACGCACCGCCCGTGAACGAGAGGTCATGTTAGGTTTATTCATTCATACTTGCGTAAACAGAGGGTTGATTTGTAAATCGCATGCCAGTTTAATACGTTAATCTTGATAACTAGGTTTGCCATGTGGATTGTTCCTTATCATTTTTATACTTATATACTACGCACCAAACTTGTATGCTCGCCAATAATTTTTGTATTGAACTACACTTTTAAAACATGTTGCAGGTTTAGCGATGATGTTGGTGATGCATGGAATCTAGTAGGATGCTTAGATACACACTTTAAATTTGTATTCTTATTGTATTGTATTTCGTCACTCATGTTGTATTTATTTCAAATCTTTATAATTGACTCTTTAGAAACGAAATGGAAATTTATTATTTAAATACTTGTCACAAATAGTGTTATAAAGTCTCTTGCAATCTATTTCGTCTCACTCTGATGTTTCCGCCATCGGTTGGGGTGTGACAGATTGGTATCAGAGCCATAACTATAGGGAATTAGGAAAAATTTGCCATGCTTTTGACCTAGTCTATAGTTAAGCACCAAATTCGGCCATACTTGCTTCACATGCTATTTTTATGAAACATCTTTATGTGCTATTCTTGCAATGTCTTTTACGTGTTAATTTCTTGAAATGATTTATGTGCTTATACTTGTTATTATTATACGTCTTTTTACTCGTTTATACTAAAAACGAAACCACTCGTAATGCACAAACGAGACAACTTCACCAAAATAGGCGTGAAACCCACAATTTGGTGAACAACTCTCAATTCATCTACTTTTCCTTTTTACATGAAATTCACCATCAAGTTAGGAGTGAAATCCTCACCTTGATGGAGAAATTCAAATTTCAAATTCTAGTGGACCCTCATCAAAGTGTTGAAATTAAATTTTGACCCAACGAGTACCAACCACACTTAGGATGCGAAATCACCAAGTTAGGGGTGAAACCCGCACCTTGTCGACTAGTTCCACTCCTTGATTTTCATAAATCCAGCCAAGTCTCAAAATTTCAATTGATTTAGGACATGTAGTAACCGGAAGGGTAAATACCGTTAACCGACTTGTCGGCGAGAGTATTTTACCTATTAGGCTAAAGCATGCTCCTCAAATTCAAAAGACTCTTCGACCACTTTGGTTAGTCAAAGTTCCGTTTTGGAACCATCCAAATTTTATTCAAACATGTGTTTCTATTATTTATCTTATACGATGCAATCTTTCAAATTCAAACTAATTTCTAATATTCTCTTTTCACACACACAACATATTAAATCATTTCATGCATTTATACATATACATGATTTCATAAAATTTTATTTATATTTCTTATAACAACAAATGGAGACATATCATCAAGATAGGAGTGAATTCCTTACATTGACGATTAACTCCACTCCCTCTTTCTTAAAACGACCTCACCAACGAGTTAGGGGTGATTCCCTTACCTAGGTGATCGCTACAAAAAATTTTCCTTCAAAATATCTTATTATGCAAACCCGATCATGTTTTATACCTAAATCGTTTATCATTATTCAAAATACCTACTTATACCGATTTCAAAATACATTGTTTTATCAAACGTACTTCTTATCCTACAATCTATTTTCACTCAACTCATATACACGAGATTCTTAATCATGTCTTAAAACATTTTATTACCCGAATTTCAAAACCTTACGAAATGCTACCTATCAATTTAATCGGTCCAATGAATCTCTTGCCCATGAACTTCATATTCGACTTAATCACTAAAACACACACTCACGTTATACCACCATACTAAAGACTTTCATTCTCAATGGAAATTCAAACCAACTTTCTTGTATACTTATAAGATCTTATAGATATTATATGATCGTTTTACCAAAGACTCTTTTCAACATCAACGAATCATTTGTTAAAACTTTTTTTTAATAATCACTAAGTCCATTTTGCTAAATTTCTTTTCTAAGGATCAACGTTTTCATAAGAGCCTCCAAAATTCAAAATGTCTTGCTTTGATGCAAATGAAACAAACCTATTATCTCCGAAAACCTTTTTCTACACCGCTTAATTTGTCTTTCAAATTTCAAAACACGTGGGCTAGGAGACTTCATGAGGACCGACAATCTTCAACATACGTAAACTTTTTAAAACAAAAGTAGCATTTCCATTCATTACAAAACAAGTTATGCATACCCAATGAATACTTTATATCGCCTTGCATTTACAAACTATATTCTACCTTCCAAATCAAACTCGATCTATTTTGATTCAATAAACTCAACATTTCGCTTAAACAACTATACATGTAATTCATCATACACAGTTTAATCGATACCTCGCGACGAAATCGCTTATATCATTCGTTTTACATATTCAAATTTCTCGAGCGTTTTATATGTACAAATTTGTTATGCTTCAACATACACTATATACGTAATTTTTATTATTCGTACCTACACTTATATTCATACGTTTTATGCTTATACTTATACTCATACGTTTTATGTCTATACTCATACTTACGTGAATATTCATACTTAAACATATATTATGCTCATACTTTCATTCATACTCATGATTCATACATTCATACCCGTGCGCGAGTGGAATCCGAGGGATTCGCTTACGTGGGTCCCATACATACTTAAGCATGGACTTGCTTATACACTACATTCTTATACGTACTCATTCATATTTTCAAATACCTTAATTCATATGCAAATAGTACAAGCTATGCAGATCATGCGACGATCGATATAATCGCGGGTGCACACGGGGTTATAGTGATAAGCGCATGAGAACCATAGAGTGTACTGCTGTATATGGTAAGACACGGAACGTAACATGACACCGAATACGAAACGGACGTAATATGGTCAAAACATGGTGGATACGCCGCTGGTACTTCCGATATATAAGTGTTTTCACCATGTTACCAAACTTTCGTAAAACGTGCTATGAGAAATTCAGTGTTTTGCAGACCTTTGGACCTAATATAAAATTTAGACAACTCACAAACGCATTATATCCGATTATCCACGACGAGACCTCATTCTTAACACCTCACCTTTTTTTATCCGATACTTATACTATTCTGATACTCGTAATTCGCCCATTACATCAATCGCCCACTTTTCATATCTCCCATTTTCTCCATTATCCTTGTCCTTATTCGAACCCCGTTTACAATCAAGTCTCTTTAAACGTTCGAATCCTAACTTATCTCCTTACCTTAAAACTATCTTCCTATTCTTGTACTAACATACTTAGTAGACTGTTATCACTTTATTTTAAAAGTACCAAACCTTTTCATCCCTCTCAATAAACAATTTTTATGAATGTGTGATTTTATACTATCCTTAAAAACTTCCTATGTAAACTACCCCACTTTCCATCAAAATACAAACCGTTTCGTACAAAATCTTCCTTCTTAATACGGCACATTTTTAATACATCTCCAATTTAAGTTATTCAAACTTGCTTAAACTCGCTTTAACTATATACGCACCTACACGTTTTTAATTATGTTTGGTACCTCAAATTATTTTGGACAAAACGAACTCCTTTGCAAACCCATCTTGTCATTCCTCAAAATTTCGTACTTTTTACGTTTCAAAATTTTCAAGTCTCAATTTTAATCACCCTTTTTGCTAAGACTCTTTCAAGTCTTCCTCTTAAATAAATTTCGGGATGAAATTTCCTAAAGGAGGGGAGACTGTAACGCCTCGCTTTTCGCAGCTTTCTGTTTTTAGAAAGTTCATCTTGTAATTCTATTTTCGGAAACCCGTTTCCTTTGTAATCGTATTTCGTTTCAAGCTATTGTAAATCCGAGACTTGATCGTAATGAAAGGAATCTTTTATATGAAATATACATCGTTTATACATTATTTATACATTGATACATACGTTTGTTTGACACATGATTCGTAATTCGCATAAACATAAGCTTAACTCGTAAACAATGATCGTGTATTCGTAATCCCTAAATCTTCATACATTCAAACACTTGGTTATTCGATTATAAGATTAAGTTGTATGTTTTTTTTTCACTTGATCATACCAAACTATAAACCATACATACTTGTTACATTTCATGTGTTATACACACCTATGTTATCACACTTTTTGCTAAATTAAAACATGTCATTTATATGTTTTTTTTTTCACTTGATCATACCAAACTATAAACCATACATACTTGTTACATTTCATGTGTTATACACACCTATGTTATCACACTTTTTGCTAAATTAAAACATGTCATTTATGCATTTTGGACCTTGTTACAAGTTACATACATACTAGACACCATGTAACACTTTATTAAACATCAAATATATACCTTCTAATGTCAAAAAAATAAAATAAAACAAAAATTATAGGGCTGTTAACAGCCTTGCATCAGCCCACTTAAATTCTTTGTTTTGAGTTATTCAGCCCACTAAACACTTCCAAAGCCCAACCCAATGAAACCCTAATCCATCCCCTATATAACCCAAGCTTCCTCCAAGCATTTTTCACTTTCTAAACACTCTCCATTCACTCTCAAACACTCCAAACCGTAGCTGACTTCTGAAGTTCGAGCAGATTGATACTACTTCACTAAAGTGAGCATAACTCACTCAATTCTTATCCGATTCACTCGATTCTTTTTGCTACTTCTTTGTATTGACCTTAGCTACGTTTCCATGGGTTTTCCCTGGAAAACCAGAGCCTGGAACGTCGCCAAAAGGGCTCCAAAGTTGACTGATTTTCCTCTTCATGTTTCAATCTTTGATAAACTTGTTTAAACTTGAGGAAACTTATCTCAAACCTATGTCCTTATGCTTATAACCACATCTATTGTTAGTTAGGCTTAAAAACAAGGTTGAGACATTCAAAATCGAAGGTATAAACCTCACAAACTTTCTATTTTGTTCAAGGGTTTAACCCACAAGTGATGTTCAAGTTCAAGACTTGATGTTTGTGTGATTTAGGATTAACTTGGGTTGTCCTACTTAAAAATCCACACATTGCTTGATGATTTCTCATAGATTAGTTGTTCATATTCATGTATTACTTGTAAGTTCTTGACCCTCCTTGTATGTTCATAACATCAAGTGTAGTGGTGAACACTTAGAGGTGCCTAAATGGAAGACTTTTCTTCCTACCTTCTACATGAATTCTATGACACTTAAGAGGTTCCTAAATGGAGGATTCATCCTCCTACCTCATGCTTGAACTAATGGACTTATTGATATATTACATAACATATATAATACTTATATAAACTATCCAAATATTCAAACCTTTGATGATGAATTTGTGTTCATTCGTCAAAGTACTAGATTGCATCATCTAAGACCTAAAACTTGTTATGATTCTAATGGGTGTTCTACCCATGAAAACATTCTAACCCTTGGGGTTTCATAGTGTTAAACAAGTATTATGTGTTAAAAGATGATTACTTTCACATGTTATATTCTTATGTTTTAAATTCCGAATCTCGACTCTAAACATATCTTGAACTTTAACCCTTATACATTTGATCTCCTAATCTCATTGTGTAACAACCCTCATTAAAAGTCCTATTTATTTTATTATTTTATCCAAAAGGAAACCCTAATTGAGACACCCAAGTGATTCTATACAAACCCTAAAATTATCAGAACAATCAGAATCAGGATCAGGGCCCCTAAAACTCAGGGGGGGTATTTCCTACCTAATGATTATCTTTATAAAACGCTGTCCAAATTGAATTTATTGATTCCGTCGACTCAGCAGGCCTAGTCCCACACGCGGCAAACCTATGGTCATTACGTGTCCCTTACGGACCGTAAGGGTTAAGTCTTACGGTCCGTAAGCCTGGTCAGTTTTGGGTATAAATAGAGGGCAGTGGCACTTGAATTCTGGAATTTGAGCGACGAACCAATTCGTATTACGCTCCGAGATATCGTCTGTTTACCACAATTAACACACACGGATCACTAATCGACGCCGCAATCAGGGTATTAACTCGATCGCTATTACGATTCATTGTCCGATCGATCAATATATCCAATGGATGTTTAAGTGCTGCCCACATTAGGGTGATGCTTTGTCATTCGTCGTTAATTCGATAGATGTTTAAGCATCGCACTTTGTCATTCGTTGTGAGAATTTGATCTCGTGAGTTATCGTAAATGCTGTATTAAGTTATTAACCGAATTGTGTGCCTATTATTAGTTTAGGTTACAAGGCTAATCAGTAGGCTAAGCTCTGTTTGTATAAATCTGCAACATCAAGGTTTATCTGTAGATTAAACTCTGCCCGTATGAATCTGCATGATTATAATGTGAGCCATTCTCTTTTTATCAAATTACTTTACAAACTTTCAAAAGTTATAGTTACAGGGATTAAGTCTTTATTATCTGAAATTACTGCCAGTATGTGGGGGGATGTGCACATAGCTACTAATTATTTATCACTTGGGGTGAAAGGACCCTACAAGTGATATGTCCACAGTCACAGTCCGGTAAAGTGACAACTGGATCAGTTAATTTAAAAGATGAGGCAATTGTAATCGCTCTTAATACTGTAAATTATAACAAATCGGTTGTTTTAATAAATAGAATGATTCACTCAGTATTTCCCGCTGACAAAACCTTTTTAAAATACTTTTCAGGTAATTACAATAGATGGAAGTAAGCGTTGGATACGGCACTGAAAGGCATCAAGAAGTGGCTTATTTTATTAATTAAATTAAAATTTAGAATTATTGTTTTATGTAATAAAATTTATCTTTATTTAAAGCTACCTTTGTAAAACATGGATTTATTCCATCTATTTAATAAATAAAATCCGGTGTTTCTAAACTCTGATATTTTTCCTAACTCACGGTCCTGATGAAATTTCCGCTGCAACGTTTTCAAAATAATCACCGGTACCACTGGGCTGTTCACAACTCCCGATTCCGTCCAGGGTGGGTCGGGGGCCGTGACAGAAGGTGGTATCAGAGCCACTGCTTTGAGCCTTTAGGTGTTGTGACAATAATACCTAAGTTCATATAAAAGAGTTAGGAGATTGCTATTAATTGGTAGCACACATGATAGCATTTAGACTGGAACTTAAGAAAAGATGCCTTAGTATAAGCTTCGAGATAAGCTAAGTACTGGTGTAAATCAAGTATGATGAATTTTGATATGCCGTAAGAATGACGATTGCAGGCAATAGCACTTAATTGCTATTAATTATTGTTTAGTGATATTACTTGGTCCAGAATAAGATATGTTATGGGAACATAAATTTCCCTAATTCTGGATAAAAGCCTAATAAAAGAGGCACTTTTGAAAAGATACTATTTATGGGAAATAGAAAATTTTCTCCGGCAAGACTGGGTATGGTGTAGTAGACTCTCCAGTTTGTCCGGATATACTGAGGTTACCGCTCCGGCGCGAACCGGATAAGACGGGGTATATAATCTGTCAAACAAGTGACAAAATTTCCCTAAATAGTATCATGATCTGATATCTGGCTTATTTTTTGGAAATATGAATCTGTTAAATACATTAACCTGATAAATGGTATGTTTATTTCAGTATGTGAAATATATGATTTAATAGATATGTATATCTATAAGGAAATCCAAAAACCATAAGGATTGACAATTTGGAATAAAGCACAAGCATCTGTGTCTAGATTTCTTTATCAGGAATCTCTTTTCCGATATCAAACATTATTTTGTTTGATCATCTGTCTCGTAGCCCGTGTGATAAAATAAACAATAGAAACCCATTAAGTTGGGATACTATCAAAAGTATAAGAATTTCCAATACGTTACCATAAACTATTAACGCAAGTAAAAAGTATGTAAAGTTGTGCTAGTACACAAAGAAAACACATGAAAATTAAACATTCACAGACATTAAAGTATACCACACACGATTTTCAAGGCAAGACCTTTGGAAAATATAAATTAGGCACGATGATACCAATGTTAATTCCGTCAGTAGAAGAACTACTAAATCAAAAAGAAGCACTTTGCCACATGATCCTATAAAACGACATGAAATCTCGCTAAGGTACACTAGAACAAGATTTCACAAAAATATCAGTGCACAGTCTAATCAGAGTCATAAGTATTTAATATACTTTTGCAAATTCTCTATTTCATTTTATTTGACATTCCCTGATAATGTCATTTAATAACGGTTATCACTCGAAATTCCAGATAGAAGTTCTTATATTTCTTTTATTGAAAATTCTGACTTCTGCATATAATAAGTTGACTTTCGCATTTCTACTTTTCCTAACGGTCATCATACCAGGAGGATTTATTTCATAATAGCGGATATTGATTCATTTCATTTCTTGGTAAATCTACCCGTTACACATGCACCGTTTGTCGTGCATGTGGTTCGTGTAATTTCTGAATTCCACTAGAGGGATTCATTCTAATTTATCGTTTTATCCAAACTCAAATATCCTTTAGTTAGACTTGATTTTGGCACGGTGAACCGCATTATTGCAAAACGATAACTCTTTAATATCCAATCAATGAAATTTCTTGAAAAAAATTTCTTTACATAGTTTTGTTATGACCATGTCCGAACTTTCTTATTTAAACTCGTTTTGTTTAAACCGAGTTCAATTGTTTGAACTTGCTCGTATTACATATTCAATTCAAGGTTCCATATGATGAATTAAAACCATCATATTCGGAATAATCCTAGCAAGCATTTCAATTCTCTTGAACTATAACATGCTTGTGTGATCCTCGACTTCACTAAATCATTTCTGTGATCACAATCACTTTGTGGTGACATTTTCACAAAATCTAAAGATTGCTCTAAATCTTGGATTTGATTATTTGTTTATTTATATTGAATCTGCTTTGTTGATTTATTCTATAAAAGCAATCTTAAAACAATTGTGTGCTAAGATAATAATATACAAAGTTATGTCATATTTTAATATATCTCTTAATGGTTTTTACAGCATTAATCGAGCCTTTCGTGATAAATTTAATTGATTATATATACATAAGTAATTACCTAAATTACAATATAGTATTACTATATTTAAAATTCTTGTTAAACCATTGAGGTGAAGAATTTATATTTTTATAAAAGTATGAGATATACTCTCATTTAAATTTATGTTTAAGTTATTTATTTATTATTAGTAATAAATTAAAAACAGAAGTGTTAATATTTTTAAGTACTAAGGTTATTATCAAGAGCAGGTATTGGATAGCCTAGCCTTAGTTAGGCATGGACTGACCACCTATGCTTAAACAAGGCAGCACTAACCAATATTTAACCATGATAAATGACTAGTTAATGTATATAAATTAAGTCATCATACTTATTTAGTAAATTTTAATTATATATAAAAATATTTTACTTTATACTGTAAGAAAAAGATATATTTTTATAAAACAATACAAGAATTGGAGGAATGAATAAAAATATCTAAATAACTGTCTAAGTATTCATGAACAAAGATATTTATACTTATATGTAATTGTTCATTTTGTTTAATCTTTTACAAAACTTTTTATGTATTTTAATATATATTTAAAATATTAAATGTTATTTATTCAAGCCAATATTTAAGTATGCTTGATATTAAAATAAACATTTACTATTTTACTTTTATGATTTAAAATATCTTATTGTAAAATCTTATAGTTAAACATATTTGATTTTAAAAATGATGATTATGAATTCTAGGATATTTGAATCAACATATTTAATAAAACATATATCATTATTTTGTTGAAATTACCACGGGTTTTGATATTTTAAAAATTATCTATATTAATTTAGTATTTTACTTTATGAAAAGATATTTAATAAATTAAAGTATCACATATTTTGTGATAATTATGTAACACTCTGGCAAGAAAATGACCATATAAGAATAATATGGTAGTCATCAACTACATTTGGGTTAGAAGAACATTGTAATACAAGAATAGTCTCCGTTTTCACTTATTTACAACATTTGTAAATACATTCACGATATTATATGGTTTCAAAATAAAAATAAATAATCACATAGAATCGACCTAGTAAGTGTTATATATTTACAAAATATTTTACAAATACTTTTGTATAATAAATATTTTTACACCTTTATTTATAACTCTCATTTAACGTTAATAAATAATAAGTGATTTCTTTTACAAAATAATAATATTAAAATATTTGTAAAGAAATAACTTCATTGCAGTATCTTGTAATATATATTACATAGTAAATATAAGTTGTTTTACATAGTATAGTAAAATACTAAAATAATATTTATTTAAAAGTAGTGACCATTTACATGTAGTAAAAATGTGTAACAAATAATATATATTACATAGTATTTATATTTGATATGTAAGATATGATTCAGATAGGAACACAAATAATATATATTAC
The DNA here is from genome assembly GCA_030545235.1 of Helianthus tuberosus. Classification (NCBI taxonomy): domain Eukaryota; kingdom Viridiplantae; phylum Streptophyta; class Magnoliopsida; order Asterales; family Asteraceae; genus Helianthus; species Helianthus tuberosus. The sequence goes on along the minus strand of CM060417.1, from coordinate 72,315,824 downwards.
ATTTTCTTTACAAATATAATATAATGGTTGGTCATGCTAAAACAACTTGTTCTATTTCGATCTTTAGGACATAGTATGAAAAATATGGTCACTAATAGTATACTATCACATTGTTTCACAATTAAAACAAATTGGAACTTTAAACAAGGATACACTAACTCTATTGTCTTTTGGTGTATCTTTGCAATTCACTTCTCTCAATACTTTGATTTTCTCATATCATAACTATTTGACAAATCATTTTTCATGCTTTTATTTCATTTAAAACTTTCAATTCTAAGTCTTCCTCATTTGCCAATCAAAGTAAGCTTTCTTTTGACAAAGAATTTTATTGATTCTAAAAGTCCTTCACATTCATTTTTAAATATCTATTGATCATATATCTTTTGGCTTAAACCTAGTCACTTTGGAAATTTATATCATTTCATCTCATTCGTTTGACAATCGATTTCTTGAACTAATTCAGTTGAACCATTGAATCCTACTTATGGTACAACTAGTATTCACAAAATTTAAATCTATGGCATCTACCCTAATATTATTTTTATTAACTAAAGTGTGACATAAGAAATATCATAACACAAATACACTTAGGAGCTAGAATCTGAGATGAAGAAAAAGTATTCCTACTTATTCCAGTAAATCTCGAGGACGAGATTTTTATTAAGGTGGGGAGAATGTAACAACCCTCATTAAAAGTCCTATTTATTTTATTATTTTATCCAAAAGGAAACCCTAATTGAGACACCCAAGTGATTCTATACAAACCCTAAAATTATCAGAACAATCAGAATCAGGATCAGGGCCCCTAAAACTCAGGGGGGTATTTCCTACCTAACGATTATCTTTATAAAACGCTGTCCAAATTGAATTTATTGATTCCGTCGACTCAGCAGGCCTAGTCCCACACGCGGCAAACCTATGGTCATTACGTGTCCCTTACGGACCGTAAGGGTTAAGTCTTACGGTCCGTAAGCCTGGTCAGTTTTGGGTATAAATAGAGGGCAGTGGCACTTGAATTCTGGAATTTGAGCGACGAACCAATTCGTATTACGCTCCGAGATATCGTCTGTTTACCACAATTAACACACACGGATCACTAATCGACGCCGCAATCAGGGTATTAACTCGATCGCTATTACGATTCATTGTCCGATCGATCAATATATCCAATGGATGTTTAAGTGCTGCCCACATTAGGGTGATGCTTTGTCATTCGTCGTTAATTCGATAGATGTTTAAGCATCGCACTTTGTCATTCGTTGTGAGAATTTGATCTCGTGAGTTATCGTAAATGCTGTATTAAGTTATTAACCGAATTGTGTGCCTATTATTAGTTTAGGTTACAAGGCTAATCAGTAGGCTAAGCTCTGTTTGTATAAATCTGCAACATCAAGGTTTATCTGTAGATTAAACTCTGCCCGTATGAATCTGCATGATTATAATGTGAGCCATTCTCTTTTTATCAAATTACTTTACAAACTTTCAAAAGTTATAGTTACAGGGATTAAGTCTTTGTTATCTGAAATTACTGCCAGTATGTGGGGGGATGTGCACATAGCTACTAATTATTTATCACTTGGGGTGAAAGGACCCTACAAGTGATATGTCCACAGTCACAGTCCGGTAAAGTGACAACTGGATCAGTTAATTTAAAAGATGAGGCAATTGTAATCGCTCTTAATACTGTAAATTATAACAAACCGGTTGTTTTAATAAATAGAATGATTCACTCAGTATTTCCCGCTGACAAAACCTTTTTAAAATACTTTTCAGGTAATTACAATAGATGGAAGTAAGCGTTGGATACGGCACTGAAAGGCATCAAGAAGTGGCTTATTTTATTAATTAAATTAAAATTTAGAAATATTGTTTTATGTAATAAAATTTATCTTTATTTAAAGCTACCTTTGTAAAACATGGATTTATTCCATCTATTTAATAAATAAAATCCGGTGTTTCTAAACTCTGATATTTTTCCTAACTCACGGTCCTGATGAAATTTCCGCTGCAACGTTTTCAAAATAATCACCGGTACCACTGGGCTGTTCACAACTCCCGATTCCGTCCAGGGTGGGTCGGGGGCCGTGACACATTGCTCATCAACAATTGGATAATCAGAAAGCATATGCAAATTTTGTGAGTATACTTGACCCATTTTACCGTTTTCACACTTTTGGGTGTAACATGTTTTTATATACAAAACACACTTAGTATACATACTCTTATGCAAATACATAAACAAACAATCCAATACATGCTTACTATTTGTTATGCTTGATTCGTGTTTTCTGGGTGATTCTTATGTGATGAACTTGTCATTAGCTTCGTACAAGCCTCCACTTAACATGTATAGCGCTATAGGAGTAACGCACCGCCCGTGAACGAGAGGTCATGTTAGGTTTATTCATTCATACTTGCGTAAACAGAGGGTTGACTTGTAAATCGCATGCCAGTTTAATACGATAATCTTGATAACTAGGTTTGCCATGTGGATTGTTCCTTATCATTTTTATACTTATATACTACGCACCAAACTTGTATGCTCGCCAATACTTTTTGTATTGAACTACACTTTTAAAACATGTTGCAGGTTTAGTGATGATGTTGGTGATGCATGGAATCTAGTAGGATGCTTAGATACACACTTTAAATTTGTATTCTTATTGTATTGTATTTCGTTACTCATGTTGTATTTATTTCAAATCTTTGTAATTGACTCTTTAGAAACGAAATGGAAATTTATTATTTAAATACTTGTCACAAATAGTGTTATGAAGTCTCTTGCAATCTATTTCGTCTCACTCCGATGTTTCCGCCATCGGTTGGGGTGTGACATCTACCTCGAACACTAGCCAAACTCCCATGGCTATACCAACTTCTATCTCAACACCAGGAAGCACTCTAACTGGAGCAACATACCCCGAGTTTCTCACTTTCCAAACGCCAACACCGTCTCGTTCGGGAGTACCATCTCCCAGCGTTGGTGCCTCTAACACCCCTTCACGTATCGACCTTACACCTGAAGGAGTTGCTAATAACTTTCTTGAGTTAAGATCTCTCCTTAACCAACACATGAGTAGGGAACGAGACAAGGGAGTGAGGATCCATCTGGATTATGATGAGCCAGAACCATCACTATCTCCTGGGCCTCCCCCTCTTCCTTTTGCAAGTTCACAACAAACTACGTCTAGGAATGAGTCTGGTCCCAGTAATCCTCCTCCAAATCCTAACCTATATTTGTACACGAGGTCAGATCCAACGTCTTTTCCTCTCTTTTCTTCCCAACCAATTGGAACCGGTGCTCCCTTGGGGCACGAGCTGACTTTGGACCAGCTCCTACAATCTCCAGTAGCAAGCCTTCCACCCTCAACAACAACCACATAGGAACAAGCTTTGTCTGTGCTTCCCTTGGCACGGAGTGCCGTTATGAGCACTCCCTTGGGGGTAAACTGCTCAGCTGCACCTGGAAGCCTTCAAGGCATCAACCTTATGCCCCGGATGATGGCCCAGATGATGGCAAGCTTCCCGTGGCAACACTTTATTAATCAAGTGTTAGCCACCCAAGGGAACAACAATAACAATAACAACACAGGTGCAAGAGTGGAAGAAGATCTGGCCAAGCCATATAAACCAAGCAACTTGTCATGCTTCTCTCAGCAAATCGCTGACTATGATTTCCAAACGAAGATCAAAATGCCGTCCCATATCAAAACGTATGATGGGACTGAAGATCCTGAGGACCATCTTCAGATCTTTACTGGTGCTGCTAGGATTAAGAAATGGTCAAATGTTGAATGTTGTCTAATGTTCATGCAAACCCTTGTCGGATCAGCTAGGATCTGGTTCAAAGATTTACCTGCCCGAAGCGTTCGAAGCTTCGATGACCTTAGCAAGGGGTTCCTGGCCAACTTCTCCCAACAAAGGCGATATATTAAAGATGCTACAGTACTCTTCCAGATAAAACAAAGGGATGACGAGAGCCTTCGAGAGTTCATAGAAAGGTATAAAAAGGAAGGTCTAACGTATGTGGGGGCAGATGAAAAGATGAGAGTAGCCGGTTTCATGAATGCCATTACCTCCAAGTACCTTACCAGGGATTTCAACAAGTCCCTGCCAAAAACCTTGAAAGAAGCTCTCGAAAGGGCCGAAGCCCACATCAGAGGAGAGGAGGCTGTAGACATAAAAGAACAAAGGAAAAGGGGATCTAGTTGGCGTGGTAACAGCCCAGCTAGGAAAAGGGGGAACTTTCCCTCCTACGATAGACGCCAATGGGGTTCAGAGCAATGAAGGTCTGAAAGCCGAAACCCTCCAAGCAGGGAGAAGGCCATGAACTTTACACCCCTTACCAAGACCCCTCAAGAAATTATTGCCAAATAGGAAGTGAAACAAAACTTCCGGCCTCCCAGACCTCTCCCTAAGAGCAAGAAGAACGAAAATTCAACCCAGTTTTGTGAATTTCATGAAGAGAAGGGCCATCATACTAATGATTGCTTCCAACTCAAAAAGAGAATCGAAGAGGCCGTCAAGTCCGGGGAGCTTGCTCACTTAGTGAAGGGGGTAAGGGATAAGATGGCCGAAGGAAAGGGTAAGGAAGTTAACATGGTGGATTTCGATGGAAAGGTTCCTCACAAAAGGCAGCGGTTGGAAGCTTGGGAGCTTCAGTGTGTTTGTTTCCCTCCAACAGAAAAAGACCCACTCTCAAACCCCCTTGTGGTTGAAGCTACTGTGGACACACTACAAACGAGCAGAGCATACATAGACACTGGTGCAGCCACTGAAATCATGTTTGAGAAGTTCTTCAACCGTTTAAGCAATGAGGAACGTTCAAGGCTTCAACCCTCAAGAACCTCCATAAAAGGCATTGCTGACATACCCCTCAAGCCTTTAGGGCAACTAACCCTTGATGTCCGTTTCAGTGTGCATTCTACATGGCTGTTTTTGTCGGTCATGGCTCCGTCAAGTTTCCTACTGAGAGGGGGATTGCAACCCTTCAACCTACTCAAGAGGCCTACATGGTTGAAGGGGAAAGTTCCAAGAGTGAAGAAGACAATCAAAGGCTACTCATAAACCCTAAGTATCCTGAACAAAGGATAAGGGTTAATCCAAGCCTTTCACAAGAAACCCTATCATATCTTGAAAAGCTGCTAGTACACTATAGCGATGTCTTTGCTTGGTGCCCAGAAGATATGACGGGTATCCCTCGAAGCATTGCTGAACACGAGTTGAAAATACCACCCGATGTCAAGCCTGTTGTCCAAAAGAAGCGAAGTCTAGCACCCGAAAGGAGCTTGGCCGCATGCCAAGAGGTTGAAAAGCTTGTATCAACTGGAATTCTCCGGGAAGTCAAGTATCAATCCTGGGTTGCAAACCCAGTCATGGTTCAAAAGCCCGATAACTCTTGGAGAATGTGCATAGACTTCAAGGACTTGAACAAGGCTTGTCCTAAAGATTGTTACCCGTTGCCAGAAATTGATCTAAAGGTCGACTCCCTCACTGGTTACCCTTTCAATTGTTTTCTTGATGCTTACAAGGGTTACCATCATATTCTCATGAAGGAAGAAGATGAAGAGAAAACTGCTTTCCATACGGAAAAAGGAATCTTTTGCTATCAAAAGATGCCTTTTGGCCTCAAAAATGCGGGTGCAACCTACCAAAGCCTAGTTGACAAGGCTTTTGCTAGTCAAATTGGTAGAAACATGGAGGCATATGTCGACGATTTGGTAATCAAAAGAAAAATAGAATACCAAATGATTGATGACATCCAAGAGACTTTCAAGAACCTAAGGAAGGTCAACATGAAACTCAACCCCGAGAAGTGTTCGTTTGGGTTTGAAGAAGGTAAGTTCCTGGGGCATATTGTGGGAAAACAAAGTATAAAGGCCAATCCAAACAAAGTCAAGGCTGTTCTCGAAACCAAGCCACCACGAAGCAAGAAAGAGGTAGAAAGCTTAAACGGGAAGCTTGTAGCCTTAAAGCGTTTCACCTCAAAATTGGCTGAAAGATCGTTTCCTTTCTTCAAAACACTCAAAGGATGCTCTGACAAAAAGGATTTCAAATGGACTAAAGAAGCTGAGGAAGCCTTTAACCAGATGAAGCAACACCTTGCTTCGCTCACATATATTGCAGCCCCAGAAACGGGAGAATTGATCTCTGTATACCTTTCGGTCGCTGAAGAAGCAATAAGTGCGGTCCTCACTATTGAACGAGACAAAGTTCAGGTACCCGTTTATTTCTTCAGCAAAACTCTAAAACTGGCAGAAATCAAATATCCTCCCTTGGAGAAACTTGCTCTAGCCCTAGTCCAAACGGCTAGAAGGCTTCGAAGGTATTTCTAAGCACACCCTATACAAATGGTCACTGATCAACCGATTAAAAGTGTGCTTGAAAAACCAGAAAATTCAGGATGATTAGCCAAATGGGCAGTGGAACTAGGTGAACACAACATCACCTATGTTCCAAGAAAGGCCATCAAAGCCCAAGTCTTGGCTGATTTCATTGTAGAAGTCCCAAAACAAACAATTACTGGAGTAAACACAGCTGCCACTGAACCCTCAGACCTTGAAGCATGGAAGCTTTTTACCGATAGGGCTTCAAGCGTTGAAGGGTCAGGGGCTGGGCTCATTCTGATCAACCCAGAAGGGTTAGAATTCATGTATGCTCTTCGATTTGAATTTCAGACCACCAACAACGAAGCTGAATATGAGGCGTTAATAGCCGGCTTAAGATTGGCTAAGGAAATGAAGGTTAAAAAGCTTGAAGTCTTCACAGACTCGTTGCTGGTGTCAAGCCAAGTGAACGACAGTTATGTTGCAAAGGAGCCCAATATGAAGAGATACAAAGAAAAATCGAAAGAGCTAATGAACACATTCCAAACGTGTACTATTGTAAAACCTCGCAAAATCATGTCCAATATTATACAGACACGTGCCATGGACTTTAAATGTGTAATGAATTGTTTCCGAGGGACTAAAATTGTCAAACAATGCAATGATGTAAATAGAAGGACCAAAAGTGTCAACATGCCAAACTCGTGCCTCTGAATGACCTCCTAAGATGTTCGTATTAATGATTGAATAAATTGACGGACACCGGAAGACGTTGTGCTTAAAATGAAAAGTTACGGAGCATAGGGGTTAAAAGTGTCAACATGTTAATTTTACCTCTGAGTGGCCTTCTAACATCCCCAAAGCTTTGTAATACATTTTATTATACCCTCTTATACATCTGATTATAAATTATAATTTCCAACCTAAGCTTGTGATGAAATATTCAAATCCAAGAATTTGGAATCCCATGTGCAAAACCCATAATTTTTCATTCAATGACCTCCTTTCACAAGACTCCAAGGAAACTAATGCATGGCAATGCATTCTTAGCAATACAGACCTGATCATGTGGGCCCTTCCTGCTGATAATGACCAGAGATTCGAGATATGATAGGTTGCATGGTCAAATGTTAAAAGTTCTCAAAGTTTTGTCTTCTGACTAGGGCTTACGGACCGCAAGGAGAACACCTTACGGACCGTAAGGTGGCTGATCTGGGCGAATAAAATTTGAAAAGCGAATACGGACCGTAAGGCCTTAAGCTTACGGTCCGTAAGACCTGTAACTGGGCTGTAAAATGGACAGCTGCAGGTTACAGCCATTCCACCGCCTTTATAACCTAGTTTTTCGATACCAGGGACTTTGCAACTGGTTTTAACAGTATAGGGACACCTGGGAACATCTGGAAGCAACATAGGGACATATGGATTGATCTTGGAGCATCAAATTTACTATATAAGGCACTTGTTCTTCACTTGTTCATTTGCACATTTGAAGTTTTACTTCACAACTCTCTATCTGAAGCCTCCTGGAGCTTAAGGAAGCTTTCTCAAGTTTCAAATTCGTGCTAAGGACTCTAGTAAGTGTTCTTAGCTTCCTAAGTTTAAGTTTTATTAGCTTAATGACCGAAAGTCAAAGTTATCATAATTAAGCTTTGACTTTGTGATTAATCACAAACGGTCCAGCCATTATTCGAATTGAAAGTGGCTATGTGTTGGTAATTATGTAGGTAATAAACCCTTAAAAGGGCACCTCCTAATTATCACATTATCTCAGTCAATTGTCGGGTCAAACTTATTAATAAAAAGTCAACAGAATCAGTTTTTACAAATTAATTCATAACCGATAATACAGAGGTTATGAAACATGTTTTAACACTAAAATAACTTGGTAAATAATATAAGAACATGTTTAGGCATGTTCAACCTGACAATTCTGAGTTTAGGCTCGGTTCACAACCGAAAGTCGCAAAAGTAGACTTTTGCTTTGACTTTCAGTTCTGACCCGATTTAGCTTAGTTTAGTTATGCCTTAGGGTTCTTTTGGGACCAAATTACATGTTAGTATAACCCTCTGAGACTATACTATAAGGTTCCATAGAAATCTGATTCATTTGCATGTTTCCGTTAAATGCTTAATTGTTGACCATTATGCCCTTTTGTCAATAAAATGAGATTTTTGAAAATGTGAGAGGACAAAAACTTTTATTACTGATTTATAAGCATGTCCTAAAATTTGACATCAGTTTATGGTCTGGAATAAGAGTTATGCCCAATATCGTAAATCGAAAGCTTTTTATTAATTTAATGGCATTTTTAGTATAAATCATATTTAAACCCAAATTTTGGCACCAAACTTTCTACCCACTGATATAATATAATATTTAGGGATTTTTGGAAATTTTTGCCAAATTTTAAACTGATTATATTATAGAGTTTTAATGTAAATTCGGTATTGACGAAATTGCCCTTTTCTTTGATAAAATGAGTTTTACCTAACATTTTGATACCAAACCTTTTCCTACTGATTTCATATGTTAAATAAAATATTTTAAGCTTTAGAGGCTGACCAAAATCTCAGATTTTCTTAAATAACCCGAAAATCGTCAAATACCGACTTTTACGCTTTTTAAACGCATAGCATGGGTTAAAACTATATTTGACACTTAAGACTCATTACCTACTGATATTATAAGCAAATTTTTATACTTTAACAGTAAGTAAAAGTTTTGAACTCATATTTCCAAATTTGACCCTTAAAGCTTATGTGAAATGACCAAAATGCCCATACGGTGCATAGTTTGGCTATAAATGATAAATTTCACACATATATACAATATCTTACTGATATAACTTGTAAAAATAAATATTTTTACTGATCATTTTAGACCAGAACCTCAGATTTTATTTAACCACTTTTATAATCTTTAAAATGACCAAAATACCCCTACGGGGCTTAAATTGATTTTAAAATTCGTTTTGAGCATAATTAAAGATATCCTACTGATATCACAACATATTAAAGACATATTAACTTGTGGAACTTGTTCATGACTCATTTGGTTACCCGTTATGTGTCGCAACCCCCGTCCCCTTTAACAAACCTGGGAACGGGCGGTCGCGGCCAGTTTCGGTGGTATCTGTATTTTATCCATTTTGGCAACGGAAATTTCATCAGGACCGTAGTTAGGAAATATTTTGTCAGAGTAAAATACCACATTTCGATAATATTAAACGCATGGGATAAAACCCAAGTTTTAAGTACACATATTTTCATAGGAATAAATCCTATTTTATTTAATAAAAACATCTATTTTATTTTAGGTAACTTTATTGCCACTTTTCCAAGCCTTCAGTGTTGTCCAGCTGGCCTCTATTTGGCTTTCACATTTTGTTACCTGAAACGCGTTAAAAACATTTTGTCAGTGGGAAATACTGGTGAGTGAATCCCAGTTTAATCAAGTTTAAATAAAAACCATTGTACAGTATTGAGGGTGGTCTCGCAATTACATTTGTTTCCAAGTCATACCAATTACCACCCACGGTACTGTCAAACCCGACTTCTGGAAATGTTACCCCTCGCAAGGTAGTAACAAATTTTGTATACAAAACCCCAACATACCGACGATAAGTGTATCCTTACAAATACTCAATAACTGTTTAATATATAATTAATTAAGTGAGGTTTTGTAAAAACAATTTGCAAAAAGGAGATTACTCACATTGCTGTTTTAGGTTTTCTGTAAGGGTTTCCTGGTGACAATCTATAAATCACACAAATGCACACGTGTTAGTATAATAACCCATTTTAACATTAGTAATACCCTCCCCGAGACGGCATTCCAACGACTACGTCGGGCTGAACCACGACAACCGTTACGGAACCCTAGATCAATCGGGCAGAGTATCTAATACGTATCCAGGGGTTATGATACTTACAACAGAGCAGAACCTCGTTATTTAGGGGGTATTATACCCAAGAATTATGTTAAATCTTCAGAATTTCGAGAGAGAAAGAAAATTGGTGCGATTCTGGACTGAAGGCCGATGCCATCTATTTATAGGTGACTCTTCAGCTTCTCTCGCGGCCCGCGTAAGATAAGCTTAAGGCTTACGCGGCCCGCGTAATAGGGGGTCTAGGCGTAGCTGATCCGGGTCACACATGTAGGTTCAACAAGCATCGGACGCGTGTCAACACTGGGTGCTGCCTCGTTTCCGATCGCTCGCGGCCCGCGTAGGCTCAAGGGGTGGCTTACGCGCCCCGCGAGAGCCCCAAATTTTTGAATTTTAATTAATTTTAATAATATTAAAGGTATTCGGGGTCCGTTTTCACATATGGGGTGTATTTTAGAACATATTGGGATATTTTAAATATTTTTAGGGTGTCGAAAAATATTCTCTGGGTGTCGGTTTACTTTAGGGTTGTTATATTATGCATTTTCGCACTCGGTACGGTTTATGTAACTAGGTTGCATAAATTAACCGAAACGGGTCAAACCTTATCATTTTTTTTACTTCAAAATCCAGAATGTATTTACTTTACCATTTTATACAAGTCTTCATGCTTGTCGGGTCTAAATCACATTCTAATTCGGTCTTCGCTTAATCTTGCGTTTTGAACCGGATATCTTTCTTTAAAACTAACTGGTCTAAGTTATATCTTAAATAAGACCCGTTAGGAATCTAATAGGTTATTAAAACCTTCGTTCCAGATTAGGAGCCCGGTAAAAGCTATCTGTACTTGCTGATTGATATACGGCTGGGATTAAAATTTTATTTTTAGCTCAGGTAAATACTTTTAACTTATTTTCCGTTATACGGGCTTGGGATATGGTATTATAATAATACCTCTTGGTCGGGTATGTAATGTTTAATCGATTAGTGGTTAAGCTATTGAAATAACCCGTTTTAATCTGTCTTGTTTGATGCAATGCCTTTGGGGGTTAATGACCATGTCCTGGATATCCTCGGCTCATTTATTAGAAATGGCCACGGCTTAAGCACGGGGTGTAGGCATACACCTGACAGTTGCGTATGTATAAACGGTATCTCACTCTCTTATGGGAATATACTTGTGGCGTGTCTATTAATCTAATCCGGCTCTTCTAACCGGGTCCCGAATGGACGACAAACATGTAAAACTGTATACAAGATTATTTTAAATAATTGTCCTAAGTTATAAAAGAATTTTGTGGCTTGTGCATTTAAATCAATTTTATAAACACTTTTCAAAAAGAGTCAGTTAATTGTATTTACCAGTGTAAACTGATGTATTTTCCAAAAAGGTTAAGTGCAGGTACTACGCGAAATGGGCTGGCTACTCCTAGTATCACATAAAGAGTCTTGCAAGCTTTTGATGCTTAAATCTGTTGAACAATATTTCTTTTTATTTTAGATCCGCCTGTGGATCCATTTACAATCAATTGTGTAATATTTTATGTTACTTTCGAATCGGTTTGTATTATTTTTACTTTAGACTTCCGTTGTGCATTGAACTGTGATTATTTGACTATGATGATATCAACTACGTCACGATACTCCCCACCGGGCCCACCGGTAATAAGTGGAAATATCGGGGTGTGACAACTATCAAGCAAATTCCCAGGTCTCAAAATAAGAAAGCTGATGCCTTGAGTAAACTTGCTTCTCTCACCTTTGCCCACCTCACCAAAAAGGTATTGGTAGAAGTGTTGAAAACTCCATCAATTGAAGAATTGGAAGTTCAAGACGTAATCACCGAAGAAGGCACCAACTGAATGACTCCAATTAAAAAATTCCTTAAAAACGGTGAGTTACCTGCTGATCAAACATAGGCTGAAAGGGTTAAAGTCAAGTCTAGACAGTACGTGTTGCAAGGTGAAATACTCTACAAAAAGGGTTACCTTACACCCTTGCTGAGATGTGTCGGTCCCGAACAAAGCCAGTACTTGATCAAAGAGGTTCATGAAGGTATATGCGGAGCTCATTTTGGAGCAAGAACGGTGGTTGCTAAACTAATGAACCTTGGGTATTTTTGGCCCTCCATGCACCGAGACACCGCTGAACAACTGAGAAAGTGTGATTCCTGCCAAATTCATGCACCAGTCCCAAAAAGCTCCAAGCATGACCTTGTCCCGATAACCTCAGCATGGCCATTTTATAAATGGGAATGGACATCGTTGGCCCATTCACACCAGCCAAAGGTGGAGTAAAGTTCTTATTAGTGGCCATAGACTACTTCACCAAGTGGCCTGAGGTTAAACCACTTGCAAAAATCACGGGCAAACAAGTCATTGACTTCGTTTGGGAAAACATCATTTGTCGCTATGGATTGCCGGGAGTGCTTGTCACCGATAATGGAAAGCAATTCGCTGAAAAGCCTTTTAATGTTTGGTGTAAAGAATTCAGAATAACTCAGGTTTTCAGCTCAGTGGCATATCCACAATCAAACGGTCAGGTTGAAAGGATGAATCGAAGCATAGTTGAAGGAATCAAAGCCAGATTGGGAAGGCATGAAAGCAATTGGCTTGAAGAGTTGCCAAGTGTTCTATGGGCCATAAGAACAACTGAAAAAACAAGCCACAAAAGAACACCTTAGAGCTTGGTGTTTGGATCTGATGCCTTGATTCCAGCTGAAGTAGGAGTTGTAACTCAAAGAATGGTCAACATGGATCCCGAAGCAAACCAAAAAGAGACCATGTTTAACTTACAACTCCTAGAGGAAGCACGAGACCAAGCTGCAATTCAAGAAGCCAAGTACAAACAAATGATGGAAGCCTATTACAACAAAAGAGTCAAGCACGAACGCTTCAAGCCAGGAGACCTGGTGCTTAGAAACAATGAGGCTAGTAAAAAAGAGAACCAAGGAAAGCTTGGCCCAAAATGGGAGGGGCCATATACAATACTTGAGGCACATAGGGGTGGATCCTATAAGCTAGCAGACTCAGAAGGCAAAAAGCTTCTAAGACATTGGAATGGAAAAACCCTTAAAAGGTTTCATGTCTGATCAAGAAAGATTGATTTGTATTTCACAAGTTGTATTTCAAGAGTTGTCCTATGATTACCTTTTGTAACACAATATCTCTTGAATGAATGAAGATGTTTTATCAAATTTGTCTTTCTATCCTAAAATCAGGTTGAGAACCTAGCAAAAAACTCCATGGCAAGGGCCATGTAAGGGGATGAGCTCCCAGGCCATATCGCTCAATAGGTTCAAGGGTTAAATGAACATATATAAGGGGTGAGTTCCTAAATCAATACAACTCCATGAGACTTATAGTTAAAAACAAAGTTGTCTCATAGACGGGTCTGAACAGGCTACACCAAATGTTCCTTAAGCCTTCGTAAGTTTATTAAAAACAGGCTTATGAATTGAAATCAAACTAAGGAAAGTAATAGGATAGGTGCTATGTCTTCTTGTTAAAAATACCAAGGCTAAGTGATTGCGGCACTGAACCCTTTAAGGTATAAAAAAACATAAAGATAACACAAACCCAACAAAGACAATACCATAAAGAAGTAATTCAGGGGACAATGCAACAACATAAGTAAAAAAGTTGCACACAACCCAAAACTCAAAAATACAAACCAAGACATCAAGTCATAAAACTAAAGTAGTAACCGGAAGCCTTGAAGGCTTCAAGCTATATACATGCAAACAGCCAGAAGCCTTGAAGGCTTGAAGCCAACCAAGCTGCCTTACTAAACAGGCACAAACACAAAAAACATAACACAAGGCAAATAATAGAAACTTAGTAACATAATGAAAGAAGCCCTAACAGGCTTCCAAACACCCAAACAAGTTAAGACAAGCCTTAGTGGCTTGTAAACCTAAGAAATTGTTCAAACGGCCAGCAACGCCAAACCACAACCACAAAGCAGGAACCTTAGGGGTTCCTGCAAAACCTAGAATTGTTTAAGATAACATACAAACCATTAAATTGTTTTTGGGGTGCTAAGAAAGCTACGAATGTTTTTCAAGCATCAACAGGAGGCTTGGAAGCCCCGAAACCATCACCTTTAACCTTCTTGGTTTTCTTTGACTTCTTAGCTTTCGAGCCACCATCACCACCAACTGCTGAACCTTCTAAACTCGCATCCTTGGAAGCATCAGGTTTTCCCGAAAAGGTGTCCTCACTATCTCCTGAATAAGATCGCTTTCTTGAAAGGGAGCCGAGCACTTCAGCACAAACTTTTTCTTTAAGACCATCCGGTTTTAGCTCCTGCAAGACAGAAATGGGCTTACCAAAACAAGTGGTAACCTGATTAACATACGGATAGGTCAGCCTCTCCATCTGCTCAACGGAACCCTTGAAGACCTCAGAAGCTTCAGGACGGTACAAGGGAGACTTTTTCAAAGGATGACCAGATTCATGAAGCTTGTAACCAGCAATGAGACCTTGATATTTCCCCAAGTTGAGCAGTTTGGTATAAACTTCTCCAAGAGCAGAATTGAACTCCTTAGAGTTAAGAAGATAGGTAACAACTTGGTGGAAACCTTGCTCGACAAGCCATTGGTTATCACCAGTGGCTTGGGTAACCAAAGACTTTAAACCCTCTTTCTCTTCTTCAAAGGCCCGCTGCTGGACACTCAAGGCTTCCCTATCAGCTTTCAGTTTCAAATGGTCAGCTTCAAAACTTTTCTTGAGATCATTTATCTCAATCTCGTGCCTTCTTGTCAATTCACCCACCTTCTTGACCCAAGCTTCTTCTTTCTTTGAAAACCCATCAATCTCTTTCTTCATTGCAGCTATTGAAGACTTCATCTTCTCCTTCTTCTTAGAAAACTCCTCGTACTCCTACATTCCCTTCTGAAAACGGGTAACACCCTTAGCAACCAAGGCAGAAAGGTTGCAGGAGCTAAGCATCAATCTCGATATAAAATGGTCACTTTCCATTTCAGATATGACACCACGAACGCCAGGAGGAGCAAAGTGAGCTAAAACATTAGCACAAACATTTGGATCTTTGAAACTATCACCAACCTTTACAGTCCAATCAGGAACATAAACTTCATCCTCGTTCAACCCTTCAACGTCTCTGCTTGATGAACCCTGAACAGGAGTAGTCACAACCTTCTTGGCTGAAGCCTTCTTCTTACCATGAACAACCAACTTCTTCTCCTTTTCAACATCAACATCTTGACCCTCAGAAGCCTCAATATCATCACTTAATTCCACCGGATCAGAAGAAGTGGACTGAGGTGCACTTCTTAACAAACGACGAGTAGAACGACGGGTTGAAGCCTTGGGAGCAGCAGGCTTAGTAAAACCCTTGACGTTGGAAACACTAACATAACCAGCATCTTCAAACCTCTGTTCCACACCCCTAGCAACAGCATCATCCCCTTCAGTGGCTTGAACATCCGTGAAAGCAACATCTAATGTATCATCACTCTTGATAAAGTCCAAAGCAGACATGACTGCAAAATATTTTAAAACAAAAAACAAATAAGCCACCAAATAAAAAAAATCCCAAAAAGGCAAAATAAAGAAAAAGCATACCCTGGCCATTCCTCATAAGAACCGGATCCCGATTAGCCCTATCCCACAGTTTTCTAACACCTAACAGAACTAGCAAATGTTCGGGAAAAGGACGAACCCTTGAAGGGCACTATCGGATGGATTTAAGAAAAACTTCATTCAAATCAGATTCGGAAGGTTCCGGTTCATTGAGAACGGCATCCGGGTGCCTCCACACCATTTTAAAGGGGATAATAGAATCAGAAACCCAGAAAAAATGATCCTTCCAAGTACCAAGTGTGGTAACCATGGAAGAGGTTAGGCAAGTATCAACCTTGGATGTCTCAAAGGTGAACCAATCACCGTTTTTTGCCAAACAAAAAAACCGACGGAATAACAACAACGAAGGGTCATAACCACAAGCACGGCATAAAACCTCGAAGTGTAAAACCCTAGCCATGCCCTTTGGATGAATTTGACCAAAGCAAACACGATAATACTCCAAAACATTCAATACAAAAAGCGAGAAAGGATGACGAAGGTTGGAAAATTCAACGTGCCGACAGTACAAAGCAATCGAACCAGGGGGACATTGATCAACGGATTTATCACAGCCCGGTGCAACCAGATTAAACTTAAGGCCAATGCCCCAATCCATACAAAAATTCTCCACTTCCTCTTGGGTGAGGCGTGAAAAACTAACGGAAAGATCTTTCCGTGCACCCATGATCAAAGTAAAGAAACAAGAAAAACACACAAGGAAATGGGAACTAACCTGAGTTTTAGAAGAGGGAATCGGAATTCTGGGAATGAGATAAGTGAAAAATCTCACCAAAAAGATGTTAATAAATGAAAAAGTAATTAAATGAGAGGTTATTATTACCTAGTGTATAAAAACCGCCGACTGAAAAACTGCCACACATCAATCAAATCAGTTGTCAATTTTGAAATTCATAAAATTCTCAACTGTTCTCAAGCCTTGAAGCCTTTAAGTAATACAAATAAATGTGTAAAAGTCAGAAGTCTTTGAGCTCATTTCCCAAAAACCTCTGACTTGGGGGGCTGATGACGGGGGTAGCCCAAGACCAAATAAAATGACTGAAACATATGAATGCTTAAAAGGTTAAAAACCCGGGAACTAGGATAAAGCATCACGAGTATAGTAATCAGTCATGTCTCTGATTACTTCAACAACTCTCCTAGCCAAAAAAGTAAGACGAATGCACAGAGTGTAGTCTTTTACCCGCAGGTCAAAACGCTTTAACCCCCAAAAGGGTAAGTCCCCCACTGCAAGCATGTTTCACTAGTCAAGGGTTTCCTCTTTGAGCGATAACTTTTCCTATATATATGACACTTCATTTACTGCTCGGGACATTCTGGATCAGCCCTGATTCCATTGGGATCTCTAGTCATAACTCTCGAGTACTTGTTCCATGCAAGTCACACTCCATCACATTCAACACACACATTCTCATTGCTCCCAAATCCGAAACTGAACACATTTTAGTGGAGGATCTCGGGCAAACAACAATATCTAACTAGTGAACCTCTCTCCACATCTTGCAAACGTGGGGGGACCCCACGATCTGCGTTAGGCAAAATTAAACCCTCCAACCCTCTTGCCTAACCAACCCAACTACTATCATCGGTCTAGTATTTGTTGCATCAACAACTATAATTGAGCCAACATAATTGTTTAACCAAGGTCAAACCATGGAGCACCATTCATATCTCATCAGGCTAAATCGCGTCTCCAATTTTAGTTATTAGGGTGAAAGGGACGCTCTCAGGATGGGGAGTCGGGTTCGTTGGGATCATTTAGTAGGGCACCGTAATTAGATCTTTGGTGTGAATTGGGATGGATATTTTGCCAAGTGAACAGAGAGTGAAACCGAAGAGTGATCTTGGTAAATGGCTATATATCTCTCATTGGGTTCATTAGGTTCATTTTTTGAATGCCCCTTACAATTTGGGTTCATCGGGTTCAATTTGGATAAAAGTGAGGTGACACTCCCTTATTAACGGGTTTATTGGGTTCGTTTTGAAGTGCCCCCTACACCCTTAGAATGTATTAATCTTCTAGCTTGTCTTTATTAAGATTGGCATGTAAATCAACAAGCAAGAAAAAAAATGTTTAACCAAGCTTACATGTTTATCATTAATTATTTGTATTTTAACTATGTAGTCAATGACAAAATTTCTATATCTTTGATTGTTTTTTTTTCTTTTTGAATGGCTTAAATCACATCAAATTCGTCTGCGACGGAGCTCGAACACTTGACCTCAAGGGGAGCAACACGTTAACTCCAATGACTTTATCAATCAGACCCAACACCCACCCACTATCTTGTTGGTTTTCAAAATGTTAAAAGGACATCTTTCTTATTCGGTCACACTTTTAACTAGTTTGTAAACCGAAGTCTGTAACTGTCACACCCCCAAAATCCACCATGCGGAGTATCACCGCTTGGAGGCGTGACATGACCAGGATCGAGCCACCAATCATATTGAACAATGTAATTAAGTAAATAAAACCAACCACAATACAATTGGTGACCAAAAGAAAGTAACCAACTTTAAGTTAACAGCGGAAGCATAAAACATGAAGCCAAAACATAAGTTCAATAAGTTTATAAAGTTTAAATGTTAACATGGCACACAACGGTCCATGTCCCACAACGACCACGCCTCCCCGTGCAAGCTCCATAGATACCTAACGACCTGTAAGGCATGTAACAACGAGTCAACAACAAAGTTGAGTGAGTTCACAGTTGGGTGTTTGTTTTAGTTTGTGCAAAAACATAGGTTTTTGTTTAGTTGGCTTACTTGCCGTGGGGGTTACCCCATAGTTGAAAATATGATTAACTAATTTCCTTCTTTCCCAAATCATACCCATAATTAGTGGGGACTTCCCCATGTGAACCACTAGACCGTTATAATATCGACAACTGACGAACAATAATTGTGCCATACGTCAATGTCTATCATCATTGACAGTTTGCCATAGTCCATTAGTACACGCCTGTCCGACTGGCACGGTGTGAGGTTTGTTAAACCTAATAGCGCTATTAACTAATGACCCGCTCGCCATTGGCCTCGGCGATTAAGTCGATATAAAATGAGGGACTTAATGATAGAGTTTTGTCTAGTAAGTTTTAAGGTTGTTGTCCTACCCAAAGAGGACGAACGTACGTATTCTACCCAAGGAGAATACGCGGGATTTATATTGGCATCCTACCTATGGAGGATGGCGGTACATATCCTACCCAAGGATGATATGTAGGTTCCATTTTAAATTCTTTAACCCATTCCCAAACCACCGGGAATCCCATGCCTTAGAAAGTGTGTGAACTCACCTTTGGTTGCTCGGTTTGACTCTCAAAAATAGCTAACAGTCAAGGTCGGTCAATCACGTCCTAGTATGATTAGCACTTAGTTTATTAGTGACTTCAAATAAGCACGAAGTTCCTACACTCATCTACCACATAGCATGCACTCACTTTAACGGTTCATGCCCATATAAACTTCCCATCTATTCACATCCATATGCAAACATACGACATTGCACATAACACTTTCATTGACATATAACATGTTAGATCATTCTCAGATAACCTACCTGACATTTAGACACGCAAATTACTACTTATGTCGTTTCAGCTTTAACATTCAAAACTGGGCTGTTTTCGGGAACATTAATAAAATAGTTAACCTGTTCCAAAAATTCCCAACTTTTTACAGAAGGTCTTAAACGATCCAAATATTATTGTGTAAAAATCTCGGGATCCAATTCATTACCAATATTTTATAAAAATTCATTTACCGTACTGTAATCAGATTCATCACTTTCTGACTACAGTCCACGGAATAATTCATTTAAAATTCATCGTAAGTCTGATTTATGAAATTCCAGTTGGAGAATTACTACGGCATCAGTTTCCATCTACAGTACAAATTTCGTGACCTAATTCTACACAGATTTCAAGTTATGACGAAAAATATAACACATATTTTCAGCAGTAAAAACGCAGCTTTTGCTGCTGTGAAAAACGACCCTTTAAAAATAGCAAACGAAGTCCAAAACTTATGATTCTAGTGCCATTAGAACCGTATTTCGAAATAACACGTTATAGACTCAAGAAAATCAATTTTTCGTTAAGTATCGACCTGTTTACAGCCAACTGAAGTTGGCTGTAAATGTTTGGACATAAGCTGTTTTCAGCTTATAGCATTCTAACGCAAGTTTTATTTGTTCCGTTAACATGTTTAGTGATCAACAACGACATTTAACATCACTTGCAGCAGGTTATTGTTTATTTAACTCAGATTTATCATGTCAAGTACCATTGTTCATAACAGATTTCTAGAGTACAAGTTTTCATCAAGTAACCATCATCAACATAAACAAGCCAACATCATACTAGCATTATTTCATCCTAATATATCTTTTAACCACCTACAAACATGAAGTATCAAGAGTGTTCAAGAGGCTTACAACTAGCTTAAAGCTAGGGAAGATCTCTAGTGAAAAGATGATGAAAAGTGGATGATGAAAGCAAATGAGGAGGATTCTCCAAGACCTTCAAGCTCCAAACTCCATGTATCACCTTCTAGACTTGAATGAGCTTGGGATTGGAATGATAGGGTGGTGACAAGGTGGTGATGGTGGCGGTTAGAGGGGGAGCCGAGAGGAGAGGAGAGAGTATGAGGGAGGTGAAGTGGTGAAGGAGATGAAGTGTTTATGTCTCTAAATAATATATGCAAGATCCTCCATATCTAAAGCAATCAAGAAAGATCACAAGCAAATCTAAGCAAGATCCAAATATATCTTGGCAATATTTGGTGGGGGCCACCCACCTTACAACCGTGACAAACAATGGGGGGGGGGGGGTTATGTGTAACATTTGATGGATAGTTGGTAAATAATAGTTTAAAACCAAGTATATGGTTACCTATGTTAGTTAGTAGATATTTTAGTGGGTGTTATGGTGAACGGGAATCATTACTAGCCAAGAAAAATTAAAGAATGTTTCTTGCAATATTCTGTGCCCTCAGGCAATGAGAGGATAGGCGCGCTACAAAGTCTATCTTTTAAGTGCTGAAAAGCAGATTCCTGTGCATCATCCCAATGATAGGTGACACCCTTCTGAGTTAGTGAGGTGAGAGGTTGCGCAGTCTTAGAGAAATCCTTGATGAATCTTCTGTAGTAGCCCGCCAAACCCAAGAATTGGCGGATTTCTGTTGGTTTACGGGGTGCAGGCCAGTTCTTGATCGAGTCAACCTTGGATGGATCAACATGAATCCCATCCTTGTTTACCATGTGGCCTAGAAAGTGGACTTCGTGAAGCCAGAAGTCACATTTCGAAAATTTGGCATACAGTTGCTCTGCTCGAAGAAGTTCCAGCATAAGTCGTAGATGCTGCTCATGTTCCTCCTGACTCTTAGAATAGATCAGGATGTCATCGATGAAAACAATAACGAACTTATCCAGGTAAGGTTTGCATACTCGGTTCATGAGATCCATGAAGACCGCTGGTGCATTCGTCAATCCGAAAGGCATAACCAGAAACTCGTAATGCCCATAACGAGTTCTAAATGCTGTTTTGGAGACATCCTCATCTTGGACTCTCAGTTGATGGTAACCTGACCTCAGGTCAATCTTGGAGTAGAAGCTCGACCCTTGCAACTGGTCGAATAAGTCATCAATGCGTGGAAGAGGATAACGGTTCTTCACGGTCACCTTGTTAAGTTCGCGATAGTCAATACACATTCTAAAAGAACCGTCTTTCTTCTTCACAAACAAGACTGGAGCTCCCCAGGGCGAAGAGCTAGGACGTATGAAACACTTTTCCAAGAGTTCTTGTAATTGCGTGGACAGTTCTTCAAGTTCTGACGGAGCTAGTCGATAAGGTGCACGAGCTATTGGTGCTGTTCCAGGAGCTAGCTCGATTTGAAACTCGACTTGACGATGAGGTGGAAGACTAGGTAATTCCTCAGGAAATACCTCAGGAAAATCGCGCACAATAGGAATGTCTTCAATTCTCTTCTCTTCCATTGATGCGTCAGTAACGAGTGCTAGAATGGCAGTGTGGCCCTTTCGCAAACACTTCTGGGCTTTAAGGAAAGAGATAATGCCTACGACAGCACCACTCTTGTCGCCATGAATCACGAGGGGTTCTTCACCAGAAAGAGGGATGCGGACAATCTTCTCGTTGCAAAGAATTTCCGCTTGCTGATGAGATAACCAATCCATCCCAATAACAACGTCGAAACTACCCAGAATGATAGGAATAAGATCGATAGAGAAGGTCTGACCAGCTAAGACGAGGTTACAACCCTTAACTATGTGTGTGGCCTCGAGACTTTTACCGTTTGCTAGCTCTACCGTGTGTTTGGGGGTCAAAAGTGTTGGGGTGCGTTTAAGCATTTGACTAACTTTTAAGGACACATAACTAGTATCGGCACCCGAATCGAATAAAACAGTAACAAAGAAGTCATCCAGAAGAAACTTACCTATCACAACGTTGGGATCGTTCCACACGTCGCCCTGACCAATCACGAAGGCACGACCTCGGGCGCCATTGCCATTATTGTTACCCCCGTTGTTGCCTACATTGTTGCCTCCATTGTTGTTCCCGTTTCCTTGGTTGTTGTTGTTCTGATTCTGGTTCAGCTGAGGACAGTTCCTCTTAAAGTGGCCCTCAGCGCCACACTGAAAGCATCCTTTATTGCCCTGCTGTTGCTGCTGCTGGTGGTTCTGTGGAGCTTGTTGTTGTTGTTGGCGATTCTGATTTGCCGGTCGTGTGCCCCTGCAATCCTTTACTTCATGACCAAACTTGTTGCACCTCAGACAACGACCCTTGTGGCACTGCCCGCTATGATGCTTGTTGCACCGGTTGCACTTGGGGTGGTTCCCTCGATATCCACCCTGTCCTTGACTACCAGAAGATTGCTGACCAGGACTCTGGTAGTCATCAGTCTTTCGCTGCTGGGACTGAGACTGAACTGAAGTAGAACCCTTGCCCGAATTTCCATCCCACTTGCGCTTGTTATCACTGGGAGCATCAGTAATAGTAGCGCTAATACGCTTGGGCAGCTTGTTCTGCTCAATTGCCTGATCAGTGAGGCGATGAGCCAACCGGATGATTTGCTGTATGGTGCCAAGATTAGCTGAGGTCACGTGGCTCTGAATTTCCGGCACCAAACCCTTGAGGTACAGCTCGATACGCTTGATAGGAGGATCCACCATAGTGGGACACAAGATAGCTAGCTCGTTCGACCTCTTTGTGTATGCCTCGATCTCAGACCCCGTCATCTTCAAATTGAAAAATTCTACCTCTAGCTTGTGGATGTCGTCACGACTACAGTACTCTTCCTTGATCAAATCTTTGAAGTCATTCCATGGGGTCGCATTAGCAACCGCCAGCCCTAGCAGTTGAACCTGTGCTTTCCACCAGGTTAACGCAGCACCCTTGAGTGTTCCAGTAGCAAATTTCACCCTACGATCTTCAGGGCATTCACACCTTTTGAAGACAGACTCGAGCTTCTCGAACCAGTGAAGAAGGCCTACAGCTCTTTCTGTGCCGCTGAAAGTACTAGGTCGGCAATCCATGAACGTTTTGAACGTACATACGGGAGGCTGAGCATGTTGGCCTGTGGCGCGAGAATAAAAGCCAAAGTTAAGCACAAGAGTTGGTTCGCGAGAGTAGGATCTAAACGTCCTAAGATGGGTTGATATGGCAGGTTATACCTCCTGCAAGGACAGCTGCGAGTGCCTCAGCCACTCGTTCGTTGATTAGAGCCGTCAGCTGGGCTTGAGTCAAGTTCAAACGTCCACCCATGATCTTCACAACGAAGCAACGTAAGTGAGAAAAGTGTTGCGAAAGTGCGTAAGCGTGGGACGACAGTAGAGAATAAGCACACAAGGTTCAAATAGCAGTTATCACGTTAACTAATGCACTTTGTGAATTATCAAACAGACAACATAAATCATACCACCTATTGTGTCGAGTCTTGCACGTGGAGCGAAGCGTCGTTGTGGATCGTTGAGCACTGTAAGGTTATAGTCTGGTTTTATAAAAACGCTTTTCCCTTTTTAAAACCAAGTTCACTATAACCAATGGTTCTGATACCAATCTGTCACACCCCCAAAATCCACCATGCGGAGTATCACAGCTTGGAGGCGTGACGCGACCAGGATCGAGCCACCAATCATATTGAACAACGTAATTAAGTAAATAAAACCAACCACACAATATAATTGGTGACCAAAAGCTAGTTAACTAGGTTCAAATTAAACAACGGAAGTATAAGGTGTAAAGTCCAAACATAAGTTCAATAAGTTCATATGTTAAGCACGGGACATAACAGTCCATATCCCACAACGACCTCCTCCTCGCACAAGCTCCATAAGCATCTAACGACATGTAAGGCATGTAACAACGAGTCAACAACAAAGTTGAGTGAGTTCACGGTTGGGTGTTTGTTTTAGTTTGTGCAAAAACATAGGTTTTTGTTTAGTTGGCTTACTTGCCGTGGGGGTTACCCCATAGTTGAAAATATGATTAACCAATTTCCTTCTTTCCCAAATTATACCCATAATTAGTGGGGACTTCCCCATGTGAACCACTAGACCGTTATGATATCGACAACTGACGAACAATAATTGTGCCCTACGTCAATGTCTATCATCATTGACAGTTTGCCATAGTCCATTAGTACACTCCCGTCCGACTGGCACGGTGTGAGGTTTATTAAACCTAATAGCGCTATTAACTAATGACCCGCTCGCCATTGGCCTCAGCGATTAAGTCGATATAAAATGAGGGACTTAATGATAGAGTTTTGTCTAGTAAGTTTTAAGGTTGTTGTCCTACCCAAGGAGGACGAACGTACATATTCTACCCAAGGAGAATATGCAGGATTTATATTGGCATCCTACCTATGGAGGATGGCGGTACATATCCTACCCAAGGAGGATATGTAGGTTCCATTTTAAATTCTTTAACCCATTCCCAAACCACCGGGAATCCCATGCCTTAGAAAGTGTGTGAACTCACATTTGGTTGCTCGGTTTGACTCTCAAAAATAGCTAACAGTCAAGTTCGTTCAATCACGTCCTAGTATGATTACCACTTAGTTTATTAGTGACTTCAAATAAGCACGAAGTTCCTACACTCATCTACCACATAGCATGCACTCACTTTAACGGTTCATGCCCATATAAACTTCCCATCTATTCACATCCATAAGCAAACATACGACATTGCACATAACACTTTCATTGACATATAACATGTTAGATCATTCTCAGATAACCTACCCGACATTTAAATACGCAAATTACTACTTATGTCGTTTCAGCAATAACATTCAAAACTGGGCTGTTTTCGGGAACTTTAATAAAATAGTTAACCTGTTCCAAAAATTCCCAACTTTTTATAGAAGGTCTTAAACGATCCAAATATTATTGTGTAAAAATCTCGGGATCCAATTCTTTACCAATATTTTATAAAAATTCATTTACCGGACTGCAATCAGATTCATCACTTTCTGACTGCAGTCCACGGAATAATTCATTTAAAATTCATCGTAACTCCGATTTATGAAATTCCAGTGGGAGAATTACTACGACATCATTTTCCATCTACAGTACAAATTTCGTGACCTAATTCTACACAGATTTCAAGTTATGATGAAAAACATAACACATATTTTCAGCAGTAAAAACGCAGCTTTTGCTGCTGTGAAAAACGACCCTTTAAAAATAGCAAACGAAGTCCAAAAATTATGATTCTAGTGCCATTAGAACCGTATTTCGAAATAACACGTTATAGACTCAAGAAAATCAATTTTTCGTTAAGTATCGACCTGTTTACAGCCAACTGAAGTTGGCTGTAAATGTTTGGACAGAAGCTGTTTTCAGCTTATAGCGTTCTAACGCAAGTTCTATTTGTTCCGTTAACATGTTTAGTGATCAACAACGACATTTAACATCACTTGCAGCAGGTTATTGTTTATTTAACTCAGATATATCATGTCAAGTACCATTGTTCATAACAGATTTCTAGAGTACAAGTTTTCATCAAGTAACCATCGTCAACATAAACAAGCCAACATCATACTAGCATTATTTCATCCTATTATATCTTTTAACCACCTACAAACATGAAGTATCAAAAGTGTTCAAGAAGCTTACAACTAGCTTAAAGCTAGGGAAGATCTCTAGTGAAAAGATGATGAAAAGTGGATGATGAAAACAAATGAGGAGGATTCTCTAAGACCTTCAAGCTCCAAACTCCTTGTATCACCTTCTAGACTTGAATGAGCTTGGAATTGGAATGATAGGGTGGTGACAAGGTGGCGGTTAGAGGGGGAGCTGAGAGGAGAGGAGAGGAGAGAGTATGAGGGAGGTGAAGCGGTGAAGGAGATGAAGTGTTTATGTCTCTAAATAATATATGCAAGTTCCTCCATATCTAAAGCAATCAAGAAAGATCACAAGCAAATCGAAGCAAGATCCAAATATATCTTGGCAATATTTGGTGGGGGCCACCCACCTTACAACCGCGACAAACAATGGGGGGGGGGGGGTTATGTGTAACATTTGATGGATAATTGGTAAATAATAGTTCAAAACCAAGTATACGGTTACCTATGTTAGTTAGTAGATATTTTAGTGGGTGTTATGGTGAACGGGAATCATTACTAGCCAAGAAAAATTAAACAATGTTTCTTGCAATATTTTGGTGTCCCGGGTAATGTCCGGTTGTTCGGTTGGATACCGTTCCGTTAAAGTGCTAAGTTATTCCATATAGTGTCCCATATATATCTTTTTGTAACACTTTTAATTCCTAACACTTAGGAAAACATTCAGGACTATTTAGTCAATTTTCTGCACAAGACTAGTATGTTAACAAGCACGTGTAAATATGACGCAGTAATCAGAAAGCAGTTAAGTAATTCAACACAGTCATCAAGCACTTTAATTAACATTAATAAATCGTACGGATACATGTAACATGTAATTATGAGGGTTGTCACAGTAACTATGTTTGTACTTGTTAATAACGTGTCAATAATGCTAAAAATTGCGATAGAGTAAATTTGTCAAGTTTTCCAAAAAAAGGTAAAAAAAAGTTGGTTCTTCATCTTCGTTCCACGGTCTCCTTGACCATCGAGCGACTTTCATCCAACCCAAACCCTACTCGACAGCTCCTACTTGCACCGCCGGCGACGGTGTGTGGGTTGCTGGTAGGGGTACCCGCTACTACATATCCAGACATCCCGAATCCCCTAACCTTTAAGTTATGATGGTTATAATCTAAGCATGTAAATGGAAAGTCTTTGCAAAAGATGGAAGCATCCTAATTGTCGGATATATGGTATGTTTGGCATGGAGCTTTTAGCAGCTTCTAGCTTTAAATTTTTAACAAAAAACTCCTACTCAATAAAAAACCTTGTTCGGTTGAAGGAGCTTGAAGCTTTTAGGTTAGTAGCTTGAAGCTTTTGGTTGAACGCTCCTAGGGTATGTTTGGCATGGAGCTTCTAGCTTTAAGCTTTTAAGAAAAAGCTCATACTCAATAAAAAGCCTTGTTTGGTTGAAGGAGCTTGAATCTTTTAGGTTAGGAGCTTGAAGTTTTTGGTTGAACGCTCCTACTAGTAGCGTTTAGAAGGAGCTACAAGCTTTTAGGGAAAAAATGACTATTTTAACCTCTAAAGATAATGAGCTTTTTAGTTATGTTTTTTTAGTTATGTCCATTTTAGTAATTTTATACATTTTATTAAAGCTACAGCTACTCTGCCAAACACCTAAATATATCTAAAAAACTATAGCCACTAGCTACCAGGTACAGCCTTCAGCCACCAGCTAGCCACAAACTACTTTTGCCAAACATACCCATAGATCACACAATCTACGTACATGATTGCAAGACAAAAGCATGTATGTTCTAGGGGTTGAATAACAACAACACTCAAACTCTAAATTTATCGTCAATTATGATTTGCCTGCAATAATATGTTACATGAGTTTTTACTGTCACATCTACTCTAGCTTTCTTTGGACCATTGTTCCACTGTAGATCGGACGGTGCGTTAAGAAGACAAAAACCGAGCCCATCTATAACATCCATGTATATAAATGACATTCACATTCATCTAAACAGAAAATGGTACGATATGATCCAAATTCACAAGGATACAAAACGGCATACCGTTGGACATTTCCTAAATATGAACGAAAATCATTCCTCTTCTAAAAGACAAGATTCATAATTCCTGAGTTTTTTCCCAAATAGGTGTAGGTGGAAAACTTATTTACCAAAATGGGTGATTTGAAAAGTATTTACCAAAATAGGTGTTTTTTTTAAAAGTTAATTTTTCTCACTCTTAATTCTATTGGGTAAAAGAATTGCTATTACTAAATATGTTTACTCAATAAAATTTTAAGAAAAAAATGTGGATCGTAGATTCTATGTGAAATTTTTTCAATGTTTTTTTCTAATTCTTTATTTAACATATTATTTAGGTATCGTTTTACTTCCCTTCAAAATTATTTTATTGTAAACATTTTTGTTAAGTTACACGTATCTTTAAACTATTTTTTTAATTTTAGTACTTTACATAATAATAAAATAAAAAATATATATTATTTTAAGTTGAAAAAAACTGAATATGATATCCATTTCTTGAAAGCTAATATATTTGGAGTTTTTGCCCAAAAAGGTATTGATGGAAATTTTATTTATCAAAATGGATGATTAGAAAAATATTTACTAAAATGGGTGTTTAAAAAATAATTTTATGTAAAGTATTTAAAATATTCATGTTTTTTCAACTTCAAATATTCATGTTTTTTCAACTTCAAATAATATATATTTTTATTTTTTTATTATGTAAAGTACTAAAAATAAAAAAGTAGTTTAAAGATACGTGTATCATAAAAAATGTTTACAATAAAATATTTTTGAAGGAAACTAAAACAATACCTATTAAATAATATGTTAAATATCTACGATTCATATTTTTTTTTAAATTTACTACAATTTTTTCTTAAAATTTTATTGAGTAAACATATTTATTAATAGCAATTCTTTTACCCAATAAAATTAAGAGTGAGAAAAACTAACTTTTAAAAAAAAACACCCATTTTGGTAAATACTTTTCAAATCACCCATTTTGGTAAATAAGTTTTCCACCTACACCTATTTGGGAAAAAACTCCATAATTCCTTAACTTAGCCCTTTGAATATGAGAGCTTAGCTACTACTAATCATTAATTGACACCTTTGCATAACTTGGTTTTTATCTTATAAGTGTTTAAACCAACCATACTTTGCCTAATAAATCCAAATTTAACTTTTTTGAAGCATACTTTATTAAGAAAAAAATACTACTTAGCAGGTTCATGGTGGCGCCATCTTTATATATTAAGATCAAACAGAAATTAATTTATGAACTTATAATGCAACCTATATTTGTCTGTTCCAATCAAGTTCGGTTTAGTATGCAAGACTCTATAATCCTTTTTTGAACATGAAATGTAACTCATACTCTACCTTACATCAAAATTCTACACTATGCCCTCGCCCATGTTTTGAACCTGGGACCTCCCCTCTAGGTGGCATATGACTCGACCAAGTAGGCTAGCCTCACGTTGAAGACTCTATAATCCTAACATAACTATCTCAATCAAACAAACAATAATTAGAGTTGAATGACTAATAACGATTAATTGGAGTAAGCCTATTTTTAGATCTAATGTCGATTTTGAATAAACCTTAGGCTAAAGTGTGTGGGAACGGGGAAGGCGTCGGGGTGACATGGGCCTCGGCCCCGACAGGAAACAAACCCCCCACCCCATGTGATTTCGGTGAAATCGGGAACAACTCCCCGAGCTCCCCGACGAGGCGTTGTGTGTTATTGATGATGAGTTGGAAGGATGTGATTGGAGGGGAAGGGGGAGGGGAACACCATCTCCCTTGAAGGGATGGAGGAAGGTGATGTGAGGTGGAGGTGATGTGGCGAAGGGGGTGGTCGGGGAAGACACAACCACACCCGTTAGCCTTAGAGCTCGGTGGGGAAATCCTAGATATTTAAAATGTATATAGCACATTAAATCTAAAAACCTATCTATAATAGGAGTAATAAATGGGTTGTGTCACATGTAAGCCTCGTAAAAAAATAGGACGGGTCAGGTCACGAGTTAGAATGAGTTTGGGACTCAAAACAATTTTTTATTGGAAATGAGTTATGGTCAAGACGGCCATTTTAAAAAAGTACCAATTTGGTTTAGTTATACAAGTCCCGACCAAAATGGTTTGCCTTGAAACTGGTTGTTTTAGAAAGAAAGAGGCTTTAAAAAACTACAGTTCACCTAATATATTGCTTTTATAGCGGCCAGTGGTGGTGGTGGTGTCTCAGGTGGAGGCAGCGTCGGTGGCCATTGAGCAGGGGCGGAGCAGTTTGATGTTAGATGGTAGCGGTGATATGATGGTGGCAACAACTAGTAAGTGATGGAGACATCAAATAATGGTGGGTGATACTCACCCCATTTGGATCCAATTTATAATAAAAACTCAGTTTAACCCGTTATGTCATTTAAAGAGACCCAAATTCACTCGTTTAAAACTTTAGTACACCCTAAACGAAATCATATATAATTTTTTTGTTACCTAAATTAACTATTGTGTTGATGGATGGATCATGATTGTCGGCTCGGTTCAGCTTGTAAACGAGTATAAATGCACAGTCGCTCCGTAACATAATGAAATCGTGATTCTTGAATGCCCAGTCTTACCCTAGCTAAGTTCGGTAATCGTTTCGGTTTTATTTCTTTTAAGGCGGTTAGGGATTGGAAGGATTTGGAGAAGAGGATGAACGGGGTTAACATGGGAGGGAACAAGTTGAAGGTTAACGTAGCCCGGTTTGCGGTCGAAAATAATGGTCTCGATCGCGGGAAGGAGATGAATAGTCAGCCAGCGGGTCAAGGTGGCGGGTCTGCTCCACAAGTAATCTTGAGGTCCTTTGCTAACAGAGACGGTAGATCTTTCAGGGATGTGGTTTCACCAAATACGGCTGGCTCGGGTCAGTCAGGGATGGAGAATTCGGCTGGCATCGGTAAGTTGGAGAAAATGGTGGAGGTCAAGAATGAGGTTTCAGGTCTGGAAGCTTTATACCGGAAGGCCGTTGTCGGGAGAACTGTTGACTTGGATACTCTTATCTTCTTTGATCGTCTACTAAGAATTGGCAAGGTTAGTTTTGCGAAAATTCAATATTTGGGTGGTTTGTCAATCCTTGTGTCATTTGTTAGCATGGAAGAGGCTGAATCCTTTTTGAATAATAAAGATTTATGGGGGCCGTGGTTTACAAAATTAGATTTGTGGGAAGGACAAATATTAGCCGTGGAAAGAATGGCGTGTGTCACACCCCGATATTTCCACGTATTACCGGTGGGCCCGGTGGGGGAGTATCGTGACGTAGTTGATATCGTTATAGTCAAACAACACAATATTTAAATGCACAACGGAAGTAAAAGATAGATTTATATTAATCGAATAAAGTTGTGATATCAAGTATCACAAATATTCGAAACATATCCACAGGCGGATCAGATAAGAAAAATATAGTTCAACAGACTGAATGCATCCAAGCTTGCGAGACTCTTATTGATGCTAAGGAGAAAGCCAGCCTATTTCGAGTAGTACCCGCACTTAACCTTTTTGGAAAAATACGTCAGTTTACACTGGTAAATACAATTAACCGACTCATTTGAAAAGGCTTAACAAAATTGATTTGAATGCACGTGGCACAAACATTTTATAACTTGGGATAATTATTTAAATATAAACTTGTAAAAGAATTACATGTTCGTTATGCGTTCAGTAGCCCGGGTCGTGCCGGGTTAAAGATTAATAGACACACCACATTATTTATTTATGCACTGACGGGTGTACGCCTACACCCCGCGCTCAGGTCGTGGCCATTTCGTAAAATGATGCCAGGGATATCCGGGACATGGTCATTAAACCCCTAAAGGCGATAAACAAACAAAACAATATTTTAAACGGGTCATTTCGATAATACTTAACCACCAAACGATTAAGGTCGAATGCCCGACCAAGCGGTATTTTATATACCGTATCCCAAGCCCGTATAAGGGAAAATAAGTTAAAAGTATTTACCTTTGCAAGTATAATTCACAAACAGCCAATGCAAGTAGCTTTTACCGGGTCTCCTATTCTGGAACGAAGGTTTATAATAGCCTATTAGAATCCTAACGGGTCTTTAATTAAGCTTAAACTTAGACCGGTTAGTTTTAAAGGAAGATACGGTTCGAACGCATGATTAAGCGAAGACCGGAATAGAATGTGATTTAGACCCGAAAAGTTTGAAGACTTGTATAATATGGGTAAACTAAACACATTCTGGATTTTGAGATAAAAACGATAATGTTTGACCCGTTTCGGCTAATTTATGCAAACTAGTTACATAAACCGAACCGAACGCGAATAACGCATAACGGGTAACCGAATAGGTCAAGAACAGGTTTCCTAAGTTAACATGCTTCAAATATGTTGTGATATCAGTACGATACCTTCCATTATGCCCAAAACGAGTTTAATCACTAATTAAGCCCCGTAGGGGTATTTTGGTCATTTTAAAGATTATAAAAGAGATTAAATTTGCTTCTGAGATTCGGGTCTGAAATAATCAGTAAAGTAACTTAATTTAATAGGTTACATCAGTTGGTGCTAAGTCTTATATGACAAAATGGTTTTAAACCCTTACTATGTGTTTAATACGCTTAAAAAGTCGTTTTAAGCGATTTCCGGGTTATACAGGAAATCTGAGTTTTCTAATCAGGTTATAAAGTTCAAAATACTTCGTTTAACATATATGATCAGTAGCCAAAGGTTTGATGCCTAAATGTTATGTAGAACTCATTTTATGACGAAAAGGGTATAATTGGTATTAACCGAATCAAAGCAATAACCTTGTTTATGATCTGTTTAAAAATAATTAAAAATCTTCAAAAATCCTAAAATATTATATTACATCCATGGGAAAAAGGTTTGGTGTCAAAAATCGGGTTTAGATAGGCTTTACGCTAATGACGCCGTTTAATTAATAAAAAGCGTTCTAATTACGCCATTGAGCATAACTCCTAATCTAGACCTCTAACTGACGTGAAATTTTAGGGACATGTTTATAATTCAGTAGAAAAGATCATTGTCCTCTTACATTTCCAAAATCCTCGTTTTAAGGTTAGATGGGCATTATGGTCAACATTAAGCATTTAACGGAAACGTGTAAACAAATCGGACAAACGACGAATCAAGTACAGAGGGTTATACTATCAAGTAACCCGGTCCTAAAGAAGCTCTAAGGCATTTCTAAACTCATCTAAATTGGGTCAGAACTGAAGTCAAAGCAAAAGTCAAGGTTTTGCGACTTTCGGTTCCGAACCAGTCCTAAACTGAAAATTGTCGGATCAAACATGTTTAGACATGTTATTACATTAATTACTAAGTTATAAGAGTGATAAAACAGGTTGCAAAGCTTCTACATTGTTAATTATGTTTTAATTCGCAAATTAAGTTTCTGTTGACTTTTTATAATCATCTTTGACCCGACAAACGACCTAGTTAGGACGGGAATCAGAGGGTGCCCTTTTAAGGGTTCATTGCCCACATAAATACCAACTTATAACTACTTCTACATTGACTAATCGCTGGACCATTAGCGATTAATCATTAAGTCAAACCGTAATTACGACGGTTTGACTTTTAAGCTAAAAACTAAGTAAATTATGATTAAGGAAGGTTAAGGACACTTACCGAAGGCCTAATTACGACCAGAGATGGTTGGGGACTGATCTTATGCTCCAGGAAGTTCCACAAATGCAGATGGAATGCATGATCAAAAAGTTGTAACATGAGGGACCTTATATAGTGAGTTTGATCTCACTAGATCATGCCAAGCAAGCCTAGAATTGGTCCAAGATGTATACAAGTGCCCTCCTAAGCCTATAAACCAGTTTAGGCAGCCCATGGTATGCAAAACAAGGCATCTAAGTCGGTTAAAATGGCAGAACAGACACCTGTCGGTGCTTTCTGTTTTTCTGATGCTGGGCATGCCTTACGGACCGTAAGACTAAGTCTTTGCGGTCCGTAAGACTTCACCAGAAGGCAACAATTTTTAACCTTTCAAGCTTCGAAAAGGCAACATAGGTATTACGAATTTGGGCCATGAATTATCAGTATGGGCCACATGAACAGGTCCTGAACAGTTTAGACCACCTTTCCATGTTGTATAATTGTCTTGGATTTTATCGAAAGGGTCACGAATAAAGATTTATCGTGCACATCCTCATAGGATTCCATTCTTGCAGTTCGAATCAATTATTACTAGTAATTACCGGATTTGAATGTACATCAGATGTTTATGATATAGATTAGGGTCTTGGGATTTATAACTAGGTCGTTCAGAGGTATAATTTAACATGTCGACACTTTTAAATCCTGTCATACATCTTTTAATTCGATCCGGGTTTCTGAGACGTTTATCTACCATGACACGTGTCTGTATTTTATTGGACATGAAATTTCGAGGTGTTACATCCTCACCCCCTTAAAAGAAATCTCGACCTCGAGATTTACTAAAATAAATGAGGGTATTTCTCCTTCATTGTGGACTCAACCTCCCACGTGTACTCGGGACCTCTACGGGCATCCCACTTAACCTTTACAATAGGTACATGCTTCCTTCGAAGCTTCTTTACCTGTCGATCTTCAATCGACAAAGGTTTTTCCACAAATTTCAAGCTCTCATCTATGCGCACATCTGTATGTGGTATAACTAGCGATTCATCTGCAAGACACTTCTTCAGATTGCAGATGTGGAATACATTGTGAATACCACTGAGCTCTTCAGGTAAGTTTAACTTATAGGCAACTGATCCGACACATTCGATGATCTCGAATGGTCCTATGTACCTTGGGCCTAACTTACCTTTCTTACCAAATCGCATCACTCCCTTCCAGGGTGATACTTTAAGCAACACTTTGTCACCTACCTCGAATTTCCGAGGTTTACGTTTTAAATCTGCGTAGCTTTTCTGCCTATCTCTGGCAGCTTTCAGGCGGTCACGAATCTGGACAATCTTGTCTGTCGTTTCAAAGACTATTTCAAGTCCTGATAGTTGGACATCTCCAACTTCCGCCCAACAAACGGGTGTTCTACACTTTCTTCCATACAAGGCCTCGAAAGGCGTAGCCTTAATGCTGGTATGATAGCTATTGTTATACGAGAACTCGATTAATGGCAGGTGGTTATCCCAACTACCACCTAAGTCAATCACACATGCTCGAAGCATGTCTTCCAAAGTTTGGATCGTACGCTCACTCTACATGTCACGGCCCCCGACCCGGTTTGACCCGTTTCAGGAGCCGCGTGACAGAAATCCCGTGGTATTTAATTAACAGCGGAAGTTTTCATCAGGATCTTTTAAAAACTGAAATATTTCCCGATTATTTTATTTCACAACTCGGGATAAAACCCCGGTAATTTACAATCATAAGATTTCATGGAGAAATCTTTTATTTTACAAAACATGTTTCTTTATTTTATATTGAGCCACTTCCTTAAGCTTGTAGTGCTTCGCGGCACTTTTCCTGGATCACAACAGATCACCTGAAACATGTTTGAAAAAGGTTTTGTCAGCGGGAAATACTGAGTGAATCATTCTTTTTAGTAAAACGACCCGTTTGTTATAATTTACAGTATTAAGAGCGATTACAATGTTTCTGATATCAAACCAACTACCCACGGTATTTGTCACTCGACCGGATCTATGACTATGGTCATATCCCCCATTGGCTGCCCCAATGGTGACGATTATCAAGTAATGTATACAAAACCCCACATACCGGCTGTAATTTGGTGATTACAAAGACTTAATCCCTGTAATTATAACTTTGAAAATAAACATGCTTTTGAAAGTAATTTGATAAAAAGAGAATGACTCACATTGCAGATTTAATTGAGCAGAGCCTAGCCTACTGATTAGCCTTTTAACGTAAATTAATAATAGGCACACAATTCGGTTAGTAACTTAATACAGCATTTACGATAACTCACGAGATTAAACCCTCACATTGAATGACAAAGTGCGATACTTAAACATCCATCGAATTAACGACGAATGACAAAGCATGAACCCTAATGTGGGCAGCACTTAAACATCCATTGGATAGTTTAATCGATCGGACATTGAATCGTAGCAGCGATCGAGTTATTACCCTGTATTGCGGCGGCGATTAGTGATCCGTGTGTGTTGTGATAATAAACAGAACGTAACTCAGTGTGTATTTCAACTTTTTACGTCGTTTCAGTGTCAGAAATCAAGTCCCAATGTCTGCTATTTATACACAAAATTGACCACCGCTTGCGCACCGTAAGCCTTATCCCTTACGGTGCGCAAGGGACACCTTTTCACTATAGGTGAGCCACGTCCTAGACTAGCCTTGTTGACTTGATGGTTTCGTAAAATTCATTTTTGACAGCAATTTATTTAGATAATCGTAACTGGGGTTTTACCCCCCCTGAGTTTTAGGGGCCCTGATCCTGATTCTGATTGTTCTGAAAATTTTAGGGTTTGTGCAGAATCACTTGGGTGTCTCAATTAGGGTTTCCTATTGGATAAAATAATAAAATAAATAGGACTTTTTAATGAGAGTTGTTACACTGCCCGTCCGTCTGAGGGTGGTAAGCCGTACTGAAATTTAAACGCGTGCCCAGAGATTGTTGGAAACTTTTCCAAAAGTGTGATGTGTATCTAGTATCTCTGTCAGAGATAATAGACACTGGTACACCATGCAAAGATACAATCTTGTCTACGTACAATTGGGCTAACATGTCGGAGCTATAGGTCTCCTTAATGGGTAGGAAATGTGCTGACTTAG
Source organism: Helianthus tuberosus (assembly GCA_030545235.1). Lineage (NCBI taxonomy): Eukaryota > Viridiplantae > Streptophyta > Magnoliopsida > Asterales > Asteraceae > Helianthus > Helianthus tuberosus. Next base: position 72,279,096 of record CM060417.1, on the reverse strand, counting down.
TCAATCTGTCAACTATCACCCATATAGTATCGTTTCCTTTCCTTGTCCTTGGCAACTTGGTGATGAAATCCATTGTCACCATTTCCCACTTCCATGTGGGAAGTTCAGGCTGTTGTAGCAAACCTGACGGCTTCTGATGTTCAGCTTTGACTTGCGCACACGTCAAACATTTAGCTATATAGGTAGCTATAGACTTCTTCAAGCCTATCCACCAAAAATTTGCCTTCAGATCCTGGTACATCTTATCAGCTCCAGGATGAACGGAATATTTAGAACTGTGGGCTTCCTGGAGGATAACATCTCCAAGTCCTCCATAAACTGGAACCCATATTCGTCCATTTAACCTTAGGATTCCGTCCTTGTCATGAGATAACTGCTCTTCGGTTACTCCCAGCTTTTCCGCATGATAGTTAGCTTCCAACATAGCTTCCTTCTGTGCAGCTAACAACCTTTCGTTCAAACTATTCTTTATTTCAATGCTCTTGGCATTGATTCTGATAGGTTTCACTCTTCCCTTTCGACTCAAGGCATCGGAGACTACATTCGCCTTGCCAGGATGGTATCTTATCTCACAATCATAATCATTCAAAGTTTCCATCCAACGTCGCTGCCTCATGTTCAAGTCCTTCTGATTGAACAGATGTTGAAAGCTCTTGTGATCAGAATAGATCACACACTTGGTTCCATACAAATAATGCCTCCAAAGTTTTAGTGCAAATACAACGGCACCTAACTCCAGGTCATGGGTGGTGTAGTTCTTTTCGTGCACCTTTAACTGTCGAGAAGCATAGGCAATAACCTTGCCTTTCTGCATAAGCACACACCCCATACCGGTGTGTGATGCATCACAGTACACTACGAATTCTTCAATCCCTTCAGGCAATGTCAACACTGGTGCACTGCTTAGCTTCTGTTTAAGGATATCAAAGGATTCTTGTTGCTTCGGTCCCCAGTCAAACTTAATCTTCTTCCTAGTCAAAGAAGTTAGGGGTGCAGCAATCCTTGAGAAATTTTCAATAAAACGCCTGTAATATCCTGCCAACCCCAAGAAACTGCGAATCTCTGTGGGCGTCTTCGGCTCTTGCCAATTCATGACAGCTTCAACCTTAGCGGGATCTACCTGGATTCCGCGTTCACTAACCACATGTCCAAGAAATTGGACTTCACGAAGCCAAAATTCACACTTAGAGAATTTGGCGTAGAGCTTTTCTCGATGAAGCAGTTTTAGAATGCAATGGAGGTGCTTCTCATGGTCAGCTTGGTTCTTCGAGTAGATGAGGATGTCGTCAATGAAGACGATGACAAATTTATCCAAGTAGGGCTTGCAGACGCGATTCATGAGATCCATGAATGCGGCAGGTGCATTAGTGAGCCCAAAAGGCATCACTAGGAACTCGTAATGACCATAACGAGTCCTAAATGCAGTTTTGTGTACGTCTTCATCTCTAACCTTCAGTTGATGATAGCCTGATCTTAAGTCAATCTTAGAGAAGTAACTTGCCCCTTGAAGTTGATCGAACAGATCGTCGATCCTGGGCAATGGATACCTATTCTTGATAGTGACCTTATTAAGCTCACGATAGTCGATGCACAGGCGCATCGAACCATCCCTCTTCTTCACAAAGAGAATTGGTGCTCCCCAAGGAGATGAACTAGGTCTAATGAAACCTTTGGCTAGCAATTCATCTAGTTGTGTTCTCAATTCTTTCATCTCTGTTGGTGCCAACCTATAAGGTGCCCTTGCTACTGCTGCTGCTCCAGGGATGATGTCAATTCTGAATTCTACTTGCCTATCTGGTGGTAAACCAGCTAGTTCTTCAGGGAAAACATCGGGATATTCAGAAAAGACGGGGATACCCTCAATCTTAGGCTTCGGCTCATCAATAGTCACTTGTGCCATGTAGATGACACAACCCTTCTTCAAATACCTAGAGGCCTTGAGCATAGACACTTGCTCAGGCAGTCCATACTGGGTATCTCCCTGAATGGTAAGTGATTCACCAGACGGAGTCTTGATCACCACTTGCTTCTTATTGCAGACAATCTGGGCCTGGTTATGAGATAACCAGTCCATGCCTAAAACAATGTCGAAACCGGCTAACTTCAAAGGAAGTAGGGACAAAGGAAAATAGTGGTTCTTAATAGATATGAAACATCCATCTAATACAGTCGATGCGGTTTCTATGGTTCCATCTACTAATTCAACCTCATATTTCACACTTAGGGTTTTAACAGGTAAGTTCAGCAATTTACAAAACTTATTATCTACGAATGATTTATCAGCGCCTGAATCAAAAAGTACTCTTGAATAGACATCATTTATGAGGAAGGTACCTGTGATCACATTATCATCCTGGACGGCTTCCCTTGCATCCATCCGGAAGACCCTTACATTGGTCTTTCTCCCATCCTCAGTCTTCTTTGCAAGTCTTGGGCAGTTGGACTTGATATGCCCTTTTTCATTGCAGCTATAGCACGTAGCATCCTTTAACTTTTTGCAATCCAAGGTCTTGTGTTCCTTGGACTTGCATATCCCACATGCAAAAGTCCTGGACTGTGTCTGCGAGTTCGATTCATATCTGCACTTCCCGAAGTGCTGCTTCTTGCAGATCTTACATTGGGGTTTATCACCCGACTGATGACCATCTTTCTTAGATCCAGAATTCTTTCTGTGGTCATTGTTTCCCTTATGTTTCTTATCCGATCGCCGTGAGTTATCATCCTCACGTTTCCTTTTCTCAGCATCCGTGTTCCTCAGCGATCTCTGCCTGACCGCATCCAGTGTGAGGGACAAGGATATATCAGCTACAGACCTGAATGTAGCTGGCCGAGAGGCTTTTACACTTGCCTTAATCTCTGGGGCTAAACCCCCGATGAATCGAGCTATCCTCTTGGGTTCCGGCGTCACAAGGTATGGAACCAACCTAGATAGGGTATTGAAACTTGTAAGGTAGGCCTGACAGTCTAGGTTTTTCATAACCAGTGACAAGAAATCAGCTTCAATCTTCTCAACCTCATGCTGAGGGCAGTAGTTCTCCTTGATCAACGACATAAACTGTTCCCAAGTCATATTGTACAATGGGATTTTCCCTGTAGCTTGGATCAAAGACCTCCACCAAGCTAATGCCTCACCTTTGAATGACTGAGACACGAATTTCACCACATCCTTAGCAGAGCAACCACTGATATCCACCACAGTATCCATCTCATCCAACCATGTCATGCAGTCTACTGCTCCTTTTCCCCAGTGAAATCCCTGGGTTTGCATGAAACAAAATACTTATAGGAGTAAACCTTATCACGGGGTTCTTGATTCAGTACGACTCTTTGGGATGGAACACTCCTTTGGTTTGATGAGTGATGGGAATTACTGTTGTGAGCAGTGTGAGTTTTAGAGGGTGGTTTAGAGTGTGGTGCAGATTGGGTCCTTACATGGGTACCACTGGATTCATGGAACTGTCTATCCAAAGCTCGATTAATGGCATTGTCTATCATTGCCTGCAGTTCTGCACCTGCTACGCTCACTCGAGTATTATCATGATTTTCCCTTGGGTGACTGTTGATCTCATCCGAGTCAGCCATGTAGTTTGAACTGTTACATAAGATATTGACAATAATTTATTTGGGAGTTTATTATGGAATTGTCTTTTATGGCAATTCATTAACCATGGTAAACATAGACCATATTGGGTTAATTTGTTAATCATATTTATTTAGGACTTTTATTATAATATATCCTAATTATAAAACAATAACAGTTCTTTTAGTGGCACAAAAGGCCTGGTCACAGGGACATTCTAAATCATAAGCCATGATTTCAGAGAATCAAGGCATTAAGGTTTGAACATAGTTCATTACCTTTTTCTGACAGGGAGTTGTAGACTACCACTGTTTTTAGTCTCAGAGGACGTTAATTATAGCCTGTGGGCACTTCACCCTTAAAGGATGATAATTTTTTATAAGGAAAATTGGAGTAATCCAATTATAAGAATGACGTGTGTGATTTTAACGAATCACGTCTGCCAGGAGTGTTAACATGTTTTTCAGATGTTAACAGGGATTTGAATCTTTTTAACGGGTCTTTCCATCTTGGCCAAGTCTTATAATGACTGCAGGCTAGGTTATACCTTTAAGATTCTTAGTTAATATTTAAATAGGCGGATTATTTCAAGAGGAATGATTGCAATTTATTTATTCCATGTAAAATATATTTATAAATATAATAGCAAAAATGAATTTTATAAACTTAACGTTCCATTTAAACATTAAAGGAGTACACATTGCCCTAAACGGGACTTTTAACAGAACAACTTGCCCACGCAGGAGCTAAACTGAAATCCACGCAGGGACTAATTACTAAAATAGATGTCCACACAGGGACTAGAAAGACAAGCCCACGCAGGGACTAAGTACATACATAAATGTCCACGCAGGGACTTGATTTAAATAAGGAAATACAATAATACATACAGGGATTTAGTGATCCCTTTTCTTCTTTCCTTTCAGTAAGCTTGCTAGGCCCTTGAGGAATCCCCGGTTGTTCCTACGTTCTTCTTGAAAGTCATGTTCCACCCTGCTTAGTCTTTGGAGGATTTCATCCTGTTCCGGTGGGGAAAACCGGGGCGGCTGTGGCTGGTGCTGCAACGGGGGTTGAGCAGGTACTTGATATCCATGAGTTGGATATCCAACTCCCCAGGGGGCGCCATATGGCCCTTCTGGGTGGAGGGCATTGTAATTTGCTGCTACAAGATATGGGTCGGCCTCGGCATAGTTGTAATTTGTGTGTGCCGGCTGCTCAAATGGATTGTACCTCGTTGAACCTGTGTATGTAGGAATTGGGTTTCCCATTCCCGGTGGTGGTGGCGCGATAGGTGCAGAATTCACCTCTGTAACTGGATTTGAAGGCCCGCCCATTTGTGGGTCTTCATGCAGTGGCGGATAGTGACTGCCACTTGAGTGATGGGGGGTGCTAAATTGAAAATCCCCTCCTCGCGCGGATATTCGTGCGCCTGTTCTCCTACGCCTTGGTGGTTTTGGAGGTGCTTGATGAACTGGCGGCGGTGGTGGCGGTGGTGTAACTGCCACGAAACGTGAATCCTCGGAGGGATCCTGCTGCTGCTGCTGAGGGTTATGAGGGGGAGTAAAATACCACTCATATTGGTTAAACCTCGCTTGATAACTGTCTGGTCCACGGTAGGGTGATCCGTGGAAGGATGAACCATCAGAGACCTCAATATGGTGTGTGGGGGTTCCGGTCGGTGGTTCCGTATGGTCGGTGTCCTCATCCATATCCATGGCGTGATCGCCGGAAAAGTGATCCTCCGATCCCAATGGGTTAAAACCCACTGGTTCTTGAATGTAGTTTTCCGGGTTAAACTGGCCCTGAAAGACAGGAGTGGGGTCGCCAAAGGAATGGTGCGAAAGGGACCGCTGGAGAGGTATATATGAAGGTTGTGGGTCGTTGGGCTCACTTTCGGACTGAGGTCCCAAGGAGTGACGATAAGGAGGCGTTGAGCTATGTGAGATAGATCGTCTAGCGGGCTCCACATAGGTCCTCCAGATTCCTTGAGGATCAGCACTCATAGTACTGGAAGGGGTTCACCGGTGAAAAGGTCCGGCTTCGTGATCGTTGGGGGCGTTGATTGGCCCCTTTCCTCTTCCTCCTCTTCGGAATCTAGGTGGCATTTTTCCTGTCAAAACAAATAAAGATACAACAAAGAAATATAAAGGACGAAGTTAGAATTAAAAACAAATTGGATTATTCCTACGTTCTTTGTCTAGACTCAGAAATTTAGGAATGTGCAATTGTGTCATTGAGATTAAACACAAAAGGCTAGTGTTTAATTCACTCAATGTTGTCTCTGATACCAACCTGTCACACCCCGATATTTCCACGTATTACCGGTGGGGGAGTATCGTGACGTAGTTGATATCGTTATAGTCAAACAACACAATATTTAAATGCACAGCGGAAGCAAAAGATAGATTTATATTAATCGAATAAAGTTGTAATATCAAGTATCACAAATATTCGAAACATATCCACAGGCGGATCAGATAAGAAAAATATAGTTCAACAGACAGAAATGCATCCAAGCTTGCGAGACTCTTATTGATGCTAAGGAGAAAGCCAGCCTATTTAGAGTAGTACCTGCACTTAACCTTTTTGGGAAAATACGTCAGTTTACACTGGTAAATACAATTAACCGACTCATTTGAAAAGGTTTAATAAAATTGATTTGAATGCACGTGACACAAACATTTTATAACTTGGGATAATTATTTAAATATAAACTTGTAAAAGAATTACATGTTCGTTATGCGTTCAGTAGCCCGGGTCGTGCCGGGTTAAAGATTAATAGACACACCACATTATTTATTTATGCACTGACGGGTGTATGCCTACACCCCGACATCAGGTCGTGGCCATTTCGTAAAATGATGCCAGGGATATCCGGGACATGGTCATTAAACCCCTAAATGCGATAAACAAACAAAACAATATTTTAAACGGGTCATTTCGATAATACTTAACCACCAAACGATTAAGGTCGAATGCCCGACCAAGCGGTATTTTATATACCGTACCCCAAGCCCGTATAAGGGAAAATAAGTTAAAAGTATTTACCTTTGCAAGTATAATTCACAAACAGCCAATGCAAGTAGCTTTTACCGGGTCTCCTATTTTGGAACGAAGGTTTATAATAGCCTATTAGAATCCTAACGGGTCTTTAATTAAGCTTAAACTTAGACCGGTTAGTTTTAAAGGAAGATACGGTTCGAACGCATGATTAAGTGAAGACCGGAATAGAATGTGATTTAGACCCGACAAGTTTGAAGACTTGTATAATATGGGTAAACTAGACACATTCTGGATTTTGAGATAAAAACGATAATGTTTGACCCGTTTCGGCTAATTTATGCAAACTAGTTACATAAACCGAACCGAACGCGAATAACGCATAACGGGTAACCGAATAGGTCACGAACAGGTTTCCTAAGTTAATATGCTTCAAATATGTTGTGATATCAGTAGGATACCTTCTATTATGCCCAAAACGAGTTTAATCACTAATTAAGCCCCGTATGGGTATTTTGATCATTTTAAAGATTATAAAAGAGATTAAATTTGCTTCTGAGATTCGGGTCTGAAATAATCAGTAAAGTAACTTAATTTAATAGGTTACATTAGTTGGTGCTAAGTCTTATATGACAAAATGGTTTTAAACCCTTACTATGTGTTTAATACGCTTAAAAAGCCGTTTTAAGCGATTTCCGGGTTATACAGGAAATCTGAGTTTTCTAATCAGGTTATAAAGTTCAAAATACTTCGTTTAACATATATGATCAGTAGCCAAAGGTTTGATGCCTAAATGTTATGTAGAACTCATTTTATGACGAAAAGGGTATAATCGGTATTAACCGAATCAAAGCAACAACCTTGGTTATGATCAGTTTAAAAATAATTAAAAATCTTCAAAAATCCTAAAATATTATATTACATCAGTGGGTAAAAGGTTTGGTGTCAAAAATCGGGTTTAGATATTTGATGTGTGTAAAATGCAACATATAAATTACATCAAATGAGGCATAAAACAAACCCTTTTTAAGTACTAATGTTGGAAAAAGAGTGTTTTTGTCTTCCTTTTGTATTTTCAGGATTAAATGAGCTCAAATTCACAAAAGAAGCAAAAAGACAGCTAAATCCAACATAAATACAAGAAAAGGAACATAAGTGGACTGCCCGACCCCTCAACGGCATCTTCCCAAGCAAAATAGAGAAGGCAGAAGACTGAACACGCCCCGTGCTCAGCCAGCACGGGGCCGTGCCCAAGAAGCAGCAGAAAAGACAAACCTATAGAAGCTTCTATTGCCCACCACGGGGCCGTGTCCAGTGAACACGGGGGCGTGGCGAAAGTACAGCAGGCGCATTAATTGTAATTGCGAATTACAATTAATGAAGAGAGAGAGTGTCAGACAGGCACGGGGGCGTGTCCAGCGGACACGGGGCCGTGCCCAGCCTTCTGTTCAGCCTATAAATAGGAGTGCTTGGTTTCATTTCAACTCATCCCTTGGCACACCACCTCTCTCACACTTCACCCACCACCCACCACCACCATAACACCATCATCCACCACCATCATCCATTGTCCATCGTAGAGTGTGTGAGTCGTCTCGGGATCCAAGATTGATCGTAAGAGTTCTTGACAATCAAGGCCATGTTTGCCTAAGTCTCTTACATCACTTGGTGAAGACAAAGTGTCTAGTATAATACTTTTTATTTCTAATCTTTTGCACTTTTTATTTGGTTTTGTATTAATGACTTTAATAACTAGTTACTTATGTTGAAGGTGATCTTTCCTTATCGTTTGTCCGTGGTGTCTTGGCATTATTTTACGGTCTATATAAAATAAAAGATTTTCACCATTCATATCTCCACGGTCTATATGGAGGTATGTTGGCTACCTGGTCGGGGGTTAAGGGAACGGTTTGGTAAAGGTCTTGCCATTGTTCAGCGTTTAGAGGTCCTGCAATGGACCTGGGTCAAATTTAGTAGGACCTCCTTCAATGCTTCACGGTATTGGATGGCGGGGGTCCAAACTCTTTGATCCCCTCATAAGTTAACTACTATTAATACTATAACCCGGCTATTTAGGACTGTATCCCTGCTGACTCAGACTACTTAGTCGAGGGTAACGTCACCGCCAAAAGCGGGGCCTACCATAATTTGCATTAATAACTTAATTCATTATCTTCCAATAATCCACCCTTTTAGGATTGTATCCTTGCTGACTCAAACTACTGGGGTGAGGGTAACGTCACCTTCAAAAGAGGGGCCTACTACAATAACTAAGATAATCTCTTAATTATGTGCAAAAGTGCGGAAATAATCAAAGGTTATACTAGATACGAGTCGGAACCAAGTGATTCATCTTGTCTATCTGTTTTTTCTTTTATTTTACTTTTCAGCATTTTAGTTAGTTTTATTTTTCTTAGTTTAAAACATTTTTCTAAACCTTTTATTTTGATTAGACGTTGAGGATAAACCGGTACTAAAAGCTCTTGTGTCCTTGGACGACCTCGGTATCTTACCAACGCTATACTACGCTCACGATGGGTGCACTTGCCCATATGTGTGTTTAGTGTTAGTAAAATATCGTGTTTTATAAATTTAAAACTTGGCTAAAATAAGTGTTAAAGGGGCTTAAAATATACACCTAATATATACGACATTTCACACGCATCAAGTTTTTGGCGCCGCTGCCGGGGACACAAGGATTTTAGGAAAGCTTAAAATCGACGGCCTAATCAGTTTTTCAAAACCTTTTCAAAACGGGCCCACATTTTTCTGCATTTTAGTTTAGTTTTGCATTTACAGTAGGTTGAACACGGGCCGCGCTCACTGAACACGGGGCCGTGCTGCATATTTTTCATAAAACACCCAGTAACAGTAACTTGAACACGGGCCGTGCTCACTGAACACGCCCCGTGCTCAACGAAATCAGTAAATTTAATTAAAACGCCCAGATACAGATTCTGAACACGGGGCCGTGTCCACTGAACACGGGGCCGTGTCCAGCCTCTGTTTCCGTTTTTATTTTTGTTTTCTGATCTCGAGACTTGGTTGTGGTCTGCTGAGTGATTCTTATAGATCAATACTCAGGAGGTTACAACTACACCTATGAGGAGGATGATTATAGGGGTAACAATTGCACTAATTGTCGTAACGCACGCTCGGTTCAAAATAGTCACTCATATCAACCATCCAATTCATACACCTACTATGAGGAACCCAGGTACGAGCCATCAACTTCATACACATCATATGAAGACCAAAGGTATGAACCTCCTCCCTCATACTCATATTTCGATGAACCAAGGTATGAGCCTTCATACTCATACTTTGAGGAACCAAGATATGAGCCACCACCTTCGTATGCTTATTATGAGGAACCATGGCGTGAACAACCCACCTCATATGAGTATTATGAAGAACAAAATTACGACCCTTATCCATCATATGCTTACAATGAAGAACAATGGTGTGAACCATCTACTTCATATGGGTATTATGAGGAACAAAGGGTCGAACAACCGGATTCAAGCTTAGAAAATCCCGATTCTTTTTCTATAACCGAAGTAACCGATAGGATATTAGAACACATAAGAGTTATCGATCGCTGTATAAGAGAATCTCACGCAAGGGAAGAGGAGTCCCGAGCAAGAGAAGAATTAAAAAATGAAGAGATAACTGAAAATGTAAAAATGGAAGAACAAATAAGTGAAAAACCGACACATGAGTTAAACAACGAAAAAGGTGAGTCCGATAACGTTAAAATTCAAGAAGAGTCTAATTTTGAAGAAATTAATCTCTTGTCACCTTCTTTCGAAAATCATTGTTTAGTTCCCACTCATGCTAAGTTTTTAAAAGAGTTAAACACTAACACTAAAATTGACGAAACGGTAAGTGTTAAGTTAACTAATGATCAAACCTCACTAATAAAAGAAGACCCATTTGAAATTAACATTACACCGGTTCCATGTTTCTTTCAAAATTCGTTTATTAGTAATGTCACAATCGATAAAGATCTTTGTGTTAACATAATGCCTAGCTACATTTTCGAAAAATTAAGTATTAGTGATTTTTCTCCACTTCAAATACCCATTTTTCTATCCAATCGGAAAGTAATAAAATCAACCGGTATAGTTGAGGATGTCTTGGTTCAAACAAATCAGATGGTAATCCCGACCGACTTTGTCATCCTCGATGACGCTCCTCTAGTGTTGGGACGACCATTTGTAAAAACTCACGAAGCTTTGAAAAACCGGAAGTTCAACAATCTACCTCTTCAATTAGGGGCATTTAAAAAGAGTGTCGATCTTAAGCGATCAATGAAATATCCATTCGGCAATGACGACCCCCTAATTGAAGATGAGCCAGAACCACCTGATAAAGTGGGTCTAGCCAAGGACCCTTATAAACGTGGCGCACCACGGAGGCATTCCGCGGAACTATCCGTAGTTTTAGTTTAGATTAACTTTTACGTTTTCTAGTTTAGTTTTTTTTTTTCAGGAATAAAACACACTCGGGATGATGAAGGATGATAAGGGAAGCTTGAACCAACACCCCATGCACAAAAACAGAGCCTCCCGACAATTTTTCTTCATTACAGCAAGTTCAGCACGGGGCCGTGCTCACCCCAACACGCCCCGTGCCCAAGGTTCTGTAGAAAATGCCCAGTTCAGGTACCTGGACACGGGGCCGTGCTCGCTGGACACGCCCCCGTGCCCAGCCTTCTGTTTACTTTTGGTACTGGCAGTCTGGACACTGGGCCGTGCTCAGCCAACACCACCCCATGTTCAGCTACCCAGTACCACAAAATCTTGTTTTTAACCCACTTTTACACATTTTAATCAACCGAAAAACTTATTTTTGGGACACATTGAGGACAATGTGTAATTTAAGTGTGGGGGGGGGGGGGGGGATGCTAAAACCTTGAATCTTGCAAGTCCTAATTACAAGCCTTACACAAAACTCTATTGGAACCGCTAATCACCCCAAATTTTTTTCAAAAATTTTCATTTTTTTACTTGTCTAGGTTTAACTCGGGAAATTCAAGTTCTAAAAAGGTTATATTTTTACGAATTTACAACCGATAGCGTCGTGATAAAAAGAAACAACATAAGAAAATTATGAGAAGGCATGACAAGCTTAGTTAAAATTTGATTATATATACTTGGTCACATAAAAACCCATTCCCACAAAAGTGAGTTTTGAGCCTTTATTGAGCATACACTTACATATCATTTGACTAAATGCTCATTTTTCGTTTCTTGTGTGAATAGCCGCTTGGTTCTTACGACTCTAGAACTTGCCATGACGATACATTCCCGGTCCTTACCAACTTAAACCCGAGTAAGTAAAAGATGGATGCATTAGGACTAACCCTTTTTATTTCTACACCATTATTTTTCTTTTTTTTTCTTACCACCTACCCAAAATCCCCCTAGTTAGCCCCTTTGAGCCTAAACCTTTTCATTTCATAACCCAAACCAAACACCCTTTTACCCACCAAAACCTTTTCCATTTTTAACCTTTTGTTTTAGTAACTAGCTCGGTTTCTCATATGACTTTCACAAAAAAAAAAAAAAATATTTGTGATGATGAAGCAAAAAGAAAATAAACAAACAAGTTCATCAAAAATAACTTTGTTTGAATAATAGCTTCATCAAAATAAAAGTTACAAAAAAATAGAAAGTCATACGAAAACCGACACTTGTTACGCTTTTCGCCATTTTTTTACTAACCACTAACCACCAACCCAACCACCTACCTTTAACCCAAGCCTAACCCTTAACCCACAAAGTCCTCTTGATATTTACAAAGGTATATAAGTTAAAAAGGAGGAGGATTGATTGCTTGGCAAGCATATGGTAGGAGTAAGTTCCATGCCGCTCTCGAGTGATCCACAAAAAATACATTTTCGGCCGAGTGTTGAGTGATCCCCGTGAGGTATGTGAACTTGTATATAAATAGAATTTTACAAAGGCATGTTATGCCCTAATAAGTAATTTATCTTATGAAAAGTTTTAAATAAATCATGACGAATAGGATTGTAAATAAATAAAAATAAAATTAAATAAAGAATCTTGGAAATCCCGACACTCTACGACAAGCCCAAAACCTTCTTTTCTACCCATTCCATTTGGGAGTGTAAATAGCCACATATTAAAGAGTTTTGCTTGAGGACAAGCAAAAGTTCAAGTGTGGGGGTATTTGATGTGTGTAAAATACAACATATAAATTACATCAAATGAGGCATAAAACAAACCCTTTTTAAGTACTAATGTTGGAAAAAGAGTGTTTTTGTCTTCCTTTTGTATTTTCAGGATTAAATGAGCTCAAATTCACAAAAGAAGCAAAAAGACAGCTAAATCCAACATAAATACAAGAAAAGGAACATAAGTGGACTGCCCGACCCCTCAACGGCATCTTCCCAAGCAAAATAGAGAAGGCAGAAGACTGAACACGCCCCGTGCTCAGCCAGCACGGGGTCGTGCCCAAGAAGCAGCAGAAAAGACAAACCTATAGAAGCTTCTATTGCCCACCACGGGGCCGTGTCCAGTGAACACGGGGGCGTGGCGAAAGTACAGCAGGCGCATTAATTGTAATTGCGAATTACAATAATGAAGAGAGAGAGTGTCAGACAGGCACGGGGGCGTGTCCAGCGGACACGGGGCCGTGCCCAGCCTTCTGTTCAGCCTATAAATAGGAGTGCTTGGTTTCATTTCAACTCATCCCTTGGCACACCACCTCTCTCACACTTCACCCACCACCCACCACCACCATAACACCATCATCCACCACCATCATCCATTGTCCATCGTAGAGTGTGTGAGTCGTCTCGGGATCCAAGATTGATCGTAAGAGTTCTTGACAATCAAGGCCATGTTTGCCTAAGTCTCTTACATCACTTGGTGAAGACAAAGTGTCTAGTATAATACTTTTTATTTCTAATCTTTTTCACTTTTTATTTGGTTTTGTATTAATGACTTTAATAACTAGTTACTTATGTTGAAGGTGATCTTTCCTTATCGTTTGTCCGTGGTGTCTTGGCATTATTTTACGGTCTATATAAAATAAAAGATTTTCACCATTCATATCTCCACGGTCTATATGGAGGTATGTTGGCTACCTGGTCGGGGGTTAAGGGAACGGTTTGGTAAAGGTCTTGCCATTGTTCAGCGTTTAGAGGTCCTGCAATGGACTTGGGTCAAATTTAGTAGGACCTCCTTCAATGCTTCACGGTATTGGATGGCGGGGGTCCAAACTCTTTGATCCCCTCATAAGTTAACTACTATTAATACTATAACCCGGCTATTTAGGACTGTATCCCTGCTGACTCAGACTACTTAGTCGAGGGTAACGTCACCGCCAAAAGCGGGGCCTACCATAATTTGCATTAATAACTTAATTCATTATCTTCCAATAATCCACCCTTTTAGGATTGTATCCTTGCTGACTCAAACTACTGGGGTGAGGGTAACGTCACCTTCAAAAGAGGGGCCTACTACAATAACTAAGATAATCTCTTAATTATGTGCAAAAGTGCGGAAATAATCAAAGGTTATACTAGATACGAGTCGGAACCAAGTGATTCATCTTGTCTATCTGTTTTTTCTTTTATTTTACTTTTTAGCATTTTAGTTAGTTTTATTTTTCTTAGTTTAAAACATTTTTCTAAACTTTTTATTTTGATTAGACGTTGAGGATAAACCGGTACTAAAAGCTCTTGTGTCCTTGGACGACCTCGGTATCTTACCAACGCTATACTACGCTCACGATGGGTGCACTTGCCCATATGTGTGTTTAGTGTTAGTAAAATATCGTGTTTTATAAATTTAAAACTAGGCTAAAATAAGTGTTAAAGGGGCTTAAAATATACACCTAATATATACGACACTTCACACGCATCAATAGGCTTTACGCTCATGACGCCGTTTAATTAATAAAAAGCGTTCTAATTACGCCATTGAGCATAACTCCTAATCTAGACCTCGAACTGACGTGAAATTTTAGGGACATGTTTATAATTCAGAAGCAAAGATCATTGTCCTCTTACATTTCCAAAATCCTCGTTTTAAGGTTAAATGGGCATTATGGTCAACATTAAGCATTTAACGGAAACGTGTAAACGAATCGGACAAACGACGAATCAAGTACAGAGGGTTATACTATCATGTATCCCGGTCCTAAAGAAGCTCTAAGGCATTTCTAAACTCATCTAAATTGGGTCAGAACTGAAGTCAAAGCAAAAGTCAAGGTTTTGCGACTTTCGGTTCCGAACCGGTCCTAAACTGAAAATTGTCGGATCAAACATGTTTAGACATGTTCTTACATTAATTACTAAGTTATAAGAGTGACAAAACAGGTTTCAAAGCTTCTACATTGTTAATTATGTTTTAATTCGCAAATTAAGTTTCTGTTGACTTTTTATAATCATCTTTGACCCGGCAAACGACCTAGTTAGGACGGGAATCAGAGGGTGCCCTTTTAAGGGTTCATTGCCCACATAAATACCAACTTATAACTACTTCTACATTGACTAATCGCTGGATCGTTAGCGATTAATCGTTAAGTCAAACCATAATTACGACGGTTTGACTTTTAAGCTAAAAACTAAGTAAATTATGATTAAGGAAGGTTAAGGACACTTACCGAAGGCCTAATTACGACCAGAGATGGTTGGGGACTGATCTTATGCTCCAGGAAGTTCCACAAATGCAGATGGAATGCATGATCAAAAAGTTGTAACATGAGGGACCTTATATAGTGAGTTTGATCTCACTAGATCATGCCAAGCAAGCCTAGAATTGGTCCAAGATGTATACAAGTGCCCTCCTAAGCCTATAAACCAGTTTAGGCAGCCCATGGTATGCAAAACAAGGCATCTAAGTCGGTTAAAATGGCAGAACAGACACCCGGTAGTGCTTTCTGTTTTTCTGATGCTGGGCATGCCTTACGGACCGTAAGACTAAGTCTTTGCGGTCCGTAAGACTTCACCAGAAGGCAAAAATTTTTAACCTTTCAAGCTTCGAAAAGGCAACATAGGTATTACGAATTTGGGCCATGAATTATCAGTATGGGCCACATGAACAGGTCCTGAACAGTTTAGACCACCTTTCCATGTTGTATAATTGTCTTGGATTTTATCGAAAGGGTCACGAATAAAGATTTATCGTGCACATCCTCATAGGATTCCATTCTTGCAGTTCGAATCAATTATTACTAGTAATTACCGGATTTGAATGTGCATCAGATGTTTATGATATAGATTAGGGTCTTGGGATTTATAACGAGGTCGTTCAGAGGTATAATTTAACATGTCGACACTTTTAAATCCTGCCGTACATCTTTTAATTCGATCCGGGTTTCTAACAAGTTTATCTACCATGACACGTGTCTGTATTTTATTGGACATGAAATTTCGAGGTGTTACAGCGTGGCTCCGAATCCAGAGGATTCCACTGCATCTTTTTGATTAAGAGATTATGAAGATGGTTGGTAACCTGTTTGGTAAGGTGTTGTACGTTCCTAACGAGGTTGGGGAAGATAACGATCTATCTGTTAAGTGTGTGGGGGTGTTAGTAGGTCTTGATCGTAGGATTCAGGAGTTTGTCAGTCTTAAGTGGAAGGATAGACGTTTTAGACTGTGGGTATTGGAGGAGGAGAGTGTGTGGGTCCCGGACTGTTTGGGCTCGCCGGAATCTAAGTCGCCGGCGTCGGAGGGGAAGGTGTCGGAGGATGGTAGTTCTGACAAGGAAGATGAATCGATGGAGGAAGATGAAGGAGTTAATTCAATGTTCGAGAATGTGGGGAATGTTTCTAATAATTTTGGTGTTGGGAACGAGGAGCCGTCTTTACGTGACAATGTTAGCCAGAATGTGGTGGAGGAATTTTGTCCTCAAGTCATTAATTCTGACATTAATGATGGTGGTGGGACTTGTAATAAAAGGGGTAACAGGGGCAAAAAATCACGTGGACCCAAAGTTGTGAAGAAAAGTAAGGATAAATATTATCAGCCTTCGATTGGCTCTCCTATGGAAGTCAGGCCGAAGAAAAGACAGAGGGCTCAAATTGAGAAAGAGGGTCTTTTTGGTTTGGACGATTTAATTAATAAGGGCCCTTTCCCTTTTCAAAATTTGAAGGAACATAGTAAGGTAGCAGAGGGGGTCACGGTCTTCGGCGAGAAGGAGGCTTCTCTGGACTTTAATCACATGGCATCTTGGGTAGCGGATCCTTCGAACGCTGAGGCAGAGTCATTTCCAGGTGAGGGGGTCGGTATCGATTCGACGGTGGCAGGCGTTAATTTGGTTGAGGAGGTGGCAGCTACCATTAAATTGGGGGAACAACTGGGAGTGGATCTTCATAACAATGAGAAGCTGGTGGAGGAATCAATCGAGGGTGAAGGTATTAATGATTTTCTATCATGAATTTTATTTCTTTGAATATTAGAGGAATTGGGGGATGATAAAGCTAGATGGGTGAGTAATTTACGGGCTAAATTCAAAGTTAATTTTTTCGCCTTTCAAGAGTCCAAATTGTCGGTTGTGGAGGATCTTTTGTTATCTAGGTATTGGGGAGACAAGGGATTTCGATCGGAATTTGTGGGTTCCGTGGGCCAGTCGGGGGTCTAATATGTGTTTGGGATTCGGCTATCTTTTCGGTTGATGGGGTAGTTAAAAATAGGAACTTTCTGTTGGTTAAGGGGTTTTTGAATGGTTGTGGGTCTCGGGTGAGCATAGTTAATGTCTATGCCCCGCAAGGCATTTCTGCCAAAAAAGACCTTTGGGATTTGCTTGAGGGTGTTGTGGCGGAGCTTTCTGGTTTTTTTTTATTTTGGTTGGGGATTTCAACACAGTGAGGTATCCGGAGGAACGCAAAAATTCTATGTTTAAGCCTCGGTGTGCTAGTAATTTCAACTATTTTATTTTCAATTCTGGGCTCTTGTAGTATAAAATGTTTGACAGACAGTTTACGAGATGGGTGGATGGTGGGAAGAAGATGAGCAAAATTGATAGGTATTTGATCAATGCTGATTTTTTTAATAAATGGCCTTCTGCGTGTCTCCGTGCTCTTCCTAATTTGTACTCGGATCACTGCCCTTTATTGTTATCTAACAAGGACTCTAATTTTGGGCCGATTCCTTTTCGCGTTTTTAACTCGTGGCTCGGTCGGGCTGGCTATGAGGAGGTGGTTTCTAACGCGGCCGAGGTGTTTTGCGAGAGTAGGCCTACATATATCCTGTTTTGTAATAAACTCCGCTTTATTAAGAATCGTATAAAGATCTGGAGAGATGAAATGAGGGAAAAAGAGGATGGTGAGGTCTCGGTGGCGAGAGCCGAGTTAGAAGAGCTTAAGCTTATTATGGAAGATAGGGAATTGGATGAGGAGGAGGATTGGGCCATGTTGGAAGCCAAGAAAGTTATTAAGGAATATGAAGAAAATAAAACCAAGGATTTGAAGCAACGGTCCCGGGAAAGATGGTTAAAGGACGGGGATGAAAACTCCAAGTTTTTCCACGCCTTGGTTAATTGTAGGAAGGCCAAAAACGGGATCTTTGGCTTGAATATTGATGGTGCTTGGTGTGATAGACCTAACCGGATAAAGAAGTTTGTCTTCGAGTTTTTTAGGGAGAAATTCAAGGAGACGGCTGAGTTTAGACCGAAGATTGAAATGGATAATTGTAAGTCCCTTTCGGCTGATGACGGAGCAGTTTTGATTAAGGAATTCAATCGGGTAGAAATTAAGAAGGCAGTTTTTTAGTGCGGCGCGGATAAGGCTCCTGGTCCAGACGGTTTTAATTTCATATTCTTTAAACATTTTTGGAGGTTTTTCAAGTCTGATTTTGTGAATATTCTGGAGGAGTTTCATCGTTCGGGCAGAATTAATCGGGGATGTGCGGCTTCTTTTATTGCTCTTATTCCTAAAAAGATGGATCCTAGTGGGCTGGGGGATTACAGGCCTATTAGCTTGGTTGGGGGTTGTTAATAAGGTTATTTCTAAAATCTTGGCTAATCGTATGAAACTGGTCCTCGGAAAGGTTATATCAGAGTCTCAGTCTGCCTTCTTGAAAGATAAGTTTATCTTAGATGGTCCTCTTGTGGTGAACGAGATTCATTCTTGCCTGAATAATTGTAAAAGTAAAGCTTTTGTGCTAAAAATCGATTTCGAGAAGGCCTATGATAACGTGAACTGGAATTTCGTGATTGGAGTTTTGGAACAGATGGGGTTTCCGAATAAGTGGTGCACGTGGGTTCGTGGTATTTTATCTTCCGCTAGAGCTGCGGTCCTTGTTAATGGCTCTCCGACGTTCGAATTTCCTTGTTCCAAAGGGATGAGGCAAGGAGACCCGCTGTCTCCGTTTCTCTTTCTGGTTGTCATGGAGGCGCTTTCTTTTTTTGTGGAGAAAGCGGCTGGGCTTGGGGTTTTTAAGGGGATCGCCCTTCCTAATGGTGGGCCCTGTGTCTCTCATCTCTTCTTTGCGGATGACGCGATTATCATGGGCGAGTGGTCGGCGGACAATATATTTAACGTTATTTGGATTTTGAGATGCTTCCACATTTGTTCGGGCTTAAAAATGAATGTTAAGAAGTCTAATTTATTTGGTATTGGGGTGGATCGAAGCGAAGTGGACTTAATGGCGAATTCTGTTGGGTGTTTAGCTGGTTACTTTCCTTTCAAATATTTAGGAATTACTGTGGGAGCCAATATGAACAGGATTTGTAACTGGAGGCCGGTGTTCGAAGTGTTTGAATCTAGGTTATCTCTATGGAAAGCGTCTATGCTCTCGTTAGGGGGGAAAGTGACGTTAATTAAGGCGGTGTTGGAAAGTCTACCGAACTATTTTTTCTCGCTTTATAAGGCGCCTATGGGAGTGATCAAGGACCTCGAGAAGTTAATTAGAAGGTTTTTGTGGGGTGGTTCTAACGAAGGTGCTAAGTTACATTGGGTTGCATGGGATCGTGTTGCTTCGCCGGTTTGGGCTGGGGGTCTTGGCTTATGTAGTCTTCGGAAGATAAATATAGCTCTTCTTGCTAAATGGGGGTGGAGGTTTAAGAATGAGAGCAACAGTTTTTTGGGTTAAAGTGATCAATGCGATTCATCGGCATAGATTATGCTGGGAATTTTTGCCTATTAGGTCTTCTCTCAAAGGGGTGTGGAGCAATATTGTTAAGGTTTGTTCGAGTCTAACTGGGGACAACGTTTCTCTAAGGAGTCTTATGCGCGGTGATTTAGGCGATGGGAGGGAGATTATGTTTTGGTTGGATCCTTGGTTGCTTCCGAAACCTTTGAAAGATGAGTTACCGAGCCTGTTCCGGTTGGAAGTCCATAAGCTCTGCAAGGTCAATGATCGATTGGTGCGTCCCGTGTCTAACCCATCTGGTCGATGGGAGTGGAAGTCCGTGCCTAGTTCATGAGTGGAGCTCGCGGAGTGGAGTCGGTTATGTTATCTGCTGCATTCGGTAAACCTTTCGGATTGCTTAGACAAGTGGTCGTGGCTTTGTGTTGGGTCTAATGAGTTCTCGGTTGGGGCGGTTAAGAGGTTGTTCGATTTGAATTCTGACTTTAGTTCCCGGTTTGTGTGGGATTGGTGTAAATGGATTCCGAAGAAGTGCAATTTATTTGCGTGGCGAGCCGAACAAGATAGGATTCCTACAAGGGAGGCTTTGCAAAGGAGAGGTATTTATATTGACGATGTTAGATGCCCGCTTTGTAGTATGGGGTTGAGTCGGTCGACCACCTTTTTACCTCGTGTGGGGTCTCCTCGGTTATTTGGCAAAAGATCCAAGCGTGGTGTAAAACGTCCAATCTGTTTGTTTTTTCGTTCCGGGATATTCTTGAGGTGCACAAGTGGGTCGGCTTAGTCGGTCGAAGGAAGGAAGTGTTCCAAGGTATCGCCATCCTTACCTGTTGGATGATTTGGAAAGCTAGGAACGATATGGTTTTTTCGGGGAAGCCTTTTAATATAAACGATGTTTTCAGCGGCATTAGATCGTTCGGTTTTGTGTTGTATAGAAGTAGTTTGAAGGATAGAGGTATTTCTTGGTCGGATTAGTGTAAATATGTAATTATGTAGTTGTGGTGTTGTTTTGGGGTTGGCCGCTCGGTTTCGAGTGGTTTTTGAGGTTTAATGAAAGTTACAGTTCAAAAAAAGAAAGGCAACCGAAAAATATTTTTCTAATAAACTATCATAACACTTTTTGATAGGTTAATGATTAAAATTATATTGCATGAGCAGCGTGGTCCTTATAATTATTGAAACATGATTAAAACTAGCGAGGGTCATTTTTTTTTTTTGGAAGGTGACTTTCTATGTACTGGACCAGTGGTCACCGGGTTTATGTCAAAGACATTCCCCCGTCAGCCCCGCATCTGCGGACGCGATGTTCGATTGGGCCCCGGCCTGCCGCGTGAGCTGACTTCCGCCCGGAAACCATACTGCCCCCACACGAGAGACTCGCTGGGGTAACAGCTGGGTAAAACCGGGTTGCCCTCAAGACCGTTCCATGCCTCGGTAGGAGACGATCCATCATTGGGACAATCCGCCCCACTAACCGTAAGTGCCGGGAGTCGAACCGGGGTGGCCTAAGCAAACCCCCGGCCGACCCACCAACTGAGCTAGGAGGCGGATCTAACTAGCGAGGGTCATTACTGACTAAAAAAATAATACACCTAATTTTGCTGTGAGTAAATAATTGAAAACACCAAATTAAATAGCATTACAACTAGCAAAATAATTAAAAAGGTAAATAATTAAGCTCTTCTTGGTCCATAAGTATTGGAATTTGACGAGGTATGGTATTGGACCCGACCCGAACGGTCGGACTTTTATGCTATTTATCACTTTTATATTAATTATATATTATTATTATTGTGTACTAACCTGCGAAGCCCAGCGCATGGTAGTTTATACTACACTAGGCTGTGGGCTCGTAGAGACAACCCCTAACCTAACTGGGTCTGGCCCATTGAGGTTAGGGTTTTCCCATATCTCCTATATAAGAAGGTCTCCACCTCCTTATTAGGGCATGAGATATAGGGCAACACTTTTGTAGCTGGAAATAGGGGATTCTTCCTCTACCGGTCGTCTCTACATTGCCCACGTTTCTCTCTTCTTATTTGCAGGTTTAGGATTCGGGCGAAGAAGACGAGATGTGGCCATATCCGTATCCATCACCGTAGAAGTTCCGACCCGCTCGGGTTAATGCTTTTTCATTGGCGCCATCCGTGGGACCTGGCGATACATCTCCTTTTTTCCCGAATTTCTAGATCGGTGTTCGTTCTTTATGCTTTTTGGGACCTGCAACTTCAAATATGGGTTTGTTTTGGGGTTCACACATGATGCCTTTGCATAATCTTTTAATTATTGCACACAAATCTCGCACTTTCTCTGATGCGGTCAACGTTTTTGTTGTGAAAGATAACAAATCTATGCCTTAAAAACACTTTGCAAAAAGCAACAGAGGGGTAATACATAAACGTTGGCATCGGCTAAAAGGGATGTACATCCTTATCAAGCAAGGTACAAAACATAAATGCATAGGTACCTTTTATTATAAAATTCTTCTCGACTTTTTGCAGATAGAAAAGAAAGTGGAGAAACATGGACTTTCATACGAGGTGATATCCGGAGTTAAAGGGCTACCCCTTGTGGCGCGTTGTTGTACCGACAGTCGCGCGTTCCTTGCGGCTCATGGTTTTCCCCGCCTAACTAAAACTCACTCGGGCCCTGCGCTGCCACAAACTTGAATCACGCCGGATGTGGCGGACAAACACTACGCTGTCGCGTATCGGAAGTCACCTAGACGAACATCTCCCATTCGTGCGCTATGTCCGGCGGATGACCCTCTTCGTGTGCCAGGCCCGGCGGGAGGTTTTATTCGTCAGTCTTAGCCACACTGTGTGGATCATCGATCTCTCCGGTTTTCTTCCGGTCGAATGCACGCTCTCCAAACTTGGTACATGATCTTCCTCTTTTGCTAGATAAGACGGAGAAGTGAATAATTACTTATGATTAATTATATATTGCATAACCATCAATACCTCCAAATCTAGTCTAAAGTATCTTTATGATTGTGATAACGATTAGATTGATATTTACTATTATTCACCTACATATGCAGAGGATTCATGATTTTATATTAAATACACCCATGACACCTTTATCTTATACCTCCCAAGTTCAAACAGAGACATCTTTGTTGTTTATGAGTTCAAACAGAGTATGATTTTAAATTAAAATCAAACAGAGATATTTTTGTTGAAAATAACTATGACTTATCACCTCATAGAATTTGCATAAAGATCTTGTGGTTATTTTTATAAATAATACCAGATACATATCTTTTAGATAAATACATATCTTTTGTATTTTTAGAATGTCCTTTACAAATAACGATACCGAGTAATTCATGGCGGTTACGTAAAGTTAAATTCTTTATCGGATGTCGTGACATCTCCAGCACATAACTTTTTTTTAGTCACGCTATAGTGGCGGACGACGCCCTAGGCCGTGCCATCTCCGACATGTAGCCTTCTGTGTGAAGCCCCCATAGGCGGGCTAAGTCCTATGTTATGCCATCTCGAGCGGGCTACTATCTTGTCCGTACCAACTACCCGTGCTACAAGAGGTGTATTGATTTTAAGATTCATGAAAATATTTCATTCATGAAACAAATATAATCTGATTGTATACATTTTGCTGCTAACGTTTGACTATTTTAGCTCATGAGATGCTTCGAATTAGAGAGGTATACCTTAAAGTTTCACATATTACTGTAATTACTAATTATTTTGACAAGGGTCGAGTATATACACTATACGGGATAACGCAAAAGTTCCTACAACCATGGCAACCTTGTTACCAGACTTCACATGTTCAATCGAGCTAGTCTTCGCTCCTGATAAACATGTGTGCTCTAAATACGGTGGTCCTAAGACAGAACCACACATTATTAGAGTGAGACAATGCATTACAATAAATGCCCACAAACTGATAGTAAACGCGTGAGACAGTCGTTCATACATGGACCAGCCACGATCATTTCGATGTCCAAGTAGCGCGGTCTGATGGCAACCAACCAGGCATCCTACCGCTATGCAATCACCATGTGCTGAATATGTTATGCAAAAAGGTATGTCGTTAACCATACCATGACTTAACTACGTTTTGAAATAATACAAGGATAATGCAACGTATACGCGTTGTTTATCAAGGGACATCATGTCCCATCCTCACATGCTTATTAACAAAAGGCATTGTATGGTAACGTTCAAGTTGAAAAATCGGATTCGAGGTACGTCACTACATCGATTATCCCATAGATTTTCCCTCTTTACTCTTAAAATTTTTTAATTGCATTTTCAACTAATTATGTTTGGGTTGCATGAAACCTGGCTGGAAATGTGCACGAACTCGCCATCCGACCCAGCCGGACAACTACATGACAATCACGTTGATAACTTAAGATCGAACCATCTTATTTGTCGAACCGCTTCAAGCTGGACCGTCTACTGGATAATTTTCTTGCAATCCTAGGTGCATCGACCAAGGGATTCTGGTGAGTGGTGTGCCATTCCTTCCTTGTACGAAATCACCGCATTTGGGTAAGTCCTCTACCTTGAATTTCCATCATATTTTGGGAGGGATATATGGAATGGCTCCCATGAATTCGCCCTTATGACTGTATATAAATTCCCTAGTTTCATTCAACTTAGGAGGGTAGGGGCACCCGTCACTCATCACACAAATATATACAACGCGTGCTCACTGTCACGCTTAATTCATTCCACGCGTGATAATATCAACCGGAGGTGGTGTTCCACGCCGTTCCACGCGTGAAAGATAACCGACAATGGGGCGCCCCGTCCCCCCTTATAATAAACCCTTTGTGATAGCTTGCGGGTTTAAATTATATTCTCACAGTTGGCTGCAGAAAGAGAAATATATATCATGTCAAATCATGTCTTATATAAGTAAACACGTTTCTGGGGTTATCACAAAAACAATAATAATAGTAGGCTCAGGAGCATGATTTTATTATTGGTATTAATGCTATGAGTTCTTTCTCTCATATACATGTAATACCATACCGGCGTATCCCATGTATTAGCTTTTCATGGTAGAAGATTATCATCCTTGATTCGCTAGTTCATACAACAGCGTCTTTAAAAAGGTTATCACTTCACTAGATAAAACAATGTTGTACACAAGGCTTGACGAACATATTTACATCTTTGTAAAAGAATTTCATATTAGCAAAACTTTTATATATCGCCATACATCATCAGGTATGATTCAAAGAGCCTACAATCACCGCCACAAATGGTTTTTAAGAACATATTGGCTATGAGGATTGGACTACCAGTATATGAAACAGACTAAGTTTAAAGGGGCTAGACATTGTATTGTACGTCGAAGCATAAATTATTATGTCTAAGTGCAAACAATACCCCCAGGGGTGATGGATTGATACAACTCCCTATATTCATCTTGAAATTGTAATCAGCTCATTTTACGAGTTCAATATTGATGACATATTTAGCAGGATACCCGTGAAAGAAGCTCACACGGTTTAAAACTGGTACACCATGTGATCCTTGTTCAAGGACAACGGTTTGGTCTAACCCTTTATTTGTACATAGTAAAGTATTTACAATGATCGAAGTACAGATACGCAACATGTTGAATGAGGGCGCGTCGCACCCCGCCTAGATGTCTTCTCGCTAAGCTATCTCATTTATCAAGCCGTCATGTTCGTCGGACAGTCTTGAACTAGGCGTAATAAATTTACGGATTGCAACTCCATACATACGTGTCATCGTTTACAGGTTCTAAATCTTTTCTCCAACTCGAATTTAGGAATGGTATATTCTTGATTACATTCAAAGTATATATATTCACTAATTATTCAGTGGACACTTTTCTATGATCAGGCCATGTACCATCATCTGACCTGATGGTATATCTCATAGCTAGACCATACATGCGTCGTTAAAAGTGATGGTGATAGATATTGTCTACAACTGTTTATTCAGTTGGTAGTCATATCCTATTTTCCGACACATCGTATAACTTTTACGGTACCCGTGTTATTGTTTCTTAGTATATATAATTAAAGTTCGAAACCATTAACATGATCTAGTAGCATTAAGCTCAGGAAATTACACGATATAAAACCCTCGCTCGGTATGACACCACAGACACTACCATTATCAGACATAGGCACCAAAGCCGAAGGTTCTAATTCGGACATTTCGGTTTCCATGCTTAATGACCTTCCTTCATGATCTTCTCGAATGGTTTAAGTCGAACAACATATTCAAACACATAACTTCGGAAATCCCACTCCGCCACCTATGGCGGACAGCATCTCACTCCGCCACCTACGGCGGACCGGTATCACGCTCTTCCCGCTTCAGGCGGACCGACATCTCATTCCGCCACCTATGGCGGACAGGTATCACACTCCGCCATCTAAGGCGGACTATCTTTACGCCCTCTATCTTTCCCGCCATCAACGGGGGGCAACCGGTTTCACGCTTGGGCGGGAGTTCTAGGCTATTCGCGATTCTAACAGAGAGTCTACACACGACTTATGGATCAACAACGACCAAATATATATTCTCTCAAAGTTCGCCGGAGTGCAATAACTATCCGGTGTAACCCTCGCACCTTTCAGGAAATCCTTCACATGGTTGGCAAGCTCCTGCCACCCGTCCATGACGGACGAGCTCACCACCTGCGCAGGATAGTCATTTTTCGCCACTCGCTTACCCAATATATATACTAGAAACTCCGGTTAACAGGTTTCAAATCCTACACTTTCTTTATCAAAGTTATTTTTGCTATGCTTGACATAAGAGTTACATATGTCTAGAAACTTATTATTTGGAAGAGACCTAAAGCCTTATATTTTGTTGTATAACGGCTCATAGCTTTAAACTGTTATACCATTGAATTAACTCATTCATGGCTTTACCCGCCGTTGAAATTTTGAAACCACCTTTTCATCATTTTTGGAACAATGAAGTTTGCTTTTTAACCTTCAAACTCTTAGACGAAGGAAACGATAATTGTTGCGCCATGTTTTAAAGCGCCACGACACCTTTTGTCCCGGTAATCTTCTTTGACGTCCTTTGCCGCGCCTTCTCCGACGGGTAACCTTCTCCGGTGCGCCATGGCTCGCACATGCCTCTCCTTATGGAGTTGCTGCCGGTTTATGATATATATATATATGTATATATATATTTTACCACGCCGCTTTCGACGAACTACTAAGTTTCAATTTTTGGACGCCCTGTCAGGCTACCTTACTGGTAGGATAGTTCTCATAAGACATTATTTCGGATGACTTCATCTCAGACCACTTTTTGACTTGCACAAAGGTAGAGCTTTGTTTAAGTATGACCAATGGAAAAAGCTCAGTTAAAAAATAAAGCTTACTTGTACATTTGGCTTTACAAAATCTATCATCTCAAGTCACGCAAAATCTAAGACATGTTAAATGAAAGATGGGATATCATTAAATAATATTTTAAGACATGATATGTGTCATGTTTATCCTTTTTATCACATAGTCTTTTCTTACATATGTGATAGATATTAGTCTCTCGACTATAGATATCAAAACAAGCATTCTGGTAAGAATACTCTTACCACTTGCATATGGTTTTTATATACATCTTGGTAACATGAATTGGACTACAAATGGGATCCATCAGCTCTTAAATATGAAGCAGGATTGAATCACTCCTTAAAGAGGGTTAGCGTTACAATGCACGCCAGAGCTACATCGCCGCATCCAAGTGTGCACTAGTAAGATGGTTTTCAACAATTTACTCTTGACTCAAATATGCACTCGCAAGATCACTCTTACAATGAAGACTTATATAGACTCGATATGTGACGAATCACATTCTGATTACATAAAGAGTGGTATGGCGATGACCTGTAAACACAACTCATGACCCTGTCTGATAGTCATGCTGAACAACAAGAATGAGGGAACTTCCGCACAAAGTTATGGCTTGCTTAATTCGTGGCATACAATCATCTTTGCCTAACGAAATGGCAGACGCTTCATTCTTTTCTTAGCATACAAACTTGCTAGCTGGGGAGATTTAGCACACCGCCTGCTTTAATGCCATTCGCCTCACTGCAACCGATTTTTCATGCTACCTATGTTCTGGGTTGCACCAGAAAGGGAGATGTTGAAGGTTCAACAACCGCAGTTGTTGTTCACACCACACGCCTTTTGTGCCCTCGACTTCAACGCCGTCTTGTTCAGGTTGCCGGCGTAAACACACTTCATGCCATTTGCTCTCCTCGCGCCACCAGCAGCCTCATAGCTATATAAAAATTCCAAGCTCTTTACTTGAATTTCACACGGAATGCAAGTTGCTCCACTGTGACGTCTCCGTTGCGCTACGCCATTCCCGTGTCGGAAATCCGCTGTGACACGTCGTTCTCCTAGGCGGAGACCTGCTATATGATGATTCGCGCCATAAATAAGTCATGTCAAATTGACTTTCCACCGCGCACCACCCTATTATCGAAACCGTTATGTCACACCAGTTGCCACTCATTAATAGGGTGGAGCTGAGGGAGATATGAAGTATTGTTATAGACATAAAAACTTTATTGCTTATACAGTACTAGAAGGGAATGGAATTTAGCAACTATTTATGATCACATGTGATGGGGATCGATACGCCACCATTGAGTCAGGGAACGTGGAAATCAAAACAAAGCGCCAAAGCTAGGCCGATATCTCAATTCTGAAAAGGGAGGTACAATTTAACATGCCAGCGGTTCGCTCACACCTCCCAGATGCATAATCACAACCCAATGTCTTTCCACGCCCCTATCTTTCCCGCCATCGTGCAATCGGCCCCAACGCCGACCGAATCTGCGCATCTGCGGTCAAACCGTTTACATGCGGGAACCTTGCACTCACGCCAACTATCCTTCATGCCACTTGACCTCGCACCACCCATCTATGTGTCGACTGACCTCGCATCGCTCCTATTTGCGCCATGGGCCCTTACACCACATCAGCTGTGATGAACGAGGAGTCATATCATAAATGAACCAATTGTGTGACACGGCGGAGTAGTAACCCCGAAGCCTGAGCCAATTAATAGTGTAATTATCATAACTATCATCAAGTACATGGACAAACAATTTAAAGTCGCATGATTCCAACCAACCAGTGGAACCAGTTAGCAAGAAGGATGTTGACATGCCTGAGCCAATTAATAGTGTAGTTATCAAAGCAATTCGTGGACATATTCTACAGTGTTTATGTTACTTAAGAATTTTTTATGGTCATCTTGCAACATTCATATTCTGATGACACGAAAATCTGGCTGGAGACAAGCGCAAACATGCCTTATGAGCTTCTCCGTGGCCTTTACTCTGGATAAAACCAAACCTGTTCTTAAGACAGATTCACGTCCAGCTGGTACAACATAGCATATCACAATTCAGGTCCCAGGTATCTTAATCTGCATGCGATCCTCATATGACTTAATGAGGTATCACCTAAACCATGTGTGGGTATTTTGCTCGACAAACATGGTATATCCCATCACACACGATTCACTTATATGTGCTTGCATTACTGATTTTGAACATCTCTTATATTATTTAAGTTCAATACTACTAACATATTGAGCATGACTATACTAACGCACTACTATATCCGGACACGGTCACTCGGTCTGAGTATCCTGACCTAGCCATCGTAACATACATGATAAACAATCCTTATTTAAGGATGTAGCTTGAGGTAACACCTTGTATGCATTACATCATTCATGTAATCTCGCATTATTGCTAGATTATGTGCTCTCATATGACATTATGCTATATTATATGTGAGTCTTTTGTTTGAAAAGCATGATATATTCTATCACATACGATATAATCTTATATGTTCTTACATCACTGCTTCTAAATACTTGTCATTCAAGTTCAATGCTATTGACATAATTCAACAGCACTGAACTGAGGGACTAGCAGGGTATAGCACCACTACGCCTTAAAAGTGATCATCTTCTCTCAGGCTGCCCATTAAGGTGATATCCATTGCACATTATCCCACGTCATTTGGCTTACGGGTATACCACTTGATCATTCGAATAAGTATTCCACATGCTATGCGACAGAAAAATACGTATTCGGATATGTACTCTCCACACCAGTCTGCGACATGGATAAAAGAAAACCCTCACGCCATAATCGGCGAGGTAAACAGACATGCCACCTACTATAAGCATTCCACACGCCAGTGCGCGTCCAGGAAAAGCACGTAGTAGCTTACATAAAGTGCTCATTCACGCCTAACGCGTATACAGCATTTTATTATCTCAATGAGTGTTCACTCACGCCAAGCGCGTAGAAAGCACTTTGTTGTTCAAATTTTCATTAACGCCGCGCGGGTTATAAAGCACTTTCTGATATCTACAAGTGTTCATATAAACATTTGTAAACACAACATACCGCCGCATTTGAACTGCATATCACGGTAAAAAACAACTCTGACACGAAATATTTTTCATAATTACAAAGTCAGATGATCAAATTATACAGCGCTAAGAGTGGGCATCTTGGTAATAGATGTATTCAACCACTACTACTCCAGTGGGTATCTTAGTAATAGATGCACAACCACTGATGAAAAACCAAGTACTTGTCCCACAATTATAAAAACATTGTGAGGAACATAAATAACGCTCTAAGCACCCTTCTGAGGTCACTGAGCATAGCAAGCACTTCTGCAGGGGTGCCTTGTATATCCTTCTTTCCGACTGCAACGATAGTTGCTATAACTGGATCGTCAATAACAACAACTGGTACAACTACCAGCGGTTTCACATTCGCCTAAGGTGGCATAACATCCGCGTATGCGTCTATGACCACCAATGGCTGTACATTACGACAACGGGGATCCCGGTGACACGGACGGGTGGTAGGGATCGTCGTTACATCAACATCGACTCTTTCAATGGGTTGAACGCCATTAGCGTACCATATGCTAACCGACAAAAGTCACATCAAAGGGTGAATATTTTTCAATGGCCCCCATGACTATGGGCGCACCGCTAAAGCAGGGCCACACCTGAAAAAAATCATCCAAAGGCGAGGTACTTAACTACCAAAACTTAGCCTGTTCCAAGGCTCATGCACGGGACCTAACCGCATACGCGCAACCTTGACGAGTTCGCGGCAATACGCCAGTACAAATGGCAACTGCCTGCAATCAATCAGCTTGCGCCAGGTTTGTCCAACCAATTTCCACGATCGTGTGATATTCACTGCTCCATTATCCCCACTCACGGCTAACGACAACCACAACAAACGCGGCCAACAACTTTCTCGCACTCGGACGACATGTAAGCCTAAAGTTAGTGATCTTCACTCCCGAGCTCCTAATAAGTCTAAGTGCTCCTCCCACACTTACGCACGAGAGCAACACTAGACTGGGGGGACATGACGAGGTATGGTATTGGACCCGACCCGAACGGTCGGACTTTTATGCTATTTATCACTTTTATATTAATTATATATTATTATTATTATTGTGTACTAACCTGCGAAGCCCAGCGCATGGTAGTTTATACTACACTAGGCTGTGGGCTCGTAGAGACAACCCCTAACTGGGTCTGGCCCATTGAGGTTAGGGTTTTCCCATATCTCCTATATAAGAAGGTCTCCACCTCCTTATTAGGGCATGAGATATAGGGCAACACTTTTGTAGCTGGAAATAGGGGATTCTTCCTCTACCGGCCGTCTCTACATTACCCACGTTTCTCTCTTCTTATTTGCAGGTTTAGGATTCGGGCGAAGAAGACGAGATGTGGCCATATCCGTATCCATCACCGTAGAAGTTCCGACCCGCTCGGGTTAATGCTTTTTCAGAATTATTGAAGTGCCAATTTAATCACTACGATATCATACACAGGGTTGGAACCTATGATAGTTTTTGTTTCCTTTCACGTTTTTTTTTTTTTTTGAAAAAAGGCGGATATATAAAAACTCAAGCAAGGTGCTCAAGCAACAGTACAAACAAGAAAAGGAAAAAGGTTACTACATGGAAACAAAATTAGAAAGTAAAACTCCTCCATTTCTCCCAATTAATCTCCGAAAGGCCCGCCCGGTTCTTAATCCAGCTATGCGAAATAGCTTTGATGTCTCCAATCAGCTTTGTCATAGAGAATGGTTTTTGTTTAAAGATCATATCATTTCTCATTAACCAAGTACACCAGCATGTAGCTGTCGCAACAACATATGCAGACCTCTTTTTGTTCTTTGAACATGTATGTGAGTGAATAACTTCCAGTAATTGTACGACACTCAAAATATAACTTGGAAGAGGTATTTTCAGCCATTGAAAGATTATGGTCCATACCTGTTGGGCTGTTTCACATGTTATCAGAAGATGATCCACCGATTCCTGCGAACTGTTGCATAGAACACAGTTTGTTGAAGATAGCGGGATATGTCGAGCGTGAAGAGCTTCCTTTGTTGCAATTCTGTCGAGTACCACGCGCCATAGAAAGCAGTTGACTTTCTTTGGAATCCAATGTAACCATCTGAGTACCTTGGTTTCGTTTAGAGTGTCGATGTGATCCAGCTCTTCCCTTATCGAACTCACCCGAAAGACATCCACCTGTGAACCCGATCTCCACAGCCAAACATCCGATTTCTGTTGAATAGATACCTTATTGAGTTATGTAATGCATTCAGCCCATTCCGCAAGTTGCTCTTCTCCCGTTAGTGTATTATCACTGCCCCAGGTCCATTCGGTTACATTCTGAGATGTATTGTAACGTTCCGAAACTTTGCATCTTTTGTGAGATTCCCTTGCAAAGATATTGGGGTACCGAGCGTAAAGTGGACTGCCACCCACCCAATTATCCAGCCAGAAGAGAGTCTTGTCACTGTTGCCAATTATTGGAGAAAGTCTTTCTTGTACATTTATTGATTGGTTTTGAGAGATACGACCCATGTTTACGATAGATTTCCACACTCCGCCAATGGAATTTTTTCTTGGAATATATGATTGACACCTACCACCTCCATGGACGGCTGTAATCACTTTTGCCCACAACGAGTTTGGCTCATTCTTATATCGCACCGCCCACTTGATCATTGAAGCTTTGTTTATTGAGGCCAAACTACCAATACCCAATCCCCCATTGTCTTTTGGTGCAACCACTTTGTACCATGGGACCCAACTAACTTTATTTTTATCCGTACAACCCCCCCCCCCCCCATAAGAATTTACGCCTTATCCTTTCAAGATGTTTCAATACTTGAATCGGTGCACAAAAGAGTGAAAGGTAATAAGTGGGAAGGTTACCTAGAACCGCTTCAATGAGTGTGACTCTTCCGCCGAATGAGAGTGTACGAGCTTTCCATAAGGTGAGTTTTTCCTCGAATCTATCTATTATCGGTTTCCAATTTCTAGCCAATCCCATGTTCGAACCAACCGGAAGGCCTAGGTAGACAAAAGGAAGCACACCCGATTTGCAATTTAAAGTAGAGGCCTTTTGTACAACCGCTTCCATTTCTACTCCAACACCGAATAATTGACTTTTGTTAAAATTAACCTTAAGACCCGAAGATAGGTTAAAACATCTCAATAGTCTTGAAAGGTTTTTAATGTTCGATTCCGACCATTCTCCCACAAATAAAACGTCATCCGCATATAGTAGATGGGAGATGGTAGGTCCATTGTTTGGCATTTTACACCCTTTGAAGTTCCCATTAGCGTTTGCCGTAACCGTAGCCACATGTAACGCTTCCATAGCAAGAATGAAGAGTAGAGGAGATAATGGATCTCCTTGTCGTACACCACGCTCAATCTTGAACTCTAGTGAAGGTGAACCATTAACTAGTACCGAGGACCTCGCGGAGGACAAGATACCCATTATCCATTTTCGCCATAAAGCCGGGAAACCCATTTGTAACATCGTTGAATCCAGGAAACTCCAACTGACTGAATCAAAAGCTTTCTCAAAGTCAACTTTGAACAACATCAACTTGCTTTTGGATTTTTTACTCCATGAGATAAGCTCATTGATTATCAACGGCCCCTCAAGTATACTACGACCTTCAATATACGCAGTTTGCGTATCACTCACCAAATACCCAATCACTTGCTTAAGTCTTTTGGCCAGCACCTTTGAGATAACCTTAGAGATGCAACCAATGAGGTTAATCGGTCGAAATTCATTTATGAGTTGTGGATAATGGAATGAAATTGAAACTAAAATTAAAGATGGAATTTGAATTGCATTTATAAATAATTTCTAAGATTTTTAAAACATTCCTTTTAGGTAGTGTTCTTTTCACAGAATGAAATAAAATCTTGAAAGAATTGGAATGTTGATTTTATTCCTTATTTTGTTGGTTTCAATAAGAAAATGAATTGAAATTGAATAACAACATAAGGAATGGAATCTACATTCTAATTCTATCCAAATTTCATTTCATTTTGCAAAACAAACACACTTAAATCACAAATCAAATTTCAATTTCAGTAAGAATTCACATTCCAATTCCATTACAATCCATGAAACAAAACTACGTTAAAGGATTTCAAAGGATTTGAATTCAATTCTATTGAAACAAACAACAAAAATAAAAGAGTTGAATGCCATTTTATTTCCTGTGGTTTAACCCATTTTGCCATTTTAGTTCAAATGTTTCATTTTTCTCTTGTAGGTCCAAAAAGGTTTCACTATTGCCATTTTAGTCCACTGGGTTAACTTCATCCATTATTTATGTTAACGAGAAGGGCGATTCGGTCATTTTATATGGCCGAATTGCCTTTCTAGTTAACAGAACTACATATAAAATGACTGAATTGCCCTTCTGGTTAACAGAAAAAATGGATGAATTTAACCTAGTGGACTAAAATGACAACGGTGAAACCTTTTTAAATACACATGAGAAAATGAAACATTTGGACTAAACTGCCAAAATGACCCAAACCACATGCCCTAAAATGGCATTTAACTCTAAATAAAATCTACATTCGAATTTCATCTAGATTCTATTTTGTTATGTGAAACAAACACTATCAAAAGTTATTACTTGCAAGATGCCAAAATTGCAAGCTCATATTTTCAAATTATTTTAGAAAAAACTAATCATTTGAACAAATTAAGTTAAACTGACTCGATTTATCAAAGTTATGTTAGTCAAAGAAATTAACAAATTAAGTTAAACTGACTCGATTTATCAAAGTTATGATAGTCAAAACTATATTTTTTAGTGACAAATAAATAAAAAGTAAAAAAAATGGGAAGGGGCCAGAGGCCATGCATAGAACAACGCAGTGGCGAAGCTTGGATTTTTCGGCCGGGGGGGTGAAAACATATATACCCAAAAATTTCTATAGAACCGGGGGGGTGAAAACATATATACCCAAAAATTTCTATAGAACCGGGAGGGTGAAAACGTATATACCCACAAATTTCTATACGAAAACTACATATATAACACTACTGAGCGAAAAATCCCGGGGAGCGGACGTCCCCCCCCCCCCCCCCCCCCGCCCCTCACATGCTACGCCCCTGGAACAACGTAACAGCCATTAAAAAGGCGCCAAAATCGATGTTGCCTCCCACAAGTCACCACGTTGTTTCTTGCTGTAAATATCCCCACGTTAAACGGGTTAAAAAAACAAAAAATTGAAAACCAAATGCATCAAAATATTTGAATACTATCGTTTTATTGAAAAGAAATCCTATGTTATACTTTAGATAATATGTTTTCGTTAGTCATTAACAATACATCAAACATTACAAAATGTCTATATATAAAAAAAAATAGAATGCACAAAAGTTGTTGAAACGTTGGCCTAACATGAGTCATATACTTTTGACCTGTAAAAAATCACTCGTTTTGACATAAGCCCATTACAACCTGAAAAGAATGATAGATAAGATTCGGACACTTTCCATTAAAAGAGAAACACAAATCTTATTACAAAAAATGTGATTGAATTGAGTAGTTTATAATATTCACCTTAAGCATAAATTATTGTAAAACACAAGAATAAATCGGAAACCACAACTAACATGTGGAATATGAAAATTATAGATCATATGAAGAACTTAAGCATAATTATTCATTTTAAAAATATTAAAATCATAGGTTTTAAAATACAAATAACCGTCGTTAAAAGAAAAGTTGAAGTATTCTTTTAATAAAAAACTTTAAGTATTTTTTTTAATTATCAATCTTGAATTTTAATTAATATAAATATCAATAGCATAATATTTTTAATAATAATCATTAATTAGAATTAGATATTTATTAAATAATATAATATTATTAATGATTTGTATAAGAAAATGCCTTATGGCATTAGTTGAAACTTTAAATAAGAAAATGCAATTGAGTTTTTTATTAGATTTAGATTACTATATATTATTACTTTACTATATATTAATAAAAGAATTGAAATAAATAGTGATTTTTGTGACAACCCTCATAATTACATGTATCCGTACGATTAATTAAAATTAAATTGTGCTTAATGACTGTGCTTAATTACAACTGATGACGTGACTGCTTTATGATTTCTGCATTTTTCAGCTTTTAACATACTAGTCTTATGCAGAAAATTGACAAAATAGTCATGTATGCATTCCTAAGTGTTGGGAGTTAAAAGTGTTACAAATAGTTACATAAAAGACACTATACGAAATAACTTAGCACTTTAACGAAACGGTATCTAACCGAACAACCGGACATTACATGGAACACCAAAATATTGCTAGAAGCATTGTTTAATTTTTCTGAGCTAGTCATGATCCCCGAACACCATAACACCCACTGGAATATCTAGTAACTAATACTAGTAAGCATATACTTAGGATTGAATTATTATTTACCTACTTACCAAATAATTTTCATTTTACCCCCCCCCCCCCCCATGACAACCTACGGCTCATGTATGGCCCCACCACAAGGATTTGTGTAATCTTCATATTCCCCATGTAATCTTCTATGATTTTCCTTGGATTTTGATAAGATCTTGAATGAACTTGCTTGTACTTATCTAGACATATTAACCTTTGGGTATTAAGGGATTAGAGTGTTATAAACACTAACCATCTATCATCATCTTCATCATTTCATCAACACACTTTCTCTCCCTCTCCCACATAAGCTTGCGGCCGAACACCCTCCCACACACCACCACTTTTCGGTTTTCATTCATACAATTTCAAGTGTACTTCAAGGTGTAACAAGATCATCAACGAGGCTCGGTGCTCACGGAACTTGAAGGACCACCTTCGTTTGCTATTATCCTCTACATTTTCACTTGTGATCTTCCCTAGCTTTAAGCTAGTTGTAAGACTTCTTTACACTCTTGATACTTCATATTTTTGGTGGTTAATAGATATAGTATGTTGAAATTTACTAGAACCCTAAAAGACATGAACATAAATCTTGAACATAAAGATGTAATATGATGTTGTTTTGTATATGTTGATGATGGTTACTTGATGAAAACTTGTACTCTGGAAATCTGATTTGAACGATGGAGCTTGACATGATAAATCTGAGTTAAATAAACGATAACCTGCTGTAAATGACTTATGATCTGATGTTAGTCATTGTTAGAAGGTGTTGTGATCATATGTGCGTGTTTTAGTAACATTTAAGCGATTAACAGCATGCTGAGTAACATTTACAGCCAACTTCAGTTGGCTGTAAACGGACCGTTATTAATTGAAAAATTGATTTTCTGAAGTCTAAATTATGTGTTTTAGAAAAACGAATCAAATGGCACTGGAATCATATTTTTTCGAGGCCGTTTACTATTTTTAAAGGTCCGTTTTGTACAGTAGCAAAAGCTGCGTTTTTACTGCAGAAAATTTGTGTTATGTTTTTCGTCATAACTTGAAATCTGTGTAGAATTAGCTCATGAAATTTGTACTGTAGATGATCACTGATGTCGTTGTAATGCTCCAACTGGAATTTCATCAATCGGACTTACGATGAATTTTAAATGAATTATTCCATGGACTGCAGTCAGAAAGTGACGAATCTGATTGCAGTCCGGTAAATGATTTTTTATAAAATATTGGTAATGAATTGGATCTCGATATTTTTACACAATAATATTTGGATCGTTTAAAACATTCTGTAAAAATTTAGGAAATTTTTGGAGTAAGTTAACTATTTTATTAAAATTCCCGAAAACAGCCCAGTTTTGAATGTTAAAGCTGAAATGACATAAGTAGTAATTTGCGTGTCTAAATGTCGGGTAGGTTGTCTGAGAATGATCTAACGTGTTATATGTCAATGAAAGTGTTATGTGCAATATCGTATATTTGCTTTTGAATGGGTATAGATGGGATGTTTATATGGGTATGAAATGTTAACGTGAGTGCATGCTATGTGATAGATGCGTGTAGGAACTTTGTGTTTTATTTGAAACTATTAACAAACTAAATGATAATCATATTAGGACATGATTGACCAACCCTGACCGTTAGCTATTTTAAGAGTTCAACCGAGCAACCAAAGGTGAGTTCACACTCTTTCTAAGGCATGGGATTCCCGGTAGTTGGGAATAGGTTAAAGAACTAAAACGGAACCTGCATATCCTCCTTGGGTAGGATATGTACCGCCATTATCCATGGGTAGGATGCCAATATTAATCCTGCGTATTCTCCTTGGGTAGAATACGTACGTTCGTCCTCCTTGGGTAGGACAACAACCTTAAAACTTACTAGACAAAACTCTATCATTAAGTCCCTCATTTTATATCGACTTAATCGCCGAGGCCGATAGCGAGCGGGTCATTAGTTAATAGCGCTATTAGGTTTGACAAACCTCACACCATGCCGGTAGGACGGGCGTGTACTAATGGATCATGGAATACAGTCAATGATGATAGACATTGACTAAGGGCACAACTTACTTTCGTCAGTAGTCGATATGGTAACAGTCTAGTGGTTCACATGGGGAAGCCCCCACTGGTTATGGTTTGGGAAAGAAGGAACTGGTTAATCATATTTTCAACTATGGGGTAACCCCCACGGCAAGTAAGCCAGCTAACTTGAAAACTATGTTTTTTAAACAACCTAAAACAAACACCCAACTGTGAACTCACTCAACTTTGTTGTTGACTCCTTGTTACATGCCTTGCAGGTCGTTAGATGCTTATGGAGCTTGCACGAGGAGGAGGTCGTTGTGGGATATGGACTGTTATGTCCCGTACTTACCATTTGAACTTTAAACTATATTTTGGTTATTTATACATTACTACGTTTCCGCAGATTGCTTAAACATGTTTGGTTTCTTTTGGACACCAATTATATTGAGGTTGGTTTTATTTACTTGATTACATTGTTCAATATGATTGGTGGCTTGATCCTGGTCATGCCACGCCTCCAAGTGGTGATACTCCGCTCGTGGATTTTTGGGGTGTAACAGATTAGTATCAGAGCCATTGGTTATAGTGAACTTGGTTTTAAAAAGGGCAAAAGCTTTTTGTGAAAAACCAGACTATAACCTGTTCAGTGCTCAACGATCCACAACGACACTTCGCTCCACGTGCAAGACTCAACCCATTAGATGGTATGATCTATGATTATGTTACCAACTTGTTAGTTACGTTTGTATGGTGCGTTGTTTATGCTATGCTTAGTTAATGTAGTAGCATGTTGCCCTTATTAGTCCTAGTGTGCTCGCTTTAACACTCAACTGTCTACTTGAAACTTGACAAGTAGTGATTAAGTTCTTTTCTGATTTCTCGTCGCCCTGCTACGACAATCGCCTATGCGTTCTATCTATTCATACGCTTAGCTCGACATGACGTCGCCATCTGACTCTCTTCACATTCGGTTTGCACGTCAACATTCACAAAGACCAGGCATGGCTCAAACGAACTCGGGTTTTGGGGAACTATACCCACGCATCCCTGTTGGTGAACCTTATCACCTCCACCGGTCGTCGTCACCAGAAACGAAGCAGTCACAGTTACACGCGTGTGTCATTTTGCAACTCGAAGCCCTACTAACCAAATTTTGTTTTGGACAAGTGATGTACTTTCGTGGCCGTGATGCAATAAACTTCCCTTTTGTGTCGTGCCGGCATGCACCACTACTGGAATTATTTCTAGACAACAGATTACTTGGTTGAATCCTTCAGATATTGTTGGACCCCTGTTTTCACTCGATTCTTCGTATGAACCTCACTAACTTCATGTTTCTTTGATCGGCAACTGATATAATGAAACGCTAACAACCATACCACGATTTCCATCGACCACCAGATGATCCCATTACCCTGTTAGGTGGATAATTTATATTATGCCTTGATTTACACCTTCGTATACCTAACTTAGCAAATGGATGCTTCTTAATGCCGGGACAGCCTTCGGGACACTCGTGAACGGAGATACGGATCACTCAACCTACAGACGAACGCGATAATCTATACGTTTACCTGACCCACCTTACACTACCAGAGTCGTATTTTAAATTCCATGATAGCTTTTCTTAACTATGCGGAATCTTTGCACTAGCTTTTGTACCGACACATGATTGTTGATTAATGATATGTCTAATTTCTACCATTGGCTTAGACCAAACCATCACTCTCTTACCACAGTGACATTACGTTCTCGCTACTCCATGCTGAAACCCTGGAACGAACACCCTCTAGTTTAGAGAATTGGGAAGGCACGACTCTCGATCATTGGCGATCACTCCTTGAAACCTTGAGGGTGGTGATATATTGTTGATACGATCATACTCTCTTGAGCACATTTTCGCGTCTTTTCTTTGGAACCTTACGACTACGCAGACGTATTTTGGATTCATTCGCACGACCCAAGGAACCCCCCTAACTTGGTTGCTTACTTGATGAATCACAAACCCACCTAAGTTCATGGATTCAGGTGAATTGTTACTCCTTCGCATGTGGGCGAGTCCAGCGACTTTTGGTGGAAGTCTCAGTGAACCTTAACACTACACACTTGTACGACAACCATGCTGCCATGTTGAATTCTTGTTCTGATTGATTTAACCCCGTGACAGCTATTTTGATCAACGACATACTTTATCTTAACTATACCCAACTTGCGTACAACCAGCTGTACATTCGACATCAGGTAAACCCTTGCTAGGGATTTTTAAACGCTTATTCATCGATTGCAGCCACCCTTTCTCATGTTTCCCCTCCCATGCACATTATACTTTTGAACCCTGCGATCTTAAAAGTGTTCCCCGCGGACACTCGCTTGGACAAGTTACGCTCTATGAACGTTACTCAGTGAGCATTGGGCCATAAACATGATGATACCCCAGGTACTTTTCCTTGATCTTGATACGGCCGATATGGATCCTCAGACGCGATAGATATGTCCCTTGTTTTCTTTGACGACATCCGAATC
Organism: Helianthus tuberosus; assembly: GCA_030545235.1. NCBI lineage: Eukaryota > Viridiplantae > Streptophyta > Magnoliopsida > Asterales > Asteraceae > Helianthus > Helianthus tuberosus. The sequence continues at coordinate 72,238,095 of CM060417.1, read as the reverse complement.
AACTCAGAGAACTGTCCACGCAACTACAAGAACTCATGGAAAAGGGTTTCATACGTCCTAGCTCTTCGCCTTGGGGAGCTCCAGTGTTATTTATAAAGAAGAAAGACGGTACCTTCAGAATGAGTATTGACTACCGCAAACTCAACAAGGTGACCGTGAAGAATCGTTATCCTCTTCCACGCATTGATGACTTATTCGACCAGTTGCAAGGGTCGAGTTTCTATTCCAAGATTGATCTGAGGTCAGGTTACCATCAACTGAGAGTCCGAGACGAGGATATCTCTAAAACAGCATTCAGGACTCGTTATGGACATTACGAGTTTCTGGTTATGCCTTTTGGATTGACGAATGCACCTGCGGTCTTCATGGATCTCATGAACAGAGTGTGCAAGCCTTACCTGGATAAGTTTGTCATAGTTTTCATCGATGACATCCTGATCTATTCGAAGAGTCAGGAAGAACACGAGCAACACCTGAGGCTTATTTTGGAACTTCTTCGAACAGAACAGTTGTATGCCAAATTTTCGAAATGTGACTTCTGGCTTCGCAAAGTCCATTTTCTAGGCCACGTGGTAAACAAGGATGGGATTCATGTGGATCCATCCAAGGTTGACTCGATCAAGAACTGGCCTGCACCCCGTACACCGACAGAAATCCGCCAATTCTTGGGTTTGGCGGGATACTATAGAAGATTCATCAAGGATTTCTCTAAGATTGTGCAACCCCTCACTTCACTGACACAGAAGGGTGTCACCTATCATTGGGGTGATGCACAGGAATCCGCATTTAAGCACTTAAAAGATAGACTTTGTACCGCGCCTATCCTCTCATTGCCTGAAGGCACAGATGATTTTGTGGTTTATTGCGACGCTTCCATCCAAGGACTTGGTTGCGTGTTGATGCAACGTGACAAGGTCATTGCCTACACATCGCGACAACTTAAAGTTCACGAAAGGAACTACACTACGCACGACTTGGAAATTGGGAGCAGTTGTTTTAGCACTAAAGATATGGAGACATCACCTGTACGGTACCAAGTGCACCATTTACACCGATCACAGGAGTCTCGAGCATATCTTCAAGCAAAAGAAGTTAAACATGCGACAACGTCGATGGGTCGAGCTCTTGAACGATTATGAATGCGCTATCAAAATGTTGTGGCCGATGCCCTCAGCCGAAAAGAGCCTAAACTAAAGCGTGTACGTGCGTTACAGCTTACCATTCACTCTAGCCTTCCCGCTCAAATTCGTGATGCTCAGGTCGAAGCATTGAAAGCAGAAAACATCATGGCTGAGTCTCTGCGAGGATCAAAGAAACGGCTAGAACAAAAGGGAGACGGCGCTTACTACGTAACAGGGCGCCTCTAGGTCCCACTTTACGGAAACTTACGCGAGCTTGTGATGGATGAAGCGCACAAGTATCGTTACTCAGTACATCCTGGTTCGGATAAGATGTACCATGACTTAAAGACTACATACTGGTGGCCTAGCATGAAAGCCAACATAGCAACCTACGTTAGTAAATGTTTGACTTGTGCGAGAGTCAAGATTGAATATCAGAAACCATCAGGCCTACTCCAACAACCAGAGATCCCGACATGGAAATGGGAGCAAATTTCCATGGATTTCGTTACTGGCCTGCCTAGATCTCAACGCGGAACTGACACTATTTGAGTGATCGTGGATCGACTGACCAAGTCTGCACACTTCTTGGCTATCAAGGAAGCGGATAAGTTTTCTACTCTAGCAGACGTCTACCTGAAGGAAGTAGTATCAAGGCACGGAGTGCCAACCTCTATCATATTGATCGCGATGCGCGTTTTACTTCTGAACTGTGGCAAACTATGCACAAGTCATTTGGCTCACGTTTAGATGTGAGCACCGCTTATCATCCACAGACGGATGGGCAGTCCGAACGCACCATCCAAACTCTTGAAGACATGCTTATGGCATGTGTAATCGACTTTGGTAATGGCTGGGAAAAACACCTCCCGTTAGTGGAGTTTTCGTATAACAACAGTTACCACACCAGTATCCAGGCCACTCCGTTTGAGGCATTGTATGGACGTAAATGCCGATCACCTCTTTGTTGGGCAGAGGTTGGCGATAGTCAAATCACTGGCCCAGAACTTGTAGTAGATACAACCGAGAAGATTGCTCAGATACAACAACGAATGGCGGCAGCTCGTGACCGTTAGAAAAGCTATGCCGATAAGCGAAGGAAACCACTCGAGTTCCAGGTTGGGGATCGAGTGCTACTCAAAGTCTCACCTTGGAAAGGTGTAGTTCGTTTTGGAAAACGAGGCAAACTCAATCCGCGTTATATCGGACCGTTCGAAATCATTGAGAAAATTGGCAAAGTCGCTTACAAGTTGAATCTACCTGAAGAACTCAGCGGAGTTCACAACGTATTCCACGTGTCAAATCTGAAAAAGTGTCTGTCAGATGAGACCCTCATAGTTCCCTTAAAGGAGATCACAATCGACGACCAGTTGCTATTCGTCGAGGAACCAGTAGAGATTACTGACCAAGACGTTAAGATTCTCAAGCATACCAGAATACCTCTTGTTCGAGTTCGTTGGAACTCCCGTCGTGGACCAGAGTATACCTGGGAACGAGAAGACCAAACGAAACTCAAGTATCCCAGTTGTTTGAGAAAAGTGCAACCACTACAGGGGCTGAAGCTACTACAGAATTTCGGGACGAAATTCCAAACCCACGGGGGGATGATGTGACACCCCAGGAAACCACGCAACTTAACTAGCTTCCTCAGTAACCACGTGCTAAATTTCGGGACGAAATTTTCTTAACAGGGGGTGTTGGATCTGAGTTTGGTTTTGATTGTATTTTGTGTTTGAAATTAAGATGGAAATGGATGAGTGTGCAGTGGAATTAAGATGGAAACAAACTTTGCATACAATCAAACGAGAGTATTGCTTTGATCAAGACATTTTCAACAAAGAACCGAATGATTGAATTTAATTTCAACAATGATTACAAAGTAATGCTTGAATACAAACTCCCCCTCAGCCAGAGCTCAGTGTTTGTTTGTGCAAGGAAGACGGTGTTGCAAAGAGCTAATAGAACAGTACAGAGCACTGTTCTATTTATAGGCACTAGCAAACCACTGAGCATCTAAGCTGACGTCACCATGAAAGTGACATCTAACCTCCTAACAAACTCTAACCCCTGATCTATACAAACACTGCTATACTAACTACTGCTTATTACATTACATTACATAAAGACAGAATAAACAACTGTTGCATCCTTCCACTGCTGTGAACCCGGCAGTGCTTGTCCGGATCAGCAATACTTGACTCAAGGCAGCAGATTGAGCAGCAGAGCTTTAGTCTTCCTTCAGCCTTTACTAGAGCAGCAGATTGACGGTCAGTGGCTTGTACAATCAGTAGATAGGAGGTCAGCAGATGTTGAAATCACTTTCAAGGGGAGAGACTTGTATGTAACATCTGCTTATTCTGGATCCACTGTTCTGACCCAGTTTTGGCTTTAATTATCTGTTCCTCTGGTAGGGTTCAATCCCAACAATCTCCCCCTGGAACAGATAATGCCAAAACTCTTCATTATTGTGGAGTGTTTATTGCCTCATCAACAGTTCCCTTATTTGACCTTTAAATTGTAGTTCAAAGTCTAGGGCATCTGTGTCATCATCATCCCTGCTAAGTGGAAGATCAAGGAGATCCTGCAAATCTTCAAGACTCAGGCCAAGAGCTTGTTCCCTTGATATTTTCTTCACTTCTCCACCAGACCTGAGCAAAGTCAATACGTAGGTCTGTTTGTCAGTTTCCCACTTTAGTATTTTTGAGTCTGGTGGGTTTCTTGGGAGATGTTTATTTGCAGAGGTATTTGGTGAGGCTGGCCTATTCATGACTGGTTGAGCAGTACTTGCAGATTGTTCCAATTCAAGATCTTCTTTGATCATTAATTTAATGCCTTCTTGTACAATAGCACTTCCAGCTTTTAGATCTTGAATTGTTTCAGCACCTAACTGGTTTTGACTCCTTCTTTTGTAGATGGCAGCACCAGCTGGAGCAGTGGTTCTTTTGACTTGCAGCTTTGGTGGTCTTTTTTAGACCGCTGCTTTGGAGTAGTCAGGCTTTTGTGGAGCAGTAGGATCAGTCTTTCTTAACTTCTCTAAATTTTTGTAAGTTGTCCTGACTTTATCTTCTTTCCATCTCAACACTTGTTGCAAAGACCCATAATCAGCAGCAGCTAATTCCTCTTTCATTCTCCTTAGCTCTACCTTTTTATCAGGTTCATTCTTTTTAAACGTTGCCCAGTCAGGAGGAGTATGAGTGACTTTCCTTTTTATCATGTCTTGAATTCTGGCTGCTTCATTTTCAAGCTCAGGAATGGTCCACTCTTTGTACATGTGTTTCTCTCCTTTGTATTTCTTGTGAGCCATAATGCTTTCTATGTAGTCTTTCTTCAGAGTTTCAGCAGCTCTCTCTGAGATTTGTTGACTGACATTTTTTGCAAATTGTTCTAGGGATCTGACCTGTGTGAGCAAATATTGATAGTTCTGTGAAATTTCTTTGTCAGATTTCCCTTGTGTGTTTCTCTTTGAGATATCCTCTGCTTGCTTAGCCTTGATCTCCAAATATTCATCAACATTTTTAGGCCAGGGATATCCTTCAATTGATGGCAAACTCCTTTTGGCAGGGTCATCCTCATAATAAAAGGATTTGATTTCATCTCTAACTGCTACAAGTTCAAGAGGAAATTGAACACCTACAGGAGGTAAGGGCTTGTGCATTTTAACTGAGGAGAGAGGAACAGGTTTTGGTATTGTGACAAGTGCAAGAGATTTTGAAGATTTTGGTGGTGGTGAAGTGTCATCATCTTTCAGAATTAGCCTTCTCCTTTTAGTTTGAGGAGGGGCTGATGATGTTTTGGATGGAATAGTGGTGGTGGATGCAGTGGCAGTGGTTTGTGATTGACTAACAGCTGTTGAAACAACTAGTGTTCCGACCACTGTTGTCATTACAGCAGATGTTGTAACATCTGCCGTCTTCTGCTTTTTGGCAGGATGTGATGTTGTTTTTGGTGGTGATGATGGTAAAGCAGTGGTTGTGGTGTGTGTTGAAGTGAGAAGAGATGTTGAAACCTCTGAAGTATCAGCAGTAGTTGATACAGCAGGAGTTACAACAGCTGCTTGGGTGGAGGTTTGATGTTGTTGGCTTTTGGATGGTGGTTTTGGAATATGCTTTGGAATTCTGGATGGGGTGGACTTAGGTTTCCTTTTTGTCTTAGGATTTTTAGTATCCTTTGACCCAGAACAACCCTGCGCATACAGCTCCATGAAAGCTCTTTTCTCCTCATTCCACCTTGAAATATCCTTTGCCAATCTATCCTTCTTTACACTTGCTACTCCTTCATCAAGTGCTTCTTGAGTAGCATCAACCTTTTTACTACCATCTGGCACAGGAATTTTTCTGGTCATAGCATCCCTTTCAGGTTCAATGCAAAGACCATCATCTATTCCCTTCTTCTTCCACTCCTGAATTTTCTCCCCCTTTTTGGCATTATCTTCTGGAAGTTGATCAATGAAAAGTACTGTTGGAGGAGCAGTGCCAGTGGTTTCTAATAAATGGACCTTGATTGCCTTAATATCTGCCTGAGTGTTCTTGTACCTAGACTCCATAATGTTTCTCAGCTTTTGGACATGAAGTTCATGTTGCTGATCAGCCATTTCTTTTTGTTGTTGGAGAAAAGGTTGGAAAAGGTTCCAGAGCTCATTTGTAGCAAAAGCTTGTGGTGGAGCAGGTGCTTGAGGTGGAACAACAGTGGATTGCATCTTTTGTATTTTCAACACCTGCTGTAGCATGTTTTTAATATCTGCAACAGATGTATCCAATTTGTCAACTCGATCCGTCAAATCCTGATATTTTAAATCATCATCCAATTTAATGGGATCATTTGATTTCCCACTAACAGTGGTTTTATCAGTGGTTGAGGTAGGGAGTGTACTCCAAACATTAACCACTTATGCCCCTTTTTCTTGGTATTGGGGTCTTCTTCCTTCAACACTTGACAACCTTTTGATGTTGCCAGTAGGATAAATAAATCCACTGGTGGTTGGTAGAGGTGCTATGTAAGGAATTGCCTCCAAGGAAGTCTTATTAATGTAACCACTGTCCAACTGTAAACCAGTGGGTTCAACAGTTGTAGTGGCTGCTTCACTTGGACTACCACCAAGAGTTACGTGTAACTCAAGGGGTGTAACCTCCTCAGGTTGTGTTGGTGGGTTAGCAAAGATTGATACATCAGACCCAGTCATTTGTTGAGGTATGTTCTCATTGATAGGTGATTGAGAAGGACTGGTTAGTGCCTGGTTCAAATCAATTGCATCCAACAGCAGTTTAGTTGGTAAGGGAATTGTGGATGTGAGGTTTGGTGTAGAAACAGGATTTGCTCCGGGCATTGAGCTGTGGATGATGAAACCAAGTGATTTCAGAGCATCATGATGTGGAGGCCCTAAGTGTACAACCTGTTCTTTTTGTGAAGAAGCAGGAGGAGTTTCGGTTATGGGTTGAGATATTTGTACCAACTGCTGTGAGGAAGTAGCAGCGGTGGTTTCTTGTGGCATTTGTGCTGTCACAGGCAGTAGCTCTGGTATCTCATCCTCCAGAGTTGTCTTTTTGATGGGTTTGGGGGGTTTTTGAGTTTTTCTTTTTGGCTTTTTGGTGATTTTAGGTGTGGCTTTCAAAGCAGTTGTTCTGCTGCTTTGATCACCTTGAGCAGTGGGCTCAGCAGCAGATACCTGAGGAGCAGTGGTAGCTGCTAAAATCTGCTCAGGCACCTCTGCTTGTGTTTTGCAAGGTGTTAACATTCTTGAAAAAGTTTCAGCAGTTAAACTGTTTATTTGAATATAATCACCTTGGTTTATTACAGCAATATCATCCTTACTGAATGTCTTTTCAAAATAATAACTTAGAAACCTTGGAAACAGTAGGAATGATTTTGTTTCAACATTATTAACCAAGTCATTAAAGATTTCCCGAGAATAATTAAAATTTTCTTCTTGAAGAATAGCATATCCCAGATTTTGAATCTTTAATGGTATTTCATTAAAAGAAGTGGTTTTGTTTGAAACACACATGAGGAGGGTATGAAATAAAAACCTTGTTTCAGAAGGAAAGAAACCTTTTTGTAAGGTAGCTTTCTTCATCATTGTGTCTGCATACCCTCTCTCAATGAAGTCAATTTTTAACTCGTTTTTAGGGAAAGAAGTTTTACCTTGCTGATCCTCTAGTTGAAAGACTTCTGATATCGATTGTGGCGTGATTTGAACAGCTTTAGCCTTTAAAGAGGAGTTAATGGCTATCACATTTTCACCTTGTTTGTCAAGGATTGCGTTTTTTCCAAAACTCTCGTTGGGTTGCTAAGTAAATTGGTGCATCGGCGGTTAACAAAGTTTTGTACTTTGATTTGGCCATTTTGGCGATGATGGAGTCGAAAGCATCTGTGGTGCCGAGTTTTGTGAGAATACCCAGAAGATTGTGAGATTGTTTGTGTGGAATTTCAGTGGGTGTTGCCTTTTGAGAGGCTGCTTTCGAAGATGATTTGGAAGTGGATTTTGCAGATGGCTTCGATTTCGTCATTTTGTAGATGATGTTCGAAGAAAATGATGAAGTAATTTGATGAAAAACTGCTTTGAGAAGAGAATTTTTGAGAATTCAATTCGACAGTAAAACCCTGTTTTTGATGTGAAGTGGGGGTTTTATAGAGGAAAAAGTGAAGGCTGACGTGGCAGCGGTTACAAAAGTACTGACCACTATGTACTGCCCACATGCCAAACCCTGGTGAAATGAAGGACAGTCCTTTTATGAAAGAGACTGAAGAAGGCAGTGGTTACAACGGTAAAATGGAAGCAGTGGATGATTTTCACTATCAGTGGATAGCTTATCAGTGGATAAGACACTGCTTTTGAACAACAGAGTTTATCATGAGAGAACAGGGGTTGGCTTTCAGCAGTGGACAGACTTTTGAAGTAGAGCAGACTTTTGAACAAACAGTGGTTATGGCAGACTTTTAAGGATTCTAATGAAAATTTCATTTTTAGCTATTTTTAAGGATGGATTTTTGATTTTCTGAAAACATTTTAGTGCTTTTATACATAGAAAAACAAGATGTTGCTTGTTATTCCATGTTTAGCATCTCAATTCTAGAGACCAAGCTTTCAAAGGTGGCTGTATCAAGTGCTTTTGTGAGCACATCTGCCAACTGGTCTTTAGTTGGGACATGATGCAGAGAAATCAAACATTTTTTCATAGCAATCCCTCACAAAGTGATGTCTGATGTCGATGTGTTTGGTGGTTGAATGGGAAACTGGATTTTTGATTATATTTTCTGCTGCCTGGCTATCCAACATGAGTGGTGTCTTTAAGGCAGTGATACCAAAATCCAGCAACTGATTTTGAAGCCACAGGAGTTGGGCTGTACAGCTTGCAGCAGCAATGTATTCAGCTTCAGCAGTGGATGTTGAAACAGCTGCTTGCTTTTTGCTTTGCTATGAAACTAAGCAATCACCTAGAAACTGGCACCCTCCTGATGTGGACTTCCTTGTGGTGTTACATCCAGCAAAGTCACTGTCTGAAAATCCTGAAAGCTTGATATTCCCATTAGCTGGATACCAGATACCAAGTGTGGGAGCACCTTTTATGTATCTGAATATCCTTTTTACAGCAATAAGGTTGGATTTTCTAGAGGCTGATTGACTTCTTGCACAAACACATGTTGCAAACATGATGTCTGGCCTAGATGCAGTTAGGTACAACAAAGACCCAATCATGCTTCTATATAGAGTTTGGTCAATCAGCTCATCCTTTTCATCAGACATGACAAGCTTATTTGTTGCCATGGGTGTGCTGCATGGTTTACAATCATTCATATCAAATTTGTTTAAAAGTTCTTTTGCATATTTGCTTTGATGAATGAAAGTACCATTTTGCATTTGCTGAACTTGGAGACCAAGAAAGCATTGCAACTCACCCATTGAACTCATTTCAAACTCAGCTGTCATGAGTTCTCTAAACTCTTCACACATTTTGTTACATGTGCTTCCAAAGATAATGTCATCCACATAAATTTGGACAATCATTAAATCCTTCCCTCTCCATTTTAGAAACAGTGTTTTATCAATGGTACCTCTTTTGAAACCATTTGAGAGTAGAAAGGTGGAAAGAGTTTCATACCAGGCCCTTGGTGCTTGTTTCAGGCCATACAGGGGTTTGTTCAGCCTATAGACATGATCTGGATAAAATGGATCCTCAAAACCTGGAGGTTGACAGACATACACCTCTTCTTGAATTGTACCATAGAGGAAAGCACTTTTGATATCCATTTGAAACACCTTCATGTTGTGGTTGACAGCAAAAGCCAGGAACAGTCTGATGGCTTCCAATCTTGCAACAGGGGCGAATGTTTCATCATAATCAATCCCCTCTTCCTGTCTGTAACCTTGAACCACAAGCCTGGCTTTATTCTTGACAACAATACCCCTTTCATCAGTTTTGTTCTTGAAGACCCACTTTGTGCCAATGGGACTAACCTCTTCTGGCAGTGGTACAAGTTCCCGTACTTGTTGTCTTTTAAACTGTTGGAGCTCCTCTTGCATGGCTTCTACCCAGCTGTTGTCTTTCAGTGCCTCTTGGTACTTGACTGGCTGATGGAGTGATAGAAAACCAGCAAAAAGACAAATGTTTTGGGTTTGGCTTCTTGTGAGCACCCCTTCATTTATGTTGCCAATGATTTGATCAGGTGGATGAGATCTCAAGTAGATTAAATCTCCTTGATATGGAATGATGGCATTAGTTGGTGAAGGCTGCAGATGTGTATCATCTGAGCTAACCACTGCTGGTGACTTTGATGACCCAGCAGTGGATTCAAAAGGTGGTGGAATAGGAGGTAAAGGTGTGGACACCTGCTGACTTTTATCCACTGTTTGGGGACTTTTGTCAGCAGTGTTTGATGTGGAAGCAGTGGTTGATGGGCTACTTTGGTCAACAACTGTTGAGGTAGCAGTGGTTGAGCTTTGACAACTGTTTTGAACATCTGATGCTCTTCCCATTTTGACAGACCTTTGAGGGATGATGATTTCATACCCATAGTCTGGTGTTGAATCCTCTGATGGACCTGCACTGTTAGTCTTGACAGCAGTATTTTTAAAAGTGAATTTATCAAGATCAAATAGATCTGCAGGATTTGCTGGAATTTTCATTGATGAAAGTTCATTGAACTTTACATTCAAAGTCTCCTCCACTGCTTTGGTCCGTGTATTAAACACTTTGTAGGCCTTGGCAGTGGTTGAGTACCCCAGTTGATAACCACAATCAATTTTGGCTGCAAATTTTGAAATGGAATCTTTTAAGTTCAAAATAAAGCATGGGCAGCCAAACACCTTGAAGTATGAGATCAGTGGTTTGATTTTATACAGAATTTCATAAGCAGTCTTTTTGTGCCTAGGGTTTATTAAAACTCTGTTCTGGACATAGCAAGCAGTGTTTACTGCCTCTGCCCAGAAAGTTAATGGCAAACCTGAATCAGCAAGCATGGTTCTGGCAGCCTCAATCAAAGTTCTGTTCTTTCTTTCAACTACCCCATTTTTCTCTGGTGTTCTAGGGATGCTGTACTGCCTTACAATCCCTTTCTTCACACAGAAGGCATCCAACTCCTTATTTTTAAATTATGTGCCATTGTCACTCCTGAAGCTTTTCACAGGAAGGTCAAATTGCTTTTCAACCTGTGTCACAAAGTCTTGCAAAATGCCTGCAGTCTCATCTTTTGAGTGTAAAAAGAAAGTCCATGTAAACCTAGAAAAGTCATCAACAATAACCAAACAATATCTTTTCTTTTTGAGGCTCATGACTTGAACTGGGCCAAACAAATCCATGTGTAGCATCTGGAAACACTGGGTTGTTTTGGACTCTTCAATGGACTTATAAGAACTTTTATGCTGTTTTCCTTTTAAACAGGAAATGCAATGTTCAGGACATGAAAACAATTTTTGTGGTAGGCCTCTCACCAAACCATTTTTTGAAATTTCAGTGATTGTCTTAAGATTTGTATGCCCCAGCCTTCTGTGCCAAAGTTCTGTCTCTTTGTTAGAGGCAGCTGAGAACAGACAGGCATCAGCTCTGGGACATTCTTTAGACATATCAACAACATAAACATTGCCACTTCTTTGAGCAACAAGTTTAGTTTGACCAGTTTTGATTATTGCTTCAATCTTTTTGACCATTTCTGGTCCAACAATCCTACAACAATCTTTTGTGAAGAATGACCCAAACCCTTTGTCACTCATTTGAGACACACTCAGAAGGTTGAATTTTAGATTGTCTATCAGATTGACATTTTCAAATTTTACATTTCCAGACTGCACTGTACCAGACCCCAGAACTTTCCCTTTACTATTATTCCCAAAGGATATATCACCCCCTCCATGAATTTTGAAATCCTTGAGTAGGGCTTTACATCCAGTCATGTGCCTGGAGCCTCCACTATCAACATACCACAGACTATCTAAGCAGGCAGAAGCTCCCTGCACATGAAGTAAAAGGATTAGTTCATTAGGGTCTCCAAAGCCAACAGGGCTTTGGATGGGGTCTCAACAGTGTCTGGGATGGATGCAGATTGATGGACAGTGGTTAGGTCAGAGGTTTGAACAGTTTTAGTACTGTTTCTTGCTAACCACTGTTGGGGGTCTTGACCAATCACCTGTTGGTAACCAAAAGGATGCCTGTTCACTTTAGGTTTAGAGGGCCTTTTGTAGGCCTCATAAATGTGTGGAATCCTTTGATAAGACTGTTTTTCCTTGCCTTTTCTGACCTGATTGGCAGGGGGTGCATCAGTAACCTGAACATCTCTTTTGACAGATGTTTGGTTCAGCTGTTTTGTGACAGCTGTTTGAACTGGCACAAACAGTGGTTGGTTCTTGGTGAATTTGACAGATGATGTTGATGAACTCAAGGATGTTTTAGCAATGTACTCATTCTTTTTCACATCAAAGTTTTTGAGATACACACATGCTTGAGTTTTGTGGTTTGTTTTACCACAAACAATGCAGCTTTCAGCTGAAACAATGACACTTGTTCTGTACAAATCATAAGCTTTTAAGTGGAAACAGTCTTTTGTTAGATGATTCCTTTTCTCACAGAATTCACAAAACAAGTTATCAATTTTTTCTTTCTTCTTTCTCTTTTCGGACTCCTTTGCAGCAGAGGTTTTAACCTCTGTTGGGATGTCCTTGAGAGGAATGACTTTAGCTTTTGGAGCTTTAACACCATCAGTTGATGTAAAGTCCATGGGCTTGAAATTTTCAAGAATATCACACTCATCAGACCATTTTGGTTTAAACTGATAATTTTCAAGCTCCTCAAAAGTAGAGGATCCCATTGGTCTGTCAAGTGTGATTTTGTTACCAAGTTTATCAGTGATTTTCACTTCTTGGCCATTCTTGTTTGTAGGGATGAACTCAGTGGTTACATCAGTGGTTTGAACAGATTTTTCATAAGCAATGTTTTCATCATCATGTTTTCTATACCCAACCCCAAATTTAACATTGCTTTTAATCTGTTTTTCAAGCATAACCTCATACCCTTTGCATGATTCAACCCATTTTTCACAGGTGATCTGGGTAGCCTCTAACTCCTTTTTGCAAACTTGGTATTTTTCTACCATAGTTTGGAGTTGAGTTTTGGTTATGCTCTGCTCTTCTTTAAGACTGCTGATCTCTTTTTCTCTGTCAGCCAATTTGTTTTTAAGTTCTTTTAAAGACCTTTCAAATTTGGCTTCATCAGTTAAGATTTTATCCCGAAGGTTTTCATTTACCTCTTTGATGTTAGCAAAAGCAATAATGCAATTGTCAGAACACAGTTTTTCAAGAACTTGAGGTGATACCTTGGCAGCAGCCATCATTGCACAATCACATTGATGATTTTCTTCATCATCTGCTCTTTCTTCTTTCTCACCTGCTTTCTCATCTTTCTTTTCTTCTTTGTCCTCTTCAGACCATGGATCTGTCAGTGGTTCAATCAGGGTTCCTGAACTTTCTCCCAGCAGTAGTTCACCAGCCACAGCAGTAACCACTGCTTCAGTCACCTCATCCACTGTTGCATCACTTAGCTGTTCACCTTCAGTTTCAACCCCCTCTGGTATTGACTCTAATGCCATCATACAAAAGTCATCATTAGAAGGTTCATTAAAAGCATAGAGTGCAAAATTTTCATCACCAAGCTCATCAGGCATGCTGCTCCAGTCAACAAAGCCTTGAGTGAAAAAGCTTTGCTGATCTGGTTGTACCACTGCTGGAGCAGCTGTTTGAGGTGCAGAAGGTTGCACTTGTGCCTGGGGGACAGGGGTTTGAACATACTGAATTTGTGGGACAGTAGTTTGGACATAATGCACAGGCACAGGGGCAGCAGCATAATGAGCAGTGTTAACATGTGCTGTAGGGGTATATTGGGTATAATGCACAGTGCTTTGATTTTGAGGTCTAGGGTTTGAGCAAGGATGAGTGATTATAGGACTGGTTGTTTGACACCTGCATTCCCTAGCGAAATGACCTAGCCTATTGCACTTGTAACACTTGATTTTCGATTTATCCAACCCAACCCTTAGATTCCCATGTAAACCTGGGAATTTTCGCCCTGTTCTTTTGTAGAATTTGCTAGTTCTAACACTGAGCAAAGCCAATTGGTGCAGGATGTCCATCTCTTCTAAGTCAGTGGGATCAAAATGTTGTAAATCATTGAGTTCAGGGTCAGATCTTTGAACTCAACAGAGTTTCTAGTCACAAATGCAATTGTGTCCCATTTATCAGGTAGTGATCTAAGAAACCTGCTATTTTGGGTTGATTTTGGAAATTCAACCTTAACAAGTCTTAGCTCACTGATGAGACAACTGAAACGTTCAAATTGTTGGGTCAATGTTTCACCCTTAATGTGACAAAAGGTTTCATACTGCTGATTCAGAATTTCCCTATTGTTTTCAATAACTTCTTCAGTACCCCTAAACTGTTCCTTCAATGCATCCCATAGCTCTTTGGCACTGTTACAATGTAACAGTCCAGCATAGATCTCATTTGGTAATGCAGATGCTATGATGCTAAATGCCTTGGCATCCAGTTCGAACTTCTGAAAATCAGTTTCAGTATAGTTTTCATAAGGTTTTGGTACGAACTTCTTTGGATCCTCAGCACTTGGCACCGTAGGAACATGGGGACCAAAAACAACAGACCTCCAACATCCAGTGTTCTGTTGAGCAAGGATGTGACCCATCCTTCTCTCCCAGATGTTGTATTCATTACGTTTAAGCATAGGTGGTTTAAAAAGCGAGCCAACATTATTTTTATCATCTTGTGATTGTGACGTCATCCTGGTTGTTTTACAGGCACTGATTAATCAACTTTAATGGTGATTAAACCTTACTCTGTTTTTCAACAAACCGAACAAACTATCGATATCAACGATTTTGAGCTGAACTATTTATGTCAAAATGATTGTTAAATCAAATTTGACTGTCCAGGCTCTGATACCAATTGTTGGATCTGAGTTTGGTTTTGATTGTATTTTGTGTTTGAAATTAAGATGGAAATGGATGAGTGTGCAGCGGAATTAAGATGGAAACAAACTTTGCATACAATCAAACGAGAGTATTGCTTTGATCAAGACATTTTCAACAAAGAACCGAATGATTGAATTTAATTTCAACAACGATTACAAAGTAATGCTTGAATACAAACTCCCCCTCAGCCAGAGCTCAGTGTTTTTTCGTGCAAGGAAGACGGTGTTGCAAAGAGCTAATAGAACAGTACAGAGCACTGTTCTATTTATAGGCACTAGCAAACCACTGAGCATCTAAGCTGACGTCACCATGAAAGTGACATCTAACCTCCTAACAAACTCTAACCCCTGATCTATACAAACACTGCTATACTAACTACTGCTTATTACATTACATTACATAAAGACAGAATAAACAACTGCTGCATCCTTCCACTGCTGTGAACCCGGCAGTGCTTGTCCGGATCAGCAATACTTGACTCAAGGCAGTAGATTGAGCAGCAGAGCTTTAGTCTTCCATCAGCCTTTACTAGAGCAGTAGATTGACGGTCAGTGGCTTGTACGATCAGTAGATAGGAGGTCAGCAGATGTTGAAATCACTTTCAAGGGGAGAGACTTGTATGTAACATCTGCTTATTCTGGATCCACTGTTCTGACCCAGTTTTGGCTTTAATTATCTGTTCCTCTGGTAGGGTTCAATCCCAACCGGGGGAGAATGTGACAACCCTCATAATTACATGTATCCGTACGATTAATTAATATTAAATTGTGCTTAATGACTATGCTTAATTACAACTGATGACGTGACTGCTTTATGATTTCTGCATTCTTCAGCTTTTTAACATACAAGTCTTATGCAGAAAATTGACAAAATAGTCATGTATGCATTCCTAAGTGTTGGGAGTTAAAAGTGTTACAAATAGTTACATAAAAGACACTATACGGAATAACTTAGCACTTTAACGAAACGGTATCTAACCGAACAACCGGACATTACCCGGAACACCAAAATATTGCTAGAAGCATTGTTTAACTTTTCTGAGCTAGTCATGATCCCCGAATACCATAACACCCACTGGAATATCTAGTAACTAACACTAGTAACCATATACTTAGGATTTAATTATTATTTACCTACTTACCAAATAATTTTCATTTTACCCCCCCCCCCCCATGACAACCTACGGCTCATGTATGGCCCCACCACAAGGATTTGTGTAATCTTCATATTCCCCATGTAATATTCTATGATTTTCCTTGGATTTTGATAAGATCTTGAATGATCTTGCTTGTACTTCTCTAGACATATTAACCTTTGGGTATTAAGGGATTAGAGTGTTATAAACACTAACCATCTATCATCATTTCATCAACACACTTTCTCTCCCTCTCCCACATAAGCTTGCGGCCGAATACCCTCCCACACACCACCACTTTTCAGTTTTCATTCATACAATTTCAAGTGTACTTCAAGGTGTAACAAAGATCATCAACGAGGCTCGGTGCACACGGAACTTGAAGGACCACCTTCGTTTGCTATTATCCTCTACATTTTCACTTGTGATCTTCCCTAGCTTTAAGCTAGTTGTAAGACATCTTTACACTCTTGATACTTCATATTTTTGGTGGTTAATAGATATAGTATGTTGAAATTTCCTAGAACCCTAAAAGACATGAACATAAATCTTGAACATAAAGATGTAATGTGATGTTGTTTTGTATATGTTGATGATGGTTACTTGATGAAAACTTGTACTCTGGAAATCTGATATGAACGATGGAGCTTGACATGATAAATCTGAGTTAAATAAACGATAACCTGTTGTAAATGACTTATGATCTGATGTTAGTCATTGTTAGAAGGTGTTGTGATCATATGTGCGTGTTTTAGTAACATTTAACCGATTAACAGCATGCTGAGTAATATTTATAGCCAACTTCAGTTGGCTGTAAACTGACCGTTATAAATCGAAAAATTGATTTTCTAAAGTCTAAATTATGTGTTTTCGAAAAACGAATCAAATGGCACTGGAATCATATTTTTTCGAGGCCGTTTACTATTTTTAAAGGTCCGTTTTGTACAGCAGCAAAAGCTGCGTTTTTACTGCAGAAAATTTGTGTTATGTTTTTCATCATAACTTGAAATCTGTGTAGAATTAGCTCATGAAATTTGTACTGTAGATGACCACTGATGTCTTTGTAATCCTCCAACTGGAATTTCATCAATCGGACTTATGATGAATTTTAAATGAATTATTCCGTGGACTGCAGTCAGAAAGTGACGAATCTGATTGTAGTCCGGTAAATGATTTTTTATAAAATATTAGTAATGAATTGGATCTCGATATTTTTATACAATAATATTTGGATCGTTTAAAACATTCTGTAAAAATTTGGGAATTTTTGGAGTAAGTTAACTATTTTATTAAAATTCCCGAAAACAGCCCAGTTTTGAATGTTAAAGCTGAAACGACATAAGTAGTAATTTGCGTATCTAAATGTCGGGTAGGTTATCTGAGAATGATCTAACGTGTTATATGTCAATGAAAGTGTTATGTGCAATATCGTATATTTGCTTTTGAATGGGTATAGATGGGATGTTTATATGGGCGTGAAAGTTAACGTGAGTACGTGCTATGTGATAGATGCGTGTAGGAACTTTGTGTTTTATTTGAAACTATTAACAAACTAAATGATAATCATATTAGGACATGATTGACCAGCCCTGACCGTTAGCTATTTTAAGAGTTCAACCGAGCAACCAAAGGTGAGTTCACACTCTTTCTAAGGCATGGGATTCCCGGTGGTTGGGAATGGGTTAAAGAACTAAAACGGAACCTGCATATCCTCCTTGGGTAGGATATGTACCGCCATCCTCCATGGGTAGGATGCCAGTATTAATCCTGCGTATTCTCCTTGGGTAGAATATGTACGTTCGTCCTCCTTGGGTAGGACAACAACCTTAAAACTTACTAGACAAAACTCTATCATTAAGTCCCTCATTTTATATCGACTTAATCGCCGAGGCCGATGGCGAGCGGGTCATTAGTTAATAGCGCTATTAGGTTTGACAAACCTCACACCGTGCCGGTAGGACGGGCGTGTACTAATGGATCATGGCATACAGTCAATGATGATAGACATTGACTTAGGGCACAACTTACTTTCGTCAGTAGTCGATATGGTAACGGTCTAGTGGTTCACATGGGGAAGCCCCCACTGGTTATGGTTTGGGAAAGAAGGAACTGGTTAATCATATTTTCAACTATGGGGTAACCCCCACGGCAAGTAAGCCAACTAACTTGAAAACTATGTTTTTGAAACAACCTAAAACAAACACCCAACTGTGAACTCACTCAACTTTGTTGTTGACTCCTTGTAACATGCCTTGTAGGTCGTTAGATGCTTATGGAGCTTGCACGAGGAGGAGGTCGTTGTGGGATATGGACTGTTATGTCCCGTACTTAACATTTGAACTTTAAACTATATTTTGGTTATTTATACATTACTACGTTTCCGCAGATTGCTTAAACATGTTTGGTTTCTTTTGGACACCAATTATATTGAGGTTGGTTTTATTTACTTGATTACGTTGTTCAATATGATTGGTGGCTTGATCCTGGTCATGTCACGCCTCCAAGTGGTGATACTCCGCTCGTGGATTTTGGGGGTGTGACAATTTTAATATTATAATAATATATAACTTTTTTAATATTTTTATTATTTTAATATTATAATAATTTTTTAATACTTTTATTATTTTAATATTACAATAATAGTTATTTTCTTTACTTTTAAACTTTAATCCTTTTTTTAATATCAGGGATTGGGATAAGGTTGGTGTCAACCGATATCGAACCAGTACTGGTATTAAAAATACCGGGACGGTCCTGTTCGGTATCAGTACATGAAGGTAAAAATCGGCACTAATACAGAAAACGCCAAAAGTTGGTGCCGAATTGATATTGGAAATCTTTTGGTTCGGGAAATTCAGTGCTGCTACCCGGTACCATTTGCTCATTCCTAATCACGGTTACCGTACGAACAACGGTATCGTACAACTTTTTTTTATTTTCTTCAACTTTTAATTATTTTAATATTGGAAACTTTTTTTTAATACTTTTATTATTTTAGGGTTGTTGGATTTTATCACCCCCAACTATCGGTCTTTGGCCGTTGCCACCCGCAACTAACACTTTGACACCCGGCACCCCCAACTTGACTTTTTGTTTGCACTGGCTCCACCCAGTTAAATCTGCACTAACTTGGTTAGTTTTTTGTCCGATGTGGCATAGGTTTGCTGATGTGTACATGATTACGTGGCGCTGATGTGTTATATCCCTCTCCTTCTTTATAACAATCCCCACAAAAACCCTAATCTTCTCCTTCTTTATAACAGTTATCCTATTTTACGGTTTATGAAGAAACTAGCCTAAGATCCCGCGAATTTCACGGGTGGACTAAAACACAAATATATAACTTAAAATTTTTGAAATAATCTTTTGAAAGAAATAAATGTTCAAGTAACGAAATCCATCCCTCTACATGCGGGTATGTAATGTATCAAACGAAGTTACAAAACCAACGCAGTTAGTTTTTTTTTTTACCAGCCAAAACATGCTTTTATTCACTTAAAGAAGAAAACAAACATGCAGACTTAGCAAGCAGCTAATGCCTACATTGTACAAAACCCAAAGGGGGACCAAAACCAATAGAAAGCAAACAAAGAAGGATTATAGACATGGCTGGTCAGCAGGTGATTTTCTTAAACTTGCTCCAATCTTCCAGGCTTAAGGTTGCAACCTTGTATCTTTTGACCATCCACCAGTAATCATTCTCTTTTATCTCATCTATACGACATTAGTCGCCTCTACTTTGTTTGGAGGATCAGTAGCAATATCGTCCGATGGATCAATTTCAAGATCACCGTTAGAGAGGCTATATCCCGGCAGACCAAGACACATATAGTAAAATCATGTTTCTTTTTTTTGAAGAAATAAATCATACCTTAGACGTTTCCATGACAATGTGGATTCAAAAAGTTACCATTTGCTCCCAGGTAGGAAGACCTAGAATAGTTGTCCAATACTCCAATATACCTAAAACAAAATGTATACGAATCAATAATGAGTCTCAGTTAGAGTGGGTAACGGGTCAAAACAAATAATTTTGGCCTGTTTTCTTGAACAATATATGTTCAAATACACATTTTACATATGCCAAAGAAAGCTTCACCAGCACAGAAATTAGTGAATTTTCAAGTGTGTTGGCCACTGTCAAGCTATCACCGCCTTGATTTGATCCTAAATGTAAACGGCCAGAACTCTACAAAAAGTATATTCTTATTTTATAATCTCTTAATCAATTAACCATTTAACATGACTGAAAATAATCAGGATGTCATTCTTGCTTTGACCTTCCTCTTTGCTGCAGAGAGAATAAAGTGTTGTTATTAGTTAATAACAGTAGTATGAACTTTTAGTAATACATATAGAATATAACACTATGATTGTAAACCTTGCATTATAGTTTTGACCTGCTACATTAGTATGCTTTTTAATGGAGTATAAAATTACACTAATAACATAAGTTTGTAGTTATGTAACTGAATAAATTTATGATTGTATACGTAAAATGGTAAATAAGATTACAGTGATTTATAAAAAAGAAAATCAATGAAAGTTTAACCTGGTACTCATGCAAATTCAATAGTCAATGTCTTCATAGTCTTGTCTAGTGCTTGAAGTGACTTATGAGGTTCCTACAGTATAACCATTCACAAGTTTAATATAAGTATGCATTATCAATGTGACAATGTTTCCAGGATAAAAGCATTAAGAGATTAAGTTGCTCATGCAAACTATGTAAATGTAACTTAGAAAATGATTAAATATAAACATTATATAAAATTAAACATGTGCGAGCACTAAAGATGTATGCGTACCTCACTTAGAACACCTTTCTTTGAAGCTTGGCAGACCCATAAATATATAGCGCGCCAGTCATGGGGTATACTCCACATAATGCATGAAAGTCAAAAGATTTACCTGTAAAAGCACAAAGTGAGCCATTTTAAAGACTTATTTCAATCATATCAAAGAGACATACCAATTCTTAATTGGGGCGGATCACTTGACATGTAAGCTTTTGATATGTCAAGAGAACAAAAATTCCTTTTAGAAAAGAAAACATAACATACCCATGATTAGTGAACCAATAGAATGTGGAAATGAATTGGTCAACACAAACACACACTTAGGGACATTTGTTCTTGTTGGCACAACAATGTGTAGCGGAACTTTATCTTTTCTTATAGGAAATTTTTAAATGCTAGCAACTTTTGTGGAATTCCCTTTAACTATGTCAAGGCAAACGTCTCCTAGCATTACCTGCAAGGTTAAATTCTTTAGTTTCCCCAACCTTTTTAATTTTGTTTACACAATACAACATAGGACAGAAAGGTACTTTAAAAAAATAGGGTTGTCATTTAACTCGCATGCAAAAGATAGTTGTATTAAGCCACCTTTTGACCACCAAATCTCCTCTTTCTTGACTTGTTGAAGATGAACAACTCTTACAATCTTTCAGAATTCATCCCAATAGGAATCTGACGTGTTAAAAAATATATAATAGATCACATGACAATTCCCACAAGTAAATAAGTAAATTTAATTAAAAAAAATAGATTATAAATAGATAAATATACTGTAACTACATGAGTAAGTCTCCCTTTATCTTCCACTCCTACAAGGGCCCCTCAAGCCCAAGAATACGTGTGCATGCACTCATAGATGCCTTAATATTGCATTTCTGACGAAGGTACTTCGAATTTAAGGTTAATTCCATTAATATAAAGCCCGGTCTACCTAAACTTCATTATAATAATTTCCGTTATCTCACCTTTTCATCTCCAATTAACATAATCAAACTACAATCGGTGATATTTGATATGCAAATATCGAAAGAAACTTCGATAATCTACACTAACAAACTCTTTTCTAATTAAAAAACTTAAAACCAATTAAACCAACAAAAAATCATAATAAAACACGTACTGGACTTACTCCATCTTTGGACCTTTAGAAAAAAAACTCAGATCTAAATGTAACCAGAAGATAAAGTCAAGCCAATTAGAAAAACACATGAAAAGTTGCATCATCACCTGGATTGCCACCTCCTTGTGATCAGAAAGATCAATACTGTGGTCATCACTTCCATGAGATGTTCTTTGTTGAGGTGGTGGAGCCTAAAATTGGAAGTAAAAATAATCCCATAAGAACACAACATACCAAAATCTTAAAACTAGAGCTTGATATGTGTCTCACCATCAGATCTATTTCAAACTTTTCATCTTTTTTACTCTGACTACTTTTCATCTTTTTTACTCTGACTCTCTGGATTAGCCAGTTTTCTGCAAAAATAAACAGAATCATTCAATAGACCTTCAAAAGGCAGGATGAAGATAATCATTTTGTAAAATAAATACACCACACCGAACACAATTAAAGCATTAGATCCCTAAATTTACTCACAGATTGGCATCTGTAGTAGATGCAGCTGTCGTAATCACATCTTCAACTTTACTATTTCCATCATTTAACTTAACCAAAAGAGATTCCTTCTCAACCTCTTCTTTAGTCAACACCGCACCCGCACCACATTTCCTCTCTTCTTCCGCCGACGGCTGTGGCACCGACGCCGGTAGCTTCGATGATTGGGATGAATTAGCCGCCTCCTGACTCGGCAAAGTGGTGAAACCAAAGTAAGAAAGACCATTCTCGTCAACACCACCAACAGCAGCAGATGCTCAGCAGATGCTGGGCTACTGTTTTCCAAATAAGTAGAAGAAATATCCGTCTTCGGAGACTGGTGACGCTGATGATGATCAATCTCGGTTTTAACTGAAGAAGAAACCGGATTTTCCAATACTTGTCGTGGTCTCTCCCGCTTTGGGGCTGTAAAGTCATTAAAACCAAACATTATAATCAATTACAAACAGGAACAAAATGAAAAGATTTAAATGAAAGATAAATCAATCAATCCTACCAACAGTTGACAAAGATGTCGAATTTTGTGGTAGAGCAGCTGAGTTTGAGATAGGAGATGAAACTCTAGATTTGGAGTCACTACTTAACTTATTAGAATCATTGGATAGAATTTCTTTTATGGGAGCTTGTGACTGAGTCATGAGACCATAGAAAACCTCAGCTATCTCGATTTCAAGTTCCTCGGGATTAGAAGATGACGACTTTGATGACGATTTTGGTGGTCTCGGTTTCGATCCTCCTCCATTCGCTTTCTGCAGCAAAAAAGTTAATAATTATAAATCAGAGATAATTTTTTTAAAAGCCTGTTGATTTAACAGTTTACTTAGAACACAAACCATCTTTTTCTCTAACTGAAACGTTGGATGATGAAGGTGAAGGAGGAGCCGCCGGCGCAGGTGAAGCCAACCGTACAGGTGAATCCGAAAATTGCCGGTGAATTTGATCAGTTCCGGTTCCTCCAACAACAACAACACCAGAAATCCATTCGTGGTTCCACTTTGTAGATGCTGAAATTTCAATAAAACTACAAAAGTAAGAAATTTATTTATTAAATGGAAAATTAATAACGTTATCTTCTGCTGATATTTCCGGTACCTGACCGAGCTTTTCTCGGCGCCGATACATCAATCATCTTGTAGACAGCCTTCCAAGCTGGCGGCGTAGCCGCCAGAACAGCTCTAAAAAGGTTATTATCATAAGGAAAACTGTTCCGGTGGTGGGAATTGAAATGCCAAAAATGATTTGTTCTCTACATTCTAAAAATCGAAGGAATTGAAACCTAAAATCTGTTTGTTCTATAATTGATTCAACATCAAAAGTTAGAGATTGAAAACGAATTGTTCAAAATCCTAACATCAGATTGTTGTATTAGGGAATCAACCACAGTTAGTTAAAAATATCAAAACAAAGATTCACAAATACATATAAACAATTGATGGGTTTAGGGTTTCTAGTGCACAAATGAATATCAATAGACAAAGCTAGGTAGAAACGTAGGATTGTAAGATTAAAAGGAGCAAAAATTGATGTAAATAAGACTAAACAAACCTGGATGCAGTTAATCTTGTTACGATTTAGGGTTTTGAATAATCACTTCCATGACAATCGCCTCCTCCAGATTAAGTATTTGTGAAAGGAAATAAATTTGATAGGATCTAAATTAGATTATAGGATGAAATCGCCACAGATGTTGTAGATGATTATTAGGGTTGTGAATTTGAATGGCGGATGAAAGGAAAAGGGAAATAAGTGAAAATGTGGATGACGTCTGAGATTTAGGGTTTTTGATTGTGAGAAGGGGGAAAGAAAAGGGGAAAAGGGGAAAAGGAAGGGAATTGGTGATCCCGCCTAAAACAAAGAAAAGGGTTGTAAGAGAATGCCATGTGGCCTCAGCTTATTTTGCTTTATTAGAATTTATAGATATGTAGAAATTCATCCCTCTACATCAAAAAATATGAAGAAATTCAGATGCTTTTTGATCAAAAACATAGTAATCTCTCTGTTCCGACGCATTCGCCAGAGATTCCGGTCAAAAACAGGCGGATACCGTCGATTAAACCCATCAATTTCACGTTTTTTTGAAGTGGGGTTCTCGAATTAAGGCGAAAGCAAGAGCGATTTGCTCGAAAAAATCAAAATCGGGTTATTTGCGGTTCCGGGAAGATGATCAGATGCCAGAAACAGGGGTGGCGGTGCCGAAGGGGAAGATGGCGGTGTATGTTGGACAGGAGGATGGAGATTATGAGAGGGTGTTGGTGCCGGTGAAAATAAACTTGTATGACAACAACCTATGATGAAACAATGTAATCGTGCCCGCGAGTTGGTCTTCAGAGTATCAATGGCGGTTGTAGGTTGAAGCAAGAACAGTGAGTTGGGTTGCTGGTGATCGAAACCGAACAGTAACAATGGAGGTGTGAGATGGTTTCGTAAAAGGGAATAGAGAGGGATAACAAGATGATTTGGAGTTATAAATAACACTTGTAAGAGATAAGAGGAGGAGTATGGGCATGATCATCGCGGCGGGATCACGATCCCGTGCCGGATTTCGGAGTTTGAGAATGTGAAGAGTACGATCGTCGCCGCCGGCTCCGATGGCCAGAAAATGTTGTCGTGGAAGCATCCTGATGATGCCGCCGGTAGTTAGCAAGGTGGATGATGAAGGAGAGGAGGGATATAACACATCAGCGCCACATAATCATGTACACATCAGCAAACCTGTGCCACGTCGGACAAAAAACTAACCAAGTTAGTGCAGATTTAACTGGGTGGTGCCAATGCAAACAAAAAGTCAAGTTGGGGGTGCCGGGTGTCAAAGTGTTAGTTGCGGGTGGCAACGGCCAAAGGCCGATAGTTGGGGGTGATAAAATCCAATAACCCATTATTTTAATATTACAATAATAGTTATTTTCTTTACTTTTAAACTTTATTCCTTTTTTTAATATCAGGGGTTGGGATAAGCTTGGTGTCAACCGGTATCGAACCAGTACTGGTATTGAAAATACCGGGACGGTCCTGTTTAGTATCAGTACATGAAGGTAAAACCGGCACTAATACAGAAAACGCCAAAAGTTGGTGCCGAATTGATATTGGAAATCTTTTGGTTCGGGAAATTCAGTGCTGCTACCCGGTACCATTTGCTCATTCCTGATCACGGTTACCGTACAAATAACGGTATCGTACAACTTTTTTTTGTTGATTTTCTTCAACTTTTAATTTTTTCTTTTTTTAGTTTCAGGAGTAGAGATGGGCTTGGTGCCAACCGATACAGAACACCGGTTACGGTACCGGTATATGAAGGTAAAAAACGGTTGTGAACTGGTACTAGGAACGCCAAAATTCGGTACCGAATTGATACTTAAGATCTTTCGATTCGGCAAATTTGGTACCGGTACCCAGAACAATTTGCTCATCTCTGACCACGTGTTTCATACGAACAACATCGTTACCATACAACTTTTTTGGTTGATTTTCTTTCGGTTATCTTTTAGTGTTTTTTATACATTTTCTTTTTATTCTTGTCAGCAGTTCCGTTCGCAACACGCTCATAGTGATTTCAAAACACATGTAAACACAAACTAATTAACAAAAAAAAATTCGCCGCAATGCGGCGAACTTTTTAAACCTAGTTAATTTAATAACTCCAATGTTTAGGTTCATAAAATATGTTGAACCCAAATATTTTAGACGTGAGACATGACATATTGAAAAGATATAAGAAACAAAATATAATAATTTGTTAACTTATTACGTGTTCAAATAGATTAGCATCAACACGGGTCACACGTATGATACGTCAATGGCGGAGTTTGACCAAAAGTTCCGGGGGACGGAAAGGCAGGGGATTTTAGGCAAAATAATTGGCGGTAGCGGACCTATATAAATTTGAAATATTTTTTGATGGAAAATCGGAAATATTACACTTCTAACCAAAACATTGGCGGAGGCGTGTGACCCCCCCCCCCCCCCCCCCCCTCTGTCCCTTCAAAGATACGCCCCTGGGTACTGTGATCGTAGTCATCATTGTCGCCACCTCAACTATCCCCTTCACGAACCGCCTTTTTCATCACCACCCCCATTCGCCAACATCATTGTCACCATATCTGTCATCGTTACTAGCCGTCACAAAATATATATAGTCGTTGAATAACCCTTTTGATTTTTTCCCTAAAACGACCTATATACCAACACAAACTCATTTTAACTTGCACCAAATTGATATTTTTAAAATGACATGTTTAACCTGAGTCACCCGAACAATGTCGCGTTTAGTAATCAAATAAATGAAACTATGCCTGTTTTATAAAGATTGTCTCACTCTTATATTGTTATATATAATCTATAACGGAGTTGAAGTGAAAATCAAAGTTGGCACATTTGTGCGAACAACAACGTATCTTACTTGAAATGCTAGCTAGGGTGGTTGACCAAGAAACCCAAACTTTGCTAGTGAGGAAAGCCTAAACACCCTATCAAATATATGTTGCATAAACTTCACATTTATGCAATACGAAAACACAATTTTATTTGCCGAAAATGGCATAATATAGTTATTTTAATAGCTAATGATTTAAGATGCTTGTTAGACAACATACATAATTACATAACATAACAAGCAAGGCAGCAAGAGCATTTTTTTCTAGTTCTAAAGGTGCCTCTAACCACAATCTTATATGGCTTTGAGACTTATAACTACACATCACTCATGCTTAGAGAAAATGCTTAGCAAATACAATGAAGGCTTTATAATTACACTAAAACAATGTGTAGTGGTAAGTGAAAACAAATGTCTCACCCTTAGGCATGAAGCGACACGTGACGCCTAGTCAACAAAGAGGCTTGAAGTTAAAATTGGGTGAAGTAGGGCTTGAACTCTTGCAATGATTAGATATATAATTGAATTAAATAAAAATAAAAAAAAGCTATCATAAAAATTCCATTGGTCATCCACATTTGAATCAAGCGTTTTAAGAGAAATGCCCCAACCCAAAATCCACTAAAAATGCCCATGGGGCCGGTGTACACCCATGATTGGGGCGTGTTTTGCCCACTACACATAGTCTAAAACGTTAAATTTAACACAGAGAAATTAATGATCAACTGAGGGGAAAAAATGTGATATTAAGCAAACACAAGGCTATGTGAACAGAACTACATACTCGTACATTACTTTACATTAAAACTACGTTTCACAATGTCATAACTATGTTTCAAATTACATGGTTATGTACATAACTAAACATAGTCGTGTCGTGTGATATTATTTTTTTGAAACTCAGGTTGCCAAGTGAATGACACTACTATGTGAAATATAATCAGAGAAGCGTGTGATTGTAGTTAGTCAAGCACGTATCTAAAATTTATAGAAATTAAAGTACATAGTATCACCACATATAGACTTGTTGTTACGATACTGACTATCGAGAAGATGAAGATGTACAATTGTAACACTCTAGGCAAATCTCAATTAGTCGTGGACAGGAGGGATCCTTGGTTAATAAGACATGCCCTGCCTCTTAAACCACTAACGCCTTTTGAGCTTAGTTAGCTATTGAGCACATGAAAACTCCACAATTAAGTGTGCTCTCGAACATTTTGGCCATAAAGTCATAAAGTACCATTTAATCCAAAATACAGTTCACTAGCAAACATCGTTAATAGATATTATATTTAACTCGAAACAGATCGAAAATCATACTTAGGAATAATAGTATATGTAACAATTAACATATATCCTTTACAAAGTGTTGTGAAAATTAACTTTCATAAAGTGTAGTGAAACTAACAATAATTTTTTTCTAAAGAGAAAATAGTTTAACGTTATAGTATTGTGGAAAATTATTATAGTTTAACAGGAATACGTGTAACTAAATAATTTACATAATAACTAATAAGCTTTTGTTTTTTATTCAAATAAATATCATACAAACACATAAAATTATTAATATATTTATTATGTGCACACATATATAAATATAATAATATATATAGACACACATATTATGGGGTAAAGACTTTTTGTCCATTACCGTGGGTATGGGGCGGGGGTTTGGGCGTGGGTTGGGGGAAAACGCCCAAGCCACCACCCCGGGTGGGCATGGGTTGGGGCGTGCCCCTTGGGGCTTGGGTTTCAAGCCGGGCGTGGGGCGGTCTTGACATCCTAGCTGGCGGACTCCCATTTGTGTGATTTTTATAAATTTTTTGTAACTTTTTTTTTTAAATTCTGCCACGCGGTGCACCCAACCCAAGCCCAACCCACTCCCCGCCATACCCCGCGGACACGTAACCAAGCAGGGGGGGCTCCCATTCCACGTGTCAGCAAATGCCCCAACCCAAGCCCCTCCATACCCCACTGTCTAAATCAGCAGCAAACTTGGTCTTTTTGTATATGCTTGAAAATGATAACGTATAGGTTGCATGACAATGCATAGAAAATCAAATCAAACTTCAAAATCATTAATAATAATATGAAATCATTTGACGATGACAAACTCAATGATATTGGTTTGCAAAGAGAATTAGTATACAACTATAGAAAAAGAGATTCTTGAACTCACAATAAAATTAAATTACAAGCGTGAAAAAAAGGTTCCAACGCTTAGAAACTTTTTTATATTCACTGTTAACATCTATTATATATGATGACGGGGGTAGCCCAAGACCAAATAAAATGTCTTGGACACATTAAAGCTTAAAAGGTTAAAAGGTTGGAAATCCGGGAGTTTAGATAAAACAGTACGTGAACAGTAGGTAGTCACATCTCTGATTGCTTCACCAAACTCTCCAGCCGCAAAAGTAATGCGAGTCCACAGAGCACAGCCTTTTATCCGCAGGTCAAAGGGCCTCAACCCCCAAAAGGGCAAAACCCCCACTGCAAGCATGTTCACTAGTCAAATAGCTTCCTCTTTGAGCGATGGCTTTCCCTATAAATGTGACACTTCATTAAGTGTGAGAAACATTCCAAGATCAGCTCTGATTCTTGGCGAATCTCTGGTCATTGTTCTTGAGTACTTGCTTCATGCAAGTCACTTTCTTTCACATTCAACACACACATTCTCTTTGCTCCTACATCCAAAGCTGAACACATTTAAGTAGAGGATCTCGAGCAAACAACAAAATTAAACTAGTGAGCCTCTCTCCACGTCTTGCAAATGTGGGGGGACCCCACAACCTGCGTTAGGCAAAGATGAACCCTTCAACCCTTTTGCCTAACCAGCCCAGCCACTATCCTTGGTCTATTATTTGTTGCATCAACAAGTTGGCGCCCACCGTGGGGCTACGCCACTAACTTTCTTCAAAAGACCTAGTAGTGTAGCTCCATTCTCTTGAAATTGCCATGTCGGAAAGTGAATCTCCGGGAAAAGTGAATCAGGTTCCAAATACCTCTACCCCCAAGTACTAGCCAAGCTCACGTGGCTATACCCACGTCTTTCTCGACACCGGGGAGCACTCCCGAGTTTCTCACTTTCAACAATCCAACTCCATCCAGATCAGGGGTCACTTCCCCTAATGTCGGTGTCTCTAGCACCCCATCACATGTTGAACTTACCCCTGAGGGGGTCGCCAACAATTTCCTTGAGTTGAGGT
This sequence comes from Helianthus tuberosus, assembly GCA_030545235.1. NCBI lineage: Eukaryota > Viridiplantae > Streptophyta > Magnoliopsida > Asterales > Asteraceae > Helianthus > Helianthus tuberosus. The sequence continues at coordinate 72,208,380 of CM060417.1, read as the reverse complement.
CTCTCCTCAACCAATATGTAAGTAGGGAGAGAGACAAGGGAGTGAGGATTCGTTTAGACTATGACGAGCCAGAGCCAACACTATCTCCTGGACCCCCCATCCCTCCTTTTGCAAACTCACAACCTTTTGTGTCTAGGGATGAGGCTGGTCCCAGTAATCCTCCTCCAAACCCCAACCCGTATCTGTCCGCAAGGCCAAATCCTACAACATTTCCTCTCTTTTCGTCCCAACCAGCTACAAACGGTGCTCCTTTGGGGCACGAGCTGACTCTTGACCAGCTCCTACAGTCTCCAGTGACAAGTTTTCCACCCTCAACAACAACTACATGGGAACAAGCTTTGTCCATACTCCCTTTGGCACGAAGTGCCGTTATGAGCACTCCTATGGGAGTTAGTTGCCCAGTAGCACCTGGAAGCCTTCAAGGCTTCAACCTTATGCCCCAGATGATGGCCAGCTTCCCGTGGCAGCACTTTATTAATCAGGTGTTGGCCACTCAAGAGAACAACAATAACAGCAGCAACATGGGTGCAAGGGTTGAAGAAGATTTGGCCAAGCCTTACAAGCCGAGTAACCTCTCACGCTTCTCACAGCAAATATCCGATTATGATTTTCAAACGAAGATCAAAATGTCGTCCCACATCAAGACATATGATGGGACTGAAGACCCTGAAGAGCATCTTCAGATCTTCACTGGTGCAGCCAGAATCGAGAAATGGTCGAATGCTGAATGTTGTCTAATCTTCATGCAAACCCTTGTCGGATCAGCCAGAATATGTTTCAATGATTTACCTGCTCGAAGCGTTCGAAGCTTCGATGACCTCAGCAAAGGGTTCCCAACCAATTTCTCCCAGCAGAGGCGATACGTTAAAGATGCTACAGTAATCTTTCAGAAAAAACAAAGGGATAATGAAAGCCTCCGAGAGTTCATAGAAAGATACAAGAAGGAAGGTCTCACGTATGTCGGAGCAGACGAGAAAATGAGAGTGGCCGGTTTTATGAACGCTATTACCTCCAAATATCTCACAAGAGATTTTAACAAATCCCTGCACAAGACCTTGGAAGAAGCTCTCGAAAGGGCTGAGGCCAACATCCGGGGAGAGGAGGCTGTAGACATTAAAGAACAAAGAAATGGGGGATCAAGCTGGCGAGGCAACAGCCCAGCTAGAAAAAGGGGAAACTTTAACTCCTATGACAGACGTCAAAAGGGTTCAGAGCAACGAAGGTCTGAAGGCCGAAACCCTCCGAGCAGGGAAAGGACCACAAACTTTACACCCCTTACCAAGACCCCTCAAGAGATTCTTGCCACGGAAGAAGTGAAACAAAGCTTTCGGCCTCCTAGACCTCTCCCTAAAAGCAGGAAAAACGAGAATTCCACCCAATACTGTGAATTTCACGAAGAAAATGGGCACCACACCAATGATTGCTTCCAGCTTAAAAAAAGGATCGAAGAAGCCGTTAAGTCCGGGGAACTTGCTCACTTGGTGAAGGGAGTAAGGGACAAAATGGACGAAGGAAAGGGCAAGGAAGTCAACATGGTGGATTTTGACGGAAAGGTTCCACACAAAAGGCAACGGTTGGAAGCTTGGGAGCTTCAGTGTGTTTGCTTCCATCCAACAGAGAAAGACCCTCTTTCAAACCCTCTTGTGGTTGAGGCTACTGTGGGAACGCTACAAACAAACAGAGCATACATAGACACTGGTGCTGCCACCGAAATCATGTTCGAGAAGTTCTTCAACCGTTTGAGCAATGAAGAACGTTCAAGGCTTCAACCCTCAGGAACCTCCATAAAAGGTATTGCTGACATGCCTCTTAAGCCTTTAGGGCAACTGACCCTTAATGTCCGTTTCAGCGAAGGCCAGAAGGAGAGAGTCCAACCTCTCACTTTTGTGGTCATCAGTATACCTTCGAACTATGACGTGATCATTGGAAGGCCGGGACAGTGTGCATTCTACATGGCTGTGTCTGTTGGCCATGGCACTGTCAAATTTCCTACCGAGAGGAGAATCGCAACCCTTCAACCTACTCAGGAGGCCTACATGGTTGAAGGTGAAAGTTCCAAAAGTGAAAAAGACAAGCAAAGGCTAATTATAAACCCTAAGTATCCTGAGCAGAGGATAAGGGTCAATCCAAGCCTTTCACAAGAAACTCTCTCATATCTTGAAAAGTTGTTGACACATTATAGTGATGTCTTTGCTTGGTGCCTGGAAGATATGACGGGCATCCCTCGAAGCATTGCTGAACATGAGTTGAAAATACCACCCGATGTCAAGCCTGTTGTCCAGAAGAAGCGAAGTTTAGCACCCGAAAGAAGCTTGGCTGCATGCCAAGAGGTTGAAAAGCTTGTGTCAGCTGGCATTCTCCGAGAAGTCAAGTATCAATCCTGGGTTGCAAACCCGGTCATGGTTCGAAAGCCGGAAAATTCTTGGAGAATGTGCATAGACTTCAAGGATCTTAACAAGGCTTGTCCCAAAGATTGTTACCCGTTGCCAGAATCGATCTCAATGTTGACTCCCTCACCGGTTACCCGTTCAAGTGTTTTCTTGATGCTTACAAGGGTTACCACCAAATCCTCATGAAGGAAGAAGATGAAGAAAAGACCGCCTTTCACACGGACAAAGGGATCTTTTGTTACCAAAAGATGCCTTTTGGCCTCAAAAACGCTGGAGCAACCTACCAACGCCTAGTTGACAAGGCCTTTGCAAGTCAAATTGGTAGAAACATGGAGGCATATGTCGACGACTTGGTAATCAAAAGAAAAACGGAATATCAAATGCTCGATGACATCCAAGAAACCTTCAAGAACCTAAGGAAGGTCAACATGAAACTCAACCCCGAGAAATGCTCATTTGGGTTTGAGGAAGGAAAGTTCCTGGGGCATATTGTGGGAAAACAAAGCATAAAGGCTAATCCAAACAAGGTGAAAGTTGTTCTCGAAACCAAACCACCACGAAGCAAAAAGGAGGTGGAAAGCTTAAACGGGAAGCTTGCAGCCTTGAAGCGTTTTACCTCAAAATTGGCTGAAAGGTCTTTACCCTTTTTCAAAACGCTCAAGGGATGCTCCGACAAGAAGGACTTCAAATGGACTGAGGAGGCTGAAGAAGCCTTCAACCAGATGAAGCACCACCTAGCTTCCCTACCTGATATTGCAGCCCCAGAAACGGGAGAATTGATCTCAGTATACCTTTCGGTTGCTGAAGAAGCAATAAGTGCGGTCCTCACCATTGAATGAGAAAAAGTTCAGGTACCCGTTTATTTCTTTAGCAAAACTCTAAAATTGGCTGAAATCAAATATCCTCCCCTAGAAAAACTTGCTCTAGCCCTAGTACAAACGGCTAGAAGGCTTCAAAGGTATTTCCAAGCACACCCTATACAAGTGGTCACCGACCAACCTATTAAGAGTGTGCTTGAAAACCCGGAAAACTCGGGACGATTAGCTAAGTGGGCAGTGGAACTAGGTGAACATAACATCACCTACGTCCCAAGAAAAGCAATCAAAGCCCAAGTATTGGCTGATTTCATTGTGGAAGTCCCAAAACAAACAATCACTGAAGTAAACACAGCTACCACTGAACCCTCAGACCTTGAAGCCTGGAAGCTTTTTACCGATGGGGCTTCAAGCGTTGAAGGGTCAGGGGCCGGGCTCATTCTGATCAACCCAGAAGGGTTAGAATTCACGTATGCTCTTCGATTTGATTTTCAGACCACCAATAACGAAGCTGAATACGAAGCATTGATAGCCGGCTTAAGACTGGCCAAAGAAATGAAGGTCCAAAAGCTTGAAGTGTTCACAGACTCGTTGCTGGTGTCAAGCCAAGTGAATGACAGCTACATTGTAAAGGAGCCCAACATGAAGAGGTACAAAGAAAAATCCAAAGAATTGATGAACACCTTCCAAACATGTACGATCAAGCAAATTCCCATGTCTCAAAACAAGAAAGCGGATGCCTTGAGTAAACTTGCATCTCTCACTTTTGCCCACCTTACCAAAAAGGTATTGGTCGAAGTGTTAAAAGCTCAGTCAATTGATGAGTTGGAAGTTCAAGACGTAATCACCGAAGAAGATCCCAATTGGATGACTCCAATCAAGAAATTCCTTAAAAATGGTGAATTGGATGCTGATCAAACAGGGGCTGAAAAGGTTAAAATCAAGGCAAGGCAGTACGTGTTGCAAGGTAAAATCCTCTACAAGAAGGTTACCTTGCACCCTTGCTAAGATGTGTTGGTCCCGAGCAAAGCCGGTATTTGGTCAAAGAGGTTCACGAATGTAGGATCGGGGATTCGATCTAAACGAGTCGATCAGAAGAGTTCTAGACCAAATCAGAGGCGGAATTCATTGATTTGATCTTCATTGCAGCTAGATTTACACTTAGAAGTAGATTAAATGTCGTTTGTATTGATTTCACAATGTTACACGAGCTGGCGACACTTCGACAGAGCTTCGCTACCGGAATCAGAAAGTTACAAATGAAGACCCAAGACCCACTATATATAGGAGAAGCCAGGTCGCACCAAACAATCCCACACGACCTGGTCCAGGTCGCACGACCTGGCCAGGTCGCACGAACTGATCAGTTCGTATGAACTTGCTAGTTCAGACCTGTTTCCCGTTTCACTCGAACAATGTGTCCTGGTCTATCTAATCTATTACATGACTCGATACAAGACGAAGTCAACAGACATATGCACTAACAAACTCCCCTTGGATGATGACGAGTCTTCAGTGTGTCGAGTCTTCAGTCTTGATCAGTCTTCTCGCTCTTTCCAAAGTATCTTTCTCTGTAAGCATCATCATCAATCTCTCTCTTTTTCTACTAGAATCTCAATCTAGCTCTATCCTCTCTTGATCTTTCAGAATCGCAACCTGACTCTTCAAATCCTCTTGATCAGATCTCTTGATTCCTTAAGCTCTTATGTCTTCAGACTCCCCCTTTCGATAAGCTGGGATCGCAGTCTGGAATTCATTATCTGCAACTTTCACAGGTTCAGGAACGGCTCCTGGCTCTCCGTAGCAACAGGATCAGAGACCTGCCTTTAACCTGCATACGCTTAAGCGGAAAGTTCTTCAGGAATCAAAACCTAGCCTTTTCAAAGCTTTTACCTGTACATACTCTACCTAAAAATTAAAGTCGAAATCCTTATGTTTTGGGTAGAAACTACTTGAAACATTCTCAAATCAACATGATCTTTCATTTATGATCTCTGCTTAACCACTTGTAAAAAATACAATTTTTCCATTCTTCAAATTCATTTGACATTTCAAACAAACTCTCCCAACCCTTTTTGTTCATCATGTTTAGCACTTGGAATTTTGAAAATCAGCTTTCCAACATCAGTTGTCGAAAATAAGATGAAATAAAATCATTTTGATTTTTCAAAATTTTATGCTAAAACACATTCTTTTTGGATTTTTTTTAATATTTTCAGAGTGTTAAAATGCAATAAAGAAATATTTACAGACAATATTTTTGTGAGTTTGTGTAAGAGGATCATATCAGTTTTTGAGACAAATCACTAACACCGTTGACCTTTTTAGACTTTAAGTTTTAAACAAATTCACTTCTGATTGTCAGTATTGTTGTCCACTTAAACCTCTACACAAGTTTCAATTGATTCGAGATATGAATTAGTGTTTTAAAGACTTGAACTTATTCGTGTGTCTCACCTCAGAATATACTCCCGTATCAAAATTCCCTAGATTCAGTCTTACAGGTGAGTATACCAATCTGATATCTGTATCTGGGTTAGTGCGAGACCTTGAGAGCTCAGGTATGAACTTCCGTTCAGTCAAAGAGATGAAGGCTCAACTTTAGGTGTGTTCCCTTTAAGGAATCTTTTCTTCAACTGCAATTGATTCATATCTTTCGATATTTTTCAATTTTTATGCAGAGGGTGAGCTTTAAAAGCGCTTAAAGTATTATACGAAGTCTAGGCCATTGCTTCCGCAATATCAGAAGACCAGGTATAATACTCCAGATATCAAACAGTATAAAGACCTAGTATCTCAGAATCAGGCAATCTCTCAAACAAGATTTCGGGGGTTACCCATATATCCGAGAGATGTTACCCACGAGATAAGCAAGTATTGATATTTAGGTTTATATCTTGAATACAATCTACAAATCGAGCGAAGTCTACTGGCACATCATTAGTAAGACTTGTTTAAAAACATTTTGACTTTCCATTTCTTTAGCATGTTGTGATAGTCCACTGATGTACTATCATTTCCTCTTTTTCATAACAAAACTCAGAATTGATTAAAAATCAAAAATGAGTTTTCAATGTTTTTGGCTTTGTAGATTTTATCATGTTTTTGGATTTTTCAAAATTTCTAAATTTTTTACTCTCCTTAAAATCAAAAATATGTTTCAATTTTTTATTTTCAAGGAAAATTTGAAAATAAACGCAATAAGCTGTACAAATGAAATGACAAACTGATGTGAATTGCTTCAATTTGTCATCCACTTGGCGTAAACAATCAGGACTCCCCCTGTCAACAAACTATTTTCCCATTTTGATTTCAAAACACTTAAGTTTGTTTTAATCAAATGGTTTTTCCGAAAAATTAGTTTTGTTGATTTCACACATCATGGGGATTCATTCATCACTTTGTTCTTTCAATTACCACTTGTAAGTTCACTTTTCCTTTTCTTTAACCACTTGTATGAAAGTTAAATCAAGTTCAACTTAATGACCTTGATTAACCACTTGTAGGTTCTTCTCAACAATACTACTCGTAAATCGAAATATATAACAGTTGTGAATTTCTCAACAAAGATGCCTATTCATGCTCCACGATTACCAACTTCGGAGCTCCGGCAAGTCAATATTTTAAACAAAGAATACAGACACCCAAGCCTGACCAGCTTTGGGTGCATCCGAGTTATTTTCACTCGGTGTTTGAACATTTATTTTTGATTCATAGAATTCTTTTACCCCTTTGGCCCTACCATCGACCATTTTACGAAAGATATGTTTCACTTTGCCATTAAACGCTTTTTCGACATCAAATTCTTTCTTTTCAGAATAGAATTGATTCGAAATTTCTACTTTTCCAACGTTTTGTTTTAAATTTTCAGTCCGCAATGGTGGAAAGTTTGCGTCATCCATTGGCGGAACTGAATTTTCTCTTTTTAGTTCAACTTGTGGTTCTTCTGACTTTGACGAGTCAGATTCATCGCCAGAAAGTGGCTCCTTTGCTTCCGAAGAAACACATTCATCGCCAGATTTATCATCTGATTTCTTAACAACCCACGTTTGGTTGTTAAGATTCACTCTTCTTTTGTAAAACCTTTTAGAACACTCACCAACTTCATATGTTGAATTTTTAAACATTTTAAATTTTTCAGTTGGTGGTTCATTTTTATCAACAAGTTTTTCTTTGAGTTTAGAAGACACTCCCTGTTGTATGTTGGTTCCCTTTGGACAATTCCATGCGATATGACCAACTTCGTTGCATTGGTAACAGGTTATTGTCTCCTTTTTCTGATTAGCTTCATTCTTCTCATGTTTCTGTTTTTCTGCAAGAAACGCTTTGTTAGACTGTTTCCAGAAAGCTTTTTCCTTTTCTTCTTCTGAAGAAGCACCTGAAACAAATACAGTTTTTTATTTAAAATCTTTAATATTTTGATTATTTTCAACATCAAAACCCAACCCCTTCTTTTTGAAATTGCTTTTATGATTCGGTTTCTTTTGATGATCTGGACCGAAACCTTTCTTCTTGTTTAAACGTTGTTGAACTCTAGAAGTATATTTAGGTTTTGAAAATTCCATTTTATATTTTATTTCTGAAAAATTTATTTCTATTAGTTTGAAAATCTTTTTAATATTTTCAGTTTTCACATATTTATGGGAAATTCTTTATCAAAATATAATTTGTCGGAATCATTCAAAGTATATGCCACTTTGATTGTTTCGTCATTCAAATTATTTTTTATAACAGAAATTCTTTATTGTAAACCCTTTTGACCGATGATTTCGAACTGTCAACTGATGAACTTGAACTCTCAGATTCAGACTTTGACTCTGACTCCTCATCCTTATCCAACACCTGATCGAGCACTTTCTTTATTAACTCAGACTCATGATCAGTGTCAGACGATGTGAATGTGGCATCAATGTTGTCTGGTAACTCATCAGTTGTTTCAGACTTTAACTTTATATTGACTGCCTTTTTGACTTGTTCCAAATTTGGTTTTCTGGGAGAATAACTGATGTGTATAAAATGCAACATATAAATTACATCAAATGAGGCATAAAACTAACCCTTTTTAAGTACTAATGTTGGAAAAAGAGTGTTTTTGTCTTCCTTTTGTATTTTCAGGATTAAATGAGCTCAAATTCACAAAAGAAGCAAAAAGACAGCTAAATCTAACATAAATACAAGAAAAGGAACATAAGTGGACTGCCCGACCCCTCAACGGCATCTTCCCAAGCAAAATAGAGAAGGCAGAAGACTGAACACGCCCCGTGCTCAGCCAGCACGGGGCCGTGCCCAAGAAGCAGCAGAAAAGACAAACCTATAGAAGCTTCTATTGCCCACCACGGGGCCGTGTCCAGTGAACACGGGGGCGTGGTGAAAGTACAGCAGGCGCATTAATTGTAATTGCGAATTACAATTAATGAAGAGAGAGAGTGTCAGACAGGCACGGGGGCGTGTCCAGCGGACACGGGGCCGTGCCCAGCCTTCTGTTCAGCCTATAAATAGGAGTGCTTGTTTTCATTTCAACTCATCCCTTGGCACACCACCTCTCTCACACTTCATCCACCACCCACCACCATCATCCATTGTCCATCGTAGAGTGTGTGAGTCGTCTCGGGATCCAAGATTGATCGTAAGAGTTCTTGACAATCAAGGCCATGTTTGCCTAAGTCTCTTACATCAGCTGGTGAAGACAAAGTGTCTAGTATAATACTTTTTATTTCTAATCTTTTGCACTTTTTATTTGGTTTTGTATTAATGACTTTAATAACTAGTTACTTATGTTGAAGGTGATCTTTCCTTATCGTTTGTCTGTGGTGTCTTGGCATTATTTTACTGTCTATATAAAATAAAAGATTTTCACCATTCATATCTCCACGGTCTATATGGAGGTATGTTGGCTACCTGGTCGGGGGTTAAGGGAACGGTTTGGTAAAGGTCTTGCCATTGTTCAGCGTTTAGAGGTCCTGCAATGGACCTGGGTCAAATTTAGTAGGACCTCCTTCAATGCTTCACGGTATTGGATGGCGGGGGTCCAAACTCTTTGATCCCCTCATAAGTTAACTACTATTAATACTATAACCCGGCTATTTAGGACTGTATCCCTGCTGACTCAGACTACTTAGCCGATGGTAACGTCACCGCCAAAAGCGGGGCCTACCATAATTTGCATTAATAACTTAATTAATTATCTTCCAATAATCCACCCTTTTAGGATTGTATCCTTGCTGACTCAAACTACTGGGGTGAGGGTAACGTCACCTTCAAAAGAGGGGCCTACTACAATAACTAAGATAATCTCTTAATTATGTGCAAAAGTGCGGAAATAATCAAAGGTTATACTAGATACGAGTCGGAACCAAGTGATTCATCTTGTCTATCTGTTTTTCTTTTTATTTTTATTTTCAGCATTTAGTTAGTTTTTATTTTTCTTAGTTTAAAACATTTTTCTAAACTTTTTGATTTGATTAGATGTTGAGGATAAACCGGTACTAAAAGCTCTTGTGTCCTTGGACGACCTCGGTATCTTACCAACACTATACTACGCTCACGATGGGTGCACTTGCCCATATGTGTGTCTAGTGTTAGTAAATATCGTGTTTTATAAATTTAAAACTTGACTAAAAAGTGTTAAAGGGGCTTAAAATATACACCTAATATATATAACACTCGACAACGCATCAAGTTTTTGGAGCCGCTGCAGGGGACACAAGGATTTTAAGAAAGTTAGGAATCAACGGCCTAATCATATTTTTATTTTTCTTTTTAATTTTTTTAGATTTTCTTAGTTTTTTAGCTTCTGCAGAGCTCAGCACGGGTCGTGCCTGCTGAACACGCCCCCGTGCTAAATCATTGGAACTGGCAATCCTGTTTTAAGTCAGACAGTAAGCTGAACACAGGGCCGTGCTCACTCAACACGCCCCCGTGCCCAAGATTCACTTACTGAAAACAGAACCGTTAGATCCCGGCGGTTGGTAATTTCTGACATAAACATGAGTGATAGTAATTGTTTTTACTTTCGGCACTCTTATGGTACGTGGTGTCAATTATGTGGAGGCGAACATAAAGAATTAGAATGTTACTTTCTAGATTATAGGCCCCACTACATAGACCCACCGATTCCTTATAACCTTAAGAGGGGCGAAAGTAAAAATAAGCCCTATCTCTCCCTCGAATGCGCCCAGCCAGATATTCTAAGGGAAATGCTCCTTGACGAGTTATTTCAACTAGAAGAGCTAATTCTAAATTGGTTAAAAGAGCTTAGGAAGGACTTTATTGATCCACCCCAAGACGATGACCATGAAGAAATGTTGGAACCGCATTCCGACAACCTCGTTGCTCCCAAAAATACCTTCATACCTAGCAAAGACTTGGACGATAGTCGTCCCTGTGCCGATTGTGCCGTGAAGGATTCTCCATCGACTTCGTTCGGTGCATACATAGACCTGAGCGATTCGGCATACACCTTCTTTAACGAGAGCCCGGGAAAGGGTTGGACTTGTCCACCTAGAATGAAAATAGGAATTACCCTCACCGACAACCTCTTGCGTTCTCGCCTTAGTCTAGGACAATTAAGGTATCTTAGGCACTTTGGGGTTGTTCCGACCAATCAGGAGCCACCCGATACTAGTGAGTTCCTTAAAAAAACTAGACAACTTCATAAAACAGTCCCTCGACACGGGGTCGTGTCCATCCAACACGCCCCCGTGTTCACCAAAAGATTCCCTTCTGATCGGTACGTCAGAATACGGACAAACTGTGTCAGAACTCCACCTGCACACGGGGCCGTGTCCAATGGACACGGGGCCGTGTCCAAGATGCTGTCATTTTCTATAAATGCAGCCAAGAATTCTGCACATTTGGACCAACTTGGGACAGAGATTTGAAGGAATCTTCTCTCAACTATCCTAGGTAAGTCTAAAAGAAGGTTCCAACAACCCATCTTGTCCTTTCCTCTTTTAGCCATTTCCTTCTTCTCCATCTTTCCCCAAGAACTACCATTAAGAAGTTTGAATTCTTCCAACTTTGTGGTAGGGATTAATGAGTTTTGTTCAAGAAATCTTGGTAAAAATATGTTGTGAAACATTGTTTTAAGTTATTAATAAAAAGACCCCACAAGTTCAGAAAATAACTTAAAAATTTCAAGTTTCCTTGCTCCAAAATTCTGCAGAAAGATGAACACGGGGCCGTGCTCAATGAGCACGGGGCCGTGTCCGGTCACTGTTTCATCAAATAAACTATTTTTCGGTTTATTTTCGTAGAATGTCGAGTGAAAACAGCGAAACATCTTTCGTGCATTCATCAAACAGCCGAAGAGGAAGGAGGCCCTCCGTTGAAGCTACACTTGTGCACTATGTGATAGCATTAAGGGAGGCTCTCGACGAAATGACATCAGTAGAGGAGGTCCTAATCGACCGTATTAACGATCTTACGGTGGGACTCGAAAGCAGCTTCCAAGAAATTAACCTCTTGCACCAGAGGTTAAATATTCTTGTAGCACCCCCGATGGAACCAGTCCTCCCTCAACAGGATTGGAACCTGGCACTCGGAATTAACAACCCTACCGGGTGGGAAGACTTTCCGGCGGAACCTCCCGTGGAACACCAACAAGAGATCCCGGTGGAAATCGAAACTCCTCAAACTAATGCCAATGAGCCTTCTTTTCTCCTTCCAAGGGAGGTGGAGGAGTGGCTCGCCGACGTGTGAGGAAAGCCGCACCCGGAAGAAGGAGTTCTAAAAGGCCTTGTCTAACCAAGATTAGTAGCTTCTTGGAAATTTTGCTAATTAAAATAAAGTAGGGGCTAGAACTCCATGGTTTAATATTTCTTTGTTTTCATATCTAGTTTAATATAAATTTAGGACTATGTAAGGTCTCTCTATGAATGCAATGAAATGATGGTTTTTAAAGTTTGGATGGTTCATAAGGAATAAAACACACTCATGGTGGTAAGGGATGAAAAAGGGAACGAGAAAAATGACCCCATGCACAAGAACAAGGCAACCCGGCATCAATCTCTCCATTACAGAAGGTTCAACACGGGCCGTGTCCAACCAACACGGCCCCGTGCTGAACCCCCTGCAGAAAAATGCCCAGTTCAGGTAACTGGACACGGGCCGTGTTCACCAGACACGCTCCCGTGCCCAGGCTTCTGTTTCTTTTCTTTAATTTTTGTTACTGGCACCTGAACACGGGGCTGTGTCCGGTCACCACGGGGCCGTGTCCAGACTACCAGTAACATAAATCTTTGCTTTTAACACCATTTTACACATCTAATCAACCTAAAAATTTATTTTTGGGACACATTGAGGACAATGTGTAATTTAAGTGTGGGGGGGATGCTAAAACCTTGAAATTTTGCAAGTCCTAAAAACAAGACTTACACAAAACTCTATTGGAACCGCTAATCACCCCAAATTTTTTCAAAAAAAATTCATTTTTTTTACTTGTCTAGGTTTAACTCGGGAAATTCAAGTTCTCAAAAAGGTTATATTTTTACGAATTTACAACCGATAGCGTAGTGATAAAAAGAACCAACATAAGAAAATTATGAAAAGGCATGGTAAACTTAGTTAAAATTTGATTATATATACTTGATCACATAAAAACCCATTCCCACAAAAGTGAGTTTTGAGCCTTTATTGAGCATACAATTACATATCATTAAACTAAATGCTCATTTTTCATTTCTTGTGTGAATAGCCGTTTGGTTCTTACAACTCTAGAACTTGCCATGACGATACCTTTAACCCAAGCCTAACCCTTAACCCACAAAGTCCTCTTGATATTTACAAAGGTATATAAGTTAAAAAGGAGGAGGATTGATTGCTTGGCAAGCCTATGGTAGGAGTAAGTTCCATGCCGCTCTCGAGTGATTCACTAAAAATACACCTTCGGCCGAGTGTGAGTGATTTCTCCCGTGAGGCATGTGAACTTGTATATAAATGGAATTTTAAAAAGGCATGTTATGCCCAAATAAGTAATTTCTCCTATGAAACGTTCTAAACAAATCATAACGAATAGGATTGTAAATAAATAAAAATAAAACCCAAAAAGATCTTGGATTCCCAACACTCTATGACAAGCCAAAACCTTCTCTTCTACCCATTCCATTTGGGAGTGTAAGCCACATATTAAAGAGTTTTGGTGAGGACAAGCAAAAGTTCAAGTGTTGGGGTATTTGATGTGTATAAAATGCAACATATAAATTACATCAAATGAGGCATAAAACTAACCCTTTTTAAGTACTAATGTTGGAAAAAGAGTGTTTTTGTCTTCCTTTTGTATTTTCAGGATTAAATGAGCTCAAATTCACAAAAGAAGCAAAAAGACAGCTAAATCTAACATAAATACAAGAAAAGGAACATAAGTGGACTGCCCGACCCCTCAACGGCATCTTCCCAAGCAAAATAGAGAAGGCAGAAGACTGAACACGCCCCGTGCTCAGCCAGCACGGGGCCGTGCCCAAGAAGCAGCAGAAAAGACAAACCTATAGAAGCTTCTATTGCCCACCACGGGGCCGTGTCCAGTGAACACGGGGGCGTGGCGAAAGTACAGCAGGCGCATTAATTGTAATTGCGAATTACAATTAATGAAGAGAGAGAGTGTCAGACAGGCACGGGGGCGTGTCCAGCGGACACGGGGCCGTGCCCAGCCTTCTGTTCAGCCTATAAATAGGAGTGCTTGGTTTCATTTCAACTCATCCCTTGGCACACCACCTCTCTCACACTTCATCCACCACCCACCACCATCACAACACCATCATCCACCACCATCATCCATTGTCCATCGTAGAGTGTGTGAGTCGTCTCGGGATCCAAGATTGATCGTAAGAGTTCTTGACAATCAAGGCCATGTTTGCCTAAGTCTCTTACATCAGCTGGTGAAGACAAAGTGTCTAGTATAATACTTTTTATTTCTAATCTTTTGCACTTTTTATTTGGTTTTGTATTAATGACTTTAATAACTAGTTACTTATGTTGAAGGTGATCTTTCCTTATCGTTTGTCCGTGGTGTCTTGGCATTATTTTACTGTCTATATAAAATAAAAGATTTTCACCATTCATATCTCCACGGTCTATATGGAGGTATGTTGGCTACCTGGTCGGGGGTTAAGGGAACGGTTTGGTAAAGGTCTTGCCATTGTTCAGTGTTTAGAGGTCCTGCAATGAACCTGGGTCAAATTTAGTAGGACCTCCTTCAATGCTTCACGGTATTGGATGGCGGGGGTCCAAACTCTTTGATCCCCTCATAAGTTAACTACTATTAATACTATAACCCGGCTATTTAGGACTGTATCCCTGCTGACTCAGACTACTTAGCCGATGGTAACGTCACCGCCAAAAGCGGGGCCTACCATAATTTGCATTAATAACTTAATTAATTATCTTCCAATAATCCACCCTTTTAGGATTGTATCCTTGCTGACTCAAACTACTGGGGTGAGGGTAACGTCACCTTCAAAAGAGGGGCCTACTACAATAACTAAGATAATCTCTTAATTATGTGCAAAAGTGCGGAAATAATCAAAGGTTATACTAGATACGAGTCGGAACCAAGTGATTCATCTTGTCTATCTGTTTTTCTTTTTATTTTTATTTTCAGCATTTAGTTAGTTTTTATTTTTCTTAGTTTAAAACATTTTTCTAAACTTTTTGATTTGATTAGACGTTGAGGATAAACCGGTACTAAAAGCTCTTGTGTCCTTGGACGACCTCGGTATCTTACCAACACTATACTACGCTCACGATGGGTGCACTTGCCCATATGTGTGTCTAGTGTTAGTAAATATCGTGTTTTATAAATTTAAAACTTGACTAAAAAGTGTTAAAGGGGCTTAAAATATACACCTAATATATATAACACTCGACAACGCATCAATAACCTTCCCAGATCGGAGGCGGACACTTGTTATAATTTGCACTTTGTTTCTTACCAGTATCCGTATCTTCCGACTTCTTATCTTGAAAAGCTTTGAAACCTGCTACTGTTGGATAGATTCTGTCAATCAAGTAATCAGAACTTGAGTAACTCATTAGCAGTCGTCTGATTCTTTCATTCTCAATCTTTTCAGTCTCTAATTCTTGCTTCGACTTTGCACACTCATCAATATAGTGATTAATGGCCTTCTGCGTAGACATCATCACTGCATTCATCATTGTCAAAGCATCTTCTCTTTCTAAGTTTATCTTTTCCTACTAGTTGACTGTTCTGTTTAACACATCATAAGATTCTTTCACGTACTTTACATCAAACAATAATTTTTCTTTCATCTCGTCTAGCTCACTATACTTCTTATCTTTCTCTTCACAATGTGTGCATGGTTCCAAACATTTCAGACAAGGTTTTGTGACCTCTATAATTTTTTCAATAACTTTAACCTCTTCACTCTGTTCATTCTTCTCTTCCACCTGAACAACATTCTCACATTTTACCTCTTTCTTTTCTTTTGCTGCTCGTTACTCCTTTAGCTTCTCCAATTTATCTGCAAAATAAATTTTGAAACTTTCAGGAGATAAATGAGTTTTACCAATGTTTATTTGATTAATTTCTTCATCATCATCACTGCTATCAATTGATGATTAATCAAAGACTGGTATCTATTCTGAACTATCTTCTGAAGAGACAGACTCTTCATCTTGACTTTTCTTATCATTTGCAAACACATTCATCAATTCTTTCATCAACTCTGGCTCTTGAATGATCTGTGCAACAAATGCTCTAAACTTTGAGTTACTATCAGCCGAAATATATTTATCCCAGCTAAATCCCTCTGGCAATCTTTCATCTTCTTGATCTGGAGGCATAGTAATACAAGCTTTCTTCTTTCCATCTTCAATCGGAATAGCACGGGATGATGACGGTTGTTGAGCTACCTGATGATATTTTGCTTTTCGATAATATTCATTGTTCCCGAAAGGATTCTGAGCTCCACCTGCTTCTCGGTTGGTACATTCCCTCTTGAAATGTCCTTTTTCCCTGCATCGAAAACAAGTAACTTTAAAATTATCAAAACCTAAAGTAGAAACATTTGCATCACGTAAGTCATCTCTTCCAGTAATCTGCTTAAATTTCTCAGCTCTCCTTAACACACTTGCTAAACACCACTTAATATCTATTAGCTCCATTTCCTCAGCATCAATCTGATCATAATCCTTTTTTGTTAACATAGGATTTCCGATTCTTCCTGCAACCAAACTCTCATACGATTCTAACACGGTGACTAGTAATGCCATATGACCTTTAGCGACTTCTTCAGAGAAATTCTGACCGTTCTGAAGATGCAACGCGATGTTGCATTGTAGCACATGACCATTACCATTGTTTGAGCTTTGAGACTGATAATTTGAAGTTGAAACATTAGGATTAACACTCGGATATGAAGAAAATCCACTGTTGTTGATTGAATTTTGATTGAGTGATCCGGATGAGTTTTCTGCGCTGAAAGCGGTTTGGATCTTTGGACTTGCTTCAACATTTTGAACATTACCTTTGAAATACATCTTGATATCTTGTTGACCACTTGAATTGTTCATTCTAGCGATCTTTTGTTGTTCAAGATCTTGTCCTTCAAGTTTTTCAATGAATTGAGCAATTGTCAATCTATCATACTCTCCGGTATTCTTCAAAATCATAAGATATGTACCCCATTCTTTTTGAGGTAAAGCATCGGCTAGTTTTTCAACCCATTCCTCTCGATCTTTATTGATATCCAACCGACTCATTGAACGTACTAAATGATAATATCTCTCAATAAGAGTCTTTGTAGTTTCATCCGGCAAACTTGAGAACAATTCAAATTCTTTCTTTAATAGTGACTTTTCCTTCTCAACATCCACATCAACACCTTGATCTTCAGAAACCTCAACATCATCACTCAATTCCACTAGTTCAGAAGAAGTGGATTGAGGAGCACCTTTCAGCAAACGGCGAGTAGATCGACGGGTTGAAGCCTTGGGAGCAGCAGGCTTAGAAAAACCCTTAGCATTGGAGACACTAACATAGCCAGCATCCTCAAACCTCTATTCTATACCCCTAGCAACAGCATCATCCCCTTCAGCGGCTTGGGCATCCGTAAAAGCAACGTCAGATGTATCATCACTATTGATAAAGTCCAAAGCAGACATGACTGCAAAACGTTGCAAAAAACAAAAAACAAATAAGTTGCCAAACAAAGATGTTCCAAAAAGACAGAACAAGGAAAAAGCATACCCTGGCCATTCCTCATAAGAACCGGATCCCGATTGGCCTTTTCCCATAATTTACTAACCCCTAACAGAACTAGCAAATGTTCAGGGAACGGACGAACCCTTGAAGGGCACTCTCGGATGGCTTTAAGAAAAGCATCATTCAAATCGGATTCGGAAGGTTCCGGTTCATTGAGAACAGCATCCGGGTGCCTCCACACCATTTTAAAGGGGATAATAGAATCAGAGACCCAGAAAAAACGATCTTTCCGAGTAACAAGTGTGGTAACCATGGAATATATGAGACAAGTGTCAACCTTTGATGTTTCAAAGGTGAACCAATCACCGTTTTTTGCCAAACAAAAAAACCGACGAAAAAGCAACAATGAAGGATCATAACCAAGGGCACGACATAAAACCTCGAAGTGTAAAACCCTAGCCATGCCCTTCGGATGAATTTGGCCAAAGGAAACACGGTAATACTCCAAAACATTCAATACAAAGAGCGAAAAAGGATGACGAAGGTTGGAAAACTCAAAATGTTCACTAGTCAAATAGCTTCCTCTTTGAGCATGTTCACTAGTCAAATAGCTTCCTCTTTGAGCGATGGCTTTCCCTATAAATGTGACACTTCATTAAGTGTGAGAAACATTCCAAGATCAGCTCTGATTCCTGGCGAATCTCTGGTCATTGTTCTTGAGTACTTGCTTCATGCAAGTCACTTTCTTTCACATTCAACACACACATTCTCTTTGCTCCTACATCCGAAGCTGGACACATTTCAGTAGAGGATCTCGAGCAAACAACAAAATAAAACTAGTGAACCTCTCTCCACGTCTTGCAAACGTGGGGGGCCCCACGACCTGCGTTAGGAAAAGTTGAACCCTTCAACCCTTTTGCCTAACTAGCCCAGCTACTATCCTTGGTCTATTATTTGTTGCGTCAACAATGTATAATAAATGAAAGTGATTTGGGCCACGTGTCACTTAATTAGGGCATCGTTTTTCCCCTTTTCCCGCCCAACAGTACCACTGCCCTCTTTTATTTATATCCTCCCTCATTTACTCATTTAGGGCTTCGCACTTTCTCCCTCCCTCTGCTCTGCTTTATTCCGATCGATGTTCAGATCCCCTTTCTCTCTGATGTTCATCCTTCTCCTTCTTCACATTTTCATCTCCTCAACAACGTCCGGCAGTGGTTACTTCTATTGGATACATCTGCGTTTGAAACCCTAAATCATGTATCATCGAGTGGTTGAAGAAGAGAATAATCATGTAAGATCTATTTTTTCATTCAGAAATTTTATTTCGTTTTATCTATTTTCTCATACTGAACACGATGAACCCTTTTGTATCCTCAGAAGAAGCAGATCTCCTAGGGTTTCTTAACGTACTCGATGAACCCTTTTGTACAAGCTCCTGTTAATCGGTGACACTGGTATATTCTAATAATGTTTTTATTATTGTATATATCTGAAATTTATGAATAACTCTGTTTGTAGCTTTTGATTTTGTCTTTCCTTTGTTATTGTTTATTCAGATGCTTGCTTTGTTGTATCATGTGATTACGAGTAGACTGATTTTGATATGTTTGTAGTTTATGTCTTTCACAAGCTTTTTTGTTGATTTATTCACCCATGTTAGTAATTTTTTATGCTCCTATGTTTCTTGATCCTCTGTTTTTATTTCAACTTTCATACTATTATTCTAGCAATCCAAGCAGAATATATAGATTTTATGCTTATTTTTTTTAGAAAATTCTTCATACTCATGCATCCTCTTACGAAAACGAGCAACTCCTTGAGGAAGCATGGCAGCAAGGTTGCAAGTACTTAAAATCATACGAGACAGCATCATGTCATCACCCATCTCAGCAATAGTACCATGAACCAAAGAAGGAGCAATATGGCTCAACACATCCTCACAAACAGCAGCATCCTTAAAACTATCATCAACCTTCACAGACCAACCAGGCACATAAACCTCATCATTCAACCCTTCAACGTCCCTGCTCGAGGAACCATGAACAGGAGTAGCCATAACCTTCTTGGCTGGAGTCTTCTTCATACCATGAACAACCAATTTCTTTTCCTTCTCAACATCCACATCAACACCTTGATCTTCAGAAACCTCAACATCATCACTCAATTCCACTAGTTCAGAAGAAGTGGATTGAGGAGCACCTTTCAGCAAACGGCGAGTAGATCGACGGGTTGAAGCCTTGGGAGCAGCAGGCTTAGAAAAACCCTTAGCATTGGAGACACTAACATAGCCAGCATCCTCAAACCTCTGTTCTATACCCCTAGCAACAGCATCATCCCCTTCAGCGGCTTGGGCATCCGTAAAAGCAACGTCAGATGTATCATCACTATTGATAAAGTCCAAAGCAGACATGACTGCAAAACATTGCAAAAAACAAAAAAAACAAATAAGTTTCCAAACAAAGATGTTCCAAAAAGACAGAACAAGGAAAAAGCATACCCTGGCCATTCCTCATAAGAACCGGATCCCGATTGGCCTTTTTCCCACAATTTACTAACCCCTAACAGAACTAGCAAATGTTCAGGGAACGGACGAACCCTTGAAGGGCACTCTCGAATGGATTTAAGAAAAGCATCATTCAAATCGGATTCGGAAGGTTCCGGTTCATTGAGAACAGCATCCGGGTGCCCCACACCATTTTAAAGGGGATAATAGAATCAGAGACCCAGAAAAAACGATCTTTCCGAGTACCAAGTGTGGTAACCATGGAAGAGATGAGACAAGTGTCAACCTTGGATGTGTCAAAGGTGAACCAATCATCGTTTTTTACCAAACGAAAAACCGACGAAAAAGCAACAATGAAGGATCATAACCAAGGGCACGACATAAAACCTCGAAGTGAAAAACCCTAGCCATGCCCTTCGGATGAATTTGTCCAAAGGAAACACGGTAATACTCCAAAACATTCAATACAAAGTGCGAAAAAGGTTAACGAAGGTTGGAAAACTCAAAATGTCGGCAATACAGAGCAATCGAACCAGGGGGACATTGATCAACAGATTTATCACAAGCCGGTGCAACCGGATTAAACTTAAGACCAATGCCCCAATCAATACAAAAGTTCACCACTTCCTCTTGGGTGAGGCGTGAAAAACTAACGGAAAGATCCTTCCGAGCACCCATGATCAAAATAAAGAACAAGTAAAGCAAACAAAGGAAACCAGAACTAACCTGAAAAATGGAAAGGAAATGTGGAGGAAAACTTGAGAGAAAATGAAAGATTGATTGTTTTCCTTGAATAATAAATGAAAATAAAACCCAAATAGAAGTTATGATTGCATAACAGTTATTAACCTACCCTCTGCAAAAACCGCTGACCTATAAACTACCACACATCAATCAAATCAGTTGTCAGTTTTTTAAAAAATTCAAAAATTCTCAACTGACTCCAAGCCTTCAAGCATTCAAGCCTTCAAGCCTTTAAGCAATAAAAGCAAATGTGTAAAAGTCAGATGTCTTTGAGCTCACTCCCAAAAACCTCTGACTTGGGGGGCTGATGACGGGGGTATCCCAAGACCAAATAAAATGACTTGGACACATTAAAGCTTAAAAGGTTCAAAGGTTGGAAATCCGAGAGTTTAGATAAAACAGTACATGAACAGTAGGTTGTCACATCTCTGATTGCTTCACCAAACTCTCCAGCCGCAAAAGTAATGCGAGTCCACAGAGCACAGCCTTTTATCCGCAGGTCAAAAGGCCTCAACCCCCAAAAGGGCAAAACCCCCACTGCAAGCATGTTCACTTGTCAAATAGCTTCCTCTTTGAGCGATGGCTTTCCCTATAAATGTGACACTTCATTAAGTGTGAGAAACATTCCAAGATCAGCTCTGATTCCTGGCGAATCTCTGGTCATTGTTCTTGAGTACTTGCTTCATGCAAGTCACTTTCTTTCACATTCAACACACACATTCTCTTTGCTCCGACATCCGAAGCTAAACACATTTCAGTAGAGGATCTCGAGCAAACAATAAAATAAAACTAGTGAACCTCTCTCCACGTCTTGCAAACGTGGGGGGACCCGATGACCTGCGTTAGGAAAAGTTGAACCCTTCAACCCTTTTGCCTAACCAGCCCAGCTACTATCCTTGGTCTATTATTTGTTGCATCAACAATGTATAATAAATGAAAGTGATTTGGGCCACGTGTCACTTAATTAGGGCATCGTTTTTCCCCTTTTCCCGCCCAACAGTACCACTACCCTCTTTTATTTATATCCTCCCTCATTTACTCATTTAGGGCTTCGCACTTTCTCTCTCCCTCTGCTCTGCTCTATTCCGATCGATGTTCAGGTCCCCTTTCTCTCTGACGTTCATCATTCTCCTTCTTCGCACTTTCATCTCCTCAACAACGTCCGGCAGTGGTCACTTCTATTGGATACATCTACGTTTGAAACCCTAAATCATGTATCGTCGAGTGGTTGAAGAATAGAATAATCATGTAAGATCTATTTTTTCATTCAGAAATTTTATTTCGTTTTATCTATTTTCTCATACTGAACACGATGAACCCTTTTGTACCCTCAGAAGAAGAAGCAGATCTCCTAGGGTTTCTTATCGTACTCGATGAACCCTTTTGTACAAGCTCCTGTTAATCGGTGACACTGGTATGTTCTATTAATGTTTTTATTATTGTATATATCTGAAATTTATGAATAACTCTGTTTGTAGCTTTTGATTTTGTCTTTCCTTTGTTATTGTTTATTCAGATGCTTGCTTTGTTGTAACATGTGATTACGAGTAGACTGATTTTGATATGTTTGTAGTTTATGTCTTTCACAAGCTTTTTTTGTTGATTTATTCACCCATGTTAGTAATTTTTATGCTCCTATGTTTCTTGATCCTCTGTTTTTATTTCAACTTTCATACTATTATTCTAGCAATCCAAGCAGAATATATAGATTTTGTGCTTATTTTTTTTAGAAAATTCTTCATACTAATGCATCCTCTTACAAGAACGAGCAACTCCTTGAGGAAGCATGGCAACAAGGTTGCAAGTACTTAAAATCATACGAGACAGCATCATGTCATCATCCATCTCAGCAATAGTACCATGAACCAAAGGAGGAGCAATATGGCTCAACACATCCTCACAAACAGCAGCATCCTTAAAACTATCATCAACCTTCACAGACCAACCAGGCACATAAACCTCATCATTCAACCCTTCAACGTCCCTGCTCGAGGAACCATGAACAGGAGTAGCCATAACCTTCTTGGCTGGAGTCTTCTTCTTGCCATGAACAACCAATTTCTTTTCCTTTTCAACATCCACATCAACACCTTGATCTTCAGAAACCTCAACATCATCACTCAATTCCACTAGTTCAGAAGAAGTGGATTGAGGAGCACCTTTCAGCAAACGGCGAGTAGATCGACGGGTTGAAGCCTTGGGAGCAGCAGGCTTAGAAAAACCCTTAGCATTGGAGACACTAACATAGCCAGCATCCTCAAACCTCTGTTCTATACGCCTAGCAACAGCATCATCCCCTTCAGCGGCTTGGGCATCCGTAAAAGCAACGTCAGATGTATCATCACTATTGATAAAGTCCAAAGCAGACATGACTGCAAAACGTTGCAAAAAACAAAAAACAAATAAGTTGCCAAACAAAGATGTTCCAAAAAGACTGAACAAGGAAAAAGCATACCCTGGCCATTCCTCATAAGAACCGGATCCCGATTGGCCTTTTTCCCACAATTTACTAACCCCTAACAGAACTAGCAAATGTTCAGGGAACGGACGAACCCTTGAAGGGAAATCTCGGATGGCTTTAAGGAAAGCATCATTCAAATCGGATTCGGAAGGTTCCGGTTAATTGAGAACAGCATCCGGGTGCCTCCACACCATTTTAAAGGGGATAATAGAATCAGAGACCCGGAAAAAACGATCTTTCCGAGTACCAAGTGTGATAACCATGGAAGAGATGAGACAAGTGTCAACCTTGGATGTTTCAAAGGTGAACCAATCAACGTTTTTTACCAAACGAAAAAACCGACGAAAAAGCAACAATGAAAGATCATAACCAAGGGCACGACATAAAACCTCGAAGTGTAAAACCCTAGCCATGCCCTTCGCATGAATTTGGCCAAAGGAAACACGGTAATATTCCAAAACATTCAATACAAAGAGCGAAAAAGGATGACGAAGGTTGGAAAACTCAAAATGTTGGCAATACAGAGCAATCGAACCATGGGACATTGATCAACAGATTTATCACAAGCCGGTGCAACCGGATTAAACTTAAGACCAATGCCCCAATCAATACAAAAGTTCTCCACTTCCTTTTGAGTGAGGCGTGAAACACTAACGGAAAGATCCTTCCGAGCACCCATGATCAAAATAAAGAACAAGTAAAGCAAACAAAGGAAACCGGAACTAACCTGAAAAATGGAAAGGAAATGTGGAGGAAAACTTGAGAGAAAATGAAAGATTGATTGTTTGCCTTGAATAATAAATGAAAATAAAACCCAAATAGAAGTTATGATTGCATAACAGTTATTAACCTACCCTCTGCAAAAACCGCTGACCTATAAACTGCCACACATCAATCAAATCAGTTGTCAGTTTTTTAAAAAATTCAAAAATTGTCAACTGGGTCCAAGCCTTCAAGCGTTCAAGCCTTCAAGCCTTTAAGCAATAAAAGCAAATGTGTAGAATTCAGATGTCTTTGAGCTCACTCCCAAAAACCTCTGACTTGGGGGGCTGATGACGGGGGTAGCCCAAGACCAAATAAAATGACTTAGACACATTAAAGCTTAAAAGGTTAAAAGGTTGGAAATCCGGGAGTTTAGATAAAATAGTACGTGAACAGTAGGTAGTCACATCTCTGATTGCTTCACCAAACTCTCCAGCCGCAAAAGTAATGCGAGTCCACAGAGCACAACCTTTTATCCGCAGGTCAAAATGCCCCAACCCCCAAAAGGGCAAAACCCCCACTGCAAGCATGTTCACTAGTCAAATAGCTTCCTCTTTGAGCGATGGCTTTCCCTATAAATGTGACACTTCATTAAGTGTGAGAAACATTCCAAGATCAGCTCTGATTCCTGGCGAATCTCTGGTCATTGTTCTTGAGTACTTACTTCATGCAAGTCACTTTCTTTCACATTCAACACACACATTCTCTTTGCTCCTACATCCGAAGCTGAACACATTTCAGTAGAGGATCTCGAGCAAACAACAAAATTAAACTAGTGAACCTCTCTCCACATCTTGCAAACGTGGGGGACCCCACGACCTGCGTTAGGCAAAGTTGAACCCTTCAACCCTTTTGCCTAACCAGCCCAGCTACTATCCTTGGTCTATTATTTGTTGCATCAACAATGTATAATAAATGAAAGTGATTTGGGCCACGTGTCACTTAATTAGGGCATCGTTTTTCCCCTTTTCCCGCCCAACAGTACCACTGCCCTCTTTTATTTATATCCTCCCTCATTTACTCATTTAGGGCTTCGCACTTTCTCTCTCCCTCTGCTCTGCTCTATTCCGATCGATGTTCAGATCCCCTTTCTCTCTGATGTTCATCCTTCTACTTCTTCACATTTTCATCTCCTCAACAACGTCCGGCAGTGGTTACTTCTATTGGATACATCTGCTTTTGAAACCCTAAATCATGTATCGTCGAGTGGTTGAAGAAGAGAATAATCATGTAAGATCTATTTTTTCATTCAGAAATTTTATTTCGTTTTATCTACTTTCTCATACTGAACACGATGAACCCTTTTGTACCCTCAGAAGAAGAAGCAGATCTCCTAGTGTTTCTTATCGTACTCGATGAACCCTTTTGTACAAGCTCCTGTTAATCGGTGACACTGGTATGTTCTAATAATGTTTTTATTATTGTATATATCTGAAATTTATGAATAACTCTGTTTGTAGCTTTTGATTTTGTCTTTCCTTCGTTATTGTTTATTCAGATGCTTGCTTTGTTGTATCATGTGATTACGAGTAGACTGATTTTGATATGTTTGTAGTTTATGTCTTTCACAAGCTTTTTTGTTGATTTATTCACCCATGTTAGTAATTTTTTATGCTCCTATGTTTCTTGATCCTCTGTTTTTATTTCAACTTTCATACTATTATTCTAGCAATCCAAGCAGAATATATAGATTTTATGCTTATTTTTTCAGAAAATTCTTCATACTCATGCATCCTCTTACGAAAACGAGCAACTCCTTGAGGAAGCATGGCAGCAAGGTTGCAAGTACTTAAAATCATACGAGACAGCATCATGTCATCATCCATCTCAACAATAGTACCATGAACCAAAGGAGGAGCAATATGGCTCAACACATCCTCCCAAACAGCAGCATCCTTAAAACTATCATCAACCTTCACAGACCAACCAGGCACATAAACCTCATCATTCAACCCTTCAACGTCCCTGCTCGAGGAACCATGAACAGGAGTAGCCATAACCTTCTTGGCTGGAGTCTTCTTCTTGCCATGAACAACCAATTTCTTTTCCTTTTCAACATCAACATCAACACCTTGATCTTCAGAAACCTCAACATCATCACTCAATTCCACTAGTTCAGAAGAAGCGGATTGAGGAACACCTTTCAGCAAACGGCGAGTAGATCGACGTGTTGAAGCCTTGGGAGCAGCAGGCTTAGAAAAACCCTTAGCATTGGAGACACTAACATAGCCAGCATCCTCAAACCTCTGTTCTATACCCCTAGCAACAGCATCATCCCCTTCAGCGGCTTGGGCATCCGTAAAAGCAACGTCAGATGTATCATCACTATTGATAAAGTCCAAAGCAGATATGACTGCAAAACGTTGCAAAAAACAAAAACAAATAAGTTGCCAAACAAAGATGTTCCAAAAAGACAGAACAAGGAAAAAGCATACCCTGGCCATTCCTCATAAGAACCGGATCCCGATTGGCCTTTTCCCACAATTTACTAACCCCTAACAGAACTAGCAAATGTTCAGGGAACGGACGAACCCTTGAAGGGCACTCTCGGATGGCTTTAAGAAAAGCATCATTCAAATCGGATTCGGAAGGTTCCGGTTCATTGAGAACAGCATCCGGGTGCCTCCACACCATTTTAAAGGGGATAATAGAATCAGAGACCCAGAAAAAACGATCTTTCCGAGTACCAAGTGTGGTAACCATGGAAGAGATGAGACAAGTGTCAACCTTGGATGTTTCAAAGGTGAACCAATCACCGTTTTTTGCCAAACGAAAAAACCGACGAAAAAGCAACAATGAAGGATCATAACCAAGGGCACGACATAAAACCTCGAAGTGTAAAACCCTAGCCATGCCCTTCGGGTGAATTTGGCCAAAGGGAACACGGTAATACTCCAAAACATTCAATACAAAGAGCGAAAAAGGATGACGAAGGTTGGAAAACTCAAAATGTCGGCAATACAGAGCAATCGAACCAGGGGACATTGATCAACAGATTTATCACAAGCCGGTGCAACCGGACTAAACTTAAGACCAATGCCCCAATCAATACAAAAGTTCTCCACTTCCTCTTGGGTGAGGCGTGAAAAACTAACGGAAAGATCCTTTCGAGCACCCATGATCAAAATAAAGAACAAGTAAAGCAAACAAAGGAAACCGGAACTAACCTGAAAAATGGAAAGGAAATGTGGAGGAAAACTTGAGAGAAAATGAAAGATTGATTGTTTGCCTTGAATAATAAATGAAAATAAAACCCAAATATAAGTTATGATTGCATAACAGTTATTAACCTACCCTCTGCAAAAACCGCTGACCTATAAACTGCCACACATCAATCAAATCAGTTGTCAGTTTTTTAAAAAATTCAAAAATTCTCAACTAACTCCAAGCCTTCAAGCGTTCAAGCCTTCAAGCCTTTAATCAATAAAAGCAAATGTGTAAAAGTCAGATGTCTTTGAGCTCACTCCCAAAAACCTCTGACTTGGGGGGCTGATGACGGGGGTAGCCCAAGACCAAATAAAATGACTTGGACACATTAAAGCTTAAAAGGTTAAAAGGTTCAAAGGTTGGAAATTCAGGAGTTTAGATAAAACAGTACGTGAACAGTAGGTGGTCACATCTCTGATTGCTTCACCAAACTCTCCAGCCGCAAAAGTAATGCGAGTCCACAGAGCACAGCCTTTTATCCGCAGGTCAAAAGGCCTCAACCCCCAAAAGGGCAAAACCCCCACTGCAAGCATGTTCACTAGTCAAATAGCTTCCTCTTTGAGCGATGGCTTTCCCTATAAATGTGACACTTCATTAAGTGTGAGAAACATTCCAAGATCAGCTCTGATTCCTGGCGAATCTCTGGTCATTGTTCTTGAGTACTTGCTTCATGCAAGTCACTTTCTTTCACATTCAACACACACATTCTCTTTGCTCCTACATCCGAAGCTGAACACATTTCAGTAGAGGATCTCGAGCAAACAACAAAATTAAACTAGTGAACCTCTCTCCACGTCTTGCAAACGTGGGGGACCCCACGACCTGCTTTAGGCAAAGTTGAACCCTTCAGCCCTTTTGCCTAACCTGCCCAGCTACTATCCTTGGTCTATTATTTGTTGCATCAACAATGTATAATAAATGAAAGTGATTTGGGCCACGTGTCACTTAATTAGGGCATCGTTTTTCCCCTTTTCCCGCCCAACAGTACCACTGCCCTCTTTTATTTATATCCTCCCTCATTTACTCATTTAGGGCTTCGCACTTTCTCTCTCCCTCTGCTCTGCTCTATTCCGATCGATGTTCAGATCCCCTTTCTCTCTGATGTTCATCCTTCTACTTCTTCACATTTTCATCTCCTCAACAACGTCCGGCAGTGGTTACTTCTATTGGATACATCTGCTTTTGAAACCCTAAATCATGTATCGTCGAGTGGTTGAAGAAGAGAATAATCATGTAAGATCTATTTTTTCATTCAGAAATTTTATTTCGTTTTATCTACTTTCTCATACTGAACACGATGAACCCTTTTGTACCCTCAGAAGAAGAAGCAGATCTCCTAGTGTTTCTTATCGTACTCGATGAACCCTTTTGTACAAGCTCCTGTTAATCGGTGACACTGGTATGTTCTAATACTGTTTTTATTATTGTATATATCTGAAATTTATGAATAACTCTGTTTGTAGCTTTTGATTTTGTCTTTCCTTCGTTATTGTTTATTCAGATGCTTGCTTTGTTGTATCATGTGATTACGAGTAGACTGATTTTGATATGTTTGTAGTTTATGTCTTTCACAAGCTTTTTTGTTGATTTATTCACCCATGTTAGTAATTTTTTATGCTCCTATGTTTCTTGATCCTCTGTTTTATTTCAACTTTCATACTATTATTCTAGCAATCCAAGCAGAATATATAGATTTTATGCTTATTTTTTTATTATTATTATTTTATAGAGTTTTTTGATTAGAAGCAATCTCTGCCGGACGATTGTTGAGGAGATGGAAATGTGAAAGGTGATACCAGGTCTGTTGATGGGTGATACCAGCCCAAAAGTTTAGGCTTCATCCCTTTTTATTATTCGGTATGGTACTCATTTACAGTCCCACTTTCAATGAGGTTGTCTTAGTCATGTATTTGATTTTTGCCCTTTTATTTACATTTGAAGTTGTGGAGATACGAATTAAGATGGGGAGCGGAAGACCATCTCAGATGAGTATAGGAATTTTAGTGCATGATTGAGATCATTTGGACCCCTGTACTATAAGTCATTGAATGTTTTAATCTTACAATCAGTTTTACATTGTTTTTTATGAAGGTGCTGTTGTCATGGACATCAAAGTGATTGCACAACACCAAGGTAACCTCAATTGGTGTGATTTATTTTTTGGTATTTGTAACCTTTTGATTTACCGTGCATTGATTCATTTGTAATCGCTTGCAGATCACCCGTCATCTCAATTTGAGCAATTAAATGGAGTTTTCTTAATCAGCACCGTAAGTTTCCTTCACTAATCTATGCATTATTAATTCCACATGTTTTTTTGATTCTTAATCGACGATTCTGTTTCAGGTGTACTTTTTGCTGTTAGTTCCACATGTTTTTTTTCATATTAATTGTTTTGATGAAAACGGAAATTGTTCGAGATGTTTGATCCAAGAACCGAATAAAACATAGTGGATATTGCTGAAGGAGATAAAGATGATGTTGATTTGGCTGTTGAAGCTGCACGTTGATCCACAATAAGCACTGCCCAGCTAAGTTTCCTACAATGACAGTGGTTATAACAAGTTAATAAGGCAAAACACTGATCTGCCTAACAACTGTTGGATATAACGACGGTTGTACACAAAGTCTAATGAACATCATCCACTATTCAATGACCAAACCACTGATGAAGACCAAAGTCCTGTTGAAGACAAGCACTGATGAACCAAAGGCCTGATCAACCAAAGGTGAAACACTGTCCAACAACAACAGTGGTTCAGCATCAACATTAGTTATTCTATCTTTGTGTATGTTAACAGTGTTTATATGTAACAGTGTTTTTCACATCAGTGTTTTATAGTCTGTTAGGTTGTTAGATGTCATCACCTCAGTGTTTTATATGTAACAATTTTTATGACATCAGTGTTTATATGTAATAGTGTTTATCACAACAGTGTTTATATGTAACAGTATTTATCACATCACTTCAGTGGTTTGATCTGTACTATAAATTGAACAGTTGATTCATCTTTATACTAATAAATAAAAATCAAGTACACTTGGATGATTATTAAGCTCCTCATCTTGATTGTTTGGGTATAGTATTCTTGAAATTGGTTCAAACATTTGATTGTTAAAAGTTATCCACTGCTGAAATACAACCTCTGTTTCTTCAATCTTCGTGTTGACCACTGACTGACTAAACATCAGTGTTTCAATAACTGTTGGGTATCCACTGATAGGAAAAAATAGCCACTGCTCACTTTTTTATTGTTGACATCCACTGATATTGACCATCAGCGGTTTCCCTCAAAACAGTCACTGCTCACATTTTTATTATTGATTGTGTTAATTAGTGATAGATTGAAATTATCAAATGAAAACTAGAATTACAATCAAATTACCATTTTACCTAATCGTTACATTCCAATGACATAAGAGTTCCTCCAACATTGTTCTCATGATAAAATTTAAAGTTAAATTAAAAAATAAAATAAAAAATTCTTGATGACTATTTGTTGCAAATCAAATCAGTAATTAATGCTAATTTCTTGAGCTTTGGACATTTGAATTAAGCAAAATTTGAATTTCAAATTGACGGTTATTATCTCTTAATTAAAGTTAAAATAAAATTTAGAAAAGTCATCATGACAATTGCTTTCAAATCAAGTCAGTAATTACTGATAATATCAGTAATTTTGAAATTCAAAATATGCAAAATTGTAATTTAAAATTGACGTTCTCTCTCTTTTTTTTTCCTACTTTGCATATCATTTCTAATATTTAATACTTTAATAAAGCAGCATATAAGGATATACACTACCTACCTTTGAAATTACATTTGCCACTGCATTCAATTAAAAATTTTAATGGAGAATCGGTAAGCTTGAATTCCAACCTTGATATTTTTTTTAAGAACATCCATGCTTATTGTATTATCATATTACGTTTAGCAATAGATGTATTTTGCTTATTCTGTTTTTTTATGTACAGTCTTCCAATGGAGGTTGCAAAGGTTAGCATGCTTAACGATCTTAATACATTCTCAAACAACTATTCGATTAGAGTGAAGATTGTTAGCATGTCGAAGAAGATGATGAATGATAACAAAAATGAAATATATCGTCTTGATATGATTTTCATGGATGAGATGGTACCGTATATATTTGTCTTATAATTTTTTTGGACATATGAATACCCAAATGTTATATAACACGTTTTTTATTTAATCGAATGTTTCATATTCTTAGGGAACTATGATACAAGCCAGCTGTCTGCATAAGATGCTAGGAAAATTCAAAGACTTCCTTCAGTTGGATGAATGTCTTCTTATCACCAAACCGTCTCTTGCTGCTAATAAGTCCTCTGCTAAGTATACCAAGAGAAATGACAAAATATCACTGTATTTATGTACTTCTGTTGAGAAATGCCTTGACTGGTCAGGACCGAAATACCGTTTTAATTTCGTTAACCTCAAGGATGTTGTTAAAAATAAAATTGAAGTTAATACAGTTATTGGTATATAAATCACTACATGATATATATGTACTATTTTGTCTTATTGTTTTTTTTTCATGTTATCTCTTCTTAATGTTGTTTTCTTTTAACAATATATTTTTGTTTATAGATTGGATTGGTTATGTGGAAGTATGTTTCAATCTAGAGGATACATCAAAGAAGGATGGGAGCAAGGGCAAGAGACTTAATCTTAGAGTTGATGATCTTGAGTGAGTTCTTTTTCTTAAGTTGTTGCATTTTGACGTTTAAAGCATTACAAGGTTGCTTGATGTTATTATGTTTTATGTTAATATTTTAGAGGCCAAAAGTGTCCGGTTACTTTGTGGGATGGTTTTGCTATTGACATGTTTGCTTACATGAATGATAAGAAACGAGAGAAATATGTTGTTATCCTTTGTCATTTTGGTATGGTCAACCTTTACAAAGGTACAATTTAAACTTAATTAGTTTAATTTTTTTATTTATTAATTTATATTTATATTTATTTATATGTTTTAAATTTGACACCGTTTATATTGATCTACATTTGGTTTTATTTTTAAATTCAGGCAAGCGTGGAGTTGCAAACGGATTTGAGCTTAGCAGACTTTTTATCGACACTGACATTGAAGAGATATCCTCTTTTAGGAAGAGGTATAGTTATTAATATGCATATAAACATTAAACAGTATTATTTTTACATACGTTTACTTTTTACGTTTTAATTTGATCACATGAATCTGTTTAGGTATGTAGAGAAAATTTCTGCTTCATCTTCATCAAATGAGCATGTTGGTTCAAACGTTATCTCAAGTGTTGAAGATGAGTTTCTTAATAACCCTGATTTCATGCTTATTGGTTTCCTTGGAACCATATAAACGGTGTGTATTTTCTTATAAGTACTTTACATGCTGAGTTTTTTATAGTCTTTTCTAAGTATTATTATTTTTGTTTGATATTGATAGACAAAGAAGGTTTTGGTTCTTGGCACAATCACAGCTATATGCACTGATAAACTTTGGTATTACAATGGTTGTAACCACTGTAAGTCGGGTGTGGAGGAAAGATTTGTAACGAAAGAAAATGCGGATGGTTCATTTGATGTTGATCATGCAAAATCTTTGGTGTGTACAAATGATAAATGTGAAGGAGTCGACATCTATTCTATTCCGCGGTTTGAGATTACAGTTTTATTTCCTTATACTAAATACTAATATGAACCACACTTTTGTTATTAGTAATACTAATGTTTTCATTTGTTTTTAACTTTGATAGGTTCAAGATACCTATTAGGGTGCAAGACTCTTCCGGTACTGTGTCTTTGACACTGTTTGATTTCGAAGCTTACAAGATTCTTAAGAAAACTGCCAAAGAGTTACTTGCAATCCAAGATCAGGTAACAAATACATGCATTCAGTTATTTGTCCATGTAGTAAATATAATTTAAAATTAATTTTTATAAAATTGTATGTTCTCAATTATGGAATCATTCTGCTCATTGTAATTTATATTAATTTTTATAAAATCATAGGTTGTTAATTCTGGAGAGATACCGAACCCATATCCTGAGATTTTTGACACATTGATTGGAAAGAGGTATGCGTTCATCATAAGTGTTAAAGACTATAACATTGAGCATCAGGTTGAAAACTATGGTATTTCAATGGCCACTAACGATGATGAGATCCTTGTCGCGCTCTGCGCCAAATTCAATCTTAACCAGGTTTAAATCTTCATTATGTCATTCTTTTCATTTCATAGTCATATCGTTTTGAAATAGATTTATACCATTGTGTGTATTTTATGTTATTGTGTATTATGTACTTAAAGCATGAGCAGTCCGAATCGTTGGATGTTCCAGATTCCTGCAGTTTGTCTACTCCTGTTGACCTTATGAAGGTAATATAAGAATTTGGTTATTTGTAGTAAATTATTTGAAATGTTAATACTTATTGTCTTTTTATATCAGGATGAGATGTCATGTTGTGGTGACAATGTTACATCTGCATCCCAAGCACTTGTAGGCACTAAGAATCCCTCTTCTGATGAAACAAAACGTAATATTCGTGAAGTGTGCGATGTAGATGATGCATTAGGTTGCTCCTCGACAAAGCGCCGCACCAGTGATGAACTGTCTCAGGATGAAGATGCTGGTGTTTCGACGCTTTTGATTCCCAAGATTGAGAAATAGTTTTCTCTGTATTTTCAAAGACATTTACGTGTTGATTTCATATGCTGTTGCCACGTTGAACTTATGGTTTTCGTTTTGTTGCTTTTGGGTGTTTGGTGTTGTTATGTTTTGGACTGATTGTGTGGTTTTGAATTCCTGAAAACTTATCTGCTTATTATACTGTTATGTTCTAATATTATAATGAGTATGACCTTTCTTTGCATATTATAATGTATATTGTTAAATAAATATTGAGATGTTCAATAGTCAATATTTATGTTTAAAACTTATGTGTATGAATAGGAGCAACAATTTATAATATATATTGTATAAACCCAAATAACAACTTTTTTATCTACAAACATTTGTAATCTTTAAGCAATTTTAATCTTATTATCTTATCTCATAATTTATATAGGATTATCAGTGGTTGTGGTTGTTCTTTATTGGTTTTTACCATTATCCCTGCCCACTAAGGTTTAATAAGTATCTGTCATATATTACAGTTTATAAAAAATATTTAATGTGTGCCTGTTTCTCCCATTAACTTATTTAAGTAATCTCATTCAATAGCTTTTTTATATACTTCAAATTTTTTCTAAGTCATTCAAAGTAGGTTGTTCAGAAAAATCGTAACCAAGTAAGAAGCGTAAATTCAAACCCATTTTATTCGGTTTTTTGTTCGGTTTATCGATCCACGTTTTATTTTATTTGTTTTGTTTGGTTTATTTGGATAACTTAAAAAAAATACCGTTTAACTTAATTATTTATTAAATAAAGATAATAATATTTTATTTTAAAAATCATATACAAATAAACCATAAACCTAACCGATGAACACCCGATTTACATTCCACAAAGATTACAAAATTTGTTGTTAAGTTTTTTATCAATGTAATAGATTGTTTGAAATAATTAATTCAATAATTTGAAACAATTCTATTTTGCTTTTCATGAAATGATTTTTAATTACAAAATGATAAAATGGAATATTATAATTTATTGAGGTTATGTTAATCCCTAGGTATGACATATTGTAATTCAAAATTTAAAAACCACTGTTTTCTTCTATTTTTTTAATGTTCCTGATCTTTTACTCTTTCTTCTTTTGAATCCTTCTCCTTCACTCATGTATGCAATGTCAAAGAATTCACGTTCATCTTCTACAGCTGCTAATTCATCTCAACGAAATTTACACAGTAAGTGAAATTATAACTTCTTAACTCATCATTTCCCAAATCAAAATCAGCTTTCAGATTGAAATCATAATTCTACTTGATTTTTTTGTAGGTCCTCTTTTGAGAACTCCTCTTTCAGATATCTCTAATAGATCTCCTCTTTCAGATATCACAAATGGTAATAGCTCTTGAATTTGATTATAAGTATACCTTTTTCCATTTTATGTTTCCAAGTGGACTAATTCTTGTGTTTCGTACATATTATACTTTCTCTGTTATTTAGTTACTTCACCGAATGAAAGGCGTAAGCTTCGAAAATTAATACTTGATAATAAGAAATCAAAGAATGCATCGTCATCATCAACGAATGTTCATAACATCTTTTCTGACAATGCAAATTTGGTCGAATGTTCTGATACTACGGATTAACATATGTACTCCATTGCATGTCGAGCAGTTAGAAATGCTACTGGTTCTTTAATTTCAACTACATCAGGTTTGTATTTTGTTTCTTTATTATTTCTTTTGATAAATTCATTACTAAACAACATACCGGTACTAACATGAATGTTTCAATATTGGATGTTCATATAACGGCATAAACATAGGTACACCTCTAGATAGCAACCGTCGATATTCCATTACTTCTAGCATTATTAGCAGTAACAATCAGCCGATATTAGGTAGTAACTCTATGCTTACACGACTGTTTTCTGGTAAACGTAACCTCGAGTGCAAGAAACGTGATAATACTCCTGTACCTATGTTGTCTTTGGATTCAGATCAAGACAATGTGTTTTTGTGCACTGAAGAAGATCCTTATAAAGGGATATCTAAAGGTTTTAATCTATTTTATTGTTTTAGGACATTTGTTGTGTTCCACCTGTAATATAACTCTCAATCATTTTTGAACAGATTATTTGGACCATGGTGACCAAGTGCTTACATGTCAGCTTTGTAGTGCAAAGTTATGGACATCAGAAGGTGGAAAAGGTCGTTTAACTATAAATAAGCTATGTTATAGTATGTGTTGTGGGTATGGTAAAGTTCAGCTACCGCCTTTAAAGGATGGACATCCGTCTTATCAAAATTTGTTTTCTTCCTCAAATGCAAAAAGCAAGTTCTTCCTGAAGAACATAAGACGATACAACTCTATGTTCTCTTTTACATTTATGGGTGGAAAGCTTGATTCTAATATCAACAAGGGCAATGCTCCATTTATATATCGTATCAGTCGCCAAAACAATCATTGCATGGGGAGTCTCAAACCTCCAGATGGAAATGAAGCTAAGTTTTGTCAGCTATACATACATAATACCAAAAATGAAATAACAAATAGACAGGCATTATTCAGGTACGAGTGATTTCTAAGTTCCATTTTTATTCTATTAAAGAACAACTAGAAATTTAACCATTTGTAGTTCACTATCAGTTGTTAAGTACCATCACTTAATTCTTAATCACTGATTCTCTATCCACTGATTACTACAACAGCAGTTGTTAACCATTAGTAGTTCACTATCAGTTGTTAAGTACCATCAGTGTTTTAATCACTAGCAGTGCTTACAAGTTTTTTATCAGCTGTTTGACTTAACAGTAGTTTGTTTTATTCATTTTAAATTCATGACTGGTTCTAGGTAAATTGAAATGTTACTTTTTCTCAACATATTCTATAAGTTTTGGGCTGGTATCAGCAGTTGTTGTGACACCTGTGCCTCCACGGCCATCAAACAAGTACCAAATCAATGAAATATTGTATTTCATACTTGGGATTTGTATAAGTATGTGTATCAATTGCACATATTAATTCTCGTTCGATTTCGAGCTCTAAATCGCTTTCTAGGAAATTATACACAAACTGATGTGTAAACGTAATCAGTTTAACGCGAAAAACACTCCGGAATAGTGACATGGGCTTAACATACCTTAAATAACCTTTACATAACTTAGAAATAAGTTTTGGAAGGTTTGGTGTGTCGAAATCAAGTTTATTCGCTTACCGGGACTAATTATGACAAACTGCGAAAGTATGCCGTTTCGTACTGTAACGGACATTCTGGAACTTGATCATAAGTTAAACATACCCTAAATAACCTTTACATAGCTTAGGAATAGGCTTTGAGGGGTTCGGTGTGCTAAAATAAACTTTTTGGTCATTCAGGGACTAAAAGCGTCAAAAAGTGCATAAGTTTGCATTTATGCGCATAACTTACGTTCTGAATACATCCGGACACCCAAAAATTTATGTAATCATTAAAATATTTTATTTTAGTGATTGGCATGATAAAATTCCATTCATCGCGTAATTTGGATAGTTTTTCGCGTCTGTTCGTGTTTCGTCGTAATTAACCGAATAACGTGATCGTACGGCCAAACGAACCGACATCCGACATATTTTTGAGCATGTTTCATGTCCTCTATGCTTAGGCATCATTGTAGGCCCTTGAAAATGGCTTAACGGGCCTTAAAAGTGTCAAAAATGGGCTTAAATACATACAGGGACCAAATCTGCCATTCTGCCAAACTTTGTTCAGGCGGGCCGCGTAAGCCACCCTTGGCTTCTACACAGGCCGCGACAGAACTTGCAAATCAGTTGTTTGTTGTTTACAGCTTGTTCCAGCTGTTTTCCTCACTTGCACATGGTTTTGAACATTCTATGGGCTCCTCTAGGGGCACCCATGGTATACTAAAACCATGGGCACACTTGTACGGCTCAGATCAAAGCTCGGTTTTCGATGAACGATCTTAACGGTTATCCGAATCCTATATAAACCCAACCCCATTTCATTCCAAGCACACATTTGATCTGATTTCTCTAAGTTGGAGCTTAAAACCTTCATACCTGAGAAATCTTGGATCAAATCTCCATCACTTGGACCTCTTGTAAGATTCTTTCGTTCTTTTATGCGTTTTTAAGCGTGAAAGTCAAACATTGTTTGAATTTCTGCTTTGACAAGTTTATGGTCAACACGAAGTTCGTTTGAACTTCGCAACGTGAGCGTAATCACGATGGTCATAGTCCTTTGTGACTATACCTACTGATTACCACGTTATTTAGGCATAGTGACGAGTCATAGTTTCGGTCAAAATGCGTATTCTTGCGTATTTTGCAACCAAACTATATTTGGGTATTAAGACCCTTTGTTTTGATACCAAACTTGTTTTCTAACTTCGTTAAACATGTTTTAACATGTTTAACTCGTCACTTTAGGTTTAGTGCTTATATAGGGTCGTAAGATAAGCGGTCTAAACAACCGCTTAGACTTTCGAACCCGACCCGTTTGGTCGATCATTAGGATCCGACCAAACATGTTTTGTGACCATAGTTGCATAGGGAATAACCTTCCGAGGTTATACCTTATGGTCACTTCGTTTAAGTAGTTGTATGATAGGTAGTTTATATGCCTTAGGAAAATGACCAAAATGCCCTTTTTACGCATAAATTCATTTTAAGCATACATAACCTAAATTTTGACATCTAAACTAATTAGGCAACATTATTAGATGTGCTAAGGCATATAATACTTGTCATGGGACTAGTTAGGCGGTCCGAACGCGTTTTACGTGAATGACGTGTTAAAGTAGCGTAAGCTATCTTAACGAGTCGTAATGGGTCGTAAGCACATAGGATAGGTTTCGTTTTAGAATGTAGGCTTTGTTAAACCATATTACATGAGTTCTTATACTCATTTGGTTTACGAAACCACATTTTATCCGATCCCCCGATTTAGGTCCGGTTTATTTACATAGTTACCTATATTAGGTGCCGTTTGATTCCGTGATCCCTCTAGCTTTGCTTGGTTGTTATTCAAGACTTCTAAGCACCCTCAAGTGAGTACATAGTCCCCTCTTTTACTGTTTTTCAAACGTTTTGGGGTGAAACACATGTGCCTACTTGTTACTTTCGTGCTTTCCATGTTTTCATATCATATGCTTGTTATGTTCATTGGTACACTTATAGTACATGATTTCATTATGTTTTTGCTATGTATGTCCATTTAGCGCATACTTAGTACATTGTTTTATATTATATTTCACGCTATGTATGTCCATTTAGTGCATACTTAGTGCATTGTTTTACATTACATTTCACGCTATGTATGTCCATTTAGTGCATACTTAGTGCATTGTTTTACATTACATTTCATGCTATGTATGTTCATTTGTTACATACTTAGTACATTATTTTCATAAAACATGCTTACATTTTGGTATGACATTTGGTTTGTTTAAATGGGACAAAAATACATTCATTAACATTGATCACGCCGTTCGTTAGTAGGTAGTGGTACCATAGGAATTGACAACTCCCGTTCCTGAAATCCTAGGTTTGTTTGGATGGAAGGAATGACCGAATTCGATACACATAATTCAGATAAACCTTTAATCTTTTTAAGGGTTTGTCGCCACAATCTCAAGGCTTAAATGTATGCATTTTCACAATACCGGA
The DNA here is from genome assembly GCA_030545235.1 of Helianthus tuberosus. Taxonomy (NCBI): domain Eukaryota; kingdom Viridiplantae; phylum Streptophyta; class Magnoliopsida; order Asterales; family Asteraceae; genus Helianthus; species Helianthus tuberosus. Next base: position 72,169,060 of record CM060417.1, on the reverse strand, counting down.
TAGATGTTTGTATCAGTAAAGCATGCATTATTTTACAAAACATAACTTTTGATTATAATTTATCAAATGCATTGTTTTGTACATTTCTTTCTTATAGGGTTGAGTAAATGCTTTTAAATCAATAAATGCTTTTATTCACTATACATTAAATTTGTTTGATACATGAACATTTTAACATTGGTGGTTTGTTTGGTAAGTGATTTAAGTAACGAGGCATGTGTAATATGATAAAAGCATGGTGGATACGCCGCTGGTACTTCCTATATATAAGTGCTTTTAGGGTATTACATATCGTAGCATTACTTAAACCATTTCAAGTTAGACATAATACATTTTACACTTATATCACATCTTCATGAAACATTGTTTTACAAACAACATATTTTATACAAACTCATTTTACTTGGTCATTATTTATCTGTGAAATCTTTCTTTTATATCATCTGATTTCTTATCACTGTTTGTATGATTTATAAAAGAAAACATTTTACAAGGTTCATGACTAATTTTTGTTAAACATTTTCTTTTAAACTTACAAGTCATGAATCCTATTTTAATAAAACCTATGTATCTCACAGGCATTTTTATGCTGATGTACCTATTTTCACATGTGTTCTCAGGAGATGATGCATAGGATTGATCAAGATACACTTAGGCGGACTTGGGCCTTAGTGACAATAAAAGATGCAAGACTAGTTAATTACGTTATGTTTCTTTGTTTTTAAGACATTGTAACTTCTCATATTCAATAAAACAAAACTTCAAATTCCATGTGTTATGAAACAATGATTCTGTTACAACACTCCCCGATGATTCCGCCGCGATTTGTCGTTTTACGCGGTCGGGGTGCGACAGAAAAGTTGGTATCAGAGCTCATGGTTATAGGGAATTAGGTTATTATTAATGCATTGACTTAGTCTATAACCTTCCTAGGACCCTAACACAAGATACTTGTGTTTAGATCTTAAAACAATACAGTCACTTATCCTTATGTGACAACCGCAACAAGAACACAAATTTTGAACCCGCTTTGAAAACCAATCATCTGTTCTAGGATGATTTATTATAAGGTTTTGAACCCTTTAAGTTTTCAAAATCTCATCAAAGTTGGGTCTTATAATGTGAACACGTGCAATCTAGAAGGGTGGATGCCTGTACTCTGAGTTTTCTGTCTAAGGCTAGAGTGTTCGTACAAATCCACATAATCGGACCAGTCACTCTTACCTGGGAACTCTTGGGGTGAGTGTCCAGTTATAGGCTAAAGCATGTCTTCCTGATACATTAATATGACCCGATTACTTTGATTAGTCACCGTCTCATTTGTTTACCTTAGGTAACAAACAAATGATCGCAATTTTTATGCGTTGCCATTCTGTTTTGATTATCCGATAACATTTCACTTGTTTTCTCCTATGTCTTATATTTCTTCTAGAATGTCTCTTCATCGCCATGACGCCCAGATATCCGAACAGACTGCCAAATTTGCCCAGCGAATAGGCGAAGTAGTCCTAAAGACTGTTGAATTAGCTACTGCCATGTATCGTCTCCAGGAGGAAGCCACTCAAGAGCCACCGAAGGAAAAAGAAGCCAAGCCTTCACCAAAACCGAAGAAACGTAAAGCTTCAAAGAATCTCGCAGCGATTGCACCAAATCAAGCAGGACCTAGTCAGGTGGCAGCACCACTAGCCAAGAAGCCTTACAACGGAACTGCACCCTTGTGCAACCAATGTAGCATTCATCATCATGCTAGTTTGAAGTGCCGCAAATGCCAAACTTATGGACTTATAGGTCATACAACAAGAGTTTGCCCAGCTGCAGCTACACAAAATCAAGCTGGCAACAATCCTGCTCAAGCTCGTTTTTCACCGGGGTCTTGCCACAACTATGGCGAGATGGGCCATTTCAGAAGGAATTGCCCAAAGCTAACTGTTGCAAATCTGACCCACGATTGAGCAGTTGGTTGATTTGAAGATGTTGCTACTTTGAATAGTTTGTATCTATTGCTTTTGTGTCTTTTGTTGAACCCTAAAACAATCTGTTTTATTTATAAATAAATTGTTGTTCACAATTCTGAAATACAAGTGTAGTTACATATGTGTATGGCATTTTCCTATAATACCTACCTCAAGGAACTATGTTCTTTACAAACTACTCTTGTGATTCTCCCTTTCAAGTGATCGCTCATGATTTCCTCGAAAATTTTAAGTACTCGTTTCATTCTAGGAGACGAAGTACAGAAAATAAAGTAACATTATGAGTAATCCTGCTTTTTGCACATCTGTATCTTTAAATCCTTGGTTAGATAACTAAGGGTAAAAAAATTCTTCGATCCCATACCCATTACATTCTGGTTTTTCATAACAACATACATAGAATAAGTTTTCAAAACAACCTTCATAATTTCAAAATATTCCATATAGTTTGAAAATATTTTTAACATAGTATATTTACATAATATATCAAGTGCAAGATTTCAAAAACATCATTCACGTTTTCAAAAACCTTATACATAATTTCAAAATTCATCTCGCATGATTTTAAAACATTTTTATACTTATCTAATACACCTACTTTATGATTTCAAAAGTATTATGTAAGGTTTCAAAAACATTAAACACGTTTCAAAAAGAACCCCATGCATAGTTTTCAAAAACATTTTTCCCATACATTGATTTAACCTTCAAAATCTGCTTCATATGTCGCCTTGGCATATCTAGCGCCTCAACTTCATGAGCATTTTACCTCATGTTTCGACTTAAGCACGTCCAATGCAAGGTTTTGAAACATTTTCAAATTACAAAATCCATATGGGATCTTCTTATCTTCACAATTAGATCCTTGTGGATAATTTTTGCTCAAATCGGAGTCCTTAATTGGATTCCTTGTATACCTTAATTCGAATATTACGATTCCTTGTAATCAAAATCGAATTTTCTTTTTAAGATCTTCCTATCTTCATGATTAGATTCTTAAAATGTTTAAAGTGCCAAATCAAAATCCACGGATTAGATACCTGGTGTACTTTAAATACATGTGCACAATTAACAAACAAATTAACAAAATGATAACAAATTAAAGATCAAGATAATCAATTTTGTGATTTTATGATTATGTGTTATGTGTTTTCTTTTGTGTTTTTAATTTCGTTATCCAAATCCTCGTAGAATCTTCCATATCTTCATATGAGTGATTCACAGTAGGATATCCAAAGGTACTACCTTAAAATCCTAAATGGGCTTCTACGTAATAGTTAAGACCCTTGGATTATATAGTACCATTCCATAATTCAAAGAGACCCCTTGAGTGGTCTAAGTCAAAAGATTGATTCAGAATCTGGTTAAGAATGGCATGTGATGATATAGCTGAACAGACTCCTTGGTAGTCTATTTAAAGAGATCCTTTATTGATTTAATTAAAAGGACCCTATGGTGGTCTAGTCACAATCATCACAGGTTCGTTCATTATTTTCTTCCCCTACACATTATAAGATACACTGTGTGGACTATGCAAGGAATTGCGTAATTATGGATGCACACATAATTATGAAATTCAGTCCACGGAAACCACAGTAAGATTTATCATGTGTAAGAACCTATAGTGGTAAAAATAATGAAATGTGAACAATGTAATGGAGGTACGGTGGACACACAAATGACGCTTCATATACTTGTATATAAGTGTCCCTCTTACATTGCAAGCATGATGTTATATAAAGTTACTAGAAGTTCAGAACTCTAACCAGTGTTGTTTTATCTTTTCGATTTCATGTTTCAAGCTCTCACAAGTTTCCCCTAAATAAATTTCAGGACGAAATTTCCTGAAGTAGGGGAGACTGTGACACCTGTGCCTCCACGGCTATCAAACAAGTACCAAATCAATTAAATATTGTATTTCATACTTGGGATTTGTATAAGTATGTGTATCAATTGCACATATCAATTCTCGTTCGATTTCGAGCTCTAAATCGCTTTCTGGGAAATTATACGCAAACTGATGCGTAAACGTAATCAATTTAACGCGACAAACACTCAGGAATAGTTACATGGGCTTAAAATACCTTAAATAACCTTTACATAACTTAGAAATAAGTTTTGGAAGGTTTGGTGTGTCGAAATCAAGTTTATTCGCTTACAGGGACTAATTACGACAAACTGCGAAAGTATGCCGTTTCGTACTGTAACGGACATTCCGGAACTTGATCATAAGTTAAAAATACCCTAAATATCCTTTACATAGCTTAGGAATAGGCTTTGAGGGGTTCGGTGTGCTAAAATAAACTTTTTGGTCATTCAGGGACTAAAAGCGTCAAAAAGTGCATAAGTTTGCATTTCCGCGCATAACTTACATTCTGAATACATCCGGGCACCCAAAAATTTATGTAATCATCAAAATATTTTATTTTAGTGATTGGCATGATAAATTTCCATTCGTCGCGTAATTTGGATCGTTTTTCGCGTCCGTTCGTGTTTCGTCGTAATAAACCGAATAACGTGATCGTACGGCCAAACGAACCGACATCCAACATATTTTTGAGCATGTTTCATGTCCCCTATGCTTAGGCATCATTTTAGGCCCTTGAAAATGGCTTAACGGGCCTTAAAAGTGTCAAAAATGGGCTTAAATACATACAGGGACCAAATCTGCCATTCTGTCAAACTTTGTTCAGGCGGGCCGCGTAAGCCACCCTTAGCTTCTACGCGGGCCGCGACAGAACCTGCAGATCAGCTGTTTGTTGTTTACAGCTTGTTCCAACTGTTTTCCTCACTTGCACATGGTATTGAACATTCTATGGGCTCATTTAGGGGCACCCATGGTATACTAAAACCATGGGCACACTTGTACGGCTCAGATCAAAGCTCGGTTTTTGATAAACGATCTTAACGGTTGTCCGAATCCTATATAAACCCAACCCCATTTCATTTCCAAGCACACATTTGATTTGATTTCTCTAAGTTGGAGCTTAAAACCTTCACACCTGAGAAATCTTGGATCAAATCTCCATCGCTTGGACCTCTTGTAAGCTTCTTTCGTTCTTTTATGCGTTTTTAAGCGTGAAAGTCAAACATTGTTTGACTTTCTGCTTTGACAAGTTTATGGTCAACATGAAGTTCGTTTGAACTTCGCAACGTGAGCGTAATCACGATGGTCATAGTCCTTTGTGACTATACCTACTGATTACCACGTTATTTAGGCATAGTGACGAGTCATAGTTTCGGTCAAAATGCGTATTCTTGCGTATTTTGCAACCAAACTATCTTTGTGTATCAAGACCCTTTGTTTTAATACCAAACTTGTTTTCTAACTTCGTTAAACATGTTTTAACATGTTTAACTCATCACTTTAGGTTTAGTGCTTATATAGGGTTGTAAGATAAGCGGTCTAAACAACCGCTTAGACTTTCGAACCCGACCCGTTTGGTCAATCATTAGGATCCGACCAAACATGTTTTGTGACCATAATTGCATAGGGAATAACCTCCGAGGTTATACCTTATGGTCACTTCGTTTAAGTAGTTGTATGATAGGTAGTTTATATGCCTTAGGAAAATGACCAAAATGCCCTTTTTACGCATAAATTCATTTTAAGCATATGTAACCTAAATTTTGACATCTAAACTAATTAGGTAACATTATTAGATGTGTTAAGGCATATAATACTTGTCATAGGACTAGTTATGCGGTCCGAACGCGTTTTACGCGAATGACGCGTTAAAGTAGCGTAAGCTATCTTAACGAGTCGTAATGGGTCGTAAGCACTTAGGATAGGTTTCGTTTTAGAATGTAGGCTTTGTTAAACCATATTACATGAGTTCTTATACTCATTTGGTTTACGAAACCACATATTATCCGATCCCCCGATTTAGGTCCGGTTTATTTACATAGTTACCTATATTAGGTGCCGTTTGATTCCGTGATCCCTCTAGCTTTGCTTGGTTGTTATTCAAGACTTCTAAGCACCCTCAAGTGAGTACATAGTCCCCTCTTTTACTGTTTTTCAAATGTTTTGGGGTGAAACACATGTGCCTACTTGTGACTTTCGTGCTTTCCATGTTTTCATATCATATGCTTGTTATGTTCATTAGTACACTTATAGTACATGATTTCATTATGTTTTTGCTATGTATGTCCATTTAGCGCATACTTAGTACATTGTTTTACATTACATTTCACGCTATGTATGTCCATTTAGTGCATACTTAGTGCATTGTTTTACATTACATTTCACGCTATGTATGTCCATTTAGTGCATACTTAGTGCATTGTTTTACATTACATTTCATGCTATGTATGTTCATTTGTTGCATACTTAGTACATTATTTTCATAAAACATGCTTACATTTTGGTATGACATTTGGTTTGTTTAAATGGGACAAAAATACATTCATTAACATTGATCACACCGTTCGTTAGTAGGTAGTGGTACCATTGGAAGTGACAACTCCCGTTCCTGAAATCCTAGGTTTTTTTGGATGGAAGGAATGACCGAATTCGATACACATAGTTCAGATAAACCTTTAATTTTTTTAAGGGTTTGTCGCCACAGTCTCAAGGCTTGAATGTATGCATTTTCACAATACCGCATAGGTGTTTGTATCAGTAAAGCGTGCATTATTTTACAAAACATAACTTTTGATTATAATTTATCAAATGCATTGTTTTGTACATTTCTTTCTTATAGGGTTGAGTAAATGCTTTTAAATCAATAAATGCTTTTATTCACTATACATTACATTTGTTTGATACATGAACATTTTAACATTGGTGGTTTGTTTGGTAAGTGATTTAAGTAACGAGGCATGTGTAATATGATAAAAGAATGGTGGATACGCCGCTGGTACTTCCTATATATAAGTGCTTTTAGGGTATTACATATCGTAGCGTCACTTAAACCATTTCAAGTTAGACATAATACATTTTACACTTATATCACATCTTCATGAAACATTGTTTTACAAACAACATATTTTATACAAACTCATTTTACTTGGTCATTATTTATCTGTGAAATCTTTCTTTTATATCATCTGATTTCTTATCACTGTTTGTATGATTTATAAAAGAAAACATTTTACAAGGTTCATGACTAATTTTTGTTAAACATTTTCTTTTAAACTTACAAGTCATGAATCCTATTTTAATAAAACCTATGTATCTCACAGGCATTTTTATGCTGACGTACCTATTTTCACATGTGTTCTCAGGAGATGATGCATAGGATTGATCAAGATACACTTAGGCGGATTTGGGCCTTAGTGACAATAAAAGATGAAAGACTAGTTAATAACGTTATGTTCCTTTGTTTTTAAGACATTGTAACTTCTCATATTCAATAAAACAAAACTTCAAATTCCATGTGTTATGAAACAATGATTCTGTTACAACACTCCCCGACGATTCCGCCGCGATTTGTCATTTTACGCGGTCGGGGTGTGACAGTTGTTAACCACTGCTCTTCCTTAACATTTAATCCTTAATCCCTGCTTCTGTATCCACTGTTTACTACAGCAGCAGTTGTTAACAATCTGTAGTTCACTATCAGTTGTTAAGTACCATCAGTGTTTTAATCACTAGCAGTGCTTAAAAGTTTTCCATCAGCTGTTTGACTTAACAGTAGTTTGCGTTATTCATTCTAAATTCATCAGTTGTTGTAGGTAAACTGAAGTTTCCTACAATAAGCACTGCCCAGCTAAGTTTCCTACAATGACAGTGGTTATAACAAGTTAATAAGGCAAAACACTGATCTGCCTTACAACTGTTGGATATAACGACGGTTGTACACAAAGTCTAATGAACATCATCCACTGTTCAAGACCAAACCACTGATGAAGACCAAACCACTGTTCAAGACCAAACCACTGAAATGTTACTTTTTCTCAACATACTCTAAAAGTTTTGAGCTGGTATCAGCAGTTGTTTACAACTGTTCTTCCTTAACACTTAATTATTAATCACTGATTCTCTATCCACTGCTTATTACAATAGCAGTTGTTAACCATATGTAGTTCACTATCAGTTGTTAAGTACCATCAGTGTTTTAATCACTATCAGTGCTTACAAGGTTTTCATCAGCTGTTTGACTTAGTACTAAACTGTAGTTTGGTTTATTCAATCTAAACTCATCAGTGGTTGTAGGTAAACTGAAATCTTACTTTTTCTCAACATATTCTATAAGTTTTTATAAAACGAGATACTATTATAGTTATGTTATGTTAATGTTTTGTTGTTTTTTTTTCTTTTAACAGCAAAAGAACCAAACTTTCATCGCCTGCTGATAAAGAACTTGATGTTGAAATGATAGAGTATTTGAGGGCTTGATTAGATTCACAAAATATGTTGGTTAAGACATATAGGATGGTCAGAGACCATTTTCACCAATCTCCAGAGGCCAACCTTAGTCTGCGACTTATTTATAGAAGAGAAAAAGACGGCAGGACATATAACTTACCCACCACATCTGAAGTTGCTGCTTTGGTTGTCGGAGACATAGATAAAGCTATAGACCATCGTGATATTGTTGTCGAGACTCAGTCGGGAATGCTGCAGCGTATTAGCGAATTACACCCATCGTATGTAACACCTCAAAAATTTGTGTTAAATAAAATAACGACACGTGTCATGAACGACAAAAGTATTATAAACCCGGATCTAGTTAAAGATGTATGGCGGGGTTTAAAAGTGTCGTCATGTTAATTTATACCTCTGAACGACCTCATTATGAATCCCAAGGCCCTAATATATTATAAACATCTGATATACTCAAGTTTGATTATTTTGATAAATGCATTATTGCACAAGATAGGATCCTATGTGATTTTATACAACAAACCTTTATTCATGACCTTTCGATAAAGTCTAAGACAATATTACAACATGGAAGGGGGGACATAACTGTTCAAGACATGATAAAGAAGCCCCATACTGATAATTCACGTCCCAAAATCGTTTTACCTAAGTTGCCCTTTCAAAACTTGAAAGGATAAAAGTTTTTGCCTTCTGGAGAAGGCTTACGGACCGTAAAGGTCCTGCCTTACGGTCCGTAAGGCTTGCCCAGCGACAGAAAGTTTGACAGTTGGCAGTTTTGAGCATGTAACCGACTTAGAAAGATATTTTCCACTTCCATGCGCGACCCCTATGAATTTTTAGGCTTAGGGGTACTTGTAAATGATCTGGGAACAATGCTAGACTTGTGTGGCATGATCATGAGCAACCTAAAGCACTATATAAGTCCCATAATGTTTGCAACATTCTTGCATTCATTCCTTCTGCATTTTTGAAGACTTCTGGAGTTCAAAAGGAGACCCAAGTCATCCCTAGTCAAATTTAGGACTTTGGTAAACTTCCTTAACCTTCCTTAATTAAGTTTTACTTAGTTTTTAGCTTAAAAGTCAAACCGTCGTAATTACGGTTTGACTTAGCAATAAATCGCTAATAGTCCAGCGATTAGCCAAAGTAAAAGTAGTTATAAGATGGTAATTATGTGGGCAATAAACCCTTAAAAGGGCACCCACTGATTCCCGTCTTAACTAGATCAAATGTCGGGTCAAACTTAATCTGAAAAAGTCAACAGAAGCTTAATTTTCAAATTAACATGTAATTAGCAATGTAGTAGGTGTGTAACCTGTTTTACCACTCTTATAACTTGATAATAAGTGTAAGAACATGTCTAAGCATGTTCGACCCGACAATTTTCAGTTTAGAGCCGGTTCGGAACCGAAAGTCGCAAAACTTTGACTTTTGTTTTGACTTCAGTTCTGACCCGTAATAACATGTTTTAGAAATACCTTAGAGCTTCATTAGGACCGGGTTACATGATAGTATAACCCTCTGTACTTGGTTCGTTGTTTGTCCGATTCGTTTACTCGTTTCCGTTAATTGCTTAATGTTGACCATAATGCCCTTTCGACCATAAAACGAGATTTTTGATAATGTGAGTGGACAAGAACATTGGCTACTGATTTATAAACATGTCCTCAAAATTTGACTTCAGTTTGAGGTCTAGAATAGGAGTTACGCTTAATAGCGTAATTAGAAAGCTTTTTAATTATTAAACGGCGTAATTAGCGTAAAGCCTATCTAAACCCAATTTTTGACACCAAACCTTTTACCCACTGATGTAGTATAATATTTTAGGATTTTTGAATATTTTTAATTATTTTTAAACTGATCATAACCAAAGGTTATTGCTTTGATTCGGTTAATACCGATTATACCCTTTTCGTCGTAAAATGAGTTTTACATAACATTTAGGCACCAAACCTTTGGCTACTGATCATATATGTTAAATTAAGTATTTTGAACTTTATAACCTGATTAGAAAACTCAGATTTCCTGTATAACCCGGAAATCGCTTAAAAAGGCTTTTTACGCGTATTAAACACCTAGTATGGGTTTGAAACCATTTTGTCACATAAGACTTATCACCAACTGATGTAACCTATCAAATTAAGTTATTTTACTGATTTATTCAGACCCGAGTCTCAGAATTATAATTAATCTCTTTTATAATATTTAAAATGACCAAAATACCCCTACGGGGCTTAATTAGAGATCAAACTCGTTTTGGGCATAATGGAAGGTATCCTACTGATATCACAACATAATTAAAGCATATTAACTTAGGAAACCTGTTCGTGACTCTTTCGGTTACCCGTTATGCGTTATTCGCGTTCGGATCGGTTTATGTAACTAGTTTACATAAAGTAGCCGAAACGGGTCAAACCTAATCATTTTTATCTCAAAATCCAGAATGTGTTTAGATTACCCAGATTATACAAGTCTTCAAACTTGTCGGGTCTAAATCACATTCTATCCTGGTCTTCGCTTAATCATGCGATCGAACCGTATCTTCCTTTAAAACTAACCGGTCTAAGTTTAGCCTTAATTAAAGACCCGTTGGGATTCTAATAGGTTATTATAAACCTTTGTTCCAGAATAGGAGACCCAGTAAAAGCTAACCGTAATTGCTATTTGTGATTTATACTTGCAAAGGTAAATACTTTTAACTTATTTTCCCTTATACGGGCTTGGGGTACGGTATATAAAATACCGCTTGGTCGGGCATTCGACCTTAATCGTTTGGTGGTTAAGTATTATCGAAATGACCCGTTTAAAATATTGTTTTGTTTGTTTACCGCCTTTAGGGGTTTAATGACCATGTCCCGGATATCCCTGGCATCATTTTACGAAATGGCCACGACCTGAGCGCGGGGCGTAGGCGTACGCCCGTCAGAGCATAAATAAATAATGTGGTGTGTCTATTAATCTTTAACCCGGCACGACCCGGGCTACTGAACGCTTAACGAACATGTAATTCTTTTACAAGTTTATATTTAAATAATTATCCCAAGTTATAAAATGTTTGTGCCATGTGCATCCAAATCAATTTTATTAAACCTTTTCAAATGAGTCAGTTAATTGTATTTACCAGTGTAAACTGACGTATTTTCCCAAAAAGGTTAAGTGCAGGTACTACTCGTAATAGGCTGGCATCTCCTTAGCATCAATAAGAGTCTCGCAAGCTTGGATGCATTTCAATCTGTTGAACTATATATTTTTATCTGATCCGCCTGTGGATCCGTTTCGAATATTTGTGATACTTAATATTACAACTTTATTCGATTATTATAAATCTATCTTTTGCTTCCGCTGTGCATTTAAATATTGTGTTGTTTGACCATGATGATATCAACTACGTCACGATACTCCCCACCGGGCCCACCGGTAATACGTGGAAATATCGGGGTGTGACATCGTATCTTGCTCTGCAATATCCGTTACTTTTCCCATATGGTGATGATGGTTATAGAGTTGATATTCCTCATAGAGATTTTATGTCTACGCAAAAGAAAATAAAACCAAAGTGCACAATGAGAGAATTTTTTTCATATAGGATCCAAGATAGAACTTATGGATTTTCCTTAATTTTAAATGGGCGAAGGTTGTTACAACAGTTTTTGGTTGATGCGTACACAATGATTGAGAGCGAAAGACTAAAGTACATCCGTAGGCAACAAGCGAACCTTCGCCCTGAAACATTTGAGAATCTTCAAAAGTATAAATCTAAAGGTAAGGAAGTTTTAACAGATACTGGAAAGCCTGTTATACTTCCTTCTTCATTTACTGGTGGTGCAAGATTCATGCAACAAAATTACCTCGATGCAATGGCCTTATGTAAGTGGTATGGGTACCCTGATTTCTTCATAACTATAACGTGTAATCCTAAGTGGCCTGAAGTAAAAAGATTTCTAAAAGATTCAACCATCAAAGCCGAAGACAGGTCTGACATATTGTGTCGATTGTTTAAAATGAAGCTTGATTCCTTACTCAAAGATTTGAAGGATTCTAAGTATTTTGGTGAGATTAACGCTGGTATGTTATTTTGTTTTCACATCTTATCCTCTGATGTATATTTTGTAATCAAGGTTATTAACTACTAAATCTATTTATTTTTCCTTTTTATTTAGTTGTTTATACAGTAGAATTTCAAAAGCGTGGTCTTCCTCATGCACATATATGCTTATTCATGAAGGTCGATCACAAACTTCCAACCATAGATCACATAGATCCATTTATTTCTGCTGAGATTCCCGATAAAAAAAGATCCTGAACTTTATTCTCTTGTGACTGATTATATGATTCATGGTCCGTGTGGGAATGCTAATTTGAATTGTCCTTGCATTGTTGATAAAAGATGTTCAAAAAACTTTCTGAAGAAATTCACACCACATACAACTATTGATTCAAGTGGTTTTCCTGTATACAGAAGAAGAGATTCAGGTCATACAGTTATAAAATGTGGTGTTAGATTCACTACAAGAAAATGAACCTAATGCAACCCCGATAAAAAGTTGCATTAGGCCTTGTAAAGGTTGCATTAGGCCTAATGCAACCTTTTATCGGGGGCTGCATTAGAAGCAGTTGCATTAGATCTAATGCAACCTTTTTAAGATCAAATGCAACCTTTTTTTAAAGTGTTGCATTTACTAGTCAAATGCAACCTTTTTAGTATGCAACATTTTCTACACTCAAATACAACTTTTTCTATAAAAATGCAACCTTTTTCAAAGCCTAATGCAACCGTTATTATTTTGTAATAGAGAAAATGCAACCTTTTTTATAGCAAAAGCAACATTTTTTTTTCACACAAATGCAACCTAACAACATAAATTCAATAGTAATTACACGAAAACAATAATAACAAAGATATCATTGATAATCAAAATGTGTACTTCAACATGTTTGTCAAAACTTAAATAACTTTACAGTCAATTACAATAATAAAAAAGTGAAAACATTCTACTCATCTCAATCTCCAACTACTTGTTTCATAGCCTTCCGCATCATAGCTTGATTAGCTTCTAAGTTGTGTCGCTGGCTGGCAAACTCTTTTCGCATAGTTTCAAGCTTGGCTTTTTTTCTTTAATGATCATCTTCAATCCTTTTGCGCATTTCCAACAACTAGTTTTTCTCAACTTCAACCTGTAAATTAGTTGAAATAAGCCTTATAAAATTAATAACTTGATAAATAAAATAATTGCCTAGCGAAACATAATGCATAACACAGAGAAACATAAATATATTTTAAACATACCATTCCACCACTACCTCCAAGTTCAACAGGCACGTGGTAATCTCCATTTCCATCAAACTCTACAAGTGTGACTTCCTACATAATACAAGAATTTTGGTAAACGTTCTTACTTCCAACCATATCCTCTGCCCAAATAAACAAGTGTTCTACCAAAAATAACAATGAAAAGATTGAATGCCTGAAGTTACAGTCTACACATTTTCTGAACGTACAGTCCTTGTTTCTAAACCTCAAAAAGACTACTAGAATAACTTTTTAGAAGGATAGGACACAAAATAATTGGTCGTGGTCTCTTATTACCCCAAGACATCAATATATATGTATTGTAATTTGCATGAAGAAACAAAAACATGACCTGATAGCCCACACTAGCAGATGTAACAGCATTGAGCCTAGCCATAGAAGATCTTATCCTTGTGTATAAACATCAAACAACATCATCATCTGCTTAAAAAATAACAAAAAAAACAAAGATATATTAACTACTGAATGAGCAAAACGCAATTTCATTTGAGGTCAAGCTCACCTTCTTGAGACTACCTTTAGTGCTGGAGATTGTTGTTAAGAGAAGATAGAAAGTGTCCCTGTGTAATAATTACTTTTATTAGCTCCAGTTATACATTTATAACCAAAAGAAAATAAAATGATAATATCTCATAATAACATGTCGGCAGTGAAGGTGTTTCATGCTTAACAGTTACCTCTTCTAAGTTAATTATGTATAGATCAGGTGAAAAAGTCACACATTCAAATCACATGACCAGCAATCATATATAACTAGGAAGCGCTATCGCGCGCTGTGGCAGGTTGAAGTCGAATATGGTTTACATCAAATTTGTTTTTGACATCATTAGTAGAAAAACTAGGGCTACTTATGAATACTTATGGTTCTTCTGTTTTCGAAATAGCTATGAACAACATTCAAAAACTTTCTTTGAAATAGCTAGAACGAATTTATACCATTACCTGATCTAATGCATCAGGTCGAGGATCAAAAACAATGAGTAGAACACCTGATGGACTGACTTCATTTCTAAGATAAAAGCTGCACATGAAATTGTATATAATACTTGTTTATATAACATGTATGAATGAGCAACCAAAACTAAACTGAGTCCAAAATATGCCCTTAATAACCCTTTTCACTTCTAGTCTTTCCAAAACTTGACTGATGGGTTTTTCCAAAATTCATCCAAGACGTTCTTTTAAATTAACCATATGTATGATGTATCAATAAAAGCAATTAGCCAATACTCAATCAAAATAGATCCAGAATTTAACATACTAACTCATATCAAAGAAACATACTAATATAGTTTTTCAAAACAACTAACTAACTTAAATGATGAGTGATGTACCTGAAGTTGTATTAGAATTGTTTCCTAAGTTAAATCCATTTGAAATCCTTGCGTGATTCACTTTAACACAAAGCTGCCCCAAAATTTACATTTACAACCAAATATAATAATTTAATCAAACCCTAAATGTAATTAAAGTAAGTTTGACGAAAGCGCAAAAAACTACTGCTAAAGGCTGTACGGCTGTAGTGAGGATTGAAACAACATGGAGTCGAGCAGTGATGACGGGTTGTTCATGGGTCGTTTGTGGTGCAGTGGCGGTTCGTCAGTCACTCAACCGCGCCTCATCAGCGGTGTAGTGGTGGGAATCGATCGGAGGAGACAACCGTATGGTATAGGGATCATAGTCGAGCAGAGGAGAGGATCGATCCAGGAGGGAGAGAACCCCGATTTTGGTGGGTGATGCGGGAGATGGAATTATAAAATTGAGAATGAGAGGGAAATCTAAATTATTTGGGGGGAACAGGGGAAATAAAATAAAAGTAATTATATAAACTGATTTTTAAATATATAATCCATTGTAAAAAATGAAAACCGTAGTATCTTGTGTTGCAATTGAATTAAGTGAAACTTTTTTACATGGATTTGGTTCAGATAGTTGATCTTGTACATAAATTCGCTATAGCATCCCTAATCTTACTTTTAGTTATCAACATCCTCGTAGCAGCCACATTGAGTTATATCTTGCTTTCAGATTATTTTGAGCTATTCATGTTTTCTTTTTTACCGGGTATTAAGGCCATTAATTTGGGTGACAGTCGTTTCATAACAATTAAACAATTAAGTAGAACAAGATTACAGGTACACTTTGTTTCTTTATCATTAGAATTGATGTTTTTCAACTACTATAAATTGGAAGATGGATCCATTTTGGTGGAAGCCCTTATAATAGAGTTTTTCTTTGCCCTTATTTTTTCATCTTTTTATTTTAGATTTTTTTTCCGAATATGGGTCCATCTGAAGAAAGCCATGTAATTGTAAATCTTTGTTTTTCTTTCATTTACTAATCCATTCCCACCCTATAAAACATATTGATTTGAATTGAATATGACGATGATTGGATTAGAGACTAGTATATATAAAGCATGTTTTTATGTTTAGCTAATAACAATGTACCATTTTTAAGTACATTTTCATTACACATAAACAAGCAGGTCAAGACGGGTTAGGATAATGGGTTAGAATGAGTTCGGGTTAGGACATACCATTTTGGAAATGGTCATTTTGGTTTGAGTTAGAGCGGCTATTGACCAAAATGGGTACGGGTAAAAAAAGACAGTTTTTAAAAAAAAAATGGTCAACTTACTTGGTTCAGATCATGTTTTGACCAAGATGACACACAAAATGATTTTATGCAACAAAAAGGATTTATTGAAAGCCTAAATATTTGCCACCAAACTCTGCTTCAAATTAAGGTTCCTATGAAACCAACATAGAAAACTATATGAAATCAACAAGAAATAGAAGAATTCTGCTTGAAATTATATCTGGTAAAAATTTGGATAGTAAGCGTTAGTAGGGGTGTAAACGAGCCGGGCCGAGCCTAAGCTCGGCTCGGTTCGAGCCTATTTATTTGAGCTCGGGCTTGGCTCGCGAGTAAAACCGAAAGCTCGAGCTCGGTTCGACTCGGCTCGAGCTATTTTGAGAACAACCTCAAACGAACAAAAAGCTCGGCTCGAGCTCAGCTCGCCAATTTTATCATCATTATTATTATATTTATATAAAAATAAATAAATTTTTGTTTGGACTCGTTTAGGCTCGCGAGCCTAAATGAGCTTTGTATTTCAGGCTCGAGCTCGGGCTCGATAACTATACGAGCTCTAATTCATGCTCGGGCTCGGGCTCGTCAAAGCTCGGCTCATTCGAGTTTTTAACCGAGCCGATAACGAATAGCTCTCGAGCCTCTAGGCTTGTTTACACCCCTAACCGTTAGCATGTTGTTCATGGAATCAATTAACGGACCAACCAATTGTCTAGAAACACATAATTCATGAGGAAAAATAGGATTGTTTAATCGTCTATAAACTCGATAAATAGCATTTCTAGTTTTTCTAGTATTCAATTGCTAATCCTAGAATAGTTCTAAAATATGTAGTATATTCATTATAACCAAAACTTATCTAAATTACATCCTTTTTATTTTTAGGATCACCAAACCACAGACCCTTTCATTCTTTTTTTTCTTTTAAACTAGTTAGCTTTGTATTAAGCAAATTACCACAATTTAGGACTTGAAAAATTAATACATTACCTTTGTTTTAAATGTTAAAGTAAGTATAGCACTAAAGCTCTTTGAAGCCTTTCATCGAACAGTTGGCAGGCATCTTCGAACCTACTAAAAAAATTATATATAATGAATATGTTAAAACATAGCTTTAAAGATACCAAAGAAAAACAAAGCATCAATGTTGCCCATACAATCCATGCTAAGAAAAAAGGAGTTAAATACCGTCTCATCAACAAGCAGTATCGGTGGTGGTCCAAGGTGGAGCGTCCGCATAGTTGTCTGGTGGTGCCTGTATCACACCTTCATCTGGAACTACGTGCAAAAGGGAGAAGCCTTTCGTTGAGATCGATTAAGTGTTATCAATGCAATCGATTACAGCCTGCGGGAGAGAAAACGATTTTGATGAATGAGGGGGGGAGGGAAATAGGTTAAGCAGTTTAATTTGGGGATAATGGATTTGGGGGGAAGTAATATTTAGGAGGGAAGTAATTTTTGGATATATTTTCAAATATAAGAAGTTACTGATGTAGATTAATTATTTTTTATTTTTTTGAATTAAACATAAAACATGTTTCAAAATATATTTGTTTATATGTACGAATAAGTAATTATGTAATTATAATATTATAACTTATTTTTTCCATTAAATATACATAGATTTGAAGTTACAGAGGGTATATAAAAACTTATATATTTTGTATATATGTATGTATGTATTGGATCGTAAACCACTTAAGGGATGACAATGAGGCGGGTTTGGGACGGGTTTAAGTAATCCCAACCCAAACCTGATTAGATAAGCTTATCCAAAACCCTTCAGGTTTCTATCAGGTAATTACTTGTAGGGTATCGGGTATACCCATAAGTTTTGGATAAACCCATTAATTTATAAAAATATACCCATTGGATATACCTCACCCAAAACTCATCGTATATTTTTCGGGTAACAATCAATAAATTACATTTAGCATTATCACTATAAATATATATCAGATAACTACAGCGTATATAAATAAAATACCAAAATGTATATAAAACTACTCAAATGCATAGATGACAAAATTAGTGTATGCCAATAACTGATATTATATATATATGTGTGTGTGTGTACACACATATTTAAAAAAAATTATATTGGGGATACAATCGGGTAAACGGTAAATCAGGTTTGGGGTAAACGAGTATATCACCAAATCCTAAACTCACCCCAAACTCGCACAAAAACGTAAATTCTAATCCCAAACCCAATCCCTTACTCGACTGCCTAAGCCCAACCCGTCCCAAATGTGTCGGGTTTCATGTTTACCCATTGGGTTCAGGTTTGATTGTCATCCCTACATATTGGCTTTATTAGGATGTATTGGGTCATAGAGGATTAAACTGGGTTTTAGTGAGTCATGCTTTATTGTTACGAGTAAAAGTAGACCTCGCATGTTTTAATGGATTATAATGGGCTTTATTAGGCCATATTGTATTTCAAAAGGTTAGATCTTGTGTTATAAAAACCATACAGTATTATAAGAGGGCAATAATAAATCATACATGTATTAACAGAGATATTGGGTCGTAATATGCACGATGACTCTTTATGGGCCATGATGGGCTTTATTAGTTCGAGTCTGGTGTTAGTGGGTCAGATCAAATTTTATTGAGTCGTATTAGATCATAATACACACTAACGGATCATACATGTCTTAACAGACTAGAGCGGGGTTTATTCGGTCGAGATGGGTCTTAATAGTTATATTGGGGTTTGGCGAGCAATATTAGTGTATAGTGGGCAGTCATAAATCATACCATCTTAATGAACATATTAGGCCATTATGGATCTAAAATGGTTAGATCGACCTGTAGTGAGTATACTAGGATCATATGTGTAATAATAGTTGATGCATTTTTATTGGAGCATATCAGGTCTTAACTGTTATGACAACTCTTAACGAACCATGTAGGATGACAATTGCGTCTAAACCCAATGGGTAAACTTGAAACCCGACATATTTGGTACAGGTTTGGGTCAGTTAATCGGGTTTGGGATTGTTGATATTACTGTTTACCCAACTCAATTGTCCGATAAAGTGTATCTGTTTACCCGATATAATTTCTTTTATATTTTTAAATATGTGTAAGTATTTTACACCCATTTCTTTTAGTACATATAGGTATCTTATTTTGTACACATTGTAGTTATTTTATTTTTTATAGTAATAATACCAAATGTAATTGATTAATCGTTACCTTATAGATACCTGATGGATTTTGAGTCGGGTATATGCCTACTAAAATATCTTAAAAGAATGAGTAAAAATAATTGTGATTTAAACGTTATATAATACTTAAGAGTTAATTATAGTTTAAATTTGTAAATAAATAGCAACATTTGTTTTTGACATTTATGTTTAATTAATAATACTTGGATGTTTTGAGAGGGAAAATTAGGAGGGAAAAACTTTAAAGAAGTTGGAGGGTAAGTAAGTATGTAGAAATTTTAATATGGAAAATATTAACATCATAAAAAATAATTAACTAATATTCGGAAGTAGAATATTCTATACTTGCAAATACTAAAATTGTATATATATGCATTCTAAACGTTGCTTATGAAATATACGTGTTCAGGTATACGTTTGAGAAATCCGTCAGTTATTTAATTTATATGAATAAAAGCTTTAAAAAGTGTTTTCTTTATCTCTTGGTTTTTTTGGTAAAATTTGCAACCATTGTAAGAAAAGTTACAAATTTCAATTGAATTTGCAACCTTTCAAAAAAAAAGGTTGCAATTTTCCGTAAAATTTGCAACTGTTGAATAAAAAGGTTGCACTCTTAATAAAATTTTGCAACTTTTTATTAAAAAGTCGCATTAGATCATTTAATGCAACCTTTATGTTTAATGATGTTGCATTAGAGTCAAATGCAACACAAACGAAAAATGTTGCATATAAACAGTTGCATTAGCCTTATTTTCTAGTAGTGATTAGACAACAGAAATGTTGTTCCTTATAACGAAAGGCTTTTGAAAAGATATCAAGCACACATTAATGTTGAATGGTGTAATCAAGCCGGTTCAGTGAAATATTTGTTCAAGTACATTAACAAAGGTCCTGATATGGCTACTGCGGTAGTTTCTGGTGATACAAGTTCAACCATCAAAGAAAAGCCAAAAGACGAGATCAAAGAGTATTATGATTGTAGATATATTTCAGCTTGTGAGGCATCCTGGAGAATATTCTCTAATGAGGTTCATTATAGGTATCCTGCTGTTATGAGGCTTCCCTTCATTTGCCGGGCCAACAGAATGTTGTGTATGGTGCGGATGACGATATTGATAATGTTTTAAGCAAGCCTTATGTTGCTTCTTCAATATTCGTGCAATGGATGAAGTTGAACGAGAGAAATGAAGATGCTAGAAAGCTGACTTATGTTGAGTTTCCTTCCAAATTTGTTTGGATACTTAAAGATAGATGTTGGCAGATACTTAAGTCGTACCAGTGTGTTGGCCGGATTCATTCTGTATCTCCTGCATTGGGCGAACCTTATTTTTTGAGGATACTACTCAATAAATTTAAAGGGCCTAGATCATTCGAGGAGATACGTACAGTTAACGGTCAATTATTCCCGACTTTTAGAGATGCTTGCTATGCGATGGGACTCTTAGATAATGACAATGAATACGTTGAGGCCATTAAAGAAGCAAGTTTTTAAGGACATGCTGGGTATCTTAGAGCGTTATTTGCTACCGTGCTTTTGTCAAATACTCTATCTCAGCCAGAATTTGTTTGGGAGAATACGTGGAAATACTTAGCTGATGATATTGTTTATAGACGTCAAAAAGAAACAAATATTTCAGGTTCTGATCTATCTTTTTTATTTCACATACTACATTTTGATTTTTTAATTAATAATGTTAATTTATTGATTTGCTAGGTTTAGTGCTTCCTGAATATCAGATTAAGAACCTTACTTTGTTGAAAATTGAAAACTATTTAATTTCCAATGGTTCATCATTACGAAGGTTTGTCACTATGCCGTACCCTGATGACGATTCCTTACGTGATGCTTCTAATCGTCTGATCAATGAAGAGCTGTCACATGACCTAGATGAAGTACAAGCTGAGTTTAACAGGCTGCATCAATCTCTTACAGATGAACAACGAGCGGTTTTTGACGAAATAATGGAAGCAATTGTAGGGCGTAAAGGAGGCCTTTTTTTGTCTATGGTTACGGTGGAACAGGAAAAACCTTTTTATGGAAGACTTTGGCTTCAGCTGTTCGATGTAGAAATGGAATAGTTTTGAATGTGGCTTCAAGTGGTATTGCTTCTTTATTACTTTCCCGTGGAATGACAGCTCATTCTCGGTTCCATATCCCCATTAATCTAACAGAAGATTCAATGTGCAATATTAAGCCAAATAGTGATATTGCGAGATTATTAAAGGAAACCCAATTAATCATATGGGACGAAGCACCGATGGTACACAAACATGCCTTTGAAGCTTTAGATAGGACGATGACCGACGTATTTTCGGAAGGTAGGAGTATTCGTTCGGATATTCCTTTTGGAGGTAAAGTTATTGTATTTGGTGGTGACTTTAGACAAATACTACCTGTTATTCCTAATGGTACTAGACAAGAAATTGTTAGTGCATCTTTAAGCTCTTCATAATATGGTCAAAATGCAGACTCTTACGGCTGACTAAAAACATGCGTCTAACTATTGGAGCTGAAAGTTCAAATATGGAGTCTATCAGAGAATTTGCAAAATGGCTTATTGATATTGGTGAAGGAAACGTTGGAGATGATAATGATGGTGACGCCATTATATAGATACCAGATGATTTACTAATCACCGATATTTGTGACCCGATACAAAGTTTAATTGACTTTGTATATCCTTCAATTATTGAACAATTTAGGATTCCTGGATTTTTTTCTGAGCGAGCAATTCTAGCACCCAAAAATGAGGTAGTTCATGAAATAAATGATCGATTGCTTTCGTTATTTCCTGGTGATGCGAAAGAGTATCTGAGTTCTGATAGTATATGTCAAACTGAACAAATTCTTGATTCTTTTCAAGAAAGCTTATACTCAACAGAAAATTTGAATGCTCTTAAGATTTCTGGCTTGCCTAATCACAGATTAGTTCTTAAAGTTGGTGTTCCTGTGATGCTTCTTCGAAACATTGGTCAACAGAAAGGGTTATGTAACGGTACAAGTCTTCAAATTATTTTTCTTGGTAAACGAGTTATAGAAGCTGAAGTTATATATGGTGGTAACATTGGCACGAGAGTTTTTATTCCAAGGATTAATATGATCCCGTCTGACAAAAAAATACCTTTTCAATTTCAACGAAGACAATTTCCTCTATCAGTTTGTTTTGCCATGACAATTAACAAGAGTCAAGGACAATCGTTATCAAAGGTTGGTCTTTATTTGAAAGATTCTGTCTTCACTCATGGTCAGTTGTATGTTGCATTACCAAGGGTCAAGACCAGAGAAGGCGTTAAAATACTAATATTCGACGCTGATGGAAAACCAACAAATAAGACTTCTAATGTTGTTTACAAAGAAGTTTTTACTAGCTTGTAATCATTGTTTTTTCTGAGTTTTAACTTCCACCGTTCTAAGTATAGTTGTATATATATTTTCGTAATTACTATTTTGTTTAAATTTTATAAACTCTATTGTGTTTTGCATCTCAGAACAATGTGCGATAAATTTATTCATAAGTAATTTACAACGCAGACAATTCTAAAGATCCTCGTGTTCACTATCAATATGGAAGAAAATTATACCGGATTTGGACTGCATAAGAGGCTACGAACTTATCAATTTCAAACCTACACCAGTCAAAAATATGTTTCACCAAAGTCAAACCACAGTTTGACCAATGTCAAACAACTGTTTGTAAAAATATGATTCTTAGTGGTTTGAAAGTCTGTTTTACCAAAGTTAAAACACTGTTTGAGCAATGTTAAAACGCTATTTGACCAAAGTCAAACTACTTATGTTAAAAGCTAATTATAATAGATAAAACATTGTTTGAGCAATGTTAAAACGCTGTTTGACCAAAGTCTGTTTGAACAAAGTCAAACTACTTATGTTAAAAGGTACTTATAATAGATAAAACTAGATTTTCACCCGACATTGCTTCCCGAGCTCATGAAACTTACTTATGTTAAAAGCTAATTATGATTAATACATGATTTAAAGCATTGAAAGAATATGATATGTTAATGGCTTTGCTATAAGAAAAAATATTTTTCTTTGTTAATTTGAATACCAAATCAATTCAACTAATCATCCACTTTACTCTTGTATCTCAATGTAAATGTAAATAACAAATTCAATAAGGGGTGTATGTGTAAATATTTTTCATCAGTTGAAAATATGGGAAGAGAAAAACACAACCGTCATTATTTCTTCGTCATCATTACACATCAAACATCTATCATCTCTTCTTTCAAAAATCTCTTCTTCCCAGTCATTTTCTAGGGTTTCAATTTTCTTATTCTCCGTCTTCTACACTTCAATCATCACCTGAGGTTTTATTATTTTTTTCTTCAGCAACTGGTATGTACATTCATATTGTAATGAAATTTATATTGTTTAACCGATCTTAATTCAAATCCTATCTTGCTACTAATACGATTTTAAATGTTTATTGCTATACATTCAAGAAGGGTTTACTTAGGTGTTTGAATCATTTGTTGAGAACATGTTAAAATAGTTATTATTTGCAGAAAAATTTTAACTCATACTCTGTTTCTATGATTAATTTCACTACATACTCTGTTAATACAAAAAGTTAATGTTCATTTTCGAAGCCAACTTTTTAATTACAATCTTTTAACATCTTTACTCATTCAGGTTTTATGATGTATACTACATTTGTCAAGGTTTCTTGATAACCCAGAATCTTTGAAACTGGTATGACATATTTTTACATACATAATTTATTTTTATTGAGATATATATTTAACAGTTCTTATGGTTTATATTTTCTTACACTACTTAAAAATTATATACAGGATGTACCTATATTTTTTGCTAATCAAAAGTGGGGAGATTGTTGGCAAAAAAATAGGTTGCGAATATATCATGAGTCTGGTAAAAAATGGGTTGTGAGGGTCAGAACAGAAAATTCAACGCCAATAATAACTGACGGTTGGGTCAATGTTGTTAAAGATCTCAATTTGCCGAGGGTACTTTGTTGGTTTTCAAACCGTTAGGTGATTTTGGACTTGAACTTTCATGTTTTGTTGATGGCATGTGTGGTGAATCTTATTTCACGTTTAATCGTTATGCAAGATTTGGTTTTACGGTATGAGTATTGATCTTAACTTCAATTCTTTTGCATCTTTAACGTGTCAACACTTATTCTCATAAGTTACATACTTCACATATAGTATTCATTATTTTTAATTTTATGCAGGTAATCGAAGACTGCTTCATTAAACAATTTTATGTAAACAACCCACCAAGTGGCAAATTTCAAATCTGTTATAAGGGTTCCTATTGGAATGTTGAGGCGTCTAAGGTTGATACCAACTTTGTATTTGCTAGAGGATGGCCAGAAATGTGCAACGATGTTGGGATACTGGAGGATGATTTGCTTGTGTTTAGCAGAATTGATGATGTTGTTTTTGAGGTAGTAGTTTATAGAGATGAGACTGAGATTTGCTTTTTGAAGAAACTTGAATCTGACGATGATAGTGTACTTGAGATATCGAAGGCTGATTATGTTGAGAATGCATTCAAGGTACGTAAGTATTTAGCATTAGCAATAAAAGTTTTAATTTTTTAGCATTATATTAATTATTTCATTAATGTTGACCAGGACATCTATGAGGATGAAGAAGTTGTGTCTGTAGGTGAAGGTAGAACCGTTACTCAGGTACTTGCTAAATTATTAAAATTATTTATTTTTAATTTAACACATATAAGAATTTAATGTTTTTACAACTATTAGTAATGCTGTTTACTGATGTTATATTTATCCAATAATGTATTATTTACAAGAACTTACCAACCAATGCCGAATGCACGTCGAAGAGACGCATGTCTTCACGATTGAACAAAACCCAAGATGTAAGTTTACCATCTTAAAGATTGTTATATTACTATTGTTATTAAAGTTACTCTATGACAACAGGTTAAGAAGAAAGGTAAAGTTACTTCTGAGAGAAAGGAGATGGTCAAGAATAGGACTAAGGGAAATGCTGCCTTACCTGTCAACACAAGTGATCATATTGGATATTCTTCATCTGTTCATAAAGTTAAGGTATCTATACTTGCCAGTTAATTAGTATATGTTATATAAACTGTTTTTTTTTTGTGTGCATATATTCAACATTCCTTTAATTCACATGTATATGTTTACTTTTTCATCAGGGGGAAGAGATCCGCCAACGTTTAGAAAAAGCTTAACCGTAGAAATAAGATTGCAAAGACTGCAAAAAAACATTCTGGACATCTTCTCGACCCTGAGTTCTTTCATTTTGATCGCAAAGGAGACTATAGGTTGGTATACCATTTTTTATAACAAACTAATGATTTATGTTTATTTGTCTGACTATTATTTTTTTCCACACAATACATGTAGTGTCTTCCTGCTGAAGTTGCCAGACGAGCAGGTCTTTCTCTTGATCTTCATCCTTTGAAAGTTCAAAACATGGTTGGAGTTGTGGAGGTTTATGATGTTAAGTCGGAGTTAAATGAATTGAACCCACGTTATGCGTTGGACGGTTGGCGAAAGTTTATGACTGACAATAACTTGAGGTTTGGTGATATGTTGCACTTCACATACGTATCTTCGCAACAGAAGATCGTATTAAATCAAGTTACGTCAGTTTAACAAAGACATTTAAGTATTTTCTTATATCAATACTATAACTATGAATTTTTTGATGGTGATGTTGTATGTTTTTTTTTAATTATTAACTTGATGGTTTGTTGCTATGTATGGCTAACATGATAAAACACTGTTATTAGCACTTTATGTTTTATATATAGATGATATGATGTTTCTTTTTGCTAATAGTAACTGCGATTAGTAGAAACTTGGTTTATTAATTGCAAATGTGACATTCTTCTGCATTTATAGGTTTATGAATTCAGAATAATGGATGGATATATATGACTGTATTTGGCATGATGATGTTGTGTTTCATGTTGTAAAAACCAGGGAATTGTGAGATAATATATTGCTTTGCCCAATTAGATTATGTGTTAAATTATAGTTCTTTAAGTCATTGTTTCATTTTCTTGAATTCTATGTAATTTTGTAAAAAAATTCAATAACAAACAGTGGTTTGAACATCTGTTTGCCTTTTGGTCAATAGTTAATGGAAACCTATGTTAGGTTGAACAGTGTTTTGAAGAGGAAAACAGTGTGAGAAGACAGTAGATCTTAGTAAGTTAAACATCTGTTCAGGCTTAAACAGGTGTTTGGCCTTTAACAGATGTTTGGCCTTTTATATCAGAGGTTTGGACTTAAACAGTTGTTTGACCTTAAACAGATGTTTGGCCTTAACCAGATGTTTGACCTTAAACAGATGTTTTGCCTTAAACAGATGTTTCGCCTTCTATATCAGATATTTGGACTTAAACAGATGTTTGACCTTAAACAGATGTTTGGCCATAAACACATGTTTGGCCTTAAACCAAACATCTGTTTAAGCTCAACATCTGTTTGACTATTGGTTAACATCTGATTGACTTTTGATCAACATCTGTTTGAAATTTGGTCAACATCTTATTTTGTAAAGAAGTACAAAAACAAAGATTTTTACAAAATCCCAAATCACCCTATCATGTAAGTGCATTGAAGTAAAAGTGGAAATGATATTATTCATGTGGTCATGTTGTGCTTTTGTTTGTCCTCTAATATGAGTTCATGATCTAATCCGGTGATTTGAAGACATTGTTGTTGAATCGAATGAGATGGTTGATGTAATGTGGTCGTATTAATAACAAATAGTAATTAATATAACTAAGTTTCCCGAGCCCGGGAAGCAATCCCGGATAAAAACCTAGTTTTAACATATACAAACCATCCTAAAACATCTTTATATTTTTACATCAATCACTATTTTTTATATTAATTTTTCATAATCAAATTATTTATCATAATAAACTATTCAGTTGTGAATATCATGTACATTAATATATGAAGAGTTGCAAATTCTTAATTTTTATAGATTAAAAAAATATAATTTTATTCAAATCTTTATATTTTGTAAATTTTAAAAGAGTTTAAAAAAGTTTACGGATTTTGCATATTCATAAAAAATATACATACCTATATTCTTAAGAAAAATAAAAAAGAAAATATAGATAAAAAAATACTCAACTGTTTGGTCACATTTATTTGAACCAAAACTCTCAAAACATAAATGACTTCATAACACATTTTATCGAATGTGAAGTTAAAACTACAAATTTGATCTCAACGTTCAAAAAATTACACTTAGTAACCAACTGTTTACTCATCTGTCAACCTTTTTTTTCTTGTTTACCCATTAACGTTTATAAAACACTATGTTATGTACGAAACCAATAACAAATCAATGAATCATGGGAGCGACGACTATGAAAACATAAATTAGTGTTCTTTTTACGTTAAATTCTAATCATTCATAAAAGTTTATCTAAACTCTTTGTGTGCGCGCTTATCCAACGAGAAAAAAAATGTATGGTTCATACGTAAATAAAAATCTAGTTTATTTCATAACATTTAGGTGTGTGAGAATAGTGGAAACCTTCTCTATCTCTCTATACATACATATATATGATTAGGTTCAAGAGTGAACACTAGTGTAGCTTGCGAACTGAGTGAACTAATCCTGGCCATACATGTGTGTAGATCAATGGCCAAGATTTGATGTTGAAATACACTAGTGTATTTTACGATTTGATGATGAGATCTTGGCAATACACGTGTGTAGATTAATGGCCAGGATTTGTTCACTCAGTTCGCAAATACACTAGTGTTCACTCTAGAACCCCACTCTACATATATATATAGAAATATTGTATCGTACAAAATTGCTTAACTTACGCTACGTACGCGATGGCAAATTCGCATGTTATAAACCCGTAGAAGAAATATCGCATGTTATAAAACGAAAGTTCGCACGTTCAAAAAACTAAAATTCGCATGTTCAAAACAAATACATTTTCGCATGTTGTGTTAAAAAGTCGCATGTTGTTAAGGAAATCCAAATTCGCATGTTAGTTACCAGATTTCGTATGTTAATAATGCATCACGTATGTATCGTATGTTAAGACATTTGGTACGTTAACCAGCCTCTATCTATACTACTTTAATAAGCATATAGGAAGGACAGAAATGGTCATTTGCCACTTTACAACCATTTGAAGCCCATTGTACAACCTTTAAAGCATGAAGGTGTTGAAAAATCCTTCATCAACACGCGGAGCAGCTCATATAAACTAACCGGATCTCTTTGACCCGTTTTACTCAAATGGATCCAATATATACTTCCTTTCACTCATCTAAACCCTAAATTCATTTTATTCACATCCGCCCCCATGCTTCTTCTCTCTCTCTCTCTCTCACCAGACGCGGTGTCTGCATGCGACGGATTTCACCGGTGATTTCACCATCCTTCTTCTCAGGTACCGTCTTTTTAACGTTATCGGCATTTTTTGTGAAATTTTAGGGTTTGACTTAGATCTGTGAAATTTTAGGGTTTCTTTCTCCGGCGATTCCGACATCAGATCTACTGGGTTCAACTTCTTTTAGGGTTTCTTTCTCCGTTAGAAAAAAGATCCAGGTACTTTTTTTGGCCAAATGTTTTCTTCGATCTATCGTACCACCGTCGACTTAGAGGTTGTTTTGTTTATTCTGTTATAGATGAAGATGGAGCGGTGGAGATACCATCGACTTAGATCTACCTTACCACCGTCGAGCCAGGTACTTTTTTCTGCTCAAATTTCTCAGATCTACCGTCATTTTTTGAGGATTTTTGATGAATATTGACAGATCTGAGGTTACACGACTAAGGAATATGAGAACCATAACTTTGCAGATCTGGTATGTTTGTAGCTGATTATGTTTGTTACAGATCTGGTATGTTTATAGCTGATTTACATGGTTATGTTACTGATTATGTTTGTTACAGATCTAGTATGTTTGTAGCTGATTATGTTTATTATAGATCTAATGTTACTGATAAGATTCAGTTTTGCTTTTACAGTTGCCGGTGGGTGGTAAAGGAGTTGTGTACTCCAGATTTTGTGTACTCTAGATTTTGTGTACTCCAGATTTTGTGTACTCCGGATTCATTTGACAAAGGAGTTGTGTACTCCGGATTTTGTGTTCTTAATCTGTCTGAACTGAAAGTGTTTGAGGCTGTGATGCAAAAGCTGAGCTTGTGTTCTTAATCTGTCTGAACTGAAAGTGTTTGAGGCTGTGATGCAAAAGCTGAGCTTGTGTTCTTAATCTGTCTGAACTGAAAGTGTTGAGTCTATGATGCGTAAGCTGAGCTTGTGTTCTTAATATGTCTGAACTGAAAGTGTTGAGGCTACGATGCATAAGCTGAGGCTGTGAGGTTACATATGTGTTTCTTGTGCTTAAAACACTTGTACATCATGCTTTAAAGCGAAGTTACATAACACAATAGACTGTGATGATGATTGTATTTTGAGGGTACATAGAAGATCCGAGTAGCATCTTGGCGGGGCAATATCCAGGTTGCATAGTTCTCACTCTGCAACTGTGTGTTGCAGCCATGGCTTTACCCGTAGTTGTGTTCATCTCTCAGTTACATGTCTGAGTCTTCCAGATGTTTTGATAAGCAAATGAGCAGGTGGTGTATCGAAATCAATCAGCTATAGTTTGATGTTTATTGTGATATTTTGCTTACACAACATATATTGAACCGATTTGGAGTTGCTAGGGTTTCAGTATGAAAGCAAAACAGAGAACAAATAGAGTATTTAGTCTAAGTGAAAGAAAGTATATATTGGATCCATTTGAGTAAAACGGGTCAAAGAGATCCGGTTAGTTTATGTGAGTTGCTCCGCGTGTTGAAGGATTTTTCAACACCTTTATGCTTTAAAGGTTGTATAATGTGCTTAAAATGATTGTTGCCTTTATGTTTGTTACAGATCTGGTATGTTTGTAGCTGATTTACATGCTTATCTTACTGATTATGTTTGTTACAGATCTGGTATGTTTGTAGCTGATTTACATGCTTATCATTGTTTGTAGCTGAGTTACAGATCTGGTATGTTTGTAGCTGATTATGTTTGTTATAGATCTAATGTTACTGATAAGATTCAGTTTTGCTTTTACAGTTGCCGGTGGGTGGTAAAGGAGTTGTGTACTCCAGATCTTGTGTACTCCGGATTCATTTGACAAAGGAGTTGTGTACTCCGGATTTTGTGTTCTTAATCTGTCTGAACTGAAAGTGTTTGAGGCTGTGATGCAAAAGCTGAGCTTGTGTTCTTAATCTGTCTGAACTGAAAGTGTTTGAGGCTGTGATGCAAAAGCTGCGCTTGTGTTCTTAATCTGTCTGAACTGAAAGTGTTGAGTCTATGATGCATAAGCTGAGCTTGTGTTCTTAATATGTCTGAACTGAAAGTGTTGAGGCTATGATGCATAAGCTGAGCCTGTGAGGTTACATATGTGTTTCTTGTGCTTAAAACACTTGTACATCATGCTTTAAAGCGAGGTTACATAACACAATAGACTGTGATGATGATTGTATTTTGAGGGTACATAGAAGATCCGAGTAGCATCTTGGCGGGGCAATATCCAGGTTGCATAGTTCTCACTCTGCAACCGTGTGTTGCAGCCATGGCTTTACCCGTAGTTGTGTTCATCTCTCAATTACATGTCTGAGTCTTTCAGATGTTTTGATAAGCAAATGAGCAGGTGGTGTATCGAAATCAATCAGCTATAGTTTGATGTTTATTGTGATATTTTGCTTACACAACATATATTGAACCGATTTGGAGTTGCTAGGGTTTCAGTATGAAAGCAAAACAGAGAACAAATAGAGTATTTAGTCTGAGTGAAAGGATTCGGTTTGGCAGGAATTTTCTTTTTGGGACTTTCAGGCCAAGAAGAATCTGCAGCTGATGAGACTGAGATATTGTTGTGCTGCAAAAGCACGTGAGTTAAGCTGCCCTTCTAATTTCTTATTTATTAAACCGAAATGTTGTGCTGCTAATATTTTGTTATACGGTTGTGGACCAGCTCAATGTGAAAGCATAAAAGAGATGTTGGAGTACTTTAGAAGTCAAGTTAGGTCTAAGGCTTGGAAGAAGGTGGGAGTTGTGGCTTTCGCTACGATATGGAGACTTTGGACGAGTAGAAAAGAGAAAGAATTTAATGGCAACAACATTCCGATTGCTAAAGTGTACCAGTTTTGTTTTGATAGTCATTATGTATGATTTCAGAAGCTTTGACCATGTTGATATGTGTATTTCAATTAAGGATAGAAAAAAGGCCAATGAGTATTCAGGTTGAATTTTTTTAATTTGTTGTATTTATGAACACAAATTATATTAAAAAAAAGAAATTTATTTTTGTATTGTGTAATCATCATCTTCTTAGAGTTTTGGCATGGTTTGATTTCATTCTTTGATGCGCAATGGAAACAATCTTACATTCACTTATACTTGTAGCATTCATACACGAAAACTGACCCGACCTGAGACCAACCCAAAATTCATACAAAGTGGTTTAGTCTCGGGTTCATTGTGTAGCTTTTGAAAGACTTATGCAACTGCTTATTCAGTGTTTGTATACGAAAGCCAATTATTTGTGTTGTGTTTTCCGTGTTTGAATCTAAATACCATGTATTATTTGAGAAAAAAATGTCTTTAATAGAGAAACAAGGGTATACAAAATGAACAGATATTCAACGTTAACCTGCTCAAACCCAGTTATTTCAGAATTGCCTGTTTGATTTGTTAACCCGTCCTATTCATTTCCACCTTTGATTTATATTTTAACTTTCAGGCTGTAATGAAGGTTCTACCAGAACTAAACGGAAAACTGACAGGTGTCGCCTTTAGACAAAACGTATATTAAATGTAAACTTTGAATACATACAATACAGAGACAAAACGTCATACCAACTTCGTAGACTTGACAGAACTTACAGACTCGATAACAAAAGACCGTAACATACAATACAGAGACAAGCAATTGTGGATCTTTACTGACGGGTGCACTTCGGAATGTAGCAGATATGAATGAATATAACCCCAGTGGTAGATATGTAATTAGCGAGCTCTGGAATTTCAAGGAAAATCGAAGAGCTACACTGGGGTTATATTCATTCATATCAATCAGTTCCTAGTGTGCACTGCACCATCTTCTAGGAGGTTGTCAAGTGTTCTCGGCTTCATAGTTGGTGTTTTGCGTATCTTTACATCCGCAGCCATTCTGTACAAACAAACCTGAACAAAGCAAAACAAATCAACCCTATGTTTTTTCAAAGCAAAACAAACATGAAGTACCCAAAATACCTAAATAACTGATTATCATCGAATCAAACACATTCAAATGACCAATAAACACACTCTGTTTTTTCAAAGAAAAACAAACATGAAGAACCCTCTGTTTTTTCACAAGCAAAACAAACATGAAGTACCCAAAATACCCAAGCAAAACAAACATGAAGTACCCAAAATACCCAAATAACTGATTATCATCGAATCAAACACATTCAAATGACCAATAAACACACTCTGTTTTTTCAAAGAAAAACAAACATGAAGAACCCTCTGTTTTTTCACAAGCAAAACAAACATGAAGTACCCAAAATACCCAAATAACTGATTATCATCGAATCAAACACATTCAAATGACCAATAAACACACTCTGTTTTTTCAAAGAAAAACAAACATGAAGAACCCTCTGTTTTTTCACAAGCAAAACAAACATGAAGTACCCAAAATACCCAAATAACTGATTATCATCGAATCAAACACATTCAAATGACCAATAAACACACTCTGTTTTTTCAAAGAAAAACAAACATGAAGAACCCTCTGTTTTTTCACAAGCAAAACAAACATGAAGTACCCAAAATACCCAAATAACTGATTATCATCGAATCAAACACATTCAAATGACCAATAAACACACTCTGTTTTTTCAAAGCAAAACAAACATGAAGAAGCCTCTGTTTTTTCACAAGCAAAACAAACATTAAGAACCCAAAATACCCAAATACCCAAATAACATGATGAAACCCTCTGTTTTTTCATCGAATCAAACAAAAAATCAAAATGAGGAACACATTCAAATAATCGAATCAAACCAAAAATCAATGAGGAACACATCAATTCGAAACTGATCCGATCAGTTCTTTTTTAAACAGTTCTCAAACAACCAACCAAAACGATTCGAAATTTACCAAAAATCATTTTTCACATTTCAAGTAACAATATTGATGTGTTCAAATAACTACACACTTGTTTCTTCGCATTTGATTCAGAAATTAAAACAAACAAGTATCATACTTTCAATAAACAACCTACATCTATACTCTAATCAGCCAAATGATCACATGAGATCTGAAACTATAGAATCAAACAAAACCAAACCTCTGTTTTGAAGATGAACCTGATGAAGATGATGGAGATGAAGATGAAGATGATGAAGATGATCTGTTCGATGAAGATGAATGAGTGCTCGATTCGTTGAAGATGATGAAGATGATCTGTTGGATGTCGATGAAGATGATGATAATCGCCGGTCTTGGGAGTTGGGAGATGATGTTGAGAAGTGTGATGAAACTGTAGTATTAGTGTAGATATTAAGGGTTAGGTTAAGGGTATAAAGGACTTTTCATAATTGCAGAGACTATTTGTGTAATTAACTTTAATACTTATAAATAATTATTATTTCAACCAATTTGGCCTGTCTTGATAATCAAAATAACCGACTATAAAAGTAACAAACCAACAACTAAATAAACTCAAGGTTGGTAACATGACCCAGGTTGGTAGTCGATCCAAGACCACTCCACGAAATTAGATATAGCTATTTTTTATGTTTTTAGGTAAACATGTAAAGCTACAAAACCTGGATTGTTTCTTATAAACATTAACAAATATACAAAATACCACGTCAACGATGAATAAAGACCAGAGCAATATGAATTATGATACACCACACCTATACCATGAATAATACAACATAAGTACTATACAATATATCACGAAATGATTGATAAACTAACAAAAAACGAGTATCACATTGTAAACTGTCGTTGCATCATGAATTTGGTTTTGGTTATGGCTCAAAACTGAACTTCCACGTACATAGCCCTAAACTCACCAACCTAAGTGATATGTTTCCCGCCGCATCGCGTGGGTAAACGACTAGTATATATATATATATATATGTGTGTGTGTGTGTGTGTGTGTGTGTAAAGATAAGATTTAAGGGTGTCAGAACTCTTAAATCATAAAAAATAGTAATTAGTCAAATAAAAAAAGACAATAACCAAGTAAAATTTCAGTGGAGTGGTGGAAAGAACTTTTGGTTTCCTTGGAGACCCAAGTTCGATCCCCACCTCTTGCATTTGGGGGAAAATGGCCCCAACCTTGTTGAGGGGTCATGGCAATGATGGATAAAAGCCTTGAGTGCGTAATAGCCCGGGTTCGAGTCTTGAGCCGCACACGAGTTTTCTATTACAGTGCGGTTACTCCGGCTCTTGAGTGCGGAGGCTGCAATGGCAGTCAAGTGGCTGTCGGCTGGAAATTTTCTCGTGGAGCGCCTATGGTCAACCTCGGATGCCTCGCCCGAGGGGGACTAGGACCCATGCAATGTGGGTGTGATCCTCTCGACTGTTGGAGTCAATCGCCGTTCGAAAAAAAAAAAGTAAAATTTCAAAAAATATTTAAAAACATTTGAAGATATTGAAGACACCCCATAGCCTTAGATAGTGAAAAAGACTTGCGGGTGGCAGGATCCTATAAAAAAGCAAGCAGTCGATACCATTTCCTTTGTTCTTCACTTTCTCTCTCTCTATGTCTAAACCTCTTAAACCCACCGGAAAACTTCACACTCACCGGAAAATTTCACCCTCACTTTCCCTTAATATTCCTTGATTCCTTCAACTCTTCTTCCTTTTACCGGCAAAAAGGAGTTTTTCCCTTTCTTCTCGCTCTACACCCCCCTTTGTGTTCTGCTTCTTTTCTTGCACCTTTATTTCCCTTTGAGATTTTTTCGATAACTCTTTAATCTTCTCTCTCGCACGAGTATTCCACTCTTTTATTTATTCCCCTTTTCACTTCGTATAAGTTGTATGCCAAAACTAGGTCATCAATCAACATGGAAAATATCAAGTTCAGTGAACACAAATCACACGTTACAATGCTGAGCAAAACATATCTACGGGGCGTTCGAGTTGTGAAAATATCCGTCACGGATGCTTATGCCACTGATTCTTCCGACGAAGAACGAGAACATGAAGTGTTTGTTGGTAG
Organism: Helianthus tuberosus; assembly: GCA_030545235.1. Taxonomy (NCBI): domain Eukaryota; kingdom Viridiplantae; phylum Streptophyta; class Magnoliopsida; order Asterales; family Asteraceae; genus Helianthus; species Helianthus tuberosus. The sequence goes on along the minus strand of CM060417.1, from coordinate 72,133,403 downwards.
AAAAAGAGTGAAAAAGTTTGTTAAGGAAGTAACGATACATTCTTCTTGTAATAACAATGTTAAAGGTGACGTGGCGGTGGTTAAAGGTTGTGGTAACAAGGGGAAGAAAGGTGACGTGGCGGTGAAGAAACGGTTGAAGGTTAGTTCCGGTAATAATAAGAAGTTTCGGGGCGTACGGCAACGCCCGTGGGGAAAATGGGTTGCCGAGATTAGAGACCCGACCCGGAGAGTCCGGTTGTGGCTTGGAACTTATGATACTGCTGAAGAGGCTGCTATGGTTTATGATCACGCGGCTATTCAGTTGCGTGGCCCTGACGCGCTTACTAATTTCACCGTTCCGGTTACTGATTCAGTTTCAGTTTCACCACCGGAAAGTTTACCGGCAAACTCCGGTTCCGGTTCTGGTTATAACTCTGGTGAAGAGTCGGAAACTAATAATAATGTTTCGTCGCCGAAATCGCTGCGGTTTGACTCGTCTTCGACTGACGAGTGTGTCACTGAGTCGACTCAGCATAGCCCGTGTGAGGGAAACGAGACGACTCAGCAAAATCCATTTCGCGAGTCACACGAGTCAAACGAGTCGACTCAGAACTTCTCTGATTTCCATCCGTTTGATGACCATTTCTCAAATTCGGATCCTTTCGATTTTCCGAATTTTGTACCGAATGTTTACGACCCGGAAAGCTATCCGGGTCCTGTGTTTCAAACATCCGAACCATCCGAAACATTACTTGGGTATGGAAACAATTTCAGGTTCGGATCCTCGTGTTGGGCCGTAGATGATTACCTACAAGACTTCAACGACATATTTGGGTCGGATGCTCTCGTGTCTCTTTAATAATAACGGATACGGGCCGGGTCAGATCGGGTTGGGTCATTTGCTGGATATTTGTTTAATATTCCGCAACTTTTTTTACGGAAATATTATTATTATTATTTAATTATATAAGATTAATTCGTTCTAATGTATAAATAGTTTTTAAGGTGATGGAAGTGTTGAAAGTTTGATATAAAATAGGCGTTAGGCCAACATGTAATGAAGGCACGTGTTGGAACACGTGACCGGCAAATGTTAACTACTATGAAATGTGAAGAAATGAGTTGAAATGAATGCTACATGTTTTATCCTGCATCTTTTTTGCTACGTCTGTTGAATGCTTAGAATTTTGTACCACATTTATTGCATGTCGTACAACACTTTTCTTTCTATTACACTTTAAATAGGGTTAAACATTCATAGTTAACTCAGTGGGTCTGGGGAAATTACGACTAAGTTTATTTTTAGTCCTGTTAACTCGAGCCTTCTATAAACTTTATTTCATCAAAAGTCTTTATACTATTTTTATTTAATACTAGGTTTATTATTTTAAAAATCCTAATATTCACCGGGTTAATTTTACACTAACGGTACTTTACCTGTCATTTAGTATTAACGTGATTTGATTATCAAACCCGTTTTCAGGGTGTTACACATGGGCCATGGCTCCCCGGCTTTTGGAAATGTATGTGTAAATCATCATTTGATGACCTTGGTAGTCTGATGGTTGATGAGCAAGAGTGTTGAGATTATTGTCATGTCAAAAATCGTAGACCTTGTCTAGTCCCCTCTTTCTCTTCTCTTCTTCTCCCCCTCAAAGTACCCCAGCACGGCATTTCCGTTGATGTTTCAAGTGGTTTTAGGATCTTTGTAAGCCTCTTAAAGGTCTTACTTCCACAAACGTTGATGTTTCAAGTGTTTTTTAGGATCTTTGTAAGCCTCTTAAAGGTCTTAGTTCTATAACCGTTGATGTTTCAAGTGTTTTTAGGAACTTTGTAAGCCTCTTAAAGGCCTTAGGATTTTCAAGTTTGTGTACATGAGCCTGCTATTTCAAGTAAGTGTTTTTAGTTTATGTTTAAAAATTTTGTTAATTCGGCTTGTTCGGTGGAAATCAATGTAATAGCTAAGAATATTGGTCGTATTTTATTACGACAATCTCCGGAATGGTACGAGGATTTTCAAGATTGGAATAGAGAAATTTATCTAAAGTGCAACTATAACGGTCTTCAGTTCTCCAAAACGGAATTTCCTAAAAATTGGTTAATCGAAGGTTTTCAGATAAAAATCCTATATCCTTTTCATTTGAAACCTTGGCACAGATCTAAGCTACGACTCTCTGATAGAGATCGAAAGCAACAAGATGATTTTGATTCTTGTTTTTTAACAGTTTTGGGAATGGAAACGGAATATCCTTTTGTTCCTCCGCGAAAAACACCTTCCTTTTTTGAACCCATTTTTAAAGATATAGACTATAAAGTCAAAATCAGAAAATCCAATTTTAGAATTCGAAGAGCTTTTAAAAAAATAAAAAAAAAGAAGCAAAAGTCTTTTTCTTTGTAAAACAAATACTAAAAGAACTTTTAAAAGGAAAGAAAATTCCATTATTTATAACGAGAGAAATATATGAATCAAATGAAACTGAAAGAGAAAAGGATTCTATAATCAGCAATAAGATAATTCATGAATCACTTAGTTAAAATCGACCTAAAGGTTTGACAAATTATTCACAGACAGAAGAAGAAATGAAACATAGAATTGATAGAAGAAACACAATCAGAAATCAAATAGAAATAATGAAAAAAAATAAAAAAACAGTAACGCTGAAAAAAAAAATAAAAAGAATAATGGAGAAGCACTCCCAAAAATTTGGAAAATATTAAAAAGAAATAATATTGAATTAATAGTTAAAATTTTCATTGAAAAAATATACATAGATATCTTTCTATGTATCATTAATATGCGCAGAATCGCTCTACAACTTTTTATGGAATCAACAAAAAAAATTATTGAGAAATACATTGACAATAACGAAACAAATAAAGAAAAGATTAATAAAACAAAACAAAATCAAATTGACTTTATTTCGACTAGGACTATAAAAAAGGCTTTTGATAATCTTAGAAATAGTAAGCGGAAGTCAAATATTTTTTTTGAGTTATCTTACTTGTCACAAAAATATGTATTTTTAAAATTATCACAAACTCAGGTTATTAACTTCAATAAGTTAAGATCTATTCTTCAGTACAATGGACCGTCTTTTTTTCTTAAGAATGAAATAAAGGATTTTTAACCCAATTAAGCTAATTTTGTATGATAATAAAAGTCCAAACAATTTCATTGTTAATTTAGTATATAAGTTAATTATATATTATTTTAAAAATTGAGTTTTCTCAAATTTAGATTGGAGTTGTTGTAATAATTAACTTTCCTGTTTGTTTTTTTACTCTTTTCAAACACACATTTCCATTTTAAGTTCAAGTCAAAATATTGTGCATTTCTAGCTACTTTTTTTTTTTTTTTTTTTGAAGACAAGAGATCAGAGCATTTATAATATGAGGTTTTTAAAATTATTTTCAACAATTCATCTCCAATTTAATGTTCTTCCATCTTTGTATATCCTCATTAATAATTAAAGAGCATATGTTACATTTCTGCATCTGCATCTTCTTGTTTTGATTCCACCATGTCTTGACCATTTTTAGAGGTTCGTACTTCGTAGCATGGTCCAACAATAATTGCAAAGACCTACCTAAAACTTAAGTCATTTTAGGACTCATACCAAGAGAATAAATTTTAGTTTCTTATGATTTACGGAGTATCTAAAATAACTTTCCATTTAATCTTTATAAGTCTACTTATAGTGGGCATCATGCATAGCCGGGTTAGGCGTTAAACACCATTACCAGCGTCAAGGACAGAAGGTCTTCCCTGTGAGTGACTCAGTGGGCTCAAGGGTGGAGGTGAGCTTGTGGACCCCCTGTGTCAGCCCATAGGCCAATGAGTCACCTCCAAACCGCACCGAAAAAATCAATGCCAGCCATCTCAAAATAAGGATCTAAATAAATGGTATTCCTATGAAAAAGACCAATTATTTGATTAAAAAAAAAACAAAATTTGAAAGTCTATTTATTATCAAATAAAGAAGAGAATTTTCAAAAAAATTATAGATATGATCGTTTATCATATAAATATATTCATTCTGAAACTAATAAGAAGTCCTATATTTATAGATCATCATTAGAACCAGATAAGAAGCAAGAAAATTCCACCAGAAATAAAGAAAAAACTGTTAACATACTCAAAAATATTCCTATCAAGAATTATCTAGGAAAAAGTGATATTATATATATGGAAAAAAATACAGATAGAAAATATTTGGGTTGGAAATTGAATACAAATATTCAGGTTGAATCTAATAAGGACCAAATCCAAATAAGGGATAAAATTCCGAATAATGGTCTTTTTTTATATTCCGATTGATTCAAATTCCGAAATCAATTACAAAATGGTCTTTTTTGATTGGATGGGAATGTCTTTTGATTGGATGGGAATGAATGAAAAATTCTTAATCTTAAATCGCCCCATATCAAATCCGAATTTTTTTTTATTTCCAGAGTTTTTTGATACTTTATCATAAATATTAAGAGAAACCTTGGTTTATTCCAAGCAACTTACTTCTTTTAAATTTGAATATCAATCCAAATTTTAGTGAAAATCAAAATATCAAGGGAAAGCACGAAGAGGATGAGGATTTTTTAATTTTAGTCCATCCAATTCAAAACAATATTTTGAATTAAAGAATCAAAACAATATTGAAGAATCCCTTTTAGAATCGATTGAAAAACTACAAATATTACTCAAAGGAGATTTTCCTTTGCAATTAAGATGGACTGGACGTTTGAATCAATTGAATCAAAAAATGATGAATAATATCCAGATATATGGTCTCCTGGTTAGCCTAATAAATGTAAGAAAAATTTCTATATCCTATATTCAAAGGAAAGAAATGAATTTGGATATAATGAGGAGACGTTTAAATCTTACACAATTAACAAAAAAAAGGGAATATTAATTATGGAACCCGCCCGTCTATCTGTAAAAAATGACGGACAGTTTTTTATGTATCAAATCATAGGTATTTCGTTGGTTCATCAAAGTAAGCACCAAAGTAATCAAAGATACCGAAACCCCCAAAATGTTGCTAAGAATCATTTTGATGAATCCATTCCAAGACATAAAACTCTAAATAGAGACAAAAAGAATTCTGATTTGCTTGTTCCTGAAAAATTTTTATCGTCTAGACGTCATAGAGAATTGAGAATTCTAATTTCCTTCAATTTAAAGAATCAAAATAATGTGCATAGAAAGAATTTTTTTTGCAAGGAGAACAAGATAAAAAACTTGAGTCAATTTTTGGATGAAAGTGAAAATTTTGACAGAAAAAAAATGAATTAATAAAATTAAAGTTCTTTTTTTAGCCTAATTATCGATTAGAGGATTTAGCTTGTATGAGTCGCTATTGGTTTGACACCAATAATGGGAGCCGCTTTAGTATGTTAAGGATATAAATGTATCCCTAATTTCAATTTTTGAGTTTCCTATATCTTCTATTGTTCTATCAATCATATTTTTCATTTTTTCTGCTGTCCGTGATCTGTAATATCCATGTTATATGCAAGTAACCCGATGCACACATGTACTGTCTTACATCCCAGTTTAGGATAAAAAATAAGGAAATGACGTATCAATTAAAGCTATAAATTAATCAGCAAAATCTTTGTACTAAACTATTTGCTATCGTCTTTTTGTATCACTATCCAAATGAACTCAAAAATCGGATTAATTAATGTTAATTGATAAATTAATTAATGTTAATGGATAAAATGAATATAAATAAACTATGATTATTGTGTATACTATATTAAAATTTCTGACATTATTATTACTGATCAATAAAATCAATATCTGTAAAAAGGGGAGTGTTAAATTCTTTTATGGTAAAAAATTCATTTATTTCCATTATTTTGAAAGAACAAGAAGAAAACAAAGAAAACAGGGGATCTGTTGAATTTCAAGTAGTAAGTTTCACCAATAAGATACGGAGACTTACTTCACATTTGGAATTGCACAAAAAAGACTATTTATCTCAGAGAGGTCTGCGGAAAATTCTGGGAAAACGTCAACGGTTGCTGGCTTATTTGTCAAAAAAAAAAATAGAGTGTGTTATAAAGAATTAATAGGGCAGTTGGATATTCGAGAAAGAAAAACTCGTTAATTTGAAGAGTTAGTTTGAATGATTCGCTTAAAGTTTGATGAACTTCTTTTCGCTTTCAGCAATTCATGCAAGAATGAATCGGGAAAAACCTATGACTGTACCATCTACAAGAAAAGTCCTCATGATAGTCAATATGGGACCTTACCACCCATCAATGCATGGTGTTCTTCGACTCATTGTTACTCTAGATGGTGAAGATGTTATTGACTGTGAACCAATATTGGGTTATTTAGACAGAGGTAAAATCGAACAATTATACAATATTTGCCTTATGTAACACGTTGGGATTATTTAGCTACTATGTTCATAGAAGCAATAACTATAAATGAGCCAGAGCAATTAGGCAATATTCAAGTCCCTAAAAGGGCCAGTTATAGTTATATCAGAGTCATTATGTTGGAGTTAAGTCGTATAGCTTCGCATTTGTTATGGCTTGGCCCTTTTATGGCAGATATTGGGGCGCAGACTCCTTTCTTCTATATTTTTCGAGAAAGAGAATTAATATATGACCTATTCGAAGCTGCCACCGGTATGCGGATGATGCACAATTTTTTTCGTATTGGTGGAGTCGCTGCTGATTTACCTCATGGCTGGATAGATAAATGTTTGGATTTTTGCGATTATTTTTTAATAGGAATTGCTGAATATCAAAAGCTTATTACAGGGAATCCCATTTTTTTAGAACGAGTTGAAGGAGTAGGCATTATTGGTGGAGAGAAAGCAATAAATTGGGGTTTGTCGGGACCAATGCTACGAGCTTCCGGAATAGAATGGGATCTTCGTAAAGTTGATCATTATGAGTGTTACGATGAATTTGATTGGGAAGTCCAATGGCAAAAAGATGGGGATTCGTTAGCTCATTATTTAGTACGAATCAGCGAAATGACAGAATCCATAAAAATTATTCAACAGGCCCTAGAAGGAATTCCGGGAGGGCCCTATGAAAATTTAGAAATCCGCCGCTTTGATAGAGTAAAAGATACTGTATGGAATGAGTTTGACTATCGATTCATTAGTAAAAAACCTTCTCCGACTTTTGAATTATCGAAGCAAGAACTTTATGCGAGAGTCGAAGCACCAAAAGGAGAATTGGGAATTTTTTTGATAGGAGATAAGGGTGTTTTTCCTTGGCGATATAAAATTAGGCCGCCGGGATTTATTAATTTGCAAATTCTTCCTCAGTTAGTTAAAAGAATGAAATTGGCTGATATTATGACGATACTAGGTAGTATAGATATCATTATGGGAGAAGTTGATCGTTAAAATGATAATTGATACAACAGAAGTACAAGCTATCAATTCTTTTTCTAGATTGGAATCCTTAAAAGAGGTCTATGGGATCATATGGGTGCTTATCCCTGATACAACAGAAGTACAAGCTATCAATTCTTTTTCTAGATTGGAATCCTTAAAATAGGTCTATGGGATCATATGGGTGCTTATCCCTATTTTTACTCCTGTATTAGGAATTACAATAGGTGTACTAGTCATTGTTTGGTTAGAAAGAGAAATATCCGTGGGTATACAACAACGTATCGGTCCTGAATACGCAGGACCTTTGGGAATTCTTCAAGCTCTAGCAGATGGTACCAAATTACTTTTCAAAGAGAATCTTCTTCCATCTAGAGGAGATACTCGTTTATTTAGTATTGGACCATCTATAGCAGTCATATCAATTTTATTAAGTTATTTAGTAATTCCTTTTGGTTATCGCCTTGTTCTAGCCGATCTCAGTATTGGTGTTTTTTTATGGATTGCTATTTCAAGTATTGCTCCTGTTGGCCTTCTTATGTCAGGATATGGCTCAAATAATAAATATTCTTTTTAGGTGGTCTACGAGCTGCTGCTCAATCAATTAGTTATGAAATACCATTAACTCTATGTGTGTTATCAATATCTCTACGTGTGATTCGTTAAGACATAAAATTCCCGCTACTTCTTTTCTTTCTAGGAAGGAAGTGTCATGAGTTGAATATAGATTTTCGTTTTTTATTCCTTACATTATTCGATGGTTGATGAAAGAAACCAGTATATGAGTGAAAGAAACGGCTTAGAAATTTGCAGTAAAAGATTGAATCTCATTTCTTATGTACAAAAGTTAAGAAAAGTAAATATAAGTATTAGAGACTGTTTACCCCAAGATTTCTTGAGTAGTCATCATGACTTGAAGCGGGTTCAAAAGATCAACTTTCTGAGGTTTTTACTATCTATCACCATATGTATTACCCGAAAGTAGATTGATAAAAACGAGTGGATAGCTAGGAACACTAAGGTACACAAAGGATTCGTAATAGAGATTATGTAAGTGTATTTCTATGTGTATAAAAAGAATTAGGGGCTTTAAATTGGTAGAAATGATCAAGGAGTACTTCCCACGATTCCGATCCAGAGTATACTTCTATTCACTGATTAAGTAAATAACTATCAAGAACGAAGTAATCCTTTAACTTTGTTTAAGGTCCCCCTTTTTTTGAGAAAGGAGAATATGAACGGAAAAAAAAAAAAATAGAAAAACGGAATGGAATTGCACTAGAAAAAATCTATTTTTTCTTTCTCTATTCTAGATAGAGATAGAATTCTTGTCATGATCCGCGAACTAATGCAAATTGGATTTTGTAATTGAAAACGTTAGGTGGAAATATCTATGTTAGGTTGTATTGATATTGTTACAAGAAGCATTTTATTCAAGGATTAAGTTATTACTCAACAAAGAAGAATTGAAATGATTAAAAGATAAGATGAATTCAGAAGCACTTTATTATATATAGCAGACAGAATTCCAGTGTCTAATGGGGACCTTACAATGGATTTAATTTTATATATATCTATCCTACAAACATATCAATAAAAAGAATAATGGACGGGTCCTTATATTTATTTATGACCTTTGAGGAGCCGTATGAGATGAAAATGTCATGTACGGTTCTGCAATAGGGATGAGAAAAATGATGTTCTCATCTACTATGATTATCTAACTGTTCAAGTACAGTTGATATAGTTGAAGCGCAATCAAAATATAGTTTTTGGGGATGGAATTTGTGGCATCAACCTATAGGGTTTCAAGTTTTTCTAATTTCTTCCCTAGCCGAGTGTGAACAGTTACCTGTTGATTTACCAGAAGCAGAAGAAGAATTAGTAGCAGGTTATCAAACCGAATATTCGGGGAACAAATTTGGTTTATTTTACGTTGCTTCATATTTAAATCTACTGGTTTCTTCATTATTTGTAACAGTTCCTTACTTGGGGGGTTGGAATCTTTCTATTCCGTACATACCTGTTCCCGAGCTTTTTGATATTACTAAAAGAGGTAGAGTCTTTGGAACAATAATTGGTATCTTTATTACATTAGCTAAAACATATTTGTTCTTGTTCATTCCTATCATAACAAGATGGACTCTACCGCGGCTGAGAATGGATCAATTATTAAATCTTGGATGGAAATTTCTTTTACCTATTTCTCTAGGTAATCTATTATTAACAACTTCTTCCCAACTTCTTTCACTGTAAAAAAATACGTCTATATTCACGACTTGTCTCAAACAAGAGAAAGAAACAAGTATCTTATTTTTTATAGATATTCACGATATGTTTCCTATGGTCACTGAGTTCATGAATTATGGCCAACAAACAGTACGAGCTGCAAGGTATATTGGTCAAGGTTTCATGATTACCTTATCACACGCGAATCGTTTACCTGTAACTATTCAATACCCCTACGAAAAATTGATCACATCCGAGCGTTTGCGGTCGAATCCACTTTGAATTTGATAAATGCATTGCTTGTGAAGTATGTGTTCGTGTATGTCCTATAGATCTACCCGTTGTTGATTGGAAATTGGAAACTGGAAACTGATATTAGAAAGAAACGATTGCTTAACTACAGTATTGATTTCGGAATATGTATATTTTGTGGTAATTGCGTTGAGTATTGTCCAACAAATTGCTTATCAATGACCGAAGAATATGAACTTTCTACTTATGATCGTCACGAATTGAATTATAATCAAATTGCTTTGGGTCGGTTACCAATGTCAATAATTGACGATTACACAATTCGAACAATTTTAAATTTGCCTGAAATAAAAACTTAAGAATTCATTTTGATCTAAAAGAATGAAGGTTTTTGTTTGGTGAATAACTACAATTATATTTATAATTATATTGATTAGGGAGCGAGAATTTTGTTTGAATTTATATTCATATGAAAAATAGATTTATTTTCTATAGTCCATATTGATGATTTAAAAATATATAGAGATGATTTAAAAATATATAGACTCAAATTACTTTTTCGAGAGATTAGGCCAATAATTCAATCCATATCCATGAAAATGGAATTTTTCAAATTGAATAATTAAGAACTATTATAAAAAAGGTAGAGTTACTTCTTTTTTCCTGACCGGGTCAATAAAGTTATGCAAGATTTTGATTTATTTATCTCTTATTTTATATATAATGGATTTACCTGGACTAATACATGTACTTGTTTTGAGTGCCTATTTATTTTCTGTCGGTCTATATGGATTGATTACAAGTCGAAATATGGTTAGGGCTCTTATGTGTCTTGAACTTATATTAAATGCAGTTAATCTCAATTTTGTAACATTTTCTGATTTTTTTGATAGTCGTCAATTAAAAGGAGCCATTTTTTCTATTTTTTTTTATAGCTATTGCAGCTGCTGAAGCCGCTATTGGACTCGCTATTGTTTCATCAATTTATCGTAACAGAAAATTAACTCTTATTTTATATATAATGGATTTACCTGGACTAATACATGTACTTGTTTTGAGTGCCTATTTATTTTCTGTCGGTCTATATGGATTGATTACAAGTCGAAATATGGTTAGGGCTCTTATGTGTCTTGAACTTATATTAAATGCAGTTAATCTCAATTTTGTAACATTTTCTGATTTTTTTGATAGTCGTCAATTAAAAGTAGCCATTTTTTTCTATTTTTGTTATAGCTATTGCAGCTGTTGAAGCCGCTATTGGACTCGCTATTGTTTCATCAATTTATCGTAACAGAAAATTAACTCGTATAAATCAATCGAATTTATTGAATAAGTAATATTATCATATAAATTCAAATTTTCATAAATTAATTCAAATTAGCATGTCTGCCACGTAAGATATGATCATGTTATCACAAATATAAGAAATCAAAGTATTTTGGCACTGTCAATCCAGAAATAGATAAAAAAAAACTCGGGGAACTCATCGATTCATCTAGTACTAGTATTTAAATATATAATTTCTTTCTCAATTAACTAGATTGAAACCTTATCACGTTCAAAAATGGATAGATCCAATGTCGCATTCAGTAAAGATTTATGATACATGTATCGGGTGTACTCAATGTGTCCGAGCCTGTCCTACGGATGTATTAGAAATGATACCTTGTGACGGATGTAAAGCCAAACAAATAGCTTCTGCTCGAAGAACAGAGGATTGTGTCGGTTGTAAGAGATGTGAATCCGCCTGCCCAACAGATTTCTTGAGTGTTCGTGTTTATTTATGGCATGAAACAACCCGCAGCATGGGTATAGCTTATTAATACATTACAGAAACTAAGTCTTTTTTTTACCGCCAAAACCCGTGCCCAAAAATAAGATATTTTTGGGCACAGGTTTTTCTGGTCCAAGTGTATCTTGTCTTTACCACGAACAAATTTCCTTGGTTAACAATAATTGTAGTTTTACCAATATTTGCAGGGTCCTTAATTTTCTTTCTTCCCCATAAAGGAAATAGGGTAATTCGGTGGTATACTATATGTATATGCATGTTAGAACTTCTTCTAACAACCTATGCATTCTGTTATCATTTCCAATTGGACGATCCATTAATCCAACTAGTAGAGGACTATAAATGGATCAATTTTTTTGATTTCCGTTGGAAATTATGAATAGATGGACTGTCTCTAGGACCCGTTTTATTAACAGGATTTATCACTACTTTAGCGGCCTGGCCCGTTAATCGGGATTCTCGATTATTCCATTTCTTGATGTTAGCAATGTACAGTGGTCAAATAGGATCATTTTCTTCTCGGGACCTTTTACTATTTTTCATCATGTGGGAATTAGAAATAATTCCAGTTTATCTACTTCTATCCATGTGGGGAGGAAAGAAACGTCTCTACTCAGCCACAAAATTTATTTTGTACACGGCGGGGGGTTCCATTTTTCTCTTAATGGGAGTTCTGGGTGTCGGTTTATATGGTCCGAATGAACCAACATTAAATTTTGAAACATCAGTTAATCAGTCGTATCCTGTAGCTTTGGAAATCATATTCTATATTGGATTTTTAATTGCTTTTGCTGTCAAGTTGCCTATTCTACCCCTACATACATGGTTACCAGATACCCACGGAGAGGCACATTACAGTACTTGTATGCTTCTAGCCGGAATTTTATTAAAAATGGGAGCGTATGGATTGATTCGGATTAATATGGAATTATTACCACACGCTCATTCTATATTTCTCCTTGGTTGATGGTAGTAGGCACAATACAAATAATCTATGCAACTTCAACATCTCCCGGCCAACGTAATTTAAAAAAAAGAATAGCCTATTCCTCCGTATCTCATATGGGTTTCATACTTATAGGAATTACTTCGATAACTGATGCGTGTTAAGTGTAATAGAAGTTTAAGTATATTTTAAGCCCTTTTTACTCTTTTATTAGCCAAGTTTTAAATTTATAAAACACGATATTTACTAACACTAAACACACATATGGGCAAGTGCACCCATCGTTGGCGTAGTATAGTGTTGGTAAGATACCGAGGTCTTCTAAGGACACAAGAGCTTTTAGTACCGGTTTATCCTCAATGTCTAATCAAATCAAAAGGTTTGAAAAAGGTTTTAAAACTAAGAAAAATAAAACTAACTAAAATGCTGAAAATAAAAATAAAAAGAAAAACAGATAGACAAGATGAATCACTTGGTTCCGACTCGTGTTTAGTGTAACCTTTGATTATTTCCGCACTTTTGCACTTATTTAAGAGATTATCTTAGTTATTGTAGTAGGCCCCTCTTTTGGAGGTGACGTTACCCTCAACCCAGTAGTTTGAGTCAGCAAGGATACAATCCTAAAGGGTCGGATTATGGAAAGATAATTAATTAAGTTATTAATGCAAATTATGGTAGGCCCCTCTTTTGAAGGCGACGTTACCCTCGGCTAAGTAGTCTGAGTCAGCAGGGATACAGTTCTAAGTAGCCGGGTTATAGTATTAATAGTAGTTAACTTATGAGGGGATCAAAGAGTTTGGACCCCCGCCATCCAATACCGTTAAGTATTGAAGGAGGTCCTACTAAATTTGACCCAGGTCCATTGCAGGACCTCTAAACGCTGAACAATGGCAAGACTCTTACCAAACCGTTCCCTTAACCCCCGACCAGGTAGCCAACATACCTCCATATAGACCGTGGAGATATGAATGGTGAAAATCTTTTATTTTATATAGACAGTAAAATAATGCCAAGACACCACGGACAAACGATAAGGAAGAATCACCTTCAACATAAGAAACTAGTTATTAAAGTCATTAATACATAACCAATTAAAAAGTGCGAAAAGATTAAAAATAAAAAGTATTACACTAGACACTTGTCTTCACCAAGTGATGTAAGAGACTTAGGCAAACATGGCCTTGATTGTCAAGAACTCTTACGATCAATCTTGGATCCCGAGACGACTCACACACTCTATGATGGACAATGGATGATGGTGGTGGATGATGGTGTTATGGTGGTGGTGGGTGGTGGGTGAAGTGTGAGAGAGGTGGTGTGCCAAGGGATGAGTTGCAAGAGATCCAAGCACTCCTATTTATAGGCTGAACAGGAGCTCGGGCACGGCCCCGTGTCCACATCCTTCTCTTTCTTCATTTAATGTATCTTTGTCTTATTAGTTGACCACGCCCCCGTGTCCGCTGAGCACGACCCCGTGTGTAGAAGCATACCTGTACTATCAAGATTTGCCAGGATTCTGCGAATCTTATAGTTGACCACGGCCCCGTGTCCGCTGAGCAAGGCCCCGTGGTAGGCAATAGAAGCTTCTACCACTTGTCTTTTCTGCTGACACTTGGGCACGCCCCCGTGTTCAGTGAACACGGGGCGTGTTCAGCCTTGTGTTCTTCTGTTTTGCTTGGGAAGATGCTGTCGTGGGGTCGGGCATGCCACGTTTGTTCCTTTTCTTGTATTTATGCTAGATTTAGCTGCCTTTTTTGCTTCTTTTGTTAATTTGAGCTCATTTAATCCTGAAAATACAAAAGGAAGACAAAAGCACACTTTTTCCAACATTAGTACTAAAAAAGGGTTTGTTTTATGCCTCAATTGACGAAATTTATATGTTGTATTTTGCACACATCAAATACCCCCACACTTGAATATTTGCTTGTCCTCAAGCAAAACTCTTTATAATGTGGCTTTACACTCCCAAATGGAATGGGTAGAAGAGAAGGTTTTTGGGCTTGTCATAGAGTGTCGGGATTTCCAAGATTCTTTATTAAGTTTTATTTTTATTTATTTACAATCCTATTCGTCATGATTTTTTTAAAACTTTTCATAAGATAAATTACTTATTAGGGCATAACATGCCTCTTTAAAATTGTATTTATATACAAGTTCACATACCTCACGGGGGATCACTCAACACTCGGCCGAAGGTGTATTTTTAGTGAATCACTCGAGAGCGGCATGGAACTTACTCCTACCATAGGCTTGCCAAGCAATCAATCCTCCTCCTTTTTAACTATATACCTTTGTAAATATCAAGAGGACTTTTTGGGTGAAGGGTTAGGCTTGGGTTAAAGGTAGGTGGTTGGGTTAGTGGTTAGTGGTTAGTAGAAAAGGGCGAAAAAGCGTAACAAGCGTCGGTTTTCGAAAGACTTTTTATTTTTTTGCAATTTTTTTTTTATTTTGATTTTTTTTGCAATTTTTTATTTTGATGAAGCCATTATTCAAACAAAGTTATTTTTGATGAACTTGTTTGTTTATTTCTCTTTTGCTTCATCATCAACAAATTTTTTTTTTGAAAAGTCATACGAAAAACCGGGCTTGTTACTAAAACAAAGGGTTAAAAATAAAAAAAAAGTTTTGGTGGGTGAAAGGATGTTTGGTTTGGGTTATGAAATGAAAAGGTTTAGGCTCAAAGGGGTTAACTAGGGGGATTTTGGGTAGGTGGTAAAAAAAAGAAAAAATAATGGTGTAGAAATAAAAAGGGTTAGTCCTAATGCCTCCATCATTTACTTACTCGGGTTTAAGTTGGTAAGGACCGGGAATGTATCGTCGTGGCAAGTTCTAGAGTTGTAAGAACCAAGCGGCTATTCACACAAGAAACGAAAGATGAGCATTTAGTTTAAAGATATGTATTTGTATGCTCAATAAAGGCTCAAAACTCACTTTTGTGGGAATGGGTTTTTATGTGATCAAGTATATATAATCAAATTTTAACAAAGCTAGTCATGCCGTTTCATAATTTTCTTATGTTGGTTCTTTTTATCACGACGCTATCGGTTGTAAATTTATGAAAATATAACTTTTTTAGAACTTGAATTTCCCGAGTTAAACCTAGACAAGTAAAAAAAATGAAAATTTTTGAAAAAAATTGGGGTGATTAGCGGTTCCAATAGAGTTTTGTGTAAGGCTTGTAATTAGGACTTGCAAGATTCAAGGTTTTAGCATCCCCCCACACTTAAATTACACATTGTCCTCAATGTGTCCCAAAAATAAATTTTTAGGTTGATTGAATGTGTAAAAAGGTGTTTAAAGCAAAAATTTATGTTACTGGGCGCCTGGACACGGCCCCGTGTTCAGGTGCCAGTAACACATAATTATCAAAAGAAATAGAAGCCTGGACACGGGGGCGTGTTGGGTGAACACGGCCCGTGTCCAGTTACCGGAACTGGGAAACTTCTGCAGACTGTTCAGCACGGGGCCGTGTTGGGTGGGCACGGCCCGTGTTGAACCTGCAGTAACGAGAAAATTTCGTCGGATGGCCCTGTTTTCCTGCATGGGGTGCTGGTGCAACTTTCCCTTGTAATCCTTTGCCATCCCGAGTGTGTTTTATTCCTGAAAATTAAAACTAAACTAGAAAACATAAAAATTAATCTAAACTAAACTAAGGATAGTTCCACGGAATGCCTCCGTGGTGCGCCACGTTTATAAGGGTCCTTGGCTAGACCCACCTTATCAGGTGGTTCTGGCTCATCTTCAATTAGGGGGTCGTCATTGCCGAATGGATATTTCATTGATCGCTCAAGGTCGACACGTTTTTTGAATGCCCCTAATTGAATATGTAGATTGTTGTGCTTCCGGTTTTTCAAAGCTTCGTGGGTTTTTACAAAGGGTCGTCCCAACACTAGAGGAGCGTCATCAAGGATGACAAAGTCGGTTGGGATTACCATTTGATTTGTTTGAACCAAGACATCCTCAACTACACCGATTGATTTTATTACGTTCCGATTAGATAGAAAAATGGGTATTTGAAGTGGAGAAAAATCACTAATACTTAATTTTTCGAAAATGTAGTTAGGCATTATGTTAACACAAAGATCTTTATCGATTGTGACATTACTAATAAATGAATTTTGAAAGAAACATGGAACCGGTGTAATGTTAACTTCAAATGGGTCTTCTTTTATTAGTGAGGTTTGATCAATAGTTAACTTAACACTTACCGTTTCGTCAATTTTAGTGTTAGTGTTCAACTCTTTTAAAAACTTAGCATGAGTGGGTACTAAACAATGATTTTCAAAAGAAGGTGACAAGAGATTAATTTTTTCAAAATTAGACTCTTCTTGAATTTTAACGTTGTCGGACTCACCTTTTTCGTTGTTTAACTCATGTGTCGGTTCTTCACTTATTTGTTCTTCTTTTTTTACACTTTCAGTTATCTCTTCTTTATTTAATTCTTCTCTTGCGCGGGACTCCTCTTCCCTTGCGCGAGATTCTTTTATATAGCGCTCGATAACTTTAAGGTGTTCTAATATCCTATCGGTCACTTCGGTTATAGAAAAAGGATCGGGATCTTCAAAGCTCGAATCCGGTTGTTCGATCCTTTGTTCCTCATAATACTCATAGGAAGTAGATGGTTCACACCATTGTTCTTCATTGTAAGCATATGATGGATAAGGGTCGTAATTTTGTTCTTCATAGTACTCATTTGAGGTGGGTTGTTCACGCCATGGTTCCTCATAATAAGCATATGAAGGTGGTGGCTCATATCTTGGTTCCTCAAAGTGTGAGTATGAAGGCTCATACCTTGGTTCATCAAAATATGAGTATGAGGGAGGAGGTTCATACCTTTGGTCTTCATAGGATGTGTATGAATTTGATGGCTCGTACCTGGGCTCCTCATAGTAGGTGTATGAATTGGATAGTTGATAAGAGTTACAATATTATGGATTTCTACAATTAGTGCAATAGTTACCCCTATAATCATCCTCTTCATAGGTGTAGTTGTAACCTCCTGAGTATTGATCCATAAGAATCACTCAGCAGACCACAACCAAGTCTCGAGATCAGAAACAAAAATAAAAACGGAAACAGAGGCTGGACACGGCCCCGTGTTCAGTGGACACGGCCCCGTGTACAGAATCTGTATCTGGGCGTTTTAATTAAAGTTACTGATTTCTGTGAGCACGGGGCGTGTTCAGTGAGCACGGCCCGTGTTCAAGCTACTGTATCTGGGTGTTTTTATTAAAATGTTGAGCACGGCCCGTGTTCAACTTACTGTAAATGCAAAACTAAACTAAAATGCAGAAAAATGTGCGCGCGTTTTGAAAAAGTTTTGAAAAACAGATTAGGCCGTCGATTTTAAGCTTTCTTAAAATCCTTGTGTCCCCAGCAGCGGCGCCAAAAACTTGATGCTTGTTAAGTGTAATAGAAGTTTAAGTATATTTTAAGCCCTTTTTACACCTTTATTAGCCAAGTTTTAAATTTATAAAACACGATATTTACTAACACTAAACACACATATGGGCAAGTGCACCCATCGTTGGCGTAGTATAGTGTTGGTAAGATACCGAGGTCGTCCAAGGACACAAGAGCTTTTAGTACCGGTTTATCCTCAACGTCTAATCAAATCAAAAGGTTTGAAAAAGGTTTTAAAACTAAGAAAAATAAAACTAACTAAAATGCTGAAAATAAAAATAAAAAGAAAAACATATAGACAAGATGAATCACTTGGTTCCGACTCGTGTTTAGTGTAACCTTTGATTATTTCCGCACTTTTGCACTTATTTAAGAGATTATCTTAGTTATTGTAGTAGGCCCCTCTTTTGGAGGTGACGTTACCCTCAACCCAGTAGTTTGAGTCAGCAAGGATACAATCCTAAAGGGTCGGATTATGGAAAGATAATTAATTAAGTTATTAATGCAAATTATGGTAGGCCCCTCTTTTGAAGGCACCGTTACCCTCGGCTAAGTAGTCTGAGTCAGCAGGGATACAGTCCTAAGTAGCCGGGTTATAGTATTAATAGTAGTTAACTTATGAGGGGATCAAAGAGTTTGGACCCCCGCCATCCAATACCGTTAAGTATTGAAGGAGATCCTACTAAATTTGACCCAGGTCCATTGCAGGACCTCTAAACGCTGAACAATGGCAAGACTCTTACCAAACCGTTCCCTTAACCCCCGACCAGGTAGCCAACATACCTCCATATAGACCGTGGAGATATGAATGGTGAAAATCTTTTATTTTATATAGACAGTAAAATAATGCCAAGACACCACGGACAAACGATAAGGAAGAATCACCTTCAACATAAGAAACTAGTTATTAAAGTCATTAATACATAACCAATTAAAAAGTGCGAAAAGATTAAAAATAAAAAGTATTACACTAGACACTTGTCTTCACCAAGTGATGTAAGAGACTTAGGCAAATATGGCCTTGATTGTCCAGAACTCTTACGATCAATCTTGGATCCCGAGACGACTCACACACTCTATGATGGACAATGGATGATGGTGGTGGATGATGGTGTTATGGTGGTGGTGGGTGGTGGGTGAAGTGTGAGAGAGGTGGTGTGCCAAGGGATGAGTTGCAAGAGATCCAAGCACTCCTATTTATAGGCTGAACAGGAGCTCGGGCACGGCCCCGTGTCCGCTGGACACGGCCCCGTGTCCACATCCTTCTCTTTCTTCATTTAATGCATCTTTGTCTTATTAGTTGACCACGCCCCCGTGTCCGCTGAGCACGACCCCGTGTGCAGAAGCATACCTGTACTATCAAGATTTGCCAGGATTCTGCGAATCTTATAGTTGACCACGGCCCCGTGTCCGCTGAGCACGGCCCCGTGGTGGGCAATAGAAGCTTCTACCACTTTGTCTTTTCTGCTGACACTTGGGCACGCCCCCGTGTTCAGTGAACACGGGGCGTGTTCAGCCTTGTGTTCTTCTGTTCTGCTTGGGAAGATGCTGTCGTGGGGTCGGGCATGCCACGTTTGTTCCTTTTCTTGTATTTATGCTAGATTTAGCTGCCTTTTTGCTTCTTTTGTTAATTTGAGCTCATTTAATCCTGAAAATACAAAAGGAAGACAAAAGCAGACTTTTTCCAACATTAGTACTAAAAAAGGATTAGTTTTATGCCTCAATTGATGAAATTTATATGTTGCATTTTGCACACATCAATAGCCGATACGGGACTCAATGGAGCTATTTTACAAATAATCTCTCGTGGCTTTATTAGTGCTGCACTTTTTTTCTTGGCGGGAACGAGCTATGATAGAATACGTCTTGTTTATCTCGATGAAATGGGTGGAGTAGCTATCCCCATGCCAAAAATCTTTACAATGTTCAGTAGTTTTTCCATGGCTTCCCTTGCATTACCGGGTATGAGTGGTTTTGTTGCAGAAGTGCTAGTATTTTTAGGAATAATTACCAGCCAAAAATATCTTTTAATGCCCAAAATTGCCATCACTTTTGTAATGGCAATTGGAATGATATTAACTCCTATTTATTTATTATCTATGCCACGTCAGATATTCAATGGATACAAGTTATTTAATACTCCAAACTCTTATGTTTTTTATTCTGGACCGCGCGAGTTATTTGTTTCCATCTCCATTTTTATACCCGTAATAGGTATTGGTATGTACCCCAATTTTGTTCTTTCACTATCAGTTGACAAGGTTGAAGGTATTCTATCTAATTATTTTTATAGATAGTTTTCTAAAAAAAAAACTCCTATTATATTTAGAGTTGGTTGGCTAATGAAAAAAAAGAAGTATTTTTATTCTCTTAAATTAAATATTAAATAAAGTCAAAACAAACTATGAATTTAAAATTTTACCCAATGTACTCGGTCTTTGCGAGAACCGCGTGAATCACTATACTACTTGATTCACACGGTTCTCGCCGGTTGAGACAAGATGCTTTATATACACCGTATTGCATTCTGTTTGTATTCTTAAGAACTTTTCTTGAATTTAACTATAGGTTAACGTGAATGAACCATAACTATGTAGCCCTATTCTTAATAGATTGACCCTAAAATAGCATATCCAAATGATAAGAAA
Source organism: Helianthus tuberosus (assembly GCA_030545235.1). NCBI lineage: Eukaryota > Viridiplantae > Streptophyta > Magnoliopsida > Asterales > Asteraceae > Helianthus > Helianthus tuberosus. The sequence continues at coordinate 72,112,790 of CM060417.1, read as the reverse complement.
GCCTAGAGTCGCCACAATTGCGGAATTTGCTCCTTGCAAATTTTTATTTGTTCGAGTATGCAAATAAATTGCGAATACGATCCAAGTAATAAAGGCCTAAGTTTCTTTTGGATCCCAACTCCAATATGATCCCCATGCTTCATTAGCCCATACTACTCCTCAAAGAATACCTATGGTTAAAAAGATAAATCCTAGGCTAATCACACGATAACTCCAATAATCCAATTGTTAAATAAATTGGGCCTTGTAATAATCTTATCAGAAAAAAAGAAGTTTTTTGAAAAATATTGTTTCTTTCATTCTTGTATTGGATTTCACCAAATGAAAACGACTCACTTAATTTTAATAAATTATTACTTTTAGAACTATAAAAATCTTTCTAAATGTAATGACTAGAAGTGCTACTGATAATAATGATCCACAAGGAAGAGCCGCATAGCTCAATATCATCATACTTACGTGCATTATTAACCACTCCGATTGTAGAGCAGGTACTAATATTGTGGGTATGTGTATTTCATTTAAAAGACCCGAAGTAGCAAAGCCTTGGGTAAAAATAGTAATTGAGGCAGTTATTGTGGTTAAATCATTTTTTTCTTATTTTGAAATAAGGCACTATATGAATAAGGGAGAAACTCCATGAAAGAAAAATTAATGATTCATATAAATCACTTAGCGGGAAATGGCCTGAATAAATCCAATGAGTGGTTAATAATCCTGTTAGACATAAAAAAGTAGCTATCATCCCATTTTCTGACGAATCATATGGTTTTATGATTTCATTGCCCAATTAGGTTATCAAATGAAGTGTGATTACAATTGAAACAATAGAAAAAGAAATATGAGTCAATATATGCTCTAAAGTTGAAAATATCATAAAAATGAAAAAAAAGTGGAGGGAATCCCCTATATTAATTAAGAAATAGAAATAGGGAATTTAATTTATTTTTATTATAAGATCTATTGGATCTCTTTTAGAAGATGGCATGCCGCCACTCGGACTCGAACCGAGATGCTCTAGCACTGTTTCCTAAGAGCAGCGTGTCTACCGATTTCACCATAGCGGCTTGCTCGAACTCATAATACCCTATTTATGTTCAATCGTCGAGATTGAACAAGTCAATTCAATCAAATAAGTTTTTTTAGTAAAGATTCAAATTGATAAAAAAATGAGTTCAAAAGTCAATTTGAAGGTTCATTAGTTTCATTGTTTACTTTTATTGTCATTCTTTCTGGTTTATCTGATTTTCGTTTTTTATTTTTTCCATTTTTTCCGGCTACTTCTTTTCTTTCTAGGAAGGAAGTGTCATGAGTTGAATATAGATTTTCGTTTTTTAATCATTACATTATTCGAGGGTTGATGAAAGAAACCAGATAGTTATATGAGTGAAAGAAACGGCTTAGAAATTTGCAGTAAAAGATTGAATCTCATTTCTTATGTACAAAAGTTAAGAAAAGTAAATATAAGTATTAGAGACTGTTTACCCCCAAGATTTCTTGATTAGTCATCATGACTTGAAGCGGGTTCAAAAGATCAACTTTCTCAGGTTTTTACTATCTATTACCATATGTATTACCCGAAAGTAGATTGATAAAAACGAGTGGATAGCTAGGAACACTAAGGTACACAAAGGATTCTTAATAGAGATTATGTAAGTGTATTTCTATGTGTATAAAAAGAATTAGGGGCTTTAAATTGGTAGAAATGATCAAGGAGTACTTCCCACGATTCCGATCCAGAGTATACTTCTATTCACCGATTAAGTAAATAACTACCAAGAACGAAGTAATCCTTTAACTTTGTTTAAGGTCCCCCTTTTTTTGAGAAAGGAGAATAGGAACGAAAAAAAATAGAAAAACGGAATGGAATTGCACTAGAAAAAATCTATTTTTTCTTTCTCTATTCTAGATAGAGATAGAATTCTTGTCATGATTCGCGAACTAATGCAAATTGAATTTCGTAATTGAAAACGTTAGGTGGAAATATCTATGTTAGGTTGTATTGATATTGTTACAAGAAACATTTTATTCAAGGATTAAGTTATTACTCAACAAAGAAGAATTGAAATGATTAAAAGATAAGATGAAATCAGAAGCACTTTATTATATATAGCAGACATAATTCCAGTGTCTAATGGGGACCTTACAATGGATTTAATTTTATATCTATCTATCCTACAAACATATCAATAAAAAGAATAATGGACGGGTCCTTAGATTTATTTATGACCTTTGAGGAGTCGTATGAGATGAGAATCTCATGTACGGTTCTGCAATAGGGATGAGAACAGTGATGTTCTCATCTACTATGATTATCTAACAGTTCAAGTACAGTTGATATAGTTGAAGTGCAGTCAAAATATGGTTTTTGGGGATGGAATTTGTGGCGTCAACCTATAGGGTTTCTAGTTTTTCTAATTTCTTCCCTAGCCGGGTGTGAACGATTACCTTTTGATTTACCAGAAGCAGAAGAAGAATTAGTAGCAGGTTATCAAACCGAATATTCCGGTATCAAATTTGGTTTATTTTACGTTGCTTCATATTTAAATCTACTGGTTTCTTCATTATTTGTAATAGTTCTTTACTTGGGGGGTTGGAATCTTTCTATTCCGTACATACCTGTTCCCTAGCTTTTTGATATTACTAAAAGAGGTAGAGTCTTTGGAACAATAATTGGTATCTTTATTAGATTAGCTAAAACATATTTGTTCTTGTTCATTCCTATCGCAACAAGATGGACTCTACCTCGGCTGAGAATGGATCAATTATTAAATCTTGGATGGAAATTTCTTTTACCTATTTCTCTAGGTAATCTATTATTAACAACTTCTTCCCAACGTCTTTCACTGTAAAAAAATACGTCTATATTCACGACTTTTCTCAAACAAGAGAAAGAAACAAGTATCTTATTTTTTTATAGATATTCACGATATGTTTCCTATGGTAAATGAGTTCATGAATTAAGGCCAACAAACAGTACGAGCTGCAAGGTATATTGGTCAAGGTTTCATGATTACCTTATCACACGCGAATCGTTTACCTGTAACTATTCAATACCCCTACGAAAAATTGATCACATCCGAGCGTTTCCGCGGTCGAATCCACTTTGAATTTGATAAATGCATTGCTTGTGAAGTATGTGTTCGTGTATGTCCTATAGATCTACCCGTTGTTGATTGGAAATTGGAAACTGATATTAGAAAGAAACGATTGCTTAATTACAGTATTGATTTCGGAATATGTATATTTTGTGGTAATTGCGTTGAGTATTGTCCAACAAATTGCTTATCAATGACTGAAGAATATGAACTTTCTACTTATGATCGTCACGAATTGAATTATAATCAAATTGCTTTGGGTCGGTTACCAATGTCAATAATTGACGATTACAGAATTCGAACAATTTTAAATTTGCCTAAAATAAAAACTTAAGAATTCATTTTGATCTAAAAGAATGAAGGTTTTTGTTTGGTGAATAACTACAGTTATATTCATAATTATATTGATTATGGAGCGAGAATTTTGTTTGAATTTATATTCATATTTGAATTTATATTCATATGAAAAATTGATTTATTTTCTATAGTCCATATTGATGAATTAAAAATATATAGAGATGATTTAAAAATATATAGACTCAAATTACTTTTTCGAGAGATTAGGCTAATAATTCAATCCATATCCATGAAAATGGAATTTTTCAAATTGAATAATTAAGAACTATTATAAAAAAGGTAGAGTTACTTCTTTTTTCCTGACCGGGTCAATAAAGTTATGCAAGATTTTGATTTATTTATCTCTTATTTTATATATAATGGATTTACCTGGACTAATACATGTACTTGTTTTGAGTGCCTATTTATTTTATGTCGGTCTATATGGATTGATTACAAGTCGAAATATGGTTAGGGCTCTTATGTGTCTTGAACTTATATTAAATGCAGTTAATCTCAATTTTGTAACATTTTCTGATTTTTTTGATAGTCGTCAATTAAAAGGAGCCATTTTTTCTATTTTTTTTATAGCTATTGCAGCTGCTGAAGCCGCTATTGGACTCGCTATTGTTTCATCAATTTATCGTAACAGAAAATCAACTCGTATAAATCAATCGAATTTATTGAATAAGTAATATTATCATATAAATTCAAATTTTCATAAATTAATTCAAATTAGCATGTCTGCCACGTAAGATATGATCATGTTATCACAAATATAAGAAATCAAAGTATTTTGGCACTGTCAATCCAGAAATAGATAAAAAAAACTCGGGGAACTCATCGATTCATCTAGTACTAGTATTTAAATATATAATTTCTTTCTCAATTTACTAGATTGAAACCTTATCATGTTCAAAAATGGATAGATCCAATGTCGCATTCAGTAAAGATTTTTGATACATGTATCGGGTGTACTCAATGTGTCCGAGCCTGTCCTACGGATGTATTAGAAATGATACCTTGGGACGGATGTAAAGCCAAACAAATAGCTTCTGCTCGAAGAACAGAGGATTATGTCGGTTGTAAGAGATGTGAATCCGCCTGCCCAACAGATTTCTTGAGTGTTCGTCTTTATTTATGGCATGAAACAACCCGCAGCATGGGTATAGCTTATTAATACATTACAGAAACTGAGTCCATTTTTTTACCGCCAAAACCTTATTTTTGGGCACATGTTTTTCTGGTCCAAGTGTATCTTGTCTTTACGACGAACAAATTTCCTTGGTTAATAATAATTGTAGTTTTACCAATATTTGCAGGGTCCTTAATTTTCTTTCTTCCCCATAAAGGAAATAGGGTAATTCGGTGGTATACTATATGTATATGCATGTTAGAACTTCTTCTAACAACCTATGCATTCTGTTATCATTTCCAATTGGACGATCCATTAATCCAACTAGTAGAGGACTATAAATGGATCAATTTTTTTTATTTCCGTTGGAAATTAGGAATAGATGGACTGTCTCTAGGACCCGTTTTATTAACAGGATTTATCACTACTTTAGCTACTTTAGCGGCCTGGCCCGTTACTCGGGATTCTCGATTATTCCATTTCTTGATGTTAGCAATGTGCAGTGGTTAATTAGGATCATTTTCTTCTCGGGACCTTTTACTATTTTTCATCATATGGGAATTAGAATTAATTCCAGTTTATCTACTTCTATCCATGTGGGGAGGAAAGAAACGTCTCTACTCAGCCATAAAATTTATTTTGTACACGGCGGGGGGTTCCATTTTTCTCTTAATGGGAGTTCTGGGTGTCGGTTTATATGGTTCGAATGAACCAACATTAAATTTTGAAACATCAGTTAATCAGTCGTATCCTGTGGCTTTGGAAATCATATTCCATATTGGATTTTTAATTGCTTTTGCTGTCAAATTGCCGATTCTACCCCTACATACATGGTTACCAGATACCCACGGAGAGGCACATTACAGTACTTGTATGCTTCTAGCCGGAATTTTATTAAAAATGGGAGCGTATGGATTGATTCAGATTAATATGGAATTATTTCCACACGCTCATTCTATATTTTCTCCTTGGTTGATGGTAGTAGGCACAATACAAATAATCTATGCAGCTTCAACATCTCCCGGCCAACGTAATTTAAAAAAAAGAATAGCCTATTCCTCCGTATCTCATATGGGTTTCATACTTATAGGAATTGCTTCGATAACCGATACGGGACTCAATGGAGCTATTTTACAAATAATCTCTCCTGGCTTTATTAGTGCTGCACTTTTTTTCTTGGCGGGAACGAGCTATGATAGAATACGTCTTGTTTATCTCGATGAAATGGGTGGAGTAGCTATCCCCATGCCAAAAATCTTTACAATGTTTAGTAGTTTTTCCATGGAATACGCCTTGTTTATCTCGATGAAATACGTCTTGTTTATCTCGATGAAATACGTCTTGCATTACCGGGTATGACTGGTTTTGTTGCAGAAGTGCTAGTATTTTTAGGAATAATTACCAGCCAAAAATACCTTTTAATGCCCAAAATTGCCATCACTTTTGTAATGGCAATTGGAATGATATTAACTCCTATTTATTTATTATCTATCTCACGCCAGATATTCTATGGATACAAGTTATTTAATACTCCAAACTCTTATGTTTTTTATTCTGGACCGCGCGAGTTATTTGTTTCCATCTCCATTTTTATACCCGTAATAGGTATTGGTATGTACCCCGATTTTGTTCTTTCACTATCAGTTGACAAGGTTGAAGGTATTCTATCTAATTATTTTTATAGATAGTTTTCTAAAAAAAACTCCTATTATTTTTAGAGTTGGTTGGCTAATGAAAAAAAAGAAGTATTTTTATTCTCTTAAATTAAATATTAAATAAAGTCAAAACAAACTATGAATTTAAAATTTTACCCAATGTACTCGGTCTTTGCGAGAACCGCGTGAATCACTATACTACTTGATTCACACGGTTCTCGCCGATTGAGACAAGATGCTTTATGTACACCGTATTGCATTCTGTTTGTATTCTTAAGAACTTTTCTTGAATTTAACTATAGGTGAACGTGAATGAACCATAACTATGTTGCCCTATTCCTAATAGATTGACCCCAAAATAGCATATTCAAATGATAAGAAAGCCTAGAGTCGCCACAATTGCGGAATTTGCTCCTTGCAAATTTTTATTTGTTCGAGTATGCAAATAAATTGCGAATACGATCCAAGTAATAAAGGCCCAAGTTTCTTTTGGATCCCAACTCCAATATGATCCCCATGCTTCATTAGCCCATACTGCTCCTGAAAGAATACCTATTGTTAAAAAGATAAATCCTAGGCTAATCACACGATAACTCCAATAATCCAATTGTTGAATAAATTGGGCCTTGTAATAATTCTTATCAGAAAAAAAAGAAGTTTTTTGAAAAATATTGTTTCTTTCATTCTTGTATTGGATTTCACTAAATGAAAACGACTCATTTAATTTTACTAAATTATTACTTTTAGAACTATAAAAAATCTTTCTAAATGTAATGACTAGAAGTGCTACTGATAATAATGATCCACAAAGAAGAGCCGCATAGCTCAATATCATCATACTTACGTGCATTATTAACCACTCCGATTGTAGAGCAGGTACTAATATTGTGGGTTTGTGTATTTCATTTAAAAGACCCGAAGTAGCAAAGCCTTGGGTAAAAATAGTAATTGAGGCAATTATTGTGGTTAAATCATTTTTTCTTATTTTGAAATAAGGCACTATATGAATAAGGGAGAAATTCCATGAAAGAAAAATTAATGATTCATATAAATCACTTAGCGGGAAATGGCCTGAATAAATCCAATGAGTGGTTAATAATCCTGTTAGACATAAAAAAAAGTAGCTATCATCCCCTTTTCTGACGAATCATATGGTTTTATGATTTCATTGCCCAATAAGGTTATCAAATGAAGTGTGATTACAATTGAAATAATAGAAAAAGAAATATGAGTTAATATATGCTCTAAAGTTGAAAATATCATAAAAATGAAAAAAGGGGACGGAATCCCCTATATTAATTAAGAAATAGAAATAGGGAATTTAATTTATTTTTATTATCAGATCTATTGGATCTCTTTTAGAAGATGGCGTGCCGCCACTCGGACTCGAACCGAGATGCTCGATTTATATAGATTACTATAGTATACCCACCATAATTACAGTTGTGGTGGAAAATTATATGATAAGAAATGTGGTAATGTAATGCTAGAAACAATCGAAGGCGATTTTGAGTTAGAAGGTGCTTAAATACCCTTAACGGGTCAAAATATGAACTTGAACGTAAACGGGTTTCTATTATGTAAGAAACCCGTGATTTGAGATTAATATAATAGGGGATGTGGAATTTATGAATTTCATGAGTTTAGAGAGCAAATAAACATGTTTGTTTGATAAAAAATTGAATGGGTCAAAATTTGGTAAAAAGGGCAATAAGCCGAAGACTTAAAAGTCTGAAATTTTGTTAAACCGGATGTTGGATTTTAACTTCATAAGGTGGGGAATAAAATTACAATCACGTAGGAAGAAACGGTAAGTCAAACGGACAAGCGGATTGAAAGATACGAAAGTTTTCGTGTCAAAAACGGCAAAATGGAAGGGGCTGATGCAGGGGCCACCGTAACTTACGGTGCCCACCGTAAGTTACGGTGGGGGCTGAAATTGTTACGCCAGATTTCTCCTGCCTTACGGTGGAGGAAAATTAGAACAGGGGCCACCGTAAGTCACCGTAAGTTACGGTGGAGGCCAGATTCAAGTTATTGTTTCTAGGATCAAGAGATCAATGTTGTAACTTCCCGGTTTCTTGTTTAGTTTGATTATTTGACCCAATTGCCTTGTAGTGCTAGTTATTTAATTATCAAAACTGACTTGTAAGTTGGTTTTGATCTTAGGTGAATGTCGAGAGTCCCGGATGAAGATCAAGCGCCGAGCAAGAACCGAACACACGTTAAACGAAGCTTCCGCGATGTTGTTTCGTCGTTATTCTAAAACAGCGAATTAATTCATATTATGTTTGTATCACTTTAAATTGTAAAAGTTTTAACAAACCCGTTTTTTCATTGTAATTGTGACTGTAATTAATGATTATGGACTTAAATTATACGAAAAATGTAAAAAAATAACAAGGGTGTTACAAGTTGGTATCAGAGCCTTGGTTTAAGAGATTCAAGTATGGTGGGAAAACTATGCTTGGACTTAAACCTTATGCTCTTAATAAAGATTGGTGTTCGGTTCGAGGCTTGATCGCAAATCCGGTAAGTGCATGTATGTTAATCGTTTAGCATATTAAAGTGTTGTAAACAACACATAGGGTTATCGTGTAATACACGTTACCCCAATTAAATGATAGATATAGCTAACAAAATTTCGTGCGTTGACACATATTGTAGAAAAGCCTAGTATTATGATACGGGCATTTAGTAAAGTTGACATTACTAACTTCTGTGAATGTCTAAATTGAAGGACACTTGCATTTAAAGATGACAAGAGTTGAACAAATTACGGATATGATGGAGGAACGGTCCGAAGTATGACAAGAGGAGCATGCTCACCAAGGACTAAATCGCGTAACGACCGCGAATGAGGTTAACGGCAAAAGAAGCCCGTTATGGCAAGCATTACCAGGTGCACATTTTAAACTTAATCGTAGAAATAACAATATGCAACAAACATGTAGAGAATGATTGTTACACATGTAAATTAAAAGCTTGGAAAGCCTGAATAGAATACCTATCCAGAATTTTATTTCCAAGAAAATTAAATAGAGGCGTAACTTACATGGGGTGTAATGTGAAAATTTTAAAAGGTCATGTATATCAGGTGTTGATCGCTTACTCTGGCCAAGTAAGTAGTGAACACGTGGTACCATGAACTTTTATGATGGACATATTTACATCCGATGTAGTAAGGACGGGGTGAATGGGACAGATTAAAAAGTACCCAAATGAAACAAATGAACAAAATAGTTGACAATAATGTAAACGCACAGCCGAGTGACGGAAGCGTATTACATTAGGATAATAAGCCCGAGAGAAGGGACAAGGAATAATGTAAATGATGATATAAATGAATGATCAAAATAAAATTCACAAAAATAAGTCATCTTGGACGAAGGAGCCATGGTGAGCAAAATGGGCGAGTAAAACCAAAGTATAGATGATCCGCCGGATCATAAAAACAAAGGTGTTGCCCACACGAAAAAGATGATCGAGGTTGTTAACTTTAGTCGTAGTAAAGCAAGGATAACGATGATAACCGTCACTCACAATTAGTAAGGCCGCTAATGGTGGGCACGTAAAAATATATATATATATATATATAATATAATAAAAGACATGGTCGAATAAAAGCGACGGATCTCGCTAAGATGACCAAGCAGATCGAAACGAAGTCTTAATGCATACCGGGAGGGGTGCAATGATAACGATTTCGGTAAAACACCCGGTTGATGGGTGAGGAATTAAACGCATGCGTAGACTAAGAAACAGGAACGCGTATAGAAAGTCAAAGGACTCGGATTAAGAGTCGTGACTAAAAGACGATGAGAGTTTGCAAACAGAAATTTTGATAACTATGTTCAACTATTCTAAAGTTGAACGGGTCGAATAAGGAATGAAGTTTGACGTTCATGAGTAATGAAATCTCACACGAATAAATCAAACGAGATAAATAGAATATAAAAAGCTTAGAAGTGCAAGTAAGCGCAAACCGAATAATGGAAGCGCGAGATAATAAATAACCCGGGTAACGGGTCGTAGAGAAGTATAAATATGAACCGGGGAAACGGTGAGCGTAGAACAAACCGACGTGTAAATGACGTAAAGAATCATAAAGTCGGAAGATTAGTCCAAGAGTAAACGAACGAAGCTTTAAACTACGGTCAAGGCCAGCTAAAGTTCAAAAAAAAAAACGAAAATAAACAATTCCAAACATAATAAAAGATGCTTTGAAGCTACATATGTATATATACATTTGAATATAGACATGGATAAAAGACGATCTACGGGATCATCATAACCTACGGGATCATAAACAGTGTTAAGGTTTACGGGACCAAAAAGACCTTCGGGTCACAAATAGAAAGAAACGAATTGTAAAGGTCTCACCTTAAAAGGGATAAAAATGTGAAAATCTAAATAAATAGCCTACGAGGCTAAGTGAAAGAACCTACGGGACATAGAGGTTAAGCTTGGGGATTTGTTATAATTCCTCGCATTAAATAATAACGGAAATGACTAGATTCTCGGAAGTAACATTCCTAGAAACGGGAGAAAAATGTACGACAAAGAGGAAACGTAAACTAAGAATTTAGTTTTTAGTCAAAAGTAACGTTTTGACAAAACACAAGTGGTACGGGGTGTCTTAGAAAATTTTAAACACACATAAGGCCGGAGATGGCAAATAGCATACCCGGGTAACGGGGTATGAAGTAGCCAGTGACTAACAAGTCTAACCGCCAAAATGAATAAATTATAAAGATAATAGATACAAGCCGAAAATTAACGGCTTGCGAGGTCTTACACACGAAAGACTTACACGTCAATATAAATGGAAATGTTAGATCAAAAGGAATGAATGAATGCCTTGAAAAACGAAACTAAGTTCGTTTAAGCCAAATTAAAGGAACTATGTAAACAAGGTTTCGAGGACGAAACCTCTTTAAGGGGGGTAGACTTGTAACACCCCGAAAACGGGTTTGGTAATCAAACTACGTTAATACTGAAGGACGGGTAAAATACAGTTAGTGGTGAAACTTACCCGGTAAATTTTAGGATTTAAATAAATAAATCTAATATTTATTAAAAAGGATGGGAAATACTTTGAGGAAGCAAAGTATATAAAAGGCCCGAGATTTAACGGGACTTAAAATAAAACGGGTTTTGAACAAGATAAATAACTAGGAAATAAATAACCTAGTACAAGTCTTGTAATTAAGTGAAAGAACAAAATATTCAAGTTATAAACCAAACGAAAGTTGAGGGACCTATGTTGTTAAAATTGAAACTTATATTATTAAGTTAGTAAAATAAAAACCAAACACCTCATTTGAGATGTCTGGTTCGATTAGAGGCAGGAGAAGGGCGACCAGGTTCTCCAAAACCCTAACATCCACAAAACTCATCAATTGAAGGTTCAAATCTGATCCAAAACGAAATCCGAGCTAAGATTAGTGATCCTCATTGCAAGAGGGTTACAAGGTATGTAAAATTGGATGAAAATTCTCTGATTGAAATTCTCATGAATTTGGGAAATCTGAAATTAGATGTTGCATTTTTGTTATGTGGATAGAATAGGGATGATATAGTGTCTAGGAGTAAAACCTAGACAACAACATGTGATATAATGTCTAAATTCAGGAAATCTCATGAACACATTGAAGGTGGTTCTTGGGTTTTGTGAGAAAATGATGAACACTAGGGTTTAGAAGACTATTCTAGTGCAAATTGATTCATAGAAACTGAATTATGAAAAATATGATGTTTAATTCTATATGTGATAGCTCAATGTTTGTTAATCTAGGCTAAGTGACAAGCCATGAATTAGAATATAAAAGATATAAAATTCTGCCTGTTAAGTGTTTGTAAAAATGCCCCAAAGAAGGCTCGGAAGTTGAAAATCGGACAAAAACGCGTGTTTGATGGATATGGCAAATTGTGCGTTAAGACTTATAAAAAGGGTTCTAAACGGATTGTGAATTGAACTCTTTAGGCGAGGAATCCGGATCGTCAAGTGGACAAGCCGGTGGAAATACGCGTTTGAAAAAGGATGCTTAAAAAGGTACGTAACTACGATCTCGTTACGTTATGCTTGATTTCGTATTTTCGCTAGTAGACTTTAAATTAGCATAATACATGAAATTTATATTTAGTTGAAGTGACGAAGATCACTAGGTAAATAAACGGGTCAAAAGGTGAAATTATCACCTTTTGACAATATCGACTAATGGTTTGTCAAGTTACATGTTTATAGGAATAAATATCAAATGGATACGTACATCGCTATTGCTTAGCGGCTACTAAGGCAAGGTATCGAAATGGGTCAATATATTGATCCGAGCCAGGTATGTATAATGATTTAACTCATCATGTAGAACTTGAGATTCTATAAGAGTTAGACAAGGTTAAAATATAGTTATTCGGTTATTTTCTAGGTAAACCGAATAACTTGAGTTATGGTTATGGTGTTTGAGAAGCACATGGGTTTATAAACAAGGTTATAGTTAAAAGGTCGGATTTTGGGTAAAACAAGTATTTAAAAGTTCCTTGTGGTAAAAGAAGGACTAAAATTGACCAAAACGCCCTCGTAGGCTAAATTGAACAAAAAACCCTTAAAGGTTGTTTGGAAACGAGTTTTACGATTAGATAAATACTTAGGACGAGTATAAAAGTGGAAAGATGTAATACGTTAGTCAAATGGCTCTATTTGAGTCTTTGCCGTAAAATAATAAGTCGAGGGGGTAAAACTCGATTTATATAGATTACTATAGTATACCCACCATAATTACAGTTGTGGTGGAAAATTATATGATAAGAAATGTGGTAATGTAATGCTAGAAACAATCGAAGGCGATTTTGAGTTAGAAGGTGCTTAAATACCCTTAACGGGTCAAAATATGAACTTGAACTTAAACGGGTTTCTATTATGTAAGAAACCCATGATTTGAGATTAATATAATAGGGGATGTGGAATTTATGAATTTCATGAGTTTAGAGAGCAAATAAACATGTTTGTTTGATAAAAAATTGAATGGGTCAAAATTTGGTAAAAAGGGCAATAAGCCGAAGACTTAAAAGTCTGAAATTTTGTTAAACCGGATGTTGGATTTTAACTTCATAAGGTGGGGAATAAAATTACAATCACGTAGGAAGAAACGGTAAGTCAAACGGACAAGCGGATTGAAAGATACGAAAGTTTTCGTGTCAAAAACGGCAAAATGGAAGGGGCTGATGCAGGGGCCACCGTAACTTACGGTGCCCACCGTAAGTTACGGCGGGGGGTTGAAATTGTTACGCCAGATTTCTCCTGCCTTACGGTGGAGGAAAATTAGAACAAGGGCCACCGTAACTTACGGTGACCACCGTAAGTTACGGTGGAGGCCAGATTCAAGTTATTGTTTCTAGGATCAAGAGATCAATATTGGAACTTCCCGGTTTCTTGTTTAGTTTGATTATTTGACCCAATTGCCTTGTAGTGCTAGTTATTTAATTATCAAAACTGACTTGTAACTTGGTTTTGATCTTAGGTGAATGTCGAGAGTCCCGGATGAAGATCAAGCGCCGAGCAAGAACCGAACACACGTTAAACGAAGCTTCCGCGATGTTGTTTCTTCGTTATTCTAAAACGGCAAATTAATTCATATTATGTTTGTATCACTTTAAATTGTAAAAGTTTTAACAAACCCGTATTTTCATTGTAATTGTGACTGTAATTAATGATTATGGACTTAAATTATATGAAAAATGTAAAAAAATAACAAGGGTGTTACAGGGTTCGAGGAAGAAGATGAGAAGGGTGAAACAACAAGACATCAAGTTATATCTTGTGAAGTGGTTTAGCGAAACCAGCATGTGCAGTCTGAACATGCCAAGTATACTGACAAACCTATGGAGATGGCATGTAAATTTCAGGGCATTCGTTGGAAATGTTTTGGGTAAATGTGCACTGAGACCACCGTAACGCATATCAGGTACGGTCTGGCTGAAGACCTTTAAACTTAGCGCTCTCGGGAGGCAGCCCGAGGATGTAGAGTAGTGTACTTTGTTTGGTTTCGTTTTGGTGTGTTTGTGTTTTGACAGGTTTCTACGTTCCATCTCCACGGATGCAATGAATCAAGTGTGGGGATGTTTGGCAACATCCCCGATGAGATCTCAAAGAATCTATGAGGGGCGTATATTCCGGTTAGATCACAGCAGCTACACCACTACAAACACTCACTTGTTTTCTGATCAGGTGAATGTGTTTATCTATCCTGTGTTTTATTTGTTTTTGTGTACTTGGTGGTGTGAATTTTTGTGTTGGGAGTGGTTTCTTTGTGTTGAGTCATCTAGTTATTAGTCGTTCATGGTTTGCGGGTGGTATTTCTCGAGTTTAGATTATAAATTGCACCATACATTGGGGACAATGTATCCCAAGTGTGGGGATGCGGTAACTCGAGAAAAGGGTTGGTATAATTGTTGATCTTAAATGCTTAAAGGGTTGAATTTGCTAAAAATTGAAAAATTTTGAAAATTTTTGTCTCAAGTATGCTTGAACTACATGAAAACCAACATTTTCAATTGCTAAAGGATTCCTACTGATATTAAACTAACTTAGATCCCTAGTCATGGTTGTCCCTTTAAGTTTCATGAGAGTATTTCTGATAAGTTTAGAAAATAGTTGAGAAGAGATACCTAACTAGGGGTAACATGCTTTAGGAATTACACATGCTATGTGTCGGCAACCTATATTCCTTTTGTTCAGTGAGATATTTGAGCCTACTAGTTGTTAGATGAAGTTGCAATAACTGTGCATTTGCTGAGAGTAGGCCATATGTTGCTTTGTGTTAGAACTTGTGTGATTTGATACGTGCCGAGACTGTGGTTTAACGTTTACACATAAATGATAAAGGCATTAGGATCCCTTCCATTGTGTTATTTGTTGATTGGTTATCCACCCACCTTAGTAAACCATGTTGAGCCTTTTACCCTTCGTTTGATACACCTTGTTTGACCCGTTTGCTTACTAACCATGAATGACAAGTACATGTTAGATGTTTGTTGGAAAAAAAGAAAAAAAAAAGAAAAAATGAAATGAAAAGAAAAAAAAAAGAAAAGAAAGAAAAAGAAAAAAAATTAGTATTATGTTCGTGTTAAATAAATGGGTCGAAAATAACCCAAAGTGTTAGTATTATTGTGAATAAGTTGTCATGGTTTGGTATCTTCATTTGTGTTCGCCAAATAAACATAAAAAGCCAAAAATAACTCCCTACCTTTACCCCTTAACCCAAAACCCGAAAGTCCTTTTGATATGTGTGACGTTATTTGATACAGTGGAGATGTGATTGCTATACAAGCTTATGATTGCAAGGTAGCATATTTGGTTTTGAGTGAAATATACTAGCACATTACACGCTAGTGTTGATTAAGCCGAGAGGAGTGATCATTGTGAGGGGCGTGTGGCATGTGTGTAGTATCATAAGCATGTTAGTGTTAGTTAGGCAAGTCTTAAAGTGTTTTAAAGATATAATATTTAATTGTCAGATTGTCAATCTCGATTGTGTTAGTCTATGGGACGGGTATGACTTGTGACCTTAAATTGTTGATTCGGTAAGGGATTTAAAGGTGATTTGTTAATAAGGTGAGTAATGTTTGTAATGGTTGTTTGAGGACAATCAATTATAAGTGTGGGGATGTGATGGAGTGTGTGAAACCCGGATGTTAAAGTGTGTTATATTACATGTTTATGGCCGTTTAGTTGATTATACGCTTTGAATATGTTGACTACGCAAGTTTGTGGTTTTTCAGGTAAAATGCATAATACAGCAAAGTTAGAGAGCTTAGTGATAAAACGGAACAAGAACGAGTGATTATTAAAGAGATACCATGTTACACGGGAGTTGTTCATGTCAAAAGATAGCTCAAGGGAACAAGAAACATGGAATATTAAAGTTGAGGGGCCTGGATGTCATTAGTTGAAAGTTGATATATATTTACAAGGGGCCAAGGAATACCGACCGTAAGCTACGGTATTCAAACCATAGCCTATGGTGGAGTGATGCCAGAACATGAAGAATGAATAGAATGTATGTAACGTAACCTACGCTTGCATGCGTAGGCTACGGCTGAAGTCAAAGGGCAGCGCACATGTGAACCTTGTGGAATATTAAAAGTTTAAAAGTCCTACAATCATGACGGCTGGACTTCTTGGACGGACGTGAAAGGCAGCAAGAGAAGTCGAGTTTTTTCCAAAACTAGTAATGGTAGAAAAAGTATTTATGATTTTAGTGTTCCTTAAAAACTATTTACTAAAATAGTGTTTTTGTTTATTTTATATTTGCCTTTTCTTTTAAACAACATAATTAACCTTTATTTTTTTCTATTCAATAAGTTCACTTGCGTTTTTATTCTTTTATTATACCTTTTTTCGATCAATCTAATATATTTTTTATATAATCAGCCTATCAATGTTTTATTCTTTTATTATACATTTTTTTCAATTAACGCAATGTAGTTTTTTTTTTTTATAATCAATCAGTTAATGTTTTTTTTTATCATACTTTACTTTTATCAAGCCAATATGTTTTTATCTTTCATCAACATATATTCTAAAGTTGACAAACATATAGTTTTTTTTTATAATTAACCTATAAATGTTTTATTTTTTATCATACTTTTTTTTTATCAAGCCAATATGTTTGTTTCTTCAGTTAACATATATTCTAAAAGTTGACAAAAAAGAATTAAACAAGGTGTATTTAGAGTTTTTTTTATACAATTAATGAGAAGAAGTTAGAAGAGAAAAAACAAATTTTCTATCAAAAGAAGTCAATTAAATTGGTTAGTTGGCTACTCCTCTATCTACTAATATAAAAAAATACAATCAAGAAATTACTTATGAACAAAAGATGGGTGGATACGATTGCTCAGCCAGAAAGAGCATGAGCAACTGAAATGAGACAATGGACAAATAGGTTTCAATAAGTTTTTTTTATGTTGATTAAAACAAAATGTAAGTAAAGAATAAATAAAAAAAGTATTGGGTTGATTGGAAGAAATGTTATAATAAAAGAAATAAAATGTACACAATGGATTGATTGAATAGAAAAAATAATTAAAAGTTTACTAAGTTGATTAAAAGAAAAGGAGAACACAAAATTAATAAAAACACTATTTTGGTAAATAGTTTTTAAGGAACACCAAAATGATAAATAGTTTTTTCATCAACACTACTTTAAGAAAAAACTCAAGAGAAGTCAACAACAATTTTAATAATCATCATCATCAACATCAGTTGGTGTCATCACGTGGAACACACAACATTGAGCCGACATCATCATCATGAAAAGGGATTGGGCCACCACACAAAGAAGTGGACTCTTGGAGGATTGTTATTGGGCCGATAATTGGGCAGCCTTCTTTCATGTGACACATGTGGGCTGGTCTTGGTCTTGGACTTGGCGGCTGACATATAAAACATATCTCGACGGCAAAGACAAAAAAAGGGTTTTTTCAACCGGGTATCAAGCCAGTGAAGATCATTCAACCGAGATGAGCGGCTAAATCTCTCGTAGACACTTCGGGTGAATGATTCTTGTGAGACACTTTTAATTCTAGTTTCTGTTTTGTATTGAGATTTGGATTTGTAGTCGGGTGACAGCCGACTATTTGCGTGATTATATAATTTGTGTGACAGACAAATCCTGAGTGACAGTCAGAGTTATAATTATGTGTTGAATCCAATTATGCTTTTGTTGATTGAATGATTCCTATGTATGCTTGTTTTAATATTTATCTGATCAATTAAAATCAGAATTAGGTTATTAGTAATTATAAAATTTGAATCCCGGAGTGTTCACCTTTTCTCATCATTGTTTATTACAACTCACTCTTTTTCTTAATTTTTATTCGTTAATTTAGATAATTCTTATAATCAATCACACCGATTTTCCAATTCAGTAGTAATTAATTAATACTTTTCATTCGACACTTTCCACAATCCTCCTCTGGTTCGATATCCGACTTACTCTAGCTACTAGTTTATTTCGGTTTTTGCATGTCACTAACGACAGACATCAGTATAGTATCGTGTCGTATCGTATCGTTTAGCATTGTATCGTATCGTATCGGGATATACTTTAATATACACACATATATACATGGGGATATACGATACTATACTATATAGCTATATTACTCGTAAAATGAGGCATAGTATAGGGATTTACTATACTATAGGAATAGGGCATTACTACACAAAAAACGAGTCATCTTGTTTATATTTGTAATACTTTTTTACAATATTTAGTTTGTTTGGTTAGTTACGTATCATACGGATAGTTTAGTTTCGATTATGTAACAAAGTTATTATTTTATTAAATGTTAATTTTGCAATGTTTTTTTAAAACTTGCTAAAACAATAAACATTGTACAAAAATGTTTGTAAAAAAACTAGGTCAATATGTCACATATAAAGCTATACACCACGTATAGACCTATACGCCATGTATAGACCTATACATGACATACAGACCACAACCGCATACATGATATGACAGAAGCAGATATGTATAGCGCTATACGTGTTGTATATAGGAGTGTACAAATAACAAGAGAGAGGTATCCAAATAACCAAAGCCATATAAACATGTCTTATTTAATTCAACTTATTTCAATGATTGTTTCAGATTAGAGCAAGAGAAAATATTTGCAAAACGCATTTATTTTGCTTTTTTTTTTTTTTACTAATTGACAGGGGCGGACCTACAGCCATGTTTGGGTGGGCGGCCGCTCCGCTTGAAAAAAAAAAAGTTTTAGTGTTACACGTGGGTTAAAATTCCGAGTGCCCCCTATAAAATTTTGCAATCGCCCCACTTGAACTTCAAGCTCCATGATGATGAAGAGGATGTGAAGAAAAAGAATAAAAGGAGTTGTCGGAAAACTTGTTTTTGCAGAGGGAGACTGAAGCATAAGTTATGGAGAAGATAGTGATTTGAATTAAATCTTTAACTTATTTAAGTATGGGTGAATGAGTAAAGAAAGGTTTTGCAATGTCAGCACTACTATTAGTACAAGTTTTAATTTTTTTTCATATTAACCATTAGACTGATATGTAACTTACATCTGGTACAAGTTTTTATTCTTTTAATATCAACCATTAGACTGATATGTAATTTACATAATTTTGATGCATGTTCATCTCAGATACAAGCAAATAATGCACCATGCTTCAAACCAAAAAAATTTCAACAATTATCAACTACATAAATTCAGCTCTGAAATATTATAAAATTAAGATGTTATATTGTATTTAGAGATTTTTTTTTTCGAATCACATGTACTTTATAGTTTAAGTATTTTGTCTACTTTTAGAAAAATAACTTATTTCTTATTTTATTACTTATTGTTTAAATTTTAAATCAGTGAAGATGTTATCATTCTATAGTATAATACATAAAAAAATTTAAATGTGAAGAAATTATCATTCATATATATATTTTTAACGGCCAAACTTATATTAAAAAACCGGTCCAGTAAGAAACTGACAGAACGAGTCACAATTTAAATTGATTCAAGAAAACGACCCTCAAACGGATTCGTAATTACAAATTCTAATGACAATGTTTTTCTTCTGTTATTGTATCGTATATTTATTGTGTAGCATATGACAATAACAATGTTTCTTTATTGTTGTATCGCATAGTTTTTTATTATAGAGTAGTTAATTAACGTGGATTAGAAGTTTAGAACATTGAATATATTAATACATATGAGTTATAAGTTATAATTGACTCTAATTAACAATATGATTATGTGAAATCCATGTTAATAACAATCATTGTAAAATTTTTTGCCATCGAAGCATTAGGCAAATGAACGAAAAAAAATTTCCGTACCCCATGAAAAAATTTCCTGAGTCAGCCACTGCTAATTGAGTCAAAATTCTTACTTAATGATTTAAATTACGATCAAGTATACATATAGATTTGAACTAGGTTTTCACCCGGGATTGCTTCCCGGGCTCGAGAAAGTTATTTACATTAATCATTAATTATTAATATATAAATAAAATAATACAAACATATTGATCCTACATGTATAAATAAAATAAATACAAAACTAAGTGACATACAAAAGCAAGATCAACGTGAACAACTTGAAAGTTAAGATCCCGGATCCCCTAACAGTTGTCACTAATCAAATTTAAATGGAAACATTGAACAAATATGTACTAAAAATGTTAATAACATAGGTATAAAAAAAGGGGAAAGTGAATACGGTGCTGTTAGACGTATAACCTTACGCGCCAAACACATCAAAACTACGTAGTTTAGATTAAAATCCTTAAAAAATAAAATTAAACCTTTTATTTCTCAAATCTTGGTTCATATCCCTAAATAACTGAAACAAAAAAGAATACGTGATTCATCCCCAAATCGCAGAATAATAGCATGAACTGCCATTGTAATTACAGAAAGCCAGAGGAGTCAAAATATATTGAATTAAAATGAAAAGCGTCAAAATATAGTTAAGTAATATGAAATGGGTTAAAATATAGTAAGTAAAATGAAATGGGTATTGAACAGACCCCACTGTAGTAGTCATTAGTTCCACTTAGATTTAGAGCAAATTTCTTGATTGTAGAGAATTAAATAGACCCCACTGTAGTAGTCATGGGTGATGCTTGCAAAGTTGGTGATGATATTAGTGAACACAAGGAACCTAAAGGTATAAGCCAAGTAAATCTTTCAAATAAAAAAAAACTTGAAAGGTATCAGATTACAGCAGCGTATCGGACTAAATAAATAAATATGTGTCTGCATTTTTTTTATTTCTTTTGTTTGGTTATAATGGTATCAGACTACAAAATATGTGCTGCAGCTGCATACGTGTTGGTCATGTTCTCAGCTGCACCAACATGAATCATGTTCTCGTGCATAACTGCGGCTGCACTTTTAAGCCAAACATTCACTGCAGCTGCACTTTTAAACCAAACATTCCACATGTTTGACCATTTTCCTTAAACCAATCCACACTAACATACCCATACCAGACTTTCAATAACCGTATCAACTATTCAACAACAAAGAATTCAATTTATTATCAACAATAGACAGAGAGTACATGATGATTATAATACACAAACCAAATAGACTATTACATTTTTTTGCTCAATTACAAAAGAATTACAAGATGAAGAACAACCAATTGACAACAAATACAATCTCGAGCCTCTTGTTCTGTGTTCTTGCATTTCTAATCAGATCTTCATGAAGGTAGTCCATCTTCTCAACTCTATCAACCTCAAATGACTGGTCCAGATATTTTCTAGGTGGAGGCTGCCTGTTGATGCAGAGCTTATCACAAGGTTAGGCATGGGAAGATGCAAACAACGACATTTTGTTTTGCAGATGTCAAAACCTGTAAATGCTCCTCAAAGACTCAAGATGCCTTACCTGTCTACTCATGATTTGGGTATCCCTGTACTAAAGCTAATGAAAGCTAAAAAAATTCAAGCGTTAATAATTCAGACTCAATCTAAAACATGAGTAACGAATAAAGTACTCAATCTAAAACATTAGTAAAGAATAAAGTCAATGAGTTGAGCCACCGCTTTATTTTTTGCACACCAAGAGTCGGAACTTGTGATCGATTAGATTAGGGATTGAATCAACTGTTTAACTGCAAAAATATGATTCTTAGTGGTTCAAAAGTCTGTTTGACCAAAGTCAAACCACTGTTGTTAAAACACTTTTGGGTTAAAACAGTGTTTGAAACCACTGTTGGGTTAAAACAGTGTTTTGAAACCACTTTTGGGTTAACAGTGGTTTCCTTTGAGATGCTACCCTATTAAACAAAAGAAAAATTATACCAATCCACTGTTTTGGGTTAAAACAGTGTTTTAAAACCACTTTTGGGTTAAAACAGTGTTTGAAACCACTGTTGTGTTAAAACAGTGTTTTGAAACCACTGTTGGGTTAAAGCAGTGTTTTGAAACCACTTTTGGGTTATAAAGTGGTTTCAAACACCTGTTTGAAAAAATCCCCATAGAAAACTTGCTGAAAAGTTTTGAGATGCTAACGGCTAATACATAGCAGTACTTTGAAAATCCCTTCACTTGTTTCCTAAAAACAGTTGAAAAAGACAGGAAAAAAAAATCAGGAAAAAAAATCAAGCTTCGTTTTCTGAAGACATACCTTAAGCATTCTAAGATCACGAATAGAAAATGCCCCGTCATCGCTACCAGAAGCCAACATACAGCTTTCAAGCCTAATTCAAACCAACAACACAAAAAAGTACATTATTAACCCTATTAACATGTTCATGAAAGTATTAAATAAAAGATAGATCATGCTACAAACCTGTTCCAAGAAATAACATTGACGTCCGTTTCATGCGCCTTAATAGAAGTTGCTGGTGATTTCCCTAGACGAGCAAAATTGACCAACATTTCACACACACACACACACACACACACACAAATAAACTACAGAAACATGTACTTTCATCTAATATTTTTTTTCAGAATCGTTAGTTTGTATTGAAACATTTAAAAGGATAAAATGGTTCATGAGTATAGTTACATATGCACAATTGCATATTCCAAAAACAGAAAATTATTAATAGAAGAGGTTAAATGGTTGGTTTGGTTTATACGACTGGTTCCAAGTTCCAAAGCGCTTGACAAACCGTTAAACCGTCAAAACCAAACCGTATAACACTCAAGCTTGTACTTTTAATTGCTTGGTGACAATGAAGGTCATTTTATTTATAGAGAACGGATGACCGAAATATAATCAACGATGAAACTTGGCTTACATCTTTATTCATTATCACCACATCACTTCCAATCTTAGCATTCTTATCTATAATGCAGTTTCTGCAACAAAAACGACGACATTAAAGACCACAGACGGTTTACGGTGCTTCATTCTATCCAACTTGACATTTTTTACCTGATTTTCGTGTTACTTCCGACCCCGATTGGGACCTTTCCATTAGCCAGCAAAGACGCAATCTTGGATTCTGTCTGATAATAATCTGCCCCCAACATTAGTGTGTCCTGTCATAGGTTTTAGTCAGGAACATGTTTTGTTCTGTTTAGAGATCGGATCACGATAGATCGTTATACAAAATGTAGATATAGAAAATCCCATGATCACCTTGAGCTCGACCCTTGAGTCGATTCGTGAGCGTTCGCCCACTATCGAGTGTTCGATGCTGCATTCTCTCAAGAAACAACCGTGTGAAATAATTGCATTCTTTATCTGCAAAAACGGTGCAACAATTCGATAAGTCAATGCTTTGCTATGCTTTAAAAACCGGACCGGCCCATTGGATACGACGGACCGTAAACCAGAGTGTAAAGCAGGTCAACATGCAACCCGTTAGATCAAAGTATTAACAGGTCAAATCTGTTTAGAAGGTTTGACTTTCAAGTTTGACTTTACCTTCCATTTTTCAATCTTGGATGGTGGCAAGAACTTTGGAGAAGTGAAAAACGGAGTCTTTGGATCATAAAACTGAAACTTCGGTACCTTTAAAGTGACATCAAATGACAATCAAAACATCAAACTGTTTATACTTTATGCACATCATAACAACACAACATTTAACACGTGAATCACCTCATCTGTAAGAGCCAAATTCGCATCATAAAAAGACTTAATCGTTCCAATGTCCTCCCAATAATCTCTAAACAAATACGCCTGCCACGATCATCAAAATTACAAACGGAAAAAATCACAAAAAAAAAAAAAAAAAACCAAAAACGGATTATATTTTCTTACTTGCACATTATGTTCTGTCACAACAGCAGGAAGAATTTCGGATCCGAAGTCGTTAGATGTCGGGTACCTCCATCTTAGTAGCTTAAACAAAACATCTTTTTTGAACACGTAAATACCCATTGATGCAATATACGGTGATTCTTCAGCCTCTTGTTGTGATAAGCCGAGTAAAGTTGTATCAACTCGCTGCAAAAACCGAACAAATGGTCAAGAAAACGACTTAAAATCATAAGCCTTGCTTGTTTACATGATGTATGCTCACCATTGCATGCAAATCTTCGCCTTTCGGTTTTTCAGCAAATTGGATGACTTTACCCTTGTTATCAAACTTTAACAGTCCAAAATCAGATGCCCGACTGAAAAATACAACACCCTGTTTCAGATTCGATAACGGATAACGAATATAAAGTTTTAGGTTAATAGACCTTTCATCAACGGGCACGCAAGAAACGGTGATGTCAGCGTCTCTGTCGATGTGATTCTGTTTGTACATTTAAAAAATAGAGGGAAATTAAGCTAAAATTTAGATATTTTTACGTTATAATGCTAGAAAAGGAAGAACATACATACCTGCAGAAGGTTCATGGATCCACCATCCTCCAAAGTATTAATGGCTTTATGATAACTTTGACTCGTCACATTTGAGAATTGCCCAAACGCCAACATTTAGCTGGAAGATTTCGTATGATAAAAAGGAATGACAAACAATTAAAAAATACTCATAAACAACTGAATCTTTTGTTAGAAACACTTAATTTCTCGAAAGACCTTGATAGATTCATCCCTATAAGGTGGTTATGGTGTAGTAATTCTTGCTACTTCAGAAAGACATGATGCCACGGATACTCTAATAAAGTAGTGTAGTAATTCTTGCTACTTCACAATCGACATGATGATCTATTGGTCTAAGAAGAGGATCAAGTTGAATTGATTTCGCGCCAATCACCATATTCCGGCCTAATATCTTATAATTTAATATAAATAATAATCAAGCAATAAAATACAAAAGATATATAGTGATCGATAAGGTGTACCGTCTCTATGAGTAAGTTGAGTAATGCCTCTGATAGCTTCTTTGGCTTTTCTAGGAACAGCAAGAGAATTGACATGGTATTCCTTAGTGATAGTAACTCCTAATGCTTCAGGAATGACCTACGAAATAGCCTCAAATATTTAGCATGCAGTTTTATTAAACGAAAATATAGTTTCTGGAATGAGTTACAAATGAGGGTTTATTTTACCCCAATCGTTAAATGCTTGAGTATTAATCATATTATTTTATATATTCTTCTCAATGCAAGTTACTGAAATTGTGGAACATAAAAATTAAGCAACAAAACCAATGCCTCCTTCTAATCAACCATTGTCAAATAAGGTTAACCTTGAAATAATTACACAACCATGCAAGTAAGATTAGAAATTATGGATATAGCAAAAATGATACTGAAGCTTCTCAAAATTAGAATACCATAAACAGATTGAAGTATTTTGTGTATAATTCAATAATTAGAGAAAAATAAAATGAATAATAATAACAATAAAAAATATCTAACCTTAGGTGAAGTTTCTCGTACTTTGTAACAAAGTTTTGGCTCAAAACAAAGACATACTTGGCTAACAGCTGTAGCAAGATAAGAGATGCTTAATTCACCAAGAAAAAGCTCTTTATCTGTCATGACCACAGTTCTAGCACAAGCTATCGCCACCATCTCGGCTACCGATCCAACTGCTCCTCCTTGAAACGTGTTATAAGCGTTCTGCACAAACCATCACCATGCCAGAGACGTAGATAAACAATCACTTCCAAAAGGACCATAACCATATATCACTTACATCTCTCTCTTTCGACTTCAGTTTTGAATATTTATACAAATTTGATCTATATTTTGACCTAATTTGAATCACAAATTGCATAATACTATACATCATTTACATCTCTCTCTTTCAATTTCAATTTCGAATGTAAATACGAAATCGATCCATAGTTTGACCTAATCTGAATCACAGATTGCATAATACTATATATCATTTACATCTCTCTCTCTCTCTCACTCACCATCAATTTCGAGTGTTTATACGAAATTGATCTATATTTTTGTCACGGCCCCAGCCCCGGTTTGACCCGGTCAGGAGCCGCGGGACAGGAACCCGTGGTATCCATGATGCGACAGCGGAAGATTTTTAACAGGATCTTTTAAAACTCTAAAATGCCCAATTATTTTATTCCATAATTTGGAGATAAACCCCATAATTTACAATAGAGGAATTTAACTAGGAAATTCCCTGATTTATTAAAACATGTTTATTCATTTTAACTGAGCCACCTCTTCAAGCTTGTTAGTGCTCCATAGCACGTTTCCTTGATTTACAGTAGGTCGCCTGAAACATGTTTTAAAAATATTTTATTAGCGGGGAAATACTGGTGAGTCACTCTAATTTGATAAAATGACACATAGTTATAAATTACAGCATAAGAGCGATTACAATGGCTTCTATCTTATTTTTATCTGGCACCGTGTCACAATGGTGACGATGGTCATACCACTATTGGGTCTTTCCCCAAGTAGTGACGTTTATCACTGTTAGGTCAATGAACCTAACCGTGAGAAATTAGTAATGTGCACAATACCCCACTAGCCAGTGATTTAAGATATCCACGACTTACTCCCTGTAATTATAACTTTTGAAAATAATTTGAGGTATTGTAAAACAGTTAAGAAAAAGAGAATGACTCACATTGCAAGTTTATACGGGCAGAGTTTAAGCCTACTGATTAGCCTTGTAACCTAATTTAAATAACATGCACACAAACTAGGTCAGTAACTAATACAGAATTTACAATAACTCACGAGATTAAAACCCTCACAACGAATGACAAAGTGCGATACTTAAACATCCATCGAATTAACGACGAATGACAAAGTATAAACCCAATTTGAGCAGCACTTAAACATTCATTGGATAGTTTCAATCGATCGGACATTGAATCGTAGCAGTGATCGAGTTATTACCCTGTTTTGAAGCAGCGTTTTGTGTTGTGTGTGTGTTTTATAGTAAACAGACTATAACTCAAAGTGTATAACGAATTTTTTCGTCGTTCAAGTGCCAGAATTCAAGTCCCACTGCCCTCTATTTATACTTGAATTTTGACCCCCTCGCGTGACGTGAGGGGTCACCCTGTGGGCGTCGCGTGACGCGAAGGGTCACCACCTATTATAGAGTAGCCACGTCCCTAACTAGCTTAGCTGAGTTGACATATTTTTAAAATTCGATTTTGACAACTATTTAAGTGGATAATCGTAAATAGGAAATACCCCCCCTGAGTTTTAGGGGCCCTGATCCTGATTCTGATTGTTCTGAAAATTTTAGGGTTTATGCAGAATCACTTGGGTTTCTCAATTAGGGTTTCCTTTTAAAATAAAATAATAAATAGGACTTTTTGATGAGAGTTGTTACATCCTCCCCACCTTAATAAAAATATCGTCCTCGAGATTTACTGGAATAAGTGAGGATACTTTCGCTTCATTTCCGATTCCAGTTCCCAAGTGTACTCGGGTCCTCTCTTAGAATCCCATCTGACTTTGACTAGGACTAGCCGCTTGTGCTTGAGAAACTTGATCTTTCTATCTTCTATTTGAAGAGGTTTCTCAACAAATTTTAACTTTTCGTTTACCTCTACATCTTGAAGAGGTACTACCAGGGACTCGTCTGATAGACATTTCTTGAGATTGGATACATGAAATACATCATGTACTCCAGCTAATTCTTCTGGTAGTTGTAAACGATAAGCAACTGGTCCTATACGTTGGATCACTGGAAATGGTCCTACGTACCTTGGACTTAGCTTTCCTTTCTTACCGAACCGAACTACTCCTTTCCAAGGAGATACTTTTAATAGTACTTTGTCTCCAACTTGAAACTCAAGTGGTTTGCGTCGATTATCAGCATAACTCCTTCTGGCGATCTTGAGCCGTCTTTAGTCTTTCCTTGATTTGAGTAATCTTGTCAGTAGTTTCTTGTACAATCTCTAGACCTGATAATTGACTTTCTCCTATTTCTGCCCAATAAACTGGAGTTCTGCATTTACGTCCGTATAATGCTTCGAATGGGGCAGCTTCGATGCTTGAATGATAACTATTATTATAGGAGAATTCAATTAAAGGTAAATGATTGTCCCAGTTTCCACCAAAATCGATCACACATGCCCTAAGCATGTATTCCAGAGTTTGTATTGTCCTTTCACTTTGTCCGTCTGTTTGAGGATGATATGCAGTGCTTAGATTTAGTCGGGTTCCCATTGCTTCTTGGAAACTTGTCCAGAAATGGGAAGTGAAACGACTATCTCTATCCGATACAATGAAGAGTGGGACTCCATGTAAGGATACTACTTCATCTACATACAACTTTGCTAACCTTTCCATGCTAAAGGTTTCTTTCATAGGTAAAGTGAGCTGATTTGGTTAATCGATCCACAATTACCCAAATCGCATCATTACCTTTTCTGGTTTTGGGTAACTTAGTAACAAAATCCATTGTTATGAGCTCCCACTTCCACACAGGCATTTCTAATTGTTGTAGTAGACCTGAAGGTTTCTGGTGTTCTGCCTTAACTTGTGAACAAGTAAGACACTAAACATATCTTGCTATGTCCTTTTCATTCCGTTCCACCAGAAATTGTTTCTTAAATCTTGGTACATTTTATTGTTTCCAGGGTGCATAGTATACCTAGATTTATGGGCTTCTTCTAAAATTTTATCTCTTAATTCTCCTTGTTTAGGTACCCAAATTCTTTTCTTATGGAATCTCCAAATTCCATCACTTCCTTGTTCTAATTCTTTTATTCTTCCTTTCATTCCTTCAGCATCATCCTTGATTGCTGTTTCTTGGATGTTTTTCAGTTGTTCCATTAAATCTAATTGTAGATTTAATCTAAGAGCATGAACTCGCTTTTGCTTTTCGTGATATTTACGACTTAAGGCATCTGCAACTACATTTGCCTTTCCTTCGTGATATTGAATATCACAGTCGTAGTCACTTAGGATTTCCATCCATCTCCTTTGCCTCATGTTTAATTCTTTTTGCCCAAATATATATCTTAAACTCTTATGATCTGTATAGACAGTAAACTTACTTCCGTACAGATAGTGTCTCCAAATCTTAAGGGCAAAAATTATAGCTCCTAACTCTAAATCATGAGTCGTATAGTTTTCTTCGTGCTTTTTCAATTGCCTTGATGCATACGCAATTACCTTCTTGCGTTGCATTAGCACACATCCAAATCCTAGTTTTGAAGCATCACAGTATACTTCAAAATCTTCAGTCCCTTCTGGCAAGGCTAGGATTGGAGCATTGGTTAACTTTTGCTTTAAAATTCTAAAGGCTTCTTCTTGCTTAGGTCCCCATTCAAACTTAACTGCTTTACAGGTTAACTTAGTTAATGGTATGGCTATCTTAGAAAAATCCTTAATAAATCGTCTATAGTATCCGGCTAACCCTATAAAACTTCTAATTTCCATTGCTGATTACGGAACCTTCCATTTAGTGATTGCTTCTATTTTAGCAGGATCTACGTGAATTCCTTCGTGATTCACCATGTGTCCCAAGAATTGCACTTCTTGTAGCCAAAATTCACACTTCGAGAATTTGGCATAAAGCTTCTCCTTTCTTAACAAAGTTAAGAGTACATGCAGGTGCTCACAATGTTCCTCCTGACTTTTGGAATAAATGAGTATATCGTCGATGAAGACAATTACAAATTTATCCAAATACGGTTTACAGATTCTATTCATCATGTCCATAAATGCTGCAGGAGCATTTGTTAACCCAAAGGGCATGACTGTAGACTCGTAATGACCATACCTAGTTCTGAAAGCAGTTTTAGGTATGTCTTCTTCTTGTACTTTCAACTGATGATATCCGGAGCGTAAGTCGATCTTAGAAAAATATCTAGCTCCTTGTAATTGATCAAAAAGATCATCAATTCTAGGTAATGGGTATCGATTCTTAATTGTAACCTTATTCAATTCCCTATAATCGATACACATTCGCATCGAACCATCCTTCTTCTTTACAAACAACACTGGCGCTCCCCACGGGGATGAACTAGGTTGTATAAATCCTTTGCTTAGTAATTCATCTAACTGCCTTTTCAATTCTAACATTTCGGTGGGTGCTAACCGATAAGGTGCCTTGGCTATCGGTGTAGTTCCAGGAATTAGATGAATTCTAAATTCTACCTCCCTATCAGGTGGTAATCCAGGTAGTTCTTCTGGGAATACATCCGAATATTCCGATACTACTGGAATGTCCTTAAGTTCTTTACTTTTCGTGTTAATGATTACTGAAATCATATACACCATTTCTTGTTTTCTGGAATAACTAGCCAATTTCATTACTGAAATGAATTCCAGTGGCTTTCGTGGCTTATCTCCTGTAATCACTACTAATTCTCATGAGGGTGTATGGATTTCTATGGAATTCTTATCACAAAGAATTCGAGCATGGTTGGCTACTAACCAATCCATTCCTAACACTACATCAAATCCGGCTAATTTCATTGGTAACAGGTTTGCAGAAAATTTATGGCCTAAAAGTTCTATCTTTCCTTCTTGCAAAATCTTATCTATGTTAACAGAATTTCCGTCTGCTGTTTCGATTGTAAGAATCTGCCTAAGTTGGGTTAAAGGTAAATTAAGAGCTTGGCAGAATGAAGTATTTATAAAACTTTGGTTTGCACCAGAGTCAAATAATACTTTTGTATAGACGTTGTGAACTAGGAACGTACCAGCTATAACATCAGGAATTAGCTCTGCTTCCTGAGTAGTCAGTTGGAAGGCTCTTACGTTCTTCTTAGTGGCTCCTTCTGCAGTTTTGGCTTTGTTGTCAGCTGGTTTAACAATTTTCAGGCAGTCTGGCCTAAAATGTCCAGCTTCTCCACAGTTATAGCAGACTATTGCTTTCTTCTTTCTGCAGTCTTCTTCTTGGTGCTCCGGAATCTTGCAAAAATTGCAATATCCTTTGCATCTTCCAAAATGCTTCCTTTTGCAAGAATTGCAAAATGGACCAGTGGAAGATTGCCCAGTTCCTTTTCTCTTAAAATTGTTACGGTTACCCATTCGGAATCCCTGGGTAAGCTTTTGAGCTACTTCCTTCTTCCGGGTTTCTTCTCTTGTGCGTACCAATCCGTCAGTTAGGGTATTAGCTAATTCTACGGCATCGTCAATAGTGCGGGGTCTCGCAGCTTTGACGATATCTCGAATTTCGCCAATCAATCCCCAAATATAACGGGAAATAAGTACCGGTTCTGGCGAAGCCAAAGTAGGTACCACCCTCGCATATTCGAAGAATGTCGAAGTATACCCTCGACAGTCTACATCCACCATCCGGTGGTTCAGGAATTTATTTGTCATTTGTTCTTTTTCGTACTCGGGACAGAATTTTCTTTCCACAAGATTCTTAAATTCTTCCCAGTTTATAGCATATGCTACAGTTCTTCCTTTAGCTTGTAGAACTGTATTCCACCATTCTAGTGCACCTTCTTTGAAAAGATGCGACACATACATGACCTTGTCGTCCTCGGCCCATTTACTTATAGAAATTACTGCTTCGGTTTTCTCTAACCAACGCAGTGCTGCAGTCTCCCCTTCGTTACCTGCAAACTCAGTTGGTTTACAAGCAAGAAATTCTTTGTAAGTGCAACCAGGCGTTGCAGCTTTCATTTTCTTGAGAATCGGGACTTGCAGAACATTATCGTTATTGTTATTGTTGTTGTTGCCGCCTCCCTTTACACTATTGCTGAAGTTATCCTCAAGAGTACGTTTACTAAGAATAATTTGAGGTTCAACTGGACTTCGAGCAGCAGCAAGTATTGCTGGAATAGCATTGGCTATTCCTTGAGCAACGATATCCTCGATATCTTGCCTATTCAGCAATTGCTCTTCATGATTTTGCGCAGATTGATTTACTTAATTAACTGGTTCATTACCAGCATTTGCCATCTGGTATTTAATTTATATAAGTGATTAGTATAATTAACAATTAACTAAATATAACAAAACAATTTGCACATAATCACGTTAACTTGTATAGCCAAAACGTTCGATATTTTATATATAGTAGGTATTCATACAAACTGTTTATTTTACAAACGTTTTATTTTTAGATTATTACACATACTGATTTTTTTTATTATTATTATTATTATTATTATTATTATTATTATTATTATTATTATTATTATTATTATTATACAAACACAACTTCACAACCCCACTTTTCCCTTGTCAGCTAGCATATTAAAAGCGATGTTCCCTCTCATCGTATTTCCAGGAGATTTGTCCTCCTATCTCCCGGATCCTATTTCCTGCGTCCATCAGCTCCTCGCCAAAATGGCGGAGTTCAGCTAAATTTTCATTGCTCATTGGTGGGTTTGGTATAGGTTCTGGGTCGAACTGAGGGAAAAAGGTATCAAAGTTATTTAGGAGATTTTGAAACTGCCAATCATTGGTCCACCATTCGTCCATTCCTCCTATAGGTTGAGTATGGATCAAAGGTTCTGGGATGGCTGGTTCCAAATTTATTGGAAGTTGAGTTTCGTCAGGATAAGGGTAAAGTTGGTATTAATAGGTCTAATGATATCACAATTTGCCAATATGTGATCCAACTCCTCTTGTAATGGCAACTCCTCAATTTGTTTAGAACTTTCCCCAATTTCCATTTCTGCTTGCCTAGACCCTTCCCCAATCTCGATACCTTTGCCTTTATCTATTAGATTCTCTATTTTGGGAATTTTCCTAGTTGTTGGTTTCCTTCTACGCACACGCCTCCATCCTACAAATCTTCTTTTCTTAGGCTTTGGTTTTTCCAGAGGTGGAGAGTGGAATTCCATAGGTTCTTCTACATCGGGTATGTAACCAGTAAAGTCTTTGGAAACTTCCACTTTCACTGGATAGAGATTGAGATTCTGAAGGGCTTCAGATAACTCATTCATGCTGTTTAGCATATATGTAAAAATACTAAGTTAAATATTTTATAACAAAATTTCACAGATAACCTTCAAGTTTTATTGCATGCCGTGTAACTAATTTAATACAAAGGATAACTGGAAATTAAAACATACTAGGTTTTATTGTAATTTTATTTATTTACTAGGTAACATTTTCCTTTGAGTTTCTAGCTTTGTAGATGGTATGGGTACTAACACTGAGTTAAGATATTTAAACGTTAGCATTAACTGCTACAGTGGCTAACATATAAAGATCTACCCATTTTTCATCTAACTCATCTTCCCATGGTGGGTTTTTGCCTATTTCCTGAGTTTCCTTGGGGTATGCTTTCTTTCTTTTCTCTTGACTTTTCCTAATAATCAAACTTCTTTTATGAGGAGAAAGTGGTTTCTCATACTGTGCCTTACGGACAAATATCCCTTCCCCAGTATCTATTGGATATTTTGAGGATGAAGTTTTTTTTCTTTTTTTTCTTTTGGGGAACTATCTAATTTATGATAGATGTCCAAAAGCTTTTGCTTACCCATACTGTAAACAAATATTCAAATAATAAAACACATAATCACAAAATGGTAACCAGTAAAATTAAGTATTTTCTGAATACTTAATTGGCTTAAATTAGTGGCTCGTTTAGTGGCTCTGATACCACCTTTTCCTGTCACGGCCCCAGCCTCGGTTTGACCCGGTCAGGAGCCGCGGGACAGGAACCCGTGGTATCCATGATGCGACAGCGGAAGATTTTTAACAGGATATTTTAAAACTCTAAAATGCCCAATTATTTTATTCCATAATTTGGAGATAAACCCCGTAATTTACAATAGAGGAATTTAACTAGGAAATTCCCTGATTTATTAAAACATGTTTATTCATTTTAACTGAGCCACCTCTTCAAGCTTGTTAGTGCTCCATAGCACGTTTCCTTGATTTACTGCAGGTCGCCTGAAACATGTTTTAAAAATATTTTATCAGCGGGGAAATACTGGTGAGTCACTCTAATTTGATAAAATGACACATAGTTATAAATTACAGCATAAGAGCGATTACAATGGCTTCTATCTTATTTTTATCTGGCGCCGTGTCACAATGGTGACGATGGTCATACCACTATTGGGTCTTTCCCCAAGTAGTGACGTTTATCACTGTTAGGTCAATGAACCTAACCGTGAGAAATTAGTAATGTGCATAATACCCCACTAGCCAGTGATTTAAGATATCCACGACTTACTCCCTGTAATTATAACATTTGAAAATAATTTGAGGTATTGTAAAACAGTTGAGAAAAAGAGAATGACTCACATTGCAAGTTTATACGGGCAGAGTTTAAGCCTACTGATTAGCCTTATAACCTAATTTAAATAACATGCACACAAACTAGGTCAGTAACTAAAACAACATTTACAATAACTCACGAGATTAAAACCCTCACAACGAATGACGAAGTGTGATACTTAAACATCCATCGAATTAACGACGAATGACAAAGTATAAACCCAATTTGAGCAGCACTTAAACATTCATTGGATAGTTTCAAACGATCGGACATTGAATCGTAGCAGCGATCGAGTTATTACCCTGTTTTGCGGCAGCGTTTTGTGCTGTGTGTGTGTTTTATAGTAAACAGACTATAACTCGAAGTGTATAACGAATTTTTTCGTCGTTCAAGTGCCAGAATTCAAGTCCCACTGCCCTCTATTTATACTTGAATTTTGACCCCCTCGCGTGACGCGAGGGGTCACCTTGTGGGCGTCGCGTGACGCGAAGGGTCACCACCTATTATAGAGTAGCCACGTCCCTAACTAGCTTAGCTGAGTTGACATATTTTTAAAATTCGATTTTGACAACTATTTAAGTGGATAATCGTAAATAGGGAATACCCCCCCCCCCCCCGAGTTTTAGGGGCCCTGATCCTGATTCTGATTGTTCTGAAAATTTTAGGGTTTATGCAGAATCACTTGGGTTTCTCAATTAGGGTTTCCTTTTAAAATAAAATAATAAATAGGACTTTTTGATGAGAGTTGTTACAATTTTGACCTAATATGAATAACAAATTGCATAATACTATATATCATTTACATCTCTCTCATTCAAATTCAATTTCGAATGTAAATACGAAGTCTATCTACAGTCTGACCCAATTCGAATCACAAATAGCATAATATTGTAATACATAAACGGAAATTTTAACGAATATGTAAATCTGTCAAAGATGAACTGAAATTAGGGCTAAATAGAGAGAGTGAATTACGCAGACGTAGGGTTTGACGGTGAGGATGCAGGTTACACGACCGCGATGATTATGCTGAACTTTAAGTACGCTGCGGATCAAATCAGAACTGAAACCCTCGCCTTCGTGCTTCTCTGAAACTTTGATGGTGAGGATGCAGGTTACAGACGAATCGAACGATTAAATATAATAATCAAACCACAAGTTAGAGATTACCGTCGAGTATAAAGGCTTAAAAGCCGATGATTGATGATTGAAACGCTGCAGAAGTTCGTCACCGATGATCTTGAGAGAGAGAGAGAGAGAGAGAGAGTTTAGGGTTTGTGTTAAAGTGTGAGAAAGAAAATAAGAAAATGGAAAATAAAGGGGATGGTACTGTTGGGCGGGAAAAGGGAACTGAGGATGCCCTAATCAAGTGATACGTGGCCCAAATCACCTTTTATTTATTATATATAATAGATATTTTTAATGATGTCTGGCTATGAATATAGACAAAATATTCTATTTGACTAAGCATATTTTAGATTTTGGACAAGGTAGAGTTTCTAAATATATTATAGTATTTGAAATGAAACTAGTGGGTTTCCCCGCACTTCGCGGCGGGTATTCGATGGATATTGGTTCGGTTTATTACAAAACTGATACGATACGTACACTCGATATAGCAATCGAAAGAAACAAAAACGAATGCACGGGCAAATACAAACCCGTCTATTAGTAAACTTATACCGGTTATGAATACTAAAAACCAGCATCGGTTTTACTGGTACCGATGTTATTCGGTCGGAACCGAATTTGTTCGTCAAGAAACCCGTAGAACATCGAGAAAAGCATAAAGCGGATACAAGTATCTATCTTGTTCATTTGGTGTTTGTTCTATTCATCACGGTAAAGAAAATATCCATTATATATCAAACTTATTTATAACTGAACCGAAAGATTATAATCGAACTAAACTAAAAATATTTACTTTAAAGTATGTTTTTTTTAACGTATTATTGCTTTTAAGTTGAGTTTTCAGTCTTTCCAAGTCTGATTATTCCCAAAACAATTTATCACACATCTGGTGTTCTTCATTTTATATATGGTAAAATTATATCTTAAAAGACTTTAAATGTTGGTGGGTTTAAGGCCGATTAAAGTAAAGTGTGAACTCCATTTTGTCATCTTCTTTACATGTCTTCAAGAGGTCTGGGAGGAAGTCAACATGACTTCTCAAATAATCCAACCAATTAGAAAAAAAAGAAGAAAGGAAAATTTAATTCACTGTATCTCTCTATCGCCAACCAGTACCACCCACCTCTTGTACATTGTCGACCAACATCACAATCTTAAGGTTTCCTGCCATGACAGAACTGTTGACACACACTTGTTTTCAGGCGGCTATGAAGGTTGACATCTCTCTCTCTCGATCTCTTGACGGCTACCGTTTTCTGGCAAGTTAAGGTTAAATGCATTAGGCGGTGCTCTGCCGTCTTGTGTTTTGTGCACGTGTCGGGTGTTCATCAACTCAGACGTATGCAACATCTTGATGGTGACCAAGATTTTAGAAGACGATAGCGGCCGGTGGATGAATGCGTTCTAGGGTTCCGACAGGTTCGGTAAAGGGTTAAGGAAGTTGACAGATGAAGCCCCTTTTTTTCTGGCATGGGAGCACTTCTCTCTCTTTAGCTGGATTTCAGACGAAGGCCAATAGAGTGGAGACAACGTGGACTTAGGAGATGAAAAACCTAAAGTACCCTTTAGCACTGTAGATAAGAATCGATGTGAATTGTATATCTATACTATCTATAATAAGAGATTATGAGCTGATGTAAATCTGCCTATGTGTCAACTTCTAAGGTATGCCACATGTCAATGATGATGTCATAATTCCGGTTTACAATTTACAATCTACAAATAATCTATAAATCTGATTTTTATTTTTATCTTAGGCGGCACAATTTAAAATTCAAAATTTAAACAACTGACCCATAAAAACCTCTCTCTAAAATTCAAAATTTCACTTTCAGAAATCAATCTATTTCTCTCTGATGGAGTTGGTTCTCCTGTTCACTCCACACTCTCTGTTTCTCTACCGCAACCCCTCAACGCCGCCGTGCTCCGCCGCTACCGGCATCGGATTGCCGTATCTATAGCCGTAAACTTATCATCGATTCAGGTCACAATGTCATCAACGAGCCGTGATTTTCAACTACTCAAAACAAAAACAACAAGATTGATTATCGTTCTATAGCGTTTTCATTCTTCAATCGCCGATTATTCCAACCATTAATTCGTTCGGTACTCTCTCCACTTATGTTTTTATTGTTCTCTCAAGTTAGGGTTTTTTGTTGTGCAAATTCGGTATGAATTTTGTTGAATTTACGGTGCATTTGGTTGTTATGTGTGCTTCATTTGTTGTATAAGGTGTGGTTGATCTGATAGTTGCTGAAACGGTGTCGTTTTGTAGGTATGAGATCAAAATGAAGAATAACGTACCAATCTTCTCATTCTTGGTTTTGAGTTTGACTCTGCAATTTCAGATTAAAGGACCTGCTTGGAGTTGCTTCTGTAGGTCCAATACCTCTTCTAATTGTTGATGGAACCAGTTGTAGTTATATGAAGTTTTTCTAATACATTTTGAGTTTTTATTGCTTATCTTACCAGATGAGAAGTATTACAAGGGATTATGGTCTTCAGGAATGATTTTATGCAAAGATGGATGTAGAACATTCACCAAGTCACAGCTTAATGTGATGGCACCGGTGAACCAGTTTTTCTAATACATTTTGAGTTTTTATGACTTATGGTGCAATTAGGTTTGAATTCAACTTGACAAAGTTCAAAGTAGGTTTGAATTCAACTTCATAGATATAAACTTTAATAAGAGTGATTTTTTGATGTATCGATGAGCAAGTTAGGTTTGAATTCAACTTGACAAAGTTCAAAGTAGTGTACTTATCTTAACATAACGGTATATTTGGCTTTGCAGGAACATCAGCATGCCCCACTGGGAAATTCTATTGCAAAAATGCTGGACATAGTGCCCTTACTATAGTTTTTTGTAGGATAAATGATGGTGGTATCTGTGATAAGTAATGTTTTTACTCACAAATCTTCACCATATCACATGTAAGAAACTACAATCCTTATTGTGCAATTAGGTTTGACTTCAACTTGACAAAGTTCAAAGTAGGTTTGAATTCAACTTCAAAGATATAAACTTTAATAAGAGTGATTTTTTGATGTATCGATGAGCAAGTTAGGTTTGAATTCAACTTGACAAAGTTCAAAGTAGCGCACTTATCTTAACATAACGGTATATGTGGCTTTGCAGGAACATCAGCATGTCCCACTGGGAAATTCTGTTGCAGAAACGCTGGACATAGTGCCCTGACTATACTTTTTTGTAGGATAAATGATGGTGGTATCTGTGATAAGTAATGTTTTTACTCACAAATCTTCACCATATCACATGTAAGAAACTACAATCCTTATTTTCTGAGTTTAAGCTCTCAGTGATTAGTTACTTTGTCTTTTTATTCAAAAAGAGGCTTTATCTACCTAACATGGCAAGGGTTATCTGAATAATGTTTTATTGAGTCCTTTTTCGCATTAAAATAATGTTTTAGTAACATTTTGTTTAAATATTAATTATTTATTGATTATTGATTTATAATTTTAATTAACCAGGTGGATACGATAAGAAAGACAAAGCAGCTAGAGCTTATGAATTAGCAACCCTCAAGTATTGGGGTCCCACCACCACCACAAACTTTCCGGTAGTAATCTTTATCTTTATGCCCTGAATTAATTGAAAGTAAGGATCGGCTTGCTAAAAGCTTATACACCGAGTCTGATCATATTTTATATAAATTTGGATGATTTAGGTTTGCAACTATGAGAAAGAGCTTGAAGAAATGAACAACATGACTAGGCAAGAATTTGTTGCTTCACTTAGAAGGTATATATAAGTTGTGTCGGTTTCACTTGGTGAATTAAGTGCAATCGTGAGTGCATTAGGTTATATATAGATAGTGTCTAATTAACCTTTAAATTTGTAGGAAAAGCAGTGGTTTTTCTAGAGGAGGCTCAATTTATAGTGGTGTGACAAGGTAACAAATGTTAATTATCATATAACCGGATGTTCACCATCCAGTTCGCCAAGTTTTTGTGAAAAATATGGATTAAACTGCTAATAATGGTTTTAGATTAAGAAAATCGAACCGACCAGGTTGGTAATTGGTTGGGCTGCCAGTCACTATCACAATGCAGTATACTATCATTTTAATGGCTTAATTTTCAATATCTTTTGCAGGTGTCTTCTTTATTCTTTGGTTCAACCCATGTGCACAACTCACTATCACTTATTCTTTTCATTTGTGGATTTCTGCCTTTGCCATAGGTACGTAGAACTAATTTTCTTGCAATTTGATTATAATATGTTCGATAATTACATAATCTGTTTGTGGTTTCTCTTCATATGTTTGGTTTAGACTTAGTTTTAAGGACGAGCACAAGCTCAAAAACACCTAAATTTATAACTACTAAATTCCATAAACAAGTGTATATTTTCTACTTTATTTAATTTTTCTTTAGCTTCTATTTGTCTTGGTATACCGAATTACATTGTTGGAATTGAACCTTAACAGAGGAACAGTTGATTAAGGCCAAAACCGGTTCAGAGCAGTGGAACCAGAATAAGTAGTTGTTAGGCTTCAGACTTTCCCCTTGACAGTGGTTCAAACAACTGCTGATCTATAATTCTGATTTGTTTTATCCACTGCTTAGCACAACAGCTGATGTGAAGACTAAAAGAATGCAAAAGACTAAGTACTGCTCTTCCAACTATTGCCTTCAGTCAAGCATTGCTGAGAAGACCAAAGCCCTGCTTGGAATAAAGCAGTGGAATGAAGAAACAGTTGTTTACTTTGTCTTATTATAATAGGATCAGTTGTTAGATAACAATGGATGTATAGATCAGTACTTAGAGTTAGTTAGTTATTAGATGTCACTATCATGGTGACGTCAGCCAAGATGCTTCAGTGGTTTGACATGCTCTATAAATGGACCAGTACTCTGTACTGTTTCACTTGATGGACTGACTGTGTTTATCTCCTCTGATCCAATCCTTTCATCTTGTGTGATCGACCAAGTAGCATCAGGCTGAGGGGAAGTTTTAGTTTGTAAGCATGCAATGTAATCTTTGGATTTGATTTGTAATCTTTCGATTAATGAAAAGCATGTGTTTATCAAAACTATTTTCCTCCTTGATTGTGTTTACAAAGTGTGTTCATTTCCGCTGCATAAATCATTGAATCATATTCATTCATTGTTCATCTATTACAAAAAACACAATCAATTTAACAATCAATTCATCTATTACAAAAAACACAATCATGACGACATCTGAGCAGCAGATGTACAAAACAGATGTTAAAGCTCATCCACTGATATACCAACAGTTGCTGATCAAATTAAACTTCAAATCCACTAAAAGATAGAAAGTTGGGTAGTGTCATATAAGAGGATCAGCTTGTAGATGTGCTAACCAAAGGTTTAGACACATCTATCTTTGAAAGCTTGATCTCTAGGATTGGCATGCTAAACATGAAATAACAGGCAAAATCCTGTATTTCTATGAATAAAAGCATTAAAATGTTTTCAGAAAATCAAAGTCTGTCGTAACCACTGATTGGATCAAACATCTGTTGGTTTGTAGCTATCCACTGTTGAAAGTCAACCTCTGTTCCATCATTTTCATTGTTTTCCACTGTTACCAAACTTCAGTGCTTTAAACCACTGACACAGCTATCCACTGATAGTTAAAGTCACCCACTATCCTCATTTTCATTTGTAATCCACTGATATTCATCCATCAGTGGTTTCCTTAACAACTGTCTTCCATTATCCTTCATTTCATCAGAGGTTGGCATATGGTCAGTTCTTATCCGTCAGATCTTTGAACTCAATGCCACGTCAGCAATCACCTTTTTCCCTATAAAACCCTGATCAAAAACCCCAAACAGGGGTTTTACTGTCAATTCGAATTCACAAAAAAACTGTTCTCAAAGCAGTTTCCATCTTCTTATCTCAAATTCATTCTTCTATTTTCTTCATCAAAATGATGAAATCAAAATCGAAATCGAAATCGAAATCAAAATCAAAATCAAAATCATCATCATCTTCCAAAGAGGTCGCTCAAACGGCCGCTGAAACCATTGAAATACCATACAAATCCTCTCACAACTACTTGGGTCTACTCACAAAACCCACCAACAATCACACATTCGATTCAATCATCGACATCATGGCTGCATCAAAGTATAAAACTTTGCTTACAACAGATGCTCCAATTTACCAACAAACCCAGAGAGAATTTTGGAAAAACGCTACCCTCGAAAAACAAGGCGAGACCGTCACTGCCATTAATTCTTCCATACAGGGTAAAGCGATTCAAATTACTCCACAATCCATCTCAGAAGTCTTTAAACTCGATGATCAGCAAGGTAAAACTTCTTTTCTTAAAAGCGAGTTGAAAACTGATTTTCTGGAAAGGGGGTATGCAGATCAAATATAAAAGGATACCTTACAAAAAGGTTTCTTCCCTCCTGCAACTAGGTTTTTATTTCATACTCTTTTGACATGTGTTTCAAATAAAACAACCGCTTTTAACGAAATACCATTAAAGATCCAATGCCTAGGTTATGCCATTCTACATAATGAAGATTATAACTATTCCCAGGAAATCTTTAATGATTTGGTGAAAAATGCTGATAGCAAAGCATTTCTACTTTTTCCAAGGTTTCTAAGCTACTATTTCAAAGAAAAATTTGGAAAAGAAAATGAAAATTTACTCAAACAAGGTGCTTATTTTAAAATAAGTGGTTTAACCACTAAAACATTCTCTAGAATGATGGCACCTACAAAAACAAAAGCAGAGGTGGCTGAGCAGAATTTAGGAGAAAACACTGCTCCTCAGGCATCTACTGTTGAGCCCACTGCTCCAGGTGATCATAGTAGCACAACCACTGCTATGAAACCCACACCTGTAATCACCAAAAAGACCAAAAAGAAATCATACAAAAAGCCCACCAAACCCAAAGCAAAGGCAACTCTGGAAGATGAGATCCCAGAGCAAGTGCCAGTGACAACACAAATGTCACAAAAAACCACTGCTGCTACTTCCTCACAGCAGATGGTAGAAAGATCTCCACCCTTACCTCAAACTCCTCCTGCATCCTCACAAGAGGATCAGGTTGTAAACACAGGGACTCCACATTATGAAGCTCTGGATCCACTCGGATCCATCTTCCACAGTCCTGATCCCAAGGACATGTCTCTTTCAACACCCTTATCCTCACCTCTCACACTACCACAATCCATAATATCTTTGTTGCATGCAGTTGATATAGCTCAGACACAAACCAGTTCCTCTCAATCACCTATCACTAAGACCATACTCCTACAAGTGACTGGGTCTGATGATTATACCTCTGCTATCCCAGCAACAACTGAGGAGGTTACACTGCAGGACTTACAAGTAATTCCTGTTAGTAGTTCAAGTGAAGCAGCCACTACAAATGTTGAACCCACTGGTTTACATTTGGACAGTGGTTACATCTATAAGACTTCCTTGAAGGCAATTCCTTCTATAGCACCTCTGATAACCACCAGTGACTATGTTAAAACTACTGGCAACATTGAAGGGCTATCAAGTGTTGAAGGAAGAAGACCCCAGAACCAAGAACAAGGGGCATCAATGAATGATTTCTGTGACTCAGTTCCAAAGTCACACATTGATATAACCACTGCTGGTGGGAAATCAGATGATCCCATTAAATTGGGTGATGATTTAAAATATCAGAAATTGACGGGCAGAGTTAAAAATCTTGAAACAACAGTTGCTGAATTAAAGGATATGGTGCAACATCTGTTAAAAGCTCAAAAAGCACAATCCACTGCTGTTCCAGCTCAAGCACCTGCACAACCTGCACCTGCTGCAAATGAGCTATGGAGTGTATTCCAACTCCTGCTTGAAAAACAAAAACAAATGGCTGATCAGCAGCATGCAATACATGTACAAATGCTGACAAACATGGTGGAGTCAAGGTTCAAAGATACTCAAGCAGACATCAAGGCTATAAAGGCCAGCATCCAAAACACCACTGGCAAAGCTCCTTCCACTCTACTATTCATTGATAACCCCCTTCCAGATAATGCCAAAAAGGGGGAGAAAATCAAGAAGTGGAGGAAGAAGGGAATAGAAGATGGCCTTTATGTTGAACCAGAACAAGAAAAGCAGGTTTCAAAAACTGCTAGTCAAACAGCTGCCATCTCTTCAACATACACCACTATAACACACACTACAACCACTGCTCTACCTCCACCTAAAATCACCTCACCACTAAAAGCCATCACTTCAACTACATCACCAGCCATCAAATCAACCCCTGCTCAAAAGCAGAAGACATCTACTGACACATCAGTAGTTGTAATGACAACAGAGGTTGAAACACCTGTTGTTTCAACAGCTGTTTGCCAGTCATCCACCACTGCTCTCATCAATGTCACATCACCACCATCACCTCCTGCAAAAAAGCAGAAGACATCAGATGTTACAACATCTGTTGTAATGACAACAGCAGTTGAAACACCAGTTGTTTCAACAACTGTCAGTCAGCCACAATCCACCACTGCCCTCACTTCACTTCAAGTCGTCTTTACTTCAATTAATAAATCACCCAAAAGCACTCCTTCACTAGAGAAAAGTTACACCAGAAAAAGAAGAACAACTCAGGCAACTGATGACAAATATGATCCTAATGCTGCAAAATATCCACTGGAACTGGAAGCTATAAAAAATGAGATGAGACAATTCTACACTGTGGATGACCCTTCGAAAAGAAGATTTGCTTCTCTCATAGGCTTCATAGTCCCAGAAAATATGGATGAATATCTCGAGCTCAAAGCAAGGCAGGCTAAGATAAGAGCCAAATTTGAATGCAAAGATCAAGGTGATGAAGCCATTTCTGAAAGAATGGAATTCTTGCTCATCAAAGTCAAATAGATGGAAGACTATGCACGAGATCTGAGCAAAGAAATGTCAAACTTACCACCCGAAGCAGATCTACGAAAAGAAATGAGAAAAGAATATCTTGCATACATCATGAAAGAAAAATTCTATCCAGCTGAAGAAAAACAATTCGAAGAATAGCCAATAGTTGCATTAAAACATGAGGCAAACAAAATTGAAACAATTAAAAATGATCCAAGCAAGAAGAGGACAGCTCCAAACTGGAACAAATACAAAAAGCTC
The DNA here is from genome assembly GCA_030545235.1 of Helianthus tuberosus. Taxonomy (NCBI): domain Eukaryota; kingdom Viridiplantae; phylum Streptophyta; class Magnoliopsida; order Asterales; family Asteraceae; genus Helianthus; species Helianthus tuberosus. The sequence continues at coordinate 72,068,274 of CM060417.1, read as the reverse complement.
ATAGCTGAGCTTACATCTGAGTACAAAAGAAAGAAGCAGGAGCTGGTGGATGCAAAGGTGGATACTGCCAATGCCATAGCAAAATGGACTAAGCAGCAAACAGATGAGGCTTATGAAAGGCTTAAGAAAAGGAGGATGACAGTTTCTGACATTCCAAAGAAGCCTGACTACAAAAAGCCAAAGCAGCAGATCAAAACTTCTGAACCACTGATCACCTCAGCAGATACCTCTGTCACTGTGATTGACCAAGAAAAAAGGAAACAGCTGTCTGTTGCAGAAGAAAAGGAAAAGGAAGCTGAGTATTTTGAAGAAGCCATCAAGAAAATGGCTTTAGATAAAGATAGATCAGCAAAGCTTCAAGACCTTGCCAAAAAGGTTTTGAACAAACCATCATCACCAAACACATCAGCAGATATATCAGACATTGAGCTAGATCAACAAAAGAGACAAAAGCAGATTGACAAAGAAGTTGCAGAAGACATAGCTGCAGCAAATGAAGTCATAGACAAGGCTTTCAAACAAATGTCTGAAAATTCTGAGCTAGCAAAAGCTCAGGATACTGCTTTACAAATCTTTACAAGGCCAAAATCTCCCAACTCATCAGTAAATAAACCTCTCCCAAGAAACCCATTGGGTTCAAAAATACTAAAATGGCTCTCTGATCAAAAGACCCATGTATTGACCCTGATCAGATCCAATGGTGAAATGAAGTACATATCAAGGAAACAAGCACTGAGCCTTGGTGTTGAAGATCTACAAGATCTCCTTGAACTTTCATTGTGCAGGGATGAGGATGACTCAAGTTCCAAAGATTTTGAAGCAGAATTTAAAAGACAAGCTAGGGAACTTCTGATGAGAGAATAAAGATCCAATTCAATCCTTTCATCTTATGCAACCAAACATGGGGTATCAGGCTGAGGGGGAGTTTAGTTTGTAAGCTTATATTGTAATCTTTTGCTTTGATTTATAATCTTTCAACTTAATGAAAAGCAAATGTTATTCAAGGAAATAAAGTTTGTTATTCATTTCTCTTTGCTTTGGTTACACCATTGTGAATCTTTCTCTTTGATTGTGTTTACAGAGTTTGTTATTCATTTCCGCTGCACTTAAACTCTGTTCATCTCTATTGATTTGTTCAAATTATACAAACAAGCACAATCATTAGAGCCTCAGATTCTAACATGTTGTATCAACAACTGTTGGTACCTCAGTTGTTAAACCAACAACCACCACCAAAGGATGAGAATCTTTTGGGCAAAAAGTGTACCTCAAAAACATTGTATATGTTGGAGTATAGTTGTCAAGATTTATACTCATCAAACTAAGCAAAAACAGCAGATGTTTCCACAACCACTGTTTTGAAGAAGACTATGTTGTTGCTGCATATTGAGAAAATAACTGTTTGTTTCCTCTAAATATGATATTTGTTTTTGATATAATTGCTCAAAAAGGTTTGATTTGTCTGACCACTGTTGTGAGGGATTGCTATGAAAAAGGTTTGATTTGTCTGCATCATGTTCCGACTAAGGATCAGCTTGCAGATGTGCTAACCAAAGGTTTAGACACATCTATCTTTGAAAGCTTGAACTCTATGATTGCCATGCTAAACATGGAATAACAGGCAAAATCCCGTTTTTCTATGAATAAAAACATTAAAATCTTTTCAGAAAATTAAAGTCTGTCGTAACCACTGATTGGTTCAAACATCTGTTGGTTTGTAGCTATCCACTGTTGAAAGTCAACCTCTGTTCCATCATTTTCATTGTTTTCCACGGTTACCAAACTTCAGTGCTTTAAACCACTGACACAGCTATCCACTGATAGTTAAAGTCACCCACTGTCCTCATTTTCATTTGTAATCCACTGCTGTTCATCCATCAGTGGTTTCCTTAACAACTGTCTTCCATTATCCTTCATTTCATCAGAGGTTGGCATATGGTCAGTTCTTATCCGTCAGATCTTTGTAACCGTTGCCACGTCAGCAATTACCTTTTTCCCTATAAAACCTGATAAAAAACCCCAAACAGGGTTTTACTGTCGATTCGAATTCACAAAAAAACTGTTCTCAAAGCAGTTTCCATCTTCTTATCTCAAATTCATTCTTCGATTTTCTTCATCAAAATGACGAAATCAAAGCCATCTGCACCATCCACTTCGAAATCATCTAAAAAGGCCTCTCAAAAGCCTACTACACCCATCGAAATCCCATACAAATCCCGTCACAATTATCTGGGTATTCTTACAAAACCAGGCACCACCGATGTTTTCGATTCCATCATTGATACCATGACTGCATCAACGCACAAAACTTTGTTAACAGCAGATGCTCCGATTTACCAGAAAACCCAGAGAGAATTTTGGAAAAATGCCACTCTTGACAAACAAGGAGAAGACATCATAGCCATTAATTCCTCCTTAATGGGTAAACCAGTCAAAATCACACCACACTCCATCTCAGAAGTCTTTGAACTCAATGATCAGCAAGGTAAAGCTTCTTTTTCCAAAAATGAGTTAAAAACTGATTTCCTTGAAATGGGGTATGCTGAACAAATAAAGAGGGACACCTTAGAAAAAGGTTATTTCCCTCCTGCAACAAGATTTTTATTTCATACCCTGTTAATGTGTGTTTCAAATAAAACAACTGCCTTCAATGAGATACCATTAAAGATTCAATCCCTGGGGTTTGCTATTTTACAAAATGAAGATTTTAATTATTCCTAGGAAATCTTTGATGATTTGGCCAAAAATGTTTTAACAAAATCCTTTCTATTATTTCCAAGGTTTTTAAGTTACTACTTTACAAAGAAATTTGCAAAGGATGATGTTCATGTATACCAACAAGGTGAATCTTTTCAAATTAAAAGCTTAACAGCTGAAACTTTCACTAGAATGTCAACACCTTGCAAAACACAAGCAGAGGTGCCTGAGCAGAATTTAGCAGCTACCACTGCTCCTCAGGTATCTGCTGCTGAGCCTAGTGCTCCAGGTGATCATAGTAGCACAACCACTGCAATGAAACCCACACCTGCCATTACCAAAAAGACCAAAAAGAAATCATCCAAAAAGCCACCCAAACCCAGTAAAACGGCAACTCTGGAAGATGAGATCCCAGAGCAACTGCCAGTGACAAAACAAAAGTTACCAATAACCACTGCTGCTACTTCCTCACAGCAGATGGAAGAAAGATCTCCACCATTGCCTCAAACTCCTCCGACATCCTCACAAAAGGATTCGGTTGTAAACACAGGGACCCCACATTATGAAGTTCTGGATCCAATCGGCTCCATCTTCCTCAGTCCTGATCCGAAGGATATGTCTCTTTCTACACCTATTCCTTCACCCGTCACATTACCACAATCAATGTTACCTTTGTTGCATGCAGTTGCTATAGCTCAGACACAAACCAGTTCCTCTCAATCACCTATCACTGAGAGTATACTCCCACAATTGACTGGGTTTGATGTTCATACCTCTGCTAGCCCAGCAACAACTGAGGAGGTTACACTGCAGGAATTACCAGTAATTCCTGTCAGTAGTTCAAGTGGAGCAGCAACTACTAATGTTGGACCCACTGGTCTACATTGGGTCAGTTGTTCCATAAATAAGACTCCCTTGAAGGCAATTTCTTCAGAGACAACCAAGGCAACCACTGGTGAGTTTACTTTAACAACTGGTGAGTTGTTCAAGGTGTCCACAAATGAAGAAAGAAGTCCCCAGTACCAAGAAAAAGGGGCATCAGTAGATGACTTTTGTGACATATTCCCTAAGTCTACTGCTGATACAACCACTGTTGGTGGGAAATCAGATGATCCCACTAAGTTGGGTGATGGTTTAAAATACCAAGAACTGATGGACAGAATTGACACACTTGACACATCTGTTGCTGAACTAAAAAATATGATGCAACAGATGTTGGAAATTCAAAAGGTACCACCCACTGTTGTTCCAGGTCAAGCACCTGCACAACCTACACATGCTGCAAGTGAGTTATGGAACTTATTTCAACCCCTGCTCCAACAACAAAGACAGTTGATTGATCAGCAGCTTGACATACATGTCCAAAAGCTGAGGAACATGATGGAGTCCAGATTTAAAGACACCCAAGCTGACATCAAGGCCATAAAGGGCCATATCTTGAACACCACTGGAAAAGCACCTCCCACTGTTCTCTTTCTTGATAATCCACCACCAGATAATGCCAAAAAAGGGGAGAAGATCAAGCTGTGGAAGAAGAAAGGGATTGAAGATGGTCTCTACATTGAGCCACAAAAAGATTGTATGACTAAAGACATTCCCTTGACAGATGGGAGCAAAAAGATTGATTTTACCACAAATGCACTTGCTGAAGCAAAAGCAAGTGTAAAAAGGGATAGAGAGGCAAAGGATAAATCAAGGTGGAATGAGGAGAAGAGAGCTTACATGGAGCTGAATGCACAGGGTTGTTCTGAGCCAAAGGATGTTAAAAATCCTGACCCAAAAAGAAAAAAATCCCACTAGAAAAGTGAGGGAACCCAAATCCACACCATCCAGACTCACAAAGCATACTCCAAAACCACCATCTAAAAGCCCTCAACATCAATCTTCCACCCAAACAGCTGTTGTATCAACAACTGTTGATACCTCAGTGGTTTCAGCAGTTGTTAAACCAACAACCACCACCTCAATGACAACAACTGCTACTTCAACACACACCACTCAAACACCTGATCTCACTAAATCATCCACCACCACTTCAACCACATCACCAACCATCAAATCATCACCTGGCACTGTGCAGAAGACTTCTACTGACACATCAGTAGTTGTATTGACACATCAATCTTCCACCCAAACAGCTGTTGTAATTCCTGTTGTATCAACAACTGTTGGTACCTCAGTGGTTTCAGCAGTTGTTAAACCAACAACCACCACCTCAATCACAACAACTGCTACTTCAACACACACCACTCAAACACCTGATCTGACTAAATCATCCACCACCACTACAACCACATCACCAACCATCAAATCACCACCTGCCACTGTGCAGAAGACTTCTACTGACACATCAGGAGTTGTAATGACAACAGTGGTTGAAACACCTGTTGTTTCAACAACTGTTAGTCAAACACTTCTCACTTAAAAAACAACCACTGATCCACCCAAAACATCATCAGTCTCTCCTCAACCAAAAAGGAGAAGGTTAATTTTGATTGATGATGAGCCTTCACCTTCACCAACATCTTCACAACCTCTACCACATGTCACTTTACCAAACCCTGTACCTCTCTCTTCAACATAGATACAAAAGCCAATCACTGATATTGCTCCTGCAGGTGTTCAGTTTCCTCTAGAACTTATTGCTGTCAGAGAAGAGATCAAATCCTTCTACTATGAGGATGATCCTGCAAAAAGGAGTTTACCATCTGTTGAAGGATATCCTAGGCCTAATAATATTGATGAATATTTAAAATTAAAGGCCAAACAAACAGAGGATATTGCTAAAAGAGAATCAACAGGGAAGACTGACAAAGAATATCAAAGGCACTACCAATTTTTGCTTACTCAAGTCAGATCCCTGGAACAATTTGCAAAGAATGTTTGTCAAAAATTATCAGAAAGAGCAGATGAATCTCTGAGAGAAGACTATGTTGAGAATATCATGGCTCACAAGAAGTATAAGGGAGAGAAGCATATGTACAAAGATTGGACCATTCCTGAGCTTGAAAGTGAAGCAGCCAGGATCCAAGAGATGCTTAAAAATAAGGTTAAACTCACTCCTCCTGACTGGGAAAAATTCAAAAAGAATGTACCTGACAAGGCTTTAGAGTTAAAGAGAATGAAAGAGGAGCTGATAGCAGCTGATAGCAGCTGACTATGGGTCAAAGAATTCAGTGTCAAAGTGGAGAGAAGATAGGGTCAGGGCCACTTACAAAATGTTGGAGGAACTAAGGAAGAAAGAACCAAATGTTCCACAAAAACCTGACTATCCTAAAACTGAAGGTTCAAAAAGACCACCAAAGTTACAAATCAAGAGATGCACTGATCCAGCATGTGCTGCTATTTATCAAAGAAAAAGACAAAAGCAGATGGATACTGAAACCTTGAAGGAACTTATGGCTCGTGATGAACTTGTAAAAGAAGGTATCAAGAGAATGGTGATAGAAACTCTTGAACTGAATCAATCTGCAGGCACAGATCAGATCTGATGGTGATGTGATTCTCCTTGATCTTCAACTGTGTAGGGATGAGGAAGATACAGATTCTGTTTAGCCAATTCTACTTTTTTACTATATAATTTTTTTTTTCTTTTTGAGGTTGAATTACATGTTAAACTCACAAAAAATTATTAGTTGGTTTTGAATGTTGATGACACTGATGGCCAGGTACATTATGTTATCATGACGATAACTGGAATAGGTTGATCAATTCTTCTTTTTTTGCTTTTTGTAAATTTTTATCATTTGGTTGTGTTGTATAGAAAAGTAAAATATACTAAAGCTTCTTGCTAATAAAGTAGAGCTAAAACAAAAGTTTCATTGAAAATTAAAATTATAGATTTGATCGGTTTGCGGATATTATTAGACATAGAGGATTTATTGTGTTTGTGGTTGGGACTTTTAAATGTATACTTAACTAAAATGCGAATGTGAATTCATCAAATATTTGTTCACATGATAGTTTACACATACTGTCTTTAACATTATTTTATAAATATATAGATCCAAAGACCAAAATTTAAATGATATATTATAATCTGTTTTTTAGTATTTGATTTCGATCATTACTAAACCTACCCGTGTGGTTACACGGGTCCTACACCTAATATATAATAATGTGTTGATATTTAATAATTTTTATTATATAGTATTTGAAATGTCTTGATATTTAATCATTTTTATTATATAATTTTGTTTTAGAAATTAAAGTATTTTTTAGATTTGCTCCTAGGCTTGTAGAGGCTGCATGCTCGTCTTTTTGACATTTCGACCAACAAAAAATATATATTATATTTGGTATATAGATATAGATGTTGACATTTCCTTTGTCCTTTTATCGAATACATTTACTTTTACGGTTGTAGTTACTATTCTTGACCAATCTATTTGTTTCTTCACCAGCGAAATAAACATTCTAGTTATTATATCGGTATGCCATTATTATTTACACCAATAACGTGGTGAATATTCAATAGAGTTGTTATAAATACTAATTAAATATATATAGTTAAATTCGTTTACGTAATTGTAATTTGTAAAGCTCTTGGTTCATTAGTATTTAAATATCTTTACTAATAAATCACAAGTGTCATAAAAACGAGATATTTGATTACCAATCTTCTGCGTTTTCGGTTTTCATTAGAGGGGTGTGTTGTGTTATCTTTACTAGTAAATCATAAGTGTCATAAAAACGAGATATTTGATTACCAATCTTCTGCGTTTTAGGTTTTCATTAGAGGGGTGTGTTATCTTTCCCGTAATTGATCTCTAGTCACTCTCACCATTCCTCTCTTATGTACATATACTTACTCTCACAATTGAGGGTTGGAAATCAGAAGCAATCATTGAGACGAACGCAATTAACACAAGAACACACTGCACTTTATTGATAAATCGTGGATATGATACACAATGAACCAGAACAATTGTTCACACCCCTATTTATGGGATACGAAACTATATGAACGAATGTCGCAACGTTTCAGTTCTTATACTGGCATTTGTTAAACCGTCTAACACCGTAACCTTAATATATTAATATTACAAAAATGACCCTTTGACATAGTTACAACTTTGACCCATATGTTTCTAACTTGATACATTTTGACATAAAACATAAGAACAAGACTTCTAGATAAATCTCCACTCAATGTTACGAGGCTTGTGTTGGTTGCGCTTATTCACCCTCAAGTCGTTCTTGCAAGACGTTGCGGCCATATTTTTGCTAAATCACAGTACATCTATTGTTATTATTATTGTTGTTATATAAGAATAATTTAACTAGACTTAGTTATGATTTAAAGTATTTACAAATAATATACATGTTTAATAAAAGACCATTTATAGTATATCTTTTGGTCAACTATATAAAATGTAAGATGCATGGAATAGCTCCAAAAATAACCAAATGCTAGTGACTAATGAGACAAGATCTTAGCTAATGAAAAAGATTTGCATGCAGAGCAAGTGGGCAATTTTAACCCCTCCCTTTTATGCTTTAATTCACATAAGCTAGCCAATAACATGTTTACAAGCTATGTGGCACGGGGACTCCTAGAACCATTAAGTACCCGTCCCAGGGACGTTTTGGGGACGGAGAGGCCATGGGGACGTCCCCTAAACGTTTCCGGGTATTGGGGACGTCGACTACACGTTTCGGGGACGGCAACTATAAGTTTCAGGGACGTATCCTATTATTTTTAGGGTTTTATCTTTTAAACCTTTCAAATTCCATAACAAACAGTCGGCCTTTCAATTTAAAAACCCCATCAACATTCAATTATACATAACGTCGGCCTTTCAATTCCTTCTCTTCTCAATTCATCATCATTTGTATTCATCATCTACATTCATCATCGATTAATGCTTCTCAAGAAACACAAGGATCATCAACTACCCGTTTATATTTTTTATTTTTTATGCCGTACCCGTATCTTAGATTTTTCTAGTTTTGTCGTTCTCCGTACCCGTATCGTCCCTGTACCCCAGTCCCGTACCCGTTCCCGTGCTACATAGTTTACAAGTGTCACTTGGCCACATACTACTGTGTGTGGCTTTGGGAAGAGTTCCTTTTCTAGTGCATGGTCCCCTGGTTCACAGGACACACAACCAGCTCACCCAACCATGGGTGCGGGTCCGGGTCCGGGGCCTGGCGCAGCCTTTCAGATGTTGTATTGGGCGCCTAGCTGTTTTAGAAACCATTCATGTTGTAGTGTTAAAAGTAAAAATCTATATTTGTTAGGGTATCCGTATCTTATAGCTATTCAAAAGTAAACATCAAACCATTTAAAGAGTCTATCAAGATCAGGCCAATTCTACAATGTAATAATCTAAAAAGGATCTCGGATATAGACAGTAATATGTTGGTCGAACCGTTCTCTGAGCTTGAAATCAAAAATGCAGTTTTTGAATGTGGGGATGATCGATCCCCCGGTCCGGACGGCTTTAACTTCAGATTTATCAAGCACTTCTGGGAGATTTTTAAAGACGATTTTGTTAGAATTTTTGCGTGGTTTCACGTTCATGGAAAGATCAACGACGGATGTGGTGCTTCGTTTATTGCTCTTATTGCCAAAATCACAGACCCGGTCTCTCCTAATAATTACAGACCGATAAACTTAGTCGGAGTCATAAGTAAGGTGATCTCTAAAGTGATGGCAAATAGGATGAGAATGGTCTTGGATGGAGTTATCTCCGAAACTCAATCAGCTTTTCTTAAAGGAAGATTTATTTTAGATGGCCCACTTATCATCAACGAGCTTATCACTTGGATCAAGAAGAGTAAGCTGAAAGCGTTTTTTCTTAAGATCGATTTTGAAAAAACTTACGACAACGTTAACTGGAATCTCGTGATTAGTATTTTATCTCAAATGGGATTCCCTGACTTGTGGTGTAAATGGACGATGGGTATTCTCAGGTCGGCTTCTTCGTCTGTGCTTGTCAACGGGGCCCCTACATTCCTGTTTAGATGCGAAAAAGGAATGAGGCAGGGGGACCCGCTTTCGCCGTTTCTCTTCTTAGTGGTGATTGTTAAAGACATTAACATGTCTCAGTTTTAATATCCTTTTTCTTTGTTATGTTTTAATTTTTCTTTTTTTGTTGCAAGGGTCTACGGCTATTGCTTTGGTCTGCCTTTTGCTGGGCCGCTTGATGCTGGGCTGCCTCTAGGTTTGCTTGAGTCCAGTCCTTTGTTTTTGGTGTTTGTCTAGAAGGCCCTCTTAGGGTTTGCAGCCCCTTTTGCCCCTGTTTGAGCTGTCCTTTGGCTGGCATATTAAAAGCATATCAAAGAGCTGTCAAGATCATTTCCTTTTGTGTTTGTTGGAGTCGCTATAAAAGGCATGCAACGCTCTGTCTTCATGATCGACTCTTTCACTTTTTCACCTTTTAATTCCATTGTTCTTCTTACAAGTTGTTCGTAAGAATTCATTAAGTTTCTGTACAATCATCACATTGATTTCTTTCATTTAAATTAGTGAATCTGTGATGACAAGAACATTTGTATGTTGAGTTCGTGTGCAATAAAGTTCCTGCTGTTCGAGTCCGTCCCTGATCTTGAGTTTCTGACATGGTATCAGAGCTCCAAGGGTGATCTGGTGCTCTGATTATCTTCCGCTGCGCATTACTGAAGTGTGACTGACAGGCGTTGTTAATCTGCGAGATCTGGTCCGAATCTAGGGTTTGGTTTTATCGATCAAGGCTCCTGTGGTTCTTGATTCATCAGGGGCGTTGCTTCTGAATTTCTTTGCTCACAGTCATATAACCCTAAGTGAAGGTTATAGGCTGTGATTTTTCATTCGGCGAACCCTAACTTGGGAACCCCTCTCGGTGAGATTGTTATTTTTTGTGTCTATAGATTTAGGTGGCTCCTACACTAAGACCTGCGTTGGCACCTTGAGTGATCAACCAACGATCTGGAACACTGGTGTAGTTTCGCCGTGCTTCTCTCATTTATCATTTGCTGTTTTAAGTTGTGACTCTTGTGTTTTCTGGTTGGTTCTGTTTTTTTTATTTGTTAAGTGTTCTTAGAAATATTCTCTGATTATCTGTTAAGCGTTTTCTATTTGCTTGGACATTGACTGGTTTTGCCGGATTCTGTTCAGTTTTTTGACTGTTTCTGTGTGAACATGACTGACAAAATGGAGTCTTCTGTTACCTTAATAAGTAAACTAGATGCTAGTGATCCTTTGTATTTGCATGCTAGTGATTCTAGTAATCTGTCTATTGTTAATATCAAGTTAAAAGGCACTGAGAATTATGTGGTATAGTCGAATGCTATAAAACTTGCTTTAATGGCTAAGAACAAATTAGGATTTGTTGATGGAACATGTGTTAAATCTGAATCTAATGATGTCTTAGCAAGTCAATGGGAAAGATGCAACTCTATTGTCTTAACCTGGATTCTGAATTCTGTGTCTGATGAGTTGTATGTTGGTCAAGTTTATTCCAAACTTGCTTTTGAAGTTTGGAATGATCTAAAGCAGACATATGATAAGGTTTATGGTTCTATGGTGTTTGGATTATATCAGAAAATTAATTCTGTTAGTCAAAATGGTTCTAGTGTGTCTGAATATTATCATAGGATAAATACTATGTGGAAACAATTCGATGCTATGCTACAATTACCATCTTGCACATGTAACGCTTCTACCAAGTTCAATGAGTTTAGTCAATTAATAAAACTTATGCAATTCTTGATGGGATTAGATGATGTATACCAACCTATTAGAACGAATCTATTAACCAGGGATCCTCTTCCCTCTATTAAAACTGCTTTTTCAATTATATCTAGGGAAGAGTCACATAGGGGTTCAAACAGTGGTTCTAGAGTACCTAATGTTGGTTTTGTTGCTAAAGCAAATCAGTTTAGTGATAACAAAAAAGGTTTAACAAAGGTCCTAATCCCAACTTGAAGTGCACTCATTGTAACAAGGTTGGTCATGTTATTGATAAGTGTTTTGAGCTTCATGGATATCCACCAAACTATAGGTCTAAACCTAGTCAAACCAATAATCAGTGGTCTAAATCTAATAATTCTGTGAATAATTCTGTTAGTGATAAATCTGTTAGCAATTCTCTGAATTCTCTTACCTCAGATCAGTTCACTAAACTTCTAGATTTGCTTAATGACAAAAAGACTTATGATGGGCCTAAGGCAAATGTTGGAGGTAAATCTCATAATGTGATCTCATCTTTAGATTGTTACAAGAGATTTTATTGTTTTAATAGTAAAACTTGGTCACAAAATAATATGAGTTGGATTATTGATTCTGGGGCTAATCAGCACATGATCATGTCAAGTGAAAATATGTTTAATAAAGTTGATGTTTCTGATTATAACATAACAGTCAAACACCCTAATGGTACTGATGCCAATGTCACTATAATAGGGTGCTACAAATTATCCAACTCTGTTATCTTAAGAGATGTCTTTGTGGTCCCCGAAGATTGTGTCAACTTAATCTCTGTGCATAAATTAGCAAAGGATAATCAACTTAGGGTTGTGTTTGATGAAGATACTTGTTATATTCAGGATTTGTACTTAAAGAAAACCCTGGTGACTGGTAGACAAACTGATGGCCTTTATTTCTATGGTAATTCTTTCAATTCTGTGATTGCCTGTTTTAATAAAGCTGAAACTATAAAGCTCTGGCACTCAAGACTTGGTCATCCTGCTGATCAAGCCATAAATGTTTTAAATCTTAAAACTGATAGAGCTAATATTGATCCCTGTGAAGTTTGTCATAAAGCAAAACAACACAGGGTCCCTTTCCCTTTAAGTGAACACAAAACCTCTAAAGTAGGTGACTTAATTCACTTAGATGTGTGGGGTCCCTATAAGGTCTCAAGCATAGAAGGATTCAAATATTTTCTCACCGTTGTAGATGATTATTCTAGGTCCGTTTGGGTATATCTAATGAAATCTAAAGTTAAAGTTTTTTGAAAACATTCAAAGTTTTTATAATCTTGTGAAAACTCAATTTGAAGTTAATATTAAGGCTTTTAGGAGTGACAACGAAACTGAATTTTTTAACTCTCAAATGTCCAACTTTGTTAATACACATGGAATCATTCACCAAACATCTTGTGCTTACACTCCTCAACAAAATGGTATTGTTGAGAGGAAGCACATACATTTACTCAATGTTGCTAGAGCTCTATTGTTTCAGTCAGGTGTGCCTTTAAAATTATGGTCTGAATGTGGTCTCACTGCTTCGTACTTAATTAACAGGACACCATCTTCTGTGTTAAATGGCAAAACACCTTATGAGTTGCTTTTTGGGTTTGAACCTTCTCTCAGTCACTTGAAGATTTTTGGTTGCTTATGCTTCTTTACTGTCAATCCTGATAAACTTAATGAAAAAGCTGAAAAATGTATTTTTATGGGGTATTCAAACTTAAAATAGGGTTACAAAGTTTGGAGTCTAGATCAAAAGAAATTTACCTTCTCTAGGGATGTCAGCTTTCATGAATATGTTTTTCCCTATAAAACTAAGCTGTTTTCAAAATCTGATCTAGATAACACTGAATCTTTAAATAATTCAAATTTCTTTGATCTTTTTGATTCTTCAAGTGACATAAATCCCGATGATGATGAGAAGGTGGAAACTGATTCAGCTGCTGTGACTCAGCAACATAGTAGTTCAAGTGAATCAACACCTCATGTTGATACTCAGCAGTCATCCTCTGGTAATGACATGGCTGGCAATCAACAAGTGGATGAACCTGAACCTAATCCTGTGAGGGTTGAGTCCAGTAACAGCAATGAAGAATCAAACCTTCCTGAGGGTACTCATACCACCACTAGGAAATCCACTAGGTCTGTGTCTATTCCAAAAAAATTTGGTGACTATGTGGTCGAAGGCAAGGTTAAATTCGGTTATGAGAGAGTCGTTAATTATGCTAACTTGTCTCCTGAAAATGTGTGTTTTGCCTCTAATGTTAATAAAATACTTGAACCTAGTTCATATCAAGAAGCTGTTAAGGATAGTAACTGGGTAAATGCAATGAATGAAGAGCTCAGTGCTGTTCATGAAAGTAACACTTGGTCCGTTGTTGAACTTCCTAAAGGCAGAAAGCCTATAGGTTGTAAGTGGGTCTTTAAGGTTAAATATAAATCAAATGGAGAAGTCGAGAGATATAAAGCTAGGTTGGTTGCTAAAGGGTTTAATCAAAGAGAAGGCATAGATTTTGATGAAACATTTTCACCGGTTGTGAAAATGGTAACTATTAGGTGTATAATCAGCCTATCTGTTCAAAACGATTGGCCCCTTTATCAACTAGATGTTAATAATGCATTTCGTTATGGAAACCTAAAAGAAGAAGTTTACATGACTATACCTGATGGTTTGAATGCCTGTCATCATAATAAAGTTTGCAAATTAAATAAATCTTTATACGGGTTAAAGCAAGCTCCACGAATGTGGAATGAAAAACTCGTGAATGTGCTCTTGAAAATTGGTTTCTATTAGTCAAAATGTGATTATTCTATGTTTATTAAATCTGATAATAATGTGTTCATTGTTATGTTAGTTTATGTGGACGATATTATTTTAACTGGTAATAATAAACAAGAAATAGACAATGTAAAAAGGTTGTTACAATCTGAGTTTAAAATCAAAGATTTAGGTTTGTTGAAGTTCTTTCTGGGAATTGAAGTTATTAAAACTACAGAAGGGATTTGTCTATCTCAGAGAAAGTATTGTATGGACTTGCTGAATGAATTCGGTATGAGTGGATGTAAGCCTGTTTCATGCCCTATTGAACCAAACTACGTTGTTACAAATTTGTGTAAAAAAGAAGCTAACTTTGTTAATGTTAATGAATATCAAAGGCTTATTGGGAAACTAATTTACTTATCTCATACCAGACCTGACATAGCATATGCTGTTCATTTTCTTTCTCAATATATGCATAAGCCAACTTCGGCTCACTCTCAAATTGCTTTCAAATTGCTGAGGTATTTGAAAGGAGCACCTGGTGCTGGTTTAATGTTTAAAAACGGTGATAGTTTTGAGTTGTCCGCTTATGCGGACTCAGATTGGGCAAAGTGTATTGATAGTAGAAGATCTGTTACAGGCTTTTGTATATTTCTGGGAAAATCCTTAATCTCCTAGAAAAGCAAAAAACAAAGTGTCGTATCTAGATCATCTGCTGAAGCAGAATACAGATCTATGTGCGCTGCTTTGTGCGAGGTAATGTGGCTGGTAAATGTGTTACAAGAATTACAAGTTAAAATTGAATTGCCCGTTGAGTTAAAATGTGATAATACTGCTGCTCTGTCCATAGCAGCAAATCCGGTCTTTCATGACAAAACTAAACATTTTGAAATCGACCTGTTTTTCCTTCGTGAAAAAATCGCGCCTGGAATGGTAAAAACCGTTGGTGTTTTTTCTTTGGATCAGTATGCAGATTTGTTCACTAAAGGTCTTCAACCAGCTGATCATCAAAAAATGTGTAAGTCTTTAGGTCTCACTAATCTTTTTGGTATTAAAACTGAGGGGGGGGGGGGTGTTAAAGACATTAACATGTCTCAGTTTTAATATCCTTTTTCTTTTTTATGTTTTAATTTTTCTTTTTTTGTTACAAGGGTCTACGGCTATTGCTTTGGTCTGCCTTTTGCTAGGCCGCTTGATGCTGGGCTGCCTCTAGGTTTGCTTAAGTCCAGTCCTTTGTTTTTGGTGTTTGTCTAGAAGGCCCTCTTAGGGTTTGCGGCCTCTTTTGCCCCTGTTTGAGCTGTCCTTTGGCTGGCATATTAAAAGCATATCAAAGAGCTGTCAAGATCATTTCCTTTTGTGTTTGTTGGAGTCGCTATATTAGGCCTGCAACCCTCTGTCTTCATGATTGACTCTTTCACTTTTTCACCTTTTAATTCCATTGTTCTTCTTACAAGTTGCTCGTAAGAATTCATTAAGTTTCTGTACAATCATCACATTGATTTCTTTCATTTAAATTAGTGAATCTGTGATGACAAGAACATTTGTATGTTGAGTTCGTGTGCAATAAAGTTCCTGCTGTTCGATTCCGTCCCTGATCTTAAGTTTCTGACAGTGATGGAGGCTCTCTCGAATATGCTTAATAGTGCTAAGGAAGAGCCTCTGATTAAAGGCTTAGTCACTCCTAACAATGGGCCGGTTATAACACACCTGTTGTACGCGGATGACTCAATTGTGGAGGGCGAATGGTCTAAACAGGAAGTGGTTAATATTGTTAGAATGCTTCGATGTTTCTTTTTATGCTCCGGTCTAAAAATCAACATCGAAAAATCCAACCTTTACGGCATCGGTGTGGGGGTGGAAGACACAAGTGATATGGCTAACGAGGTGGGATGCAAAGCGAACATCCTTCCGTTCAAATATTTGGGTCTTAAAGTGGGGGCGAACATGAACCGGGTTATTAATTGGCAACCGGTGTATGACATTTTTCGCAATCGGTTGGCTAAGTGGAAATCTCATTTGTTATCAAAAGGAGGAAGGGTTGTTCTTATCAGATCCGTCATGGAGAGCTTGCCTTGCTTCTATTTTTCCCTTTACAAAGCTCCTAAGAAGGTGATTTCTGACCTGGAGTCAATGATTAAAAAATTTCATTGGGGCGGTTCCATCGAGGAAAGGAAGATGCACTGGGTTGGATGGGAACGGGTTTCGAGTCACAAAAAAGATGGGGGCCTGGGTCTCAATAAACTCTCAGATATTAATCTATCGCTTTTATCCAAATAGGGTTGGCGATACTGTAGGATCGGTTTTCGACTCTGTAACGATTGCGTATCGACACGTGTGACGTGCGGAATCCGTACACGTGCGTGGACCGAACACGAGAACGTACTAAATCTGTGATTCTATTCAAAGATTTGAAATCGTACAATCACGTGAATCACCTCTTGCACTTTCTCTTTAGGATCCAAGCTCTCCGAGTTGTAGAAGTTGCAAAAGTTCTAAACACTAACACTAAGTGTCCTATTTATAGGCCAAGGAGATAAGGAAAGTTTTCCTTATTTACAGAAATGCCACCTTGCCTTTTCTATTAAAATATTACAATATAAGCCTGGATTTCTTTAGTTTCAGCTACGGTTTTAGAATGACATAGGCGATAGACATTACTGCACCAACAGACTCCCCCTTGGATATTGCCGCAGTCAATCTGGTAGCGACTTGTCTCTCTCTCTCTCTGAGTCTTCTTGAAAATTTAATGTCTTCAGCAAACACAGACTCCCTCTTTCTCGAACAGAATCCCGGTGGATCTGTCTTGAGCTTCAGCTCCCCCTTTCAGTAGACTCTTCACTTCAGGCTCCCCCTTTCGTCAAGCTTCCGTGATTTTGGGATCGACACCTGGCTTTCCGGATACAAGCTCCTTCAGGATATTTACCTGGCACCTTGAATGCACGCTCCCCCTTGCTTTGAGCTCGTCTTCAGACTCCCCCTTAGACTCAGCTATCGGGATCGCAGTCTGGAATAACATCTGCAAAGACTCAAACATTTATAAGTACAAACATTTTGATCATCCAGGATTGAAAATCCTAGCTCTCTCAGCATAAGCTAAAATATTTTAACAGTGAAAGCATTTTCGTTTGTCCAGGAATTGTGACCTGGCTCTATAAAACTTTCTAAATCAAGATCCTAGCACTAAGATATAATAATATGAATATATCCAGGATTACTTGATTCCACTCCCCCTATCAACAATCTTCATGGATTTGGCAGTTTTTAGCGTACAGAATCGGAAACTGGCTCTTTTCAATAGATTTTGACAGTATAAGCATCCAAATCCCTCAAAGTTAATCATCCAAGTCCAAATTAATGACCTTGGAGATATCACAAATTGTTTTTGATTTTTTTATTAAAACTACAACTTTCAAATTAATGAACTTGTTTATTTTCAGAAACACGTTCAGCATACTTAGATTTTGAAACTCAACTCTCAGACATCGATTGTCGAAAATCAAGCAGAAATCAAAATCTTTTTGTATTTTTCTGAAAGATAAAGCTGTAAAGAAATATTTACAGACATATTTACAGACAATATTTTTGTTTGAGTTCGCGTCAGAGGATCATCTCAGTTTATGACAAATCACTAGCATCGTTGAGCTTTAAACACTTTAAGTTCTGAACGATTCACTTAGATTGTCAGTATACTGATCCACTTAAATTTTCACACAGAGTTCAACTGTTTCGAGATACGAGATTAGTGTTTTAAGGACTTAACTTATTCGCGTGTCCCACCTCAGAATATACTCCCGTATCCAGACTCCTATATTCAGGCTTACAGGTGAATGTACACTAATGATATCTGTAAACGGGTAATGTGAGGCCATGAGAGCTCAGGTTAGAACTTTCGTTCAGACAAAGAGATGATAGCTCGACTTTAGGTGTGTCCCGTTTGGGGATCTTTTCTTCAACAGCACATGATTAGCATTTTTCAATGTTTCATCATTTTTAAGCTGAGGGGAGGCTTTATGAATAAAGCAGTGCAGAGTATTATACGAGGACTAGGCTATTGCTCCCGCAAAATCAGAAGTCCCGGTATAATACCCCAGATATCATCACGCACAAAGACCTAGTATGTCAGAAATAGAAAGCCCTTCAAACAAGATTTCGGGGGTTACCCATATATCCGAGAAATGTTCCCCACGAGATAAGTAAGTATTTGATATTTAGGTTTATATCTCGAAAACAATCTACTAAGCGTATAAAAACCTACTGGCATATCATCAGTGAGACCGTTTATCACATTTAACTTTCCAAATCTTTAGCGTACTGTGATTGTCTACTGATGTACTATCATTTCCTCTTTTTACATAAAAACTCATTTTGAATTTTATCATGTTTTTGGCTTTTTCAAAATTTCTAATGTTTTTGGATTTTCTGACATTTTCTTACTCCCCCTAAAATTCAAAACATTTAAAAAAAAAATTTGACAACCTGATACTGACAGCTTTGTCTCGCCATCCATTTTCTGCATCTCATGCTCTGTTTTGCAGAAAATATATCGTACCCCCATGATTTACAACCCATTGATTTTCGACAGTTTGAAAACAGTTTTTCAATCTTGTGAAAGTAATCATGTTTGTTCAGCCGTAAGGGTTTCGGCGTATTCACTCAACATTTTTTTTTAATTTTTGAATTTTTGGATTTTTGACAAACTTAAAAACAAACATATTTTTGATTTTTCAATTTTTTTGACAAAATAAAAACATATTTTTGGTTTTTAAATTTTCAATTTTTAGGGTTTTATGAAATATGGTTTATTTATGTACAGAAAACAAACTCCCTGATTCAGTTGCAGGGTTCAGCAGCCTTCTCCTCTCGTGCCAGGCTGCTCTCATCTCCATCTTGGTATTTTTCAAAGTTATTGAGCACCTGCACATTCAAATTTACTCAATTACTTGAACAAGTTAGCCTAGGTCTGTTTGACTTTCATTCAACTTCGGAAAATCTTTATCATTCTTCACAAATGATGTTTCATTCAGATTATCACTCACAGAAACCGTTTGTTTCTTTTCCACCCAAGTTTGTCCTTTAGACGCATTTCTCTTGTAAAAGTGAGAATCATTTTTAACATTTTGATTTTGAACAACAACTTTTGGTTTCCAAAACTGATTTGGTTTTGTTGCATCAACAGTTGTTTTCCAACTTTGTGTTGTTCTTAATTTGGGTGTCACTGGTTTCCAAGATTGTTGTGAGTCAGCATTTGACAGTTTCGGCTTCCAAGTTTGCTTTGAATCAAACTTGGTTGACTTCTGGTTCACAACATCAGACTTATTTTTCTTTTCAACACCAACAGGTTTAAGATTTGGACAATTTTGACTGAGATGTCCAATTTGATCACACTTAAAGCATGTTCTCTTGGACACGTCTTTAACCTGTTGTTGTTGCTTTTTCTTTTGAGCATAGAACTCTTCATTAGACTGTCGTCTAAATTGGAGTTCTTTTTCTTCTTCAGAACTTGTTCCGTGAACAAACTTCATCTTTTCCTGATAATTTGGTTTTACATTTCTTTTCCGATTCTGTTTCTTTTTATAACCCAACCCAACCTTCATGTTTTTGTTTTTGTAACTAGGTTTGTTATAAAAAGTTTTCTTGCCTTTTCCAGCAAACTTTGAAATTTCGGACTTTTCAATCTCTACCAGTTTGAAAACTTTGTTGATTTTATCTGAAATCACATTTTGAATTGGGAATTCATTATCCAAAAATAGTTTGTCTGATCCAATCATGGTATAGACCAATCCTTTTGAATCATCATTCACAACCTTTTCAGATTTTGAGTGTTTAAGATAACTATCATGAAAACTTCCCTCATTTTCATCTTGTGATTCAGACTTATCTGTTTTGGTGGACTCCTCTGCTAGAACACTTTCAACAACCTTACCGACCACCTCGGAATCACTGATGTCATCAGATTTGGTGTAAGTCACATCGATGTTGTCGGGTAACTGGTCAACCATGTTTATTGCTTTTTCCACCTTTTTGCCATCATAGAATGTATAATTATTCTCCAACGGTGGTGGAACCCGATGGTATTCAGACCCAATTCCCTTTTTGTTCTTTTCTGACTCTTTCCCATCGGGTGTGATGTTGAAAATACGTTCCAGGATATATGAAGACGCATGGTAACTTTGCAATTTATTGACCAACTTTTCTTTATCTGCCAATTCTTGTTTAAGCTTAGCGACATCATCAATATATTGATTTAAAACCATTTGTTTTCCTTCAAATCTGGCTTCAAGAAATTTAGTGTTTTTCTGACATGCACACAATCTATCATCTAAACTTTTGACTTTACTTTTCAAAGTTTCATACGCTTCTTTTACAGTATGATATGACAATTTCATTCCATCATATTCCTTTTGCAACTCTTGAATTGTTTTATCTTTTAGAACACATTCATTGCAAACAGCTGAACACTTTTCTTTCAATATTTTGTTTTCTTTTTCAAGATCATCACATCTTTGTTTCAGCTTTTCGTTTTCTTGTTTCAAAATTTTTTCATTTTCAACCATTTCAAGACTTTTATTTTTGAAAATCTTTTCTATTTTTGTGAATTCAATGTCTCTGATTTTAAGCTTTTCATCCTTTTCAGTACAAGCACAGCACGTTTCCATGCATTTCTTGCACTGTTGTTCAGCTTTATTCTCATATTTATTTGCATTTCATCAATTTTATTGGTGTTAGACGAATTAATAGATTCAGTTTGAATTTTTTCTGTTGTCACATCTTCTTCTGATGTCTGCTTCAACTCATTCACCAACTTATTGCTTTCATCAACAATCTCCTCAACCGTCTTCTTTTTCTTCTCGAGACTGGCATATATCACCTTCCTTATGCCTTCTTCAACCTTTTGTTTGTGTCTTGGAATCTCCTCAAGACCTTTGCACCAAACACTTACAGTAGGTATAGCAGCAACTAGTGCTTCAAAATCAACATTCTTAGGATGAACTGTTGGATTTCCTTGAGGATTAACAAAGCATTCTTTTTCTTTGCTCCACCTCCCTGCTAGTGTTGCTTCTTTGTAGGCATCATACACATCATCCAGTCTAAGACGAGCATGCCTTTCTTCTCGACTTTGTTTAATCTCAGCAACCATTGTTTTGTTTATCACCTCGAATCACCTTGAATATAAACAAACAAGATTAGTTCAATTACTATCAAACAACTGAATCGGACGGGTATCCGATCGAGTGAGTCAACAAAAGTCAGCAGTGACAATAATTGGGTGACAACACTGTCCGATCGGGTGACAATGCTGTCCGTTTGAGCTGTTGTCCGTTCAAATGTTTGTCCAAACGAGCTGTTGTCCGAACGAGTGGCTTTTGCTGTTTGAACGAGTCGCAAGTCGTACGAACTGCTGTCCGTGCGGGTGGTGATCCGAGTGAGTGATGGTCAAAAACTTTAATGAATTATAAAGTGTGGGACAGTGATACGGATTGCTGTCCGTGCGGGTGGTTATGCTGTCCGAACGAGTAGTGTTATGACCTCTGTTGAATGTTGACAGAATGTCACTACAAATTGAATAATATGGCAACTCAAACGACTCGTTGTTCGTTTGATGGCACAAAAGACAAAATGCTTATGTTGTCCGATCGACCTACACTTCAATCAATGGCACAAAACGACAAAAACTTATTCTGTCCGATTGACCCACTGTTCAATCGAGTGATACCACAAAGTGATATGATTATCAATTAAAGCATATGTAATCAGAGAACTCACATGCACTTAACAATCACCGCCATACAATGTACCTGGCAAACTTTATTCATTTTCACATGCAATCTTGATATTTTAAAATGGTTGACACATTTTCATATATCAATTATCCTTCACATGCAATATATTGAATATGTAAACAATGGCCGACAATGCTATTAATGATGAATCAATTTGACTTGAACCAAGATATAAATTCAGTAGATCACGTGATGACTGCTGAAAGTTATTAATGATGCACAAAACTTTGTTGACTACTGAACTGAAATACACATGTACACCGATTGCATTTAATGTTTCACATGCATAACTGATAAAGTTGACTGACTTTAATAGTTTGACCAGTGTGACTCAACAAGTGGTGTACTTTGAAACGAACTACCGCTCGTTCGGACTGCTGTCCGTGCGGGTAGCAGTCAACAGGTCAATGACAAATGAATTTCAGTAACGTGTTAGACAATGGATCGAACTGCTGTCCGTTTGGACAACAGTCAACAAGTCAACAAATTAATGAAATGTAAAGTGTGATGCTTTGGTTCGGACTACTGTCCATTCGGACTGTACTCCGAACGAGTGACAGTCAACAAGTCAACAAATTAATGAAATGTAATGATACGAGTGGTCACTCGTTCGGGTTGCCACCCGAGCGGTGAACACCAAGAACAAATTCAACAACAACAGTTAGCATGTTCTTAACTTTTTCGGACCAAAAATCTTAGATTTCTCCCAAACGGCTTCGAATTAAGATCTGAAAATTTGTAGGCTTGTAGATCAGATGTTTTCGCACAACATATTCAAAAATTAGCCGATTTTAACCGTTAAAAGTCGTTTAATTTGGCGATTTTCAGATAAAAACATGAAGAGATGTAAAAGTGAAGAAATTTGATAAATCTGAATGAAATTTGGATCTGATTCTGATGAATTTCCATGCGAATTCGTGTGATTGATCCGTGCAATCGAGCTCCTGCTCTGATACCACTTGTAGGATCGGTTTTCGACTTCGTAACGATTGCGTATCGACAAGTGTGACGTGCGGAATCCGTACACGTGTGTGGACCGAACACGAGAACGTACTAAATCTGTGATTCTATTCAAAGATATGAAATCGTACAATCACGTGAATCACCTCTTGCACTTTCTCTCTAGGATCCAAGCTCTCCAAGTTGTAGAAGTTGCAAAAGTTCTAAACACTAACATTAAGTGTCCTATTTATAGGACAAGGAGATAAGGAAAGTTTTCCTTATTTACAGAAATGCCACCTTTCCTTTTCTATTAAAATATTACAATATAAGCCTAGATTTCTTTAGTTTCAGCTACAGTTTTAGATTGACGTAGGCGATAGACATTACTGCACCAACAGACTCCCACTTGGATATTGCCACAGTCAATCTGGTAGCGACTTGTCTTTCTCACTCTGAGTCTTCTTGAAAATTTAACGTCTTCAGCAAACACATACTCCCTCTTTCTCGAACAGAATCCCGGTGGATCTGTCTTGAGCTTCAGCTCCCCCTTTCAGTAGACTCTTCACTTTAGGCTCCCCCTTTCGTCAAGCTTCCGTGCTTTTGGGATCGACACCTGCCTTTCCGGATACAAGCTCCTTCAGGATATTTACCTGGCACCTTGAATGCATGCTCCCCCTTGCTTTGAGCTCGTCTTCAGACTCTCCCTTAGACTCAGCTATCGGGATCGTAGTCTGGAATAACATCTGCAAAGACTCAAACATTTATAAGTACAAACATTTTGATCATCCAGGATTGAAAATCCTAGCTCTCTCAGCATAAGCTAAAATATTTTAACAGTGAAAGCATTTTCGTTTGTCCAGGAATCGTGACCTGGCTCTATAAAACTTTCTAAATCAAGATCCTGGCACTAAGATATAATAATATGAATATATCCAGGATTACTTGATTCCACTCCCCCTATCAACAATCTTCATGGATTTGGCAGTTTTTAGCGTACAGAATCGGAAACTGGCTCTTTTCAATAGATTTTGACAGTATAAGCATCCAAATCCCACAAAGTTAATCATCCAAGTCCAAATTAATGACCTTGGAGATATCACAAACTGTTTTTGATTTTTTATTAAAACTACAACGTTCAAATTAATGAACTTGTTTATTTTCAGAAACACGTTTAGCATACTTAGATTTTGAAACTCAACTCTCAGACATCGGTTGTCGAAAATAAAGCAGAAATCAAAATCTTTTTGTATTTTTCTGAAAGATAAAGCTGTAAAGAAATATTTACAGACATATTTACAGACAATATTTTTGTTTGAGTTCACGTCAGAGGATCATATCAGTTTATGACAAATCACTAGCATCGTTGAGCTTTAAACACTTTAAGTTGTGAACGATTCACTTAGATTGTCAGTATACTGATCCACTTAAATTTTCACACAGAGTTCAACTGTTTCGAGATACGAGATTAGTGTTTTAAGGACTTAACTTATTCGCGTGTCCCACCTCAGAATATACTCCCGTATCCAGACTCCTATATTCAGTCTTACAGGTGAATGTACACTAATGATATCTGTAAACGGGTAATGCGAGGCCATGAGAGCTCAAGTTAGAACTTCCGTTCAGACAAAGAGATGATGGCTCGACTTTAGGTGTGTCCCGTTTGGGGATCTTTTCTTCAACAGCACATGATTAGCATTTTTCAATGTTTCATCATTTTTATGCTGAGGGGAGGCTTTATGAATAAAGCAGTGCAGAGTATTATACGAGGACTAGGCTATTGCTCCCGCAAAATCAGAAGTCCCGGTATAATACCCCAGATATCATCACGCACAAAGACCTAGTATGTCAGAAATAGAAAGCCCTTCAAACAAGATTTCGGGGGTTACCCATATATCCGAGAAATGTTCCCCACGAGATAAGTAAGTATTTGATATTCAGGTTTATATCTCGAAAACAATCTACTAAGCGTGTAAAAACCTACTGGCATATCATCAGTGAGACCGTTTATCACATTTAACTTTCCAAATCTTTAGCGTACTGTGATTGTCTACTGATGTACTATCATTTCCTCTTTTTACACAAAAACCCATTTTGAATTTTATCATGTTTTTGGCTTTTCAAATTTTCTAATGTTTTTGGATTTTCTGACATTTTCTTACTCCCCCTAAAATTCAAAATATTTAAAAAAAATTTGAAAACCTGATACTGACAGCTTTATCTCGCCATCCATTTTCTGCATCTTATGCTCTGTTTTGCAGAAAATTTATCGTACCCCCATGATTTACAACCCATTGATTTTCGACAGTTTGAAAACCGTTTTTCAATCTTGTGAATGTAATCATGTTTGTTCAGCCGTGAGGGTTTCGGCGTATTCACTCAACATTTTTTTTAATTTTTGAATTTTTGGATTTTTGACAAACTTAAAAACAAACATATTTTTGATTTTTCAAATTTTTTGACAAAATAAAAATATATTTTTGGTTTTTAAATTTTCAATTTTTAGGGTTTTATGAAATATGGTTTATTTATGTACAGAAAACAAACTCCCTGATTCAGTTGCAGGGTTCAGCAGCCTTCTCCTCTCGTGCCAGGCTGCTCTCATCTCCATCTTGGTATTTTTCAAAGTTATTGAGCACCTGCACATTCAAATTTACTCAATTACTTGAACAAGTTAGCCCAGGTCTGTTTGACCTTAGGCATTTCAACACAATACGTTTCATTCAACTTCGGAAAATCTTTATCATTCTTCACAAATGAAGTTTCATTCCAATTACCACTCACAGAAACCGTTTGTTTCTTTTCCAACCAAGTTTGTCCTTTAGACGCATTTCTCTTGTAAAAGTGAGAATCATTTTTAACATTTTGATTTTGAACAACAACTTTTGGTTTCCAAAACTGATTTGGTTTTGTTGCATCAACAGTTGTTTTCCAACTTTGTGTTGTTCTTAATTTGGGTGTCACTGGTTTCCAAGATTGTTGTGAGTCAGCATTTGACATTTTTGGCTTCCAAGTTTGCTTTGAATCAAACTTGGTTGACTTCTGGTTCACAACATCAGACTTATTTTTCTTTTCAACACCAACAGGTTTAAGATTTGGACAATTTCGACTGAGATGTCCAATTTGATCACACTTAAAGCATGTTTTCTTGGACAAGTCTTTAACCTATTGTTGTTGCTTTTTCTTTTGAGCATAGAACTCTTCATTAGACTGTCGTCTAAATTGGAGTTATTTTTCTTCTTCAGAACTTGTTTCGTGAACAAACTTCATCTTTTCCTGATAATTTGGTTTTACATTTCTTTTCCGATTCTGTTTCTTTTTATAACCCAACACAGCCTTCATATTTTTCTTTTTGTAACTAGGTTTGTTATAAAAAGTTTTCTTGCCTTTTCCAGTAAACTTTGAAATTTCGGACTTTTCAATCTCTACCAGTTTGAAAACTTTGTTGATTTTATCTGAAATCACATTTTGAATTGGGAATTCATTATCCGAAAATAGTTTGTCTGATCCAATCATGGTGTAGACCAATCCTTTTGAATCATCATTCACAACCTTTTCAGATTTTGAGTGTTTAAGATAACTATCATGAAAACTTCCCTCATTTTCATCTTGTGATTCAAACTTATCTGTTTTGGTAGACTCCTCTGCTAGAACACTTTTAACAACCTTACCGACCACCTCTGAATCACTGATGTCATCAGATTTGGTGTAAGTCACATCGATGTTGTCGGGTAACTGGTCAACCATGTTTATTGCTTTTTCCACCTTTTCGCCATCATAGAATGTATAATTATTCTCCAACGGTGGTGGAACCTGATGGTATTCAGACCCAATTCCCTTTTTGTTCTTTTCTGACTCTTTCCCATCGGGTGTGATGTTGAAAATACGTTCCAGGATATATGAAGACGCATGGTAACTTTGCAATTTATTGACCAACTTTTCTTTATCTGCCAATTCTTGTTTAAGCTTAGCGACATCATCAATATATTGATTTAAAACCATTTGTTTTCCTTCAAATCTGGCTTCAAGAAATTTAGTGTTTTTCTGACATGCACACAATCTATCATCTAAACTTTTCACTTTACTTTTCAAAGTTTCATACGCTTCTTTTACAGTATGATATGACAATTTCATTCCATCATATTCCTTTTGCAACTCTTGAATTATTTTATCTTTTGGAACACATTCGTTGCAAACAGTTGAACACTTTTCTTTCAATATTTTGTTTTCTTTTTCAAGATCATCACATCTTTGTTTCAGCTTTTCGTTTTCTTGTTTCAAAAATTTTTCATTGTCAATCATTTCAAGACTTTTATTTTTGAAAATCTTTTCTATTTTTGTGAATTCAATGTCTCTGATTTTAAGCTTTTCATCCTTTTCAGTACAAGCACTGCACGTTTCCATGCATTTCTTGCACTGTTGTTCTGCTTTATTCTCATATTTATTTGCATTTCATCAATTTTATTGGTGTTAGACGACTTAATAGATTCAGTTTGAATTTTTTCTGTTGTCACATCTTCTTCTGATGTCTGCTTCAACTCATTCACCAACTTATTGCTTTCATCAACAATCTCCTCAACCGTCTTCTTTTTCTTCTCGAGACTGGCATATATCACCTTCCTTATGCCTTCTTCAACCTTTTGTTTGTGTCTTGGAATCTCCTAAAGACCTTTGCACCAAACACTTACAGTAGGTATAGCAGCAACTAGTGCTTCAAAATCAACATTCTTAGGATGAACTGTTGGATTTCCTTGAGGATTAACAAAGCATTCTTTTTCTTTGCTCCACCTCCCTGCTAGTGTTGCTTCTTTGTAGGCATCATACACATCATCCAGTCTAAGACGAGCATGCCTTTCTTCTCGACTTTGTTTAATCTCAGCAACCATTGTTTTGTTTATCACCTCGAATCACCTTGAATATAAACAAACAAGATTAGTTCAATTACTATCAAACAACTGAATCGGACGGGTATCCGATCGAGTGAGTCAACAAAAGTCAACAGTGACAATAATCGGGTGACAACACTGTCCGATCGGGTGACAATGCTGTCCGTTTGAGCTGTTGTCCGTTCAAATGTTTGTCCAAACGAGCTGTTGTCCGAACGAGTGGCTTTTGCTATTTGAACGAGTCGCAAGTCGTACGAACTGCTATCCGTGCGGGTGGTGATCCGAGTGAGTGATGGTCAAAAACTTTAATGAATTATAAAGTGTGGGACAGTGATACGGATTGCTGTCCGTGCAGGTGGTTATGCTGTCCGAACGAGTAGTGTTATGACCTCTGTTGAATGTTGACAGAATGTCACTACAAATTGAATAATATGGCAACTCAAACGACCCGTTGTTCGTTTGATGGCACAAAAGACAAAATGCTTATGTTGTCCGATCGACCTACACTTCAATCAATGGCACAAAATGACAAAAACTTATTCTGTCCGATTGACCGACTGTTCAATCGAGTGATACCACAAAGTGATATGATTATCAATTAAAGCATATGTAATCAGAGAACTCACATGCACTTAACAATCACCGCCATACAATGTACCTGACAAACTTTATTCATTTTCACATGCAATCTTGATATTTTAAAATGGCTGACACCTTTTCATATATCAATTATCCTTCACATGCAATATATTGAATATGTAAACAATGGCCGACAATGCTATTAATGATGAATCAATTTGACTTGAACCAAGATATAAATTCAGTAGATCACGTGATGACTGCTGAAAGTTATTAATGATGCACAGAACTTTGTTGACTACTGAAGACTCAAAACCAGTCAGTCCGACCGGGTTAGAGCAGAGCTTCAGATGACCTAGCAAAGAACCTGCAAGATCACAAGGAAACAACACACCGTTAGCCTCGTCACAGGGAGGGGGCCTCTCTGTGACCAAGCTCGGGCGTGAGAATAAGTATTTATGAGGAGGAAATAAGTCAGTGAGAGAGGGAGGAGAGTTTAGAGAGAGAAAGTAGTGATTACCCCTTGCTGGAAGTCTTGGCGGGGTATTTATAGTTTTTGGGTGTGCTGACGTGGCGAGTTAGTTAGGGTCGGACCAGTCGTTATCATGGCGGTTATGGAAGTGGGCCCCAGTTAGTTATGGCGTACCAAGGTATCGGCCCGTTCCGTCTGCGACGGATAATGCGATCCGACCTTGATGTGATATGGTTCGGTTCAATGTTTGGCGATGATTCGGTCCGACCAAGGACGTATCCTCATCAAGTCCCCCTAGTTCGTAGCGTTTCTTAGCTAAAAGCTTCAAACTATAACGGCGTAATTTTGGCGGTCTGAATCCCTGATTTGTCGTTTTGTTGAATTTTTTGAATTTTAAATTTTTGGGCGGTGACCTATTGCTGGGTGACCGGCGGTCACTTTATTTTTCCCGCTTGATGTGACGCTTAATGTGCGTCAGCTGTCGTGACGTGTCAAACCTTGATTGGTTGCCTTAAGGCGGTTTCTATCTCTCTAAGAAACGGGAAAAAGGTGATTTTTAGTTTTACTTTTTACTTCATCTTCTCCATTTCCTTGTCTGAGGCGAAACTGTTCTTTGAGCAGGTTAGTACCTTCTCTTCAATATGTCGAACAAGAGCAATCTATCCGGTTGTTTTAGTATTTTGAAAAGAAATGTTTTACAATGGTACATAGATACATACGCGATTCCTGCCTCATTGCACCCTGTTCTCCCCGAAAAGGATACGCTTATTTATCCTTTCGTACCAGGGAAAATAGGGATTTATACTCGCCTTTTCGTTACTGCAACTATCGTCTTCCTCTGACGAAGTTCTTGATCAAAGTTCTCTTATTTCATGAGGTTCACCTTACTCAAATGAACCCCTTCGGCTTGGCCAAGGTGTGTCATTTTGAGTTAGCTTGTCGCGGATTGGGATCCGACCCGGATTTGGATGTGTTCCGGGCTTTTTACAAGTTGAATCGGTCCGGTAGCTGGTACACCTTCGAAGTCAGGGATAAAAATTCTTCTTGTTAATTACTACCAGTATAAAAGATTGGAAAGATCACGTCTTCTTGGTTGATGATCGGTGCGTTCCGGAGTTTATGACGTGGAGATTAAAGAAATCCAAACTTCCACCCCCCTTCCTGAAGACTTCGAATACGATAGAGATTTATATGCGAATTTAATCAAGGAGGCAGGACGCATACAGAAGTATCCGGAACACATCCTCGTCATGGGACGAATCAGTACGATCTGGACCGAACCAGAGTGGTATCCTACCCTCAAGTGGAACAAGAAGGGTTAGTTGTGGTGTTTCTTGAATTTATTTTGATTATTTTTGTTCGTTTTCACGTTTTATGTCGTGACAGACTATAGATATTATTTGTTGTTTTCTTTTGTGCAGCTATGGGTCTGAGAGAAGCCTTGAGGCTAAAATCCTTTGATTCCAAGGAATTTGATGTCCGAGCCACTAGGACGCCGAAAGGTGATCCTCCGTATCTGAGCATTGTGCAAGAGAATCTTTTTCAGATTCGGGAGCCCGAGGCTCCAGATAATCAGGGTGGTTCTGCTGGTCAAGGGGGTTCCGGCTCGGTTCCCGTAGCACAAACAGTGGATACTGCTCCGGCTCAAGATGCGGCGGTGGTCGGTGGTGATAAGGGTAAGAAAACTAGCTCGAGCGGGACGAAGGGATCCGGCTCCAAGTTTGTTATTAAGGACGAAGGGGTCCATCTTTCTGTTGGAGACGAAGGAGAGCGTGCTGAAGGGGTAAAAGAGGGTGGTGATGAAGATGATGATGATGAAGAGGAGCTTCCCCAGGCTAGTTTGAAAAGGAAACGGGCTATTTCCTCTAAGTCCGGTCCGAAACCCAAGCAGGTGAAGAAAAAGAAGACAGACTTTAAGACTGTCACACTAGATGATGAGGATGACCAGGTTACCGAATTTTCTACTGCCGGAGGTATACTGGAGAATTTAGATGCTCATCTTCACGGGGGTCGTACCCCAAGGAATCGTCCGGTAAACATTCCGTTGAGCCCCTTGTCTTTTGGAGGGGGAGCTACCAAGGTTATTACAGACGTCCATATGTCCGATCCTTTATCTTTCAAGAAGATCGAGCCTTCTCCTTCGGGTAAGCTTACCACGGGGGTTGCTTCTAATGTGTCAAGGCCGAGCCCCAAACCAATTGATGGTGGGGATAGTGCCTCTTCCTCCCCTTTATGGTATAACACTGAAGCTGTTTTCTTGTCCCGGGAGCTAGGTTTGGGCGGTGTTGAGGGCATGGATTCGGCTCGAGCGTTGGAGTAGTATGTACCGGAGTGGTCATTTATGAACAAAGATAGGGTTGTGGACGCTCTGTCGGCGAAGATGGCATTATTTCACTTGGGGACCTCGGCTGAGCATTCTCATTATCGGAAAATGAGCGGCCCGGAGCTTGGGAATGCCCTAATGCTGAATCAAGCTCAATCTAATTCTCTGGTGGTGGAGACCTATAAACGTTGGATCGAGTCGGAGTCAACTTGTCGCAAGCTTCAACGCGAAGTTGCTAATTTGAAAAGTGAAGACAACGTTCGGTCGAAGACGAAATAGGAGCTAGCTTCTCTCCGGTCTCAAATTGATCGTCTGAAAGAGCAAGTCTCAGAGGCTAAAGAAGTGAATAAATCTTCTCAGGCTTTGGCTGCGGCTGCTTATGAAGCTCGAGACAAAGCCCATCAGGACTTGGAAGCTCTCAAGTTGAGGTTTAGTGATCTGGAGAAGAAGTCGTCTGATGCGGGGAAAAGGCATGCAGCTGAGCTGAAGGAAATGCAAAAATCTTATGACCAGCTTCTGGCCGACCATCACCTTCTGATAAGTGGTACGTCCATAATTTATTTTTCAACGTTTGTTTTCTTGCTAATGAAATCTAATCTTTCTTTAGATAATGAAGAACTCAAGAGAGCCCGCGACCGGGCGATCGAATCGCACACTGCGACAATCGATGAAGCGAAAAGCATGTTGACCCATACTGAGGGCGAGATGGTTGAGCTATATGCCCGGGTATCGGAGCTCATGCTTACGAAGCAGTGGTTCTTGACAGATGGGGTCGCGTGGGTGGTTAAATTGGTTCACCAAAGTCCGGAGCTGGAGAAGGTGGTTTCCGATTTGGTGAACAATGTAAATGCAGTTGGGGCGAATGAAGGTATTAAACATGGCTTCGAGGCTGCCAGAGGTTCTATTCGTTCTTTTAATGAAGTCCCTGGATACGACGAAAGTGCTCAAGACGCACTAAATGCTGCAGTGAAAGCTTTTGATGATTTTCATATCTCCGTGCTTGATAAGGTTGCCGACTTAGTTGACAAACCTCTGTCTTTTATCAAGCAAAGGAGTGAACTTCCCATTGTAAAGGAAGATTATGAAGCTTGACGTTTGATTCTGTTGTCGCATGACATTTTATTACCATATTTTTTGTTTTGGCATGTAATTATACAATTTAACTTCCTGCTTACGGTTTTATATTACCGTAGTTTTATATGAAGTAACGCTTTCTAGCGAAGTTATTCGGGCCTGGCTACTTAGTTTTCAATTTGCGTCCAAATTTTTACTGTTCGACCAGGTTTTTGTTCAAATCATCTTAGGTGACCGAATCATAGAAAAGAAGGTTCCTCATAAGTTGACTTCTTGTATTTATCAGATTGTTTTATGATCGGATCGTATTTAATACGAGTCATTTGCTTAATAGATTTAATCATTTTTTTAAACTATTTAAGCCTTCTCGATCGGCGCGAGGCATGGGTCGAGGCCCGTTTGTGCACATTTTTTTTGATATCGTTCGAACTTATAGATATGTTACGCTTTATACTTAAAAAAGTACAGATCGCTTTATTTGATTACTTAATCATAGATCCGGGGAAAACCCTCCCGGTTACATGGAAATCAAAGACTTGCTCGGGGTATTACCCTCCCGACTTACATATGGAAATTGAAAATAAAGTAGTAAGTAGCGATCTTTTTGGCCGTATCCGGCTGTTTACATGAAACATTTCTTCAGATGTATCCCGTTCCATGTCCTGGGAACTGGGGTTCCATCAATTTTCTCCAACACGTACGAGCCTTTTTCACTAGCCTCTTTGACTCGGTACGGTCCTTCCCACTTTGGGGTTAGTTTGCCAGGGGCTTCGACGCGACTCGCATCATTGCTTCGGAGCACATAGTCTCCGACCTTGAACTTGTAGAGCTTGGCACGGGCGTTATAGTACTTCTCGATCTTCTTTTTGTATCGGGCTTCTTTGATCGCTGCGATGTTCCGGCGCTCTTCTAGCAGATCAAGATTGGATCGGAGCTCACGCTCATTTTCCTCCCAAGTTTTACACCTTTGGTTTGGGAGTCCGATCTCTGCGAGGATTACGGCCTCTGTGCCGTACATAAGACTGAACGGTGTTTCTCCGTTGCTGGTCTTGTGTAACGTTTGGTGAGCCCACAGCACATTCGGTAGTTCATCCGCCCAACCTTTGCCTTCATAACCGAGTCTCCTCTTTATCCCGTCAACGATTCGGCGGTTTATCTGTTCGACCTGCCCATTCCCCTGGGGATGGGCGATCGAGGAAAAGACTTGGTTAATTTTCAAGTTTTCACACCAGCGTTTGAACGGGTTTTCCACGAATTGCTTTGCGTTGTCGCTTACAATATAGAGTGGAAGACCAAAACGGCACACGATTTGTTCCCAGAAGAATCTCGTTACGTTGTAGCCGGAGATGATTGTAAACGGTCGAGCTTCCACCCATTTGGTGAAATAATCCACTGCGACTAGCAAGTACTGGGCGCTTCCGCTCGATCGTGGGAAAGGTCCGACTATGTCAACGCCCCACTTTTGAAAGGGCCACGCCGCAGTTACTGGTATCATCTCGTTCTTGGCTCGAAGGCTTATGGGCGCGTGCTTCTGGCACTCATCACACTGTTGGAGCTCTTTAACTGCGCTCTCGTGCATTCCAGGCCAGTAATATCCCGCATTTTTGACCTTTGTCACAATCATCTTAGGTCCGGCATGGATACCGCAAATGCCATAGTGTATTTCCCTGATGATATAACTGGCTTGCTCTGGGTCCAGGCATTTTAAAAGAGGGCCAAGGAAAGTCTTTCGGTATAACCCTCCTTCTTGCATCTGGTATTGAAGAGAGTTGATTTGGATCTTTCTCGCCTCTGCCTTATCGACCGGTAGAACATCATGCACCAAGTAGTTGATTATAGGCATCATCCATGTTTGCGACAGAGCTTCTACTTGCATAACCTGCGGAGTCGCAATTGAAGGTGCGGTTAGAACCTCCACCCTCACCTCTTTGGCTAGGTGACTAAATGACACTGACGCCAACTTGCTCAATGCATCGGCCTTTTTGTTTTTGCTACGGGGAACGTGCTCGACTTTACATGCTTCGAATGATGCCATGACTTGCTTCACCTGTTTGAGATATTCGATCATATTAGCTTCCTATTCTCCGTTCACCTGATTTGCTACGAGCAACGAATCTACATGGGCTTCGACGTTTCTTGCTCTGACTTTCAATGCCAAACGCAGACCAGCTAAGAGGGCCTCGTATTCGGCTTCATTATTTGAACTCTTGAACTCTAGTCGGAGCGCGTACGTCATATCCATACCATCTGGATCGGTAAGAATTAGGCCCGCTCCCGCTCCTTCGGCGCTCGAAGCGCCGTCTGTATACAGAGACCAAGGCTTTTCTGGAGTTTTCTCGGTTTCTTGCGTTCCCTTATCCTCCGGCAACTCAACTAAGAAATCCGCTATCACCTGTCCTTTTAACGGACCTTTGGTTCTGAAGGTGATATTGAATGCGCCCAACTCGATCGCCCATTTTGCCATTCAACCTGAAACTTCAGGTCGTCGGAGAACATGCTGGATTCTTTGATCCGTTCGTACCTCGATCGGGTAGGCTTGAAAGTATCGGCGAAGTCTTCTTGAAGCATGGACTAGTGCCAGAGCCAATTTTTCCAAGTTTGAGTATCTTGTTTCGTAATCTTTTAGCGTTCGGCTCACGTAATAAATGGGGATTTGCGCCCCGGTTCGGTGAGCAACTAGTACTGCACTGATAGCTCCAAACGATGCTGCTAAGTAGACTGTTAGCACCTCATCTTCTTCCGGTACGGTGAGAGTTGACAATGTGCCCAGGTAAGTTTTAAGCTCTTCAAAAGCTCGTGCAGCTTCTTCCGTCCATTTAAACTCCGATCTAAAGCTTTTTCTAAGAACATCCATGAACGGGAGCGATCTGTCTGCTGCTTTTGACAAGAACCGATGGATAGCAGCCAATCGTCCATTTAAGGACTGAATCTCTTTAACCGATGTCGGAGGCTTCATTGTAAGAACAACGTCAATCTTGTCTGGGTTGGCTCGCAAACCTTTTGACCCGACCATGACTCCCAGGAACTTTCCTTCTTCTACCCCGAATGTACACTTCTTGGGGTTTAATTTCACGTTGATGCTTCGGAGTCGGGTGAATGTTTCGAGTATGTCTTTCAGCATGGCGGTTTCATCATGACTTTGATTACGATATCGTCAACATATACCTCTACATTTCGTTCGATCTGGTCTTTGAAAGCCTTGCTCATTAGACGCTGATACGTAGCGCCGACGTGTTTCAGCCCAAAAGGCATCTTGGTGAAACAGTAAACTCCTTCATTGGTGACGAAGGCTGTTTTGTCCTCATCTTTGACCGCCATTTGTATCTGGTGGTAACCCTTGTACGCATCCAAGAAACATTTCAACCTGAACGTGGCAACGGAGTCAATCTTTTCATCAATCTCCGGTAACGGAAAGCAATCTTTCGGGCACGCATCGTTTAGATCAGTGAAATCAATGCACTTTCTCCACGAGTTATCCTTTTTTCGCACCATAACGGGATTCGACACCCATGTTTGGTACCGAACTTCTCGAATGATTCTGGCGTCTAGGAGACTCTTCACATCTTTTGCAATTGCTTTGGCCCGGTCCGGCGCCATGTGCCTTTTTCTTTGTGCTATTGGTTTGATTGACTCTTTTACGTTCAAATGATGCTGTGCCATTGACCTTGGAACCCCTTGCATATCGGAGTGCTTCCATGCAAAGACATCGATCGAATTGCTCAATAACTCCCATAGGAGCTTCTTGGTTCGTTTTGGGAGTTGAGCGCCGATAGCTACTTGCTGTTCGGGGAAGTCCGGATTGATCGCCCAGAGTTCCGTAGGCACTTCGGACATTTTGGAGCTCGTTTCTGCTGCATGTCTTACCTCGGCTACGAACGAATTAGCTTCCGAAAGAATAGTGACGACTCCGGCTTCGGTGGGGAATTTAATGGCACCATGTATCGTCGAGCTAATCGCTCCAAGAGCTCTCAACCCGGGTCGTCCGAGTATTATGTTATGCGACGAATGAGTGCCAACAACTAGAAAAGTTAACTGGACGGTTCTGCTTTTGTCACCATATTTGAATGTTGTTGGCAGGGTAATCTGTCCTATCGGACGAACCACCTCTCCCGAAAAACTGATTAGAGGGGTGGAGACTTCAATCAACCTTTTCTTTACTTGGGGGTTCAGCTGCTGGAAACATTGCAGATACATGATTTCAAAAGCGCTCCCTCCGTCCACATAAATTCGTCAGACCAGATGTCCGGCGATGACGGCCGAAATTGTAATTGGTCCGTCTCGAGCATCGTCTGGATCGATCGGAGGGAAGTATGTTGGTTGATGCATCCATGCTGCCATATGTTGGTTCGACCGCTTTACCCCTCTTGATTCGGTCGACCGGATCATATTGATTCCGGGCTCGGTGTTCGGATTATCGATTGCTGCTGCAGATTTCTTCCCATCTTTTACTTCTTTCACAAGATGAGAGAGTTTACCGGATCGTACGGCCTTTTCGATTTCTTGCTTCAGAGCCCAACATTCATCAGTCATGTGGCCCTTGTCTCGGTGATATTCACAATATTTCTTGGAGTGTTTATCCGAGGTAGGTCGCTGCTTCGACGGCGTAGGGAACCGGGTAGTTTCTGTACTAAGAATTTCACTTGGCGATTTTGTGAGCTCGGAGAAGGTGTTAAAACGCACGTTTCCGGTTCGGAAATTGCTTCGATCTGACTTCTGATACGGACCACGACTTCTGTTCCAGCTGTTACCTCTATCTTTTGGTGGTGACGCGTTCCGTCTCCAAGATGTGGTTCGAGCCTTGGTATTTCTTGCTGTAGTTTCATTCGGTTGGCCGCAAGCACTCTTTTCCCGAACGAAGGCTCGAGCTCGCTCCAAGAGTATCTCCATGGTTTTTGGGAGATCCTCGTGGAGCTTTTCCACAAGCTGGTTGTTCCAAACTCCGTGACAAAATCCAGAGACCCGGAGCTGATCAACCGCTCCACTTATCTGCATGCTTTCTCGATTGAAGCGATCGATAAAATCTTCTACGGACTCCCCGTCACGACGCTTTATATGGTGAACCTCGGTAATGTCTTTCTTGCAACGTCGCTGCTGACAGAAATTTTGCAGGAATATACGCCGGAAATCTTCGAAGTGATCTATCGACCCCTCTGGCAACCCATCAAACCAAACCCTTGCTGATCCGGTGAGAGTTTGGGCGAACATATGACACCAAGCCGGCATAGGCCACTGTTCGACCTTAGCCGCTCCGGAAAATGCGAACATGTGGTCGTCCGGATCGGACGTACCGTTATAGAACTTCAGCGTAGGTGGCATCTTAAGCTTCGCTGGGAGTGGGGCATTGACGACCCGTAACGTAAACTTGGATTGGGAAGTCATAGACGTGGGGTGATATGGCATAATTAGCTCCTGATCTTGAGGGTTTAAACCCATAGATCCCAGAGATCCGGAAGTGAAGGTTCCAACGGATACGGGGTTGCCCCCTGGATAGACATTGTCAAACAGGTTCGTTCGGAGACTCTGCAGCATCTCCTCTCGCTGTTGTTGCTGCTGTAACTGTCGCAATAGGTCAGCATTCCTTAAAAGGAAGGCGTTGTCAAAATTAGGTAGCGGCGTAGCAACTGGAGCAGTAACAGATAGCGTGGTGATGGAGCTTCCGCCTACAGAATTTACAGCTGGAGGAGCCGACACTGATCCTATCGAAGCCGCTGGGGCAGCAACTGCTATTGATGCAATTGTGGAGGCAGCGTTTCCTTCCCATATATCATTGTAAGATGGGAAAGTGTTGGTGGAGACTGCTGTCGTTGACTCTGCCATAATTTCGAATTAACAGAAACAGGGAGTCGAATTGTGTGAATTCGAGGGGATGGCGCCACTGAAGACTCAAAACCAGTCAGTCCGACCGGGTTAGAGCAGAGCTTCAGATGACCTAGCAAAGAACCTGCAAGATCACAAGGAAACAGCACACCGTTAGCCTCGTCACAGGGAGGGGGGCCTCTCTGTGACCAAGCTCGGGCGTGAGAATAAGTATTTGTGAGGAGGAAATAAGTCAGTGAGAGAGGGAGGAGAGTTTAGAGAGAGAAAGTAGCGATTACCCCTTGCTAGAAGTCTTGGCGGGGTATTTATAGTTTTTGGGTGTGCTGACGTGGCGAGTTAGTTAGGGTTGGACCAGTCATTATCATGGCGGTTATGGAAGTGGGGCCCAGTTAGTTATGGCGTACCAAGGTATCTGCCCGTTCCGTCTGCGGCGGATAATGCGATCCGACCTTGATGTGATATGGTTCGGTTCTATGTTTGGCGATGATTCGGTCCAACCAAGGACGTATCCTCATCAACTACTGAATTGAAATACACATGTACACCGATTGCATTTAATGTTTCACATGCATAACTAATAAAGTTGACTGACTTTAATAGTTTGACCAGTGCGACTCGAACAAGTGGTGTACTTTGAAACGAACTACCGCTCGTTCGGACTGCTGTCCGCGGGTAGCAGTCAACAGGTCAATGACAAATGAATTTTAGTAACGTGTTAGACAATGGATCAAACTGCTATCCGTTCGGACAACAGTCAACAAGTCAACAAATTAATGAAATGTAAAGTGTGATGCTTTGGTTCGGACTACTGTCCATTCGGACTGTACTCCGAACGAGTGACAGTCAACAAGTCAACAAATTAATGAAATGTAATGATACGAGTGGTCACTCGTTCGGGTTGCCACCCGAGCGGTGAACACCAAGAACAAATTCAACAACAACAGTTAGAGATGAAATTTGGAAAATCTGAATGAAATTTGGAAAATCTGATTCTGATGAATTTCCGTGCGAATTCGTGTGATTGATCCGTGCAATCGAGCTCCTGCTCTGATACCACTTGTAGGATCGGTTTTCGACTCCGTAACGATTGCGTATCGACACGTGTGACATGCGGAATCCGTACACGTGCGTGGACCGAACACGAGAACGTACTAAATCTGTGATTCTATTCAAAGATATGAAATCGTACAATCACGTGAATCACCTCTTGCACTTTCTCTCTAGGATCCAAGCTCTCCAAGTTGTAGAAGTTGCAAAAGTTCTAAACACTAACACTAAGTGTCCTATTTATAGGCCAAGGAGATAAGGAAAGTTTTCCTTATTTACAGAAATTCCACCTTGCCTTTTCTATTAAAATATTACAATATAAGCCTAGATTTCTTTAGTTTCAGCTACGATTTTAGATTGACATAAGCGATAGACATTACTGCACCAACATATACAAATAGGAAAGTTCCTGTTTATGGAGAAAAATTGTCGATGCTTTCCACTTTAACCGACGCGGTTGGGAAGGTTTTCCGTTTAAGAAATCTCTCAGCGGAACTTAGAGTAACATTGTTAAGGTTCTGATCAATTGCAAGGTTGGTAACCTTAGTCTTAGTTATTATATGAAGGGCAATGTGGGCAATGGTAATAGTACTTCATTCTGGCTGGATCCGTGGATCTCTGCGGAACATCTTAAACAGAAATATCCTGATCTTTTTCGACTGGAGGCTGAAAAGAAATGCGTAGTTGCTGATCGGATTAAATCATATGGTTCGGAGACGGAGATTGTATGGAAGTGGAAAAATGCTCCGTCCAAGTTGGGTTTGAATGTAGAATTTCTGCAGCTGTGCAACCTTTTGGACGCTGTCAAGTTGGTTGATAGACCTGACAGATGGTGGTGGCTCCCGAATAATGATGGTACGTTTTCGGTTAAATCTGTTAAAAGGTTGTTACTTTCGAATAGATCTGTTAGCAATTGTTTTGTAATGGAACGGTACGATTGGGTTCCCGACAAATGTATCATTCATATGTGGAGAGCAGAGATGGAAAAAATTCTGACGAAGGAAGCTTTAAAAAAGAGGAATGTTTTTCAAGGAGACACGAGGTGTCCGTTCTGTTCCTCGGCTGACGAAATTGCGGAACACTTGTACACTGCTTGTTCTGTTTCAACCATTGTTTGGAACGGAATTAGCGAGTGGTGCAAGATTCCTTCTATATTCGCATTCTTGGTTAAGGATCTCATCACCTTTCACAAGGTGGAACTTTAGGTTTCAGTTAAGAAAAAGGAAGCGGTTCTCGGTATCATTATCATCGCGTGTTGGAGTTTATGGAAAGAGAGGAACAAGCTGGTTTTCTCTAATAGCCCGGTGAGGATAGACAGGATTATTAGTGATATAAAGGTGTTAGGATTTCTCTGGTTTTCGAATAGATCTAAACACAAAGGGATCAGTTGGGAGGATTGGCTCTCTTTTGTAAATATGTAATTTTCTTGTTGTTGTTTGCGGTTGGCCCGGTTTGGGTCAGCTAGTTGTGAATGAAGTTTACTTTTCAAAAAAAAAAGTAAACATCAAACCAGTATATTTTTTTCCACACATTTAATTAGTACACATGAATATTCACCTACTTTTTAAGAAAATGCTAGAGGTTAGCTTTTTGGGTTTGGATTTTTACTTTTTATTGGCCCATCTCCATGTTTAGTCCCCAACTTTAACCTAGTGAGTAGCCACTTTCAATATTCCATCTCCATAGATCAAAACTCAAAGCCTGCTTTCCATCTTCATCGTTCGTTCATAGTTTATTGCTCCAGTTCATTCTAGACTTCAGTTCGCGATTGGTAGGTTATTTTAAATTTTATCTTCTTTGAACTTTTGTTGTTAACTGTAGTACAATGTGTATATATACTATATAGTCTTAGTGAGTTAACATGTATACATGATGTATCATGTATGTGTATGTGTATGCTGGTAGTTGGTGCATATAATATTAATTTATGTGTGTATTTTATGGAATTATAGAGTTAACTGGTTAACCCGATTGAACCATTTTTTAGTCTAATCCCGTATGGTTTAAAAAACATTTTTTATAACAATGGTTTGAAGTCAAATATAAATGTAGTCGACGAAAACATTTTTTTTCGGCAAATTAACTTACTGTTAAAATACTCACATACATACACCTTTTCAGGATTTGAACTCACCACCTTTAGATAGAGGGAAGACATATTACCACCACACCATGCCTATTGGGACGGATAAACGCGATTAATACAAAGTTTTGAAAATTTAAGCCAAAGTTCACATAACTAAAAGGGTCGTATTATTGGCACAACTTGGCTTATTTAATCGACACCCTCAATACGCATCGTATAGGCCTATACGATGCGTATTGAGTTGGTTAATTAATTCTGTGTCAGTCAAAGGCTAACACTGTCTCACGGGGTTAAAGTAATACACATCGTATAGGCCTATACTATGCGTATTACTTTTTTTAGAAAGTACGATCAGCTTTCTGTCACTGTTGAGAGACGTAAAGTGATTGACGTAAGCCCTATACGCATCATATAGGGCTATACGACTCGTATTGAGTTCTGAATTTGAATTCTTCCTCCCCTATTTAAACGACGAAGAAGACGATATATATATCGTCTTCGATATATATTCACATTCACTAACAAACATGTCTTGGTACAACTATGTTTTCGGTGAGCCGTCTGACGCAAACACGAGCACGTTTATTTCGGATAGCAGTGTGGTATGTCATTTTTTTTAACTTATTCCGTTTTTTTTTGTTTATGAAATACTTAGCACACCGTTTGTATTAGGCAGGGTCTAGTGTCCCTGATTCTTACGATTGGAGTGGAAATGATGATCACGCGCACGAGGTTGTGTCCGGCTATCATCCCCATCATAATGAATCGTTGTTGCCAGACCTCAACGAGGTAAGTATATATATTTACTTTTTTTATATTCGGCGTTAAACTTACCATTACCTTTTAACCGTTGGTTTTTTTAGTCTGCTATGCCCTGCCAACCGTTGTTACCAGATTTGAACGCGTGTAGCCATGATCAAGGTTATGGGTCTCCGTATTATGAACCCGGTTATGTTCCCTCGTACGGACAAGAAGAATATGGGAATAACATTTTCGTTAGTGGTGCCTCGGGAGTACAAGAAGACGTTGGTCAGCCTTCTTGCGTGCAAGAGTCATTGGGTGACGATCCACCCGTGCAAGAGTCAATGGGTGACGAACCACCCGTGCAAGAGTCATTGGGTGACGAGACACCCGCTTACCCTGAAGTTTCGTACAAAACTGATCAGGTACGAACGATATATATTTTTGTTAAATGTTATATTTTTTCCGTTAATAAATTATTATAAAATTGTAAATACAAAATACATTAAAATTGTTATATTTTTCAAATAGGATAAAAATTAATTAATAAATGTTATATGAAATATTTTTATAAAATTAATTAAACCTGTTATATGTTTTTAATTATTATAAAAAAATACATTAAAAATTGTTATATTTTTTTAAAATATTCGTTGAAGAGTCGAAGACAAAATACATTAAAAATTTTTATATGTTAAAATACCTTAAATACGATATAATGCTCTAAAGTACGCTAAAATGTTCGAAATACGGTAAAATACGTCAAAATACAATTAAATACGCTAAAATATGCTAAAATACGCTAAAATGCGATAAAATACCTTAAAATACCCTAAGATACATGAAAATATGTTAAAATACCTTAAAATACGATATAATGTCTAAAGTACGCTAAAATATTTGAAACTACGCTAAAAT
This sequence comes from Helianthus tuberosus, assembly GCA_030545235.1. NCBI lineage: Eukaryota > Viridiplantae > Streptophyta > Magnoliopsida > Asterales > Asteraceae > Helianthus > Helianthus tuberosus. Next base: position 72,025,477 of record CM060417.1, on the reverse strand, counting down.
ACGTTAAAATACGCCGAAATACGCTAAAATATGCTAAAATGCGCTAAAATACCTTAAAATACCCTAAGATTCATGAAAATATGTTAAAATACCTTAAAATACGATATAATGCTCTAAAGTACGCTAAAATGTTCGAAAATATGGTAAAATACGTCAAAATACGCTAAAATATGTTAAAATGCGCTAAAATACCTTAAAATACCCTAAGATACATGAAAATTTGTTAAAATACCTTAAAATACGATATAATGCTCTAAAGTGCGCTAAAATATTCGAAAATACGCTAAAATACGTCAAAATACGTTAAAATACGCCGAAATACGCTAAAATACGCTAAAATGCGCTAAAATACCTTAAAATACCCTAAGATACATGAAAATATGTTAAAATACCTTAAAATACGATATAATGCTCTAAAGGACGCTAAAATGTTCGAAAATACGGTAAAATACGTCAAAATACGCTAAAATATGCTAAAAGCGCTAAAATACCTTAAAATACCCTAAGATACATGAAAATATGTTAAAATACCTTATAATACGATATAATACTCTAAAGTACGCTAAAATGTTCGAAAATACTATAAAATACGTCAAAATACAATTAAATACGCTAAAATATGCTAAAATACGCTAAAATGCGCTCAAAATACCTTAAAATACCCTAAGATACATGAAAATATGTTAAAATACCTTAAAATACGATATAATGCTCTAAAGTACGCTAAAATATTCGAAAATACGCTAAAATACGTCAAAATACGTTAAAATACGCCGAAATACGCTAAAATACGCTAAAATACCTTAAAATACCCTAAGATACATGAAAATATGTTAAAATACCTTAAAATACGATATAATACTCTAAAGTACTCTAAAATGTTTGAAAATACGTCAAAATACAATTAAATACGCTAAAATATGCTAAAATACGCCAAAATGCGCTAAAATACCTTAAAATACCCTAAGATACATGAAAATATGTTAAAATACCTTAAAATATGCTATAATGCTCTAAAATACGCGATTAATGATATTTCCACGAGCGTATACATATAACACGACACTATGGAGTACAAGTGGACTTCAAACAAAACTGTACGTAATCGTAAAATACGATATTCGCACGCAACCAAACGTCACTTAAACGACGTATGTTGAAGTCATACGTCATAAAACGACAAAATATGCGAAAGTTCGTCAATAAACGACTCGTATACGCGTCGAACCGAGGAAAACACGAAAAACCAAAATTTTAAACTATGGCATATACGATCGTATAGGCCAAAGTTGTATCGTATTACCCCTTAAATACGCATCGTATAGATCTATACGATGCGTATTATCCCCTGGATTTATTTAAAAAACAGGGGTATATTGGTAATTTCTTACCCCACGTATAGATCTCTACGATTCGTATAAAATGAGAAAACGATATAACCCCTTAAAACACGGGGGGGGGTGATACGATAAAAAAACAAAACTCAAAATACACCCAAATACACACACATACGATGGTATACATACGGTGAAGAAACGGTCGAGATTTCAAGATCGAAGACTAGTACGGTATTCATCTCCAAACCCTCATCATTTAAACGTTTTCAATTTTGCATTTTAGTAGTAGGTTTTGTGTGATTTTTGGGTTGAAAACTGGGGTTTTTTGGGGGGTTTTTCAAGAACTTTTGAATCGATACGATGCGTATCGGCCTATACGCATCGTATGGTTTCAACATTTCTTATTTTTTTTCAAGAACACATGGCTTGATACGATGCGTATCGGCATATACGCATCGTATCGATTCATAATTTCAGTGTTTTTTCAAGAACATTTGAACTGATACGTTACGTATGAGCCTATACGATCGTATTGATTCTAAATTCTTGTTTTTTTTCCTTTTCTGTTTTATAAAGTATAAACAAATGTTGTATATCTTAGTTTTTTTTAATGTTTTAAGTAGAATGTTTTTATTTTTAGTCGAAGTTGTCCGTATCGCGCGTACGTCGGTAACGAGCGTCGAAACCTAAGATGTCGTAAATATATAGTTTTTTTTTTATTTTTTAGTCGAAACGTCCGTATCGCGCGTAGGTCCGTAACGAGCCTCGAAACCTAATACGTCGTAGATAGATAATAATTATAATATACCGTTCGGGTCGTCCGTAACGCGATTAGGTCCATTTCGAGCGTCGAAACCTAAGACGTCGTAATTATATAGTTTTTTTTATTTTTTTAGCCGAAACGTCCGTATCGCGCGTAGGTCCGTAACGAGCCTCGAAACCTAATACGTCGTAGATAGATAATAATTATAATATACCGTTCGGGTTGTCCGGAACGAGATTTGGTCCATTTCGAGCGTCGAAACCTAAGACGTCGTAAATATATAGTTTTTTTTTATTTTTTTAGTTGAAACGTCCGTATCGCGCGTAGGTCCGTAACGAGCCTCGAAACCTAATACATCGTAGATAGATAATAATTATAATATACCGTTCGGGTTGTCCGTAACGCGATTAGGTCCATTTCGAGCGTCGAAACCTAAGACGTCGTAAATATATAATTTTTTTATTTTTTTAGTCGAAACGTCCGTATCGGGCGTAGGTCCGTAACGAGCCTCGAAACCTAATACGTCGTAGATAGATAATAATTATAATATATCGTTCGGGTCGTCCGTAACGCGATTAGGTCCATTTCGAGCGTCGAAACCTAAGACGTCGTAAATATATAGTTTTTTTTTTATTTTTTAGTCGAAACGTCTGTATCGCGCGTAGGTCCGTAACGAGCCTCGAAACCTAATACGTCGTAGATAGATAATAACTATAATATACCGTTCGGGTCGTCCCTAACGCGATTAGGTCCATTTCGAGCGTCGAAACCTAAGACGTCGTAAATATATAGTTTTTTTTAATTTTTTAGTCGAAACGTCCGTATCGCGCGTAGGTCCGTAACGAGCCTCGAACCCTAATACGTCGTAGATAGATAATAATTATAATATACCGTTCGGGTCGTCCGTAACGCGCTTAGGTCCATTTCGAGCGTCGAAACCAAAGACGTCGTAAATATATAGGTTTTTTTTTAATTTTTTAGTCGAAACGTCCGTATCGCACGTAGGTCCGTTACGAGCCTCGAAACCTAATACGTCGTAGATAGATAATAATTATAATATACTGTTCAGGTCGTCCGTAACGCGATTAGGTCCATTTCGAGTGTCGAAACCAAAGACGTCGTAAATATATAGTTTTTTTATTTTTTAGTCGAAACGTCCATATCGCGCGTAGGTCCATAACGAGCCTCGAAACCTAATACGTCGTAGATAGATAATAATTATAATATACCGTTCCGGTCATCCGTAACGCGATTAGGTCCATTTCGAGGTGGACGTGGCGGTGGAAGTGGAGGTGGCGGTGGCGGTGGCGGTGGAGGTGGACGTGGCCGCGCACATTGAGCGGCGGGGGCGTTGATAGCGGTGGCGGTGCCTGGTGGGCGTGGACGTGGACGCGGCCATGGGCGCGGGCGTGGCGCTGACCCTGGAGAGGATCCCCTGTTGGAGAATGATTATCTGAGGTTCGAGGAGGGGAGCGAGGCTTATCACAGATGTGAAAAGTTTCGTCGTATGGAGATAGGCGACCACTGTGCCCTCGATTGGGGAGCTCTAAAAGTGGTCGCGGAGTCGGCGAGAGCCCGACAGTTCATCGGACACGATACTCCATGGTCGAGGTACACTATTTGTTACTGTTTTTTCTTTGTTTTGTATACGACATGCATACTAACCACACTGTGTGACAGGTTGTTCGATATTGCATACACGCCGTCTTACAGGGTCATGTTGTGCGAGTTTTTGTCGAGTTTCGACTTCGCTCCCAGGCCTGCAGACCGTCCGGGGGAGGATGACGACGAGGACGACCCGTGGATAGAGGTCAGCTTTCGTCTAGCGAGGCAGTGGCATTTGATGTCACTAAGACAGTTTGCCGAGCACTGCGGCCTTTACAGGGTGGAGGAGTTAGACACCCCCATCTACACCGACGGCATATGGATGGCCCCCCGTACAACTCTAATGAGGTTCTGGCAGGTGATCAGCACGCGTCGCTTCGGCACGTCGTCGAAGCAGAGGGCTTCCTTTATCACCGATCCCCTCTACCGCTACCTGCACAAGCTTATTGCCACATCTATAGGACCACGCGAGCAGAGTCGCGAGTGGTGCACTCAGGGGGATCTCTTTTACCTGTACTGCCTTATATGGGGGGAGAGGTGCGCCCTCCATCGCTGCCAAGCCCAGTGGTTTGCGACGGCGTTCCACAGGCAGGACAGGTCTGTGTTGTACGGGGGGGCGTACATCACACGTACCGCCGTCTCCTTGGGCCTTGTTCCCCAGCAGGACCAATTATTTTCGGAGGGGGGCGTGGTGGAGCCGAGCTTTTTGACCAGTGTTAGCCTGATCGGCATGCACGTGACGTGTGACTTCCATGGGCTCGGTCTGCGACTTATAGGAGGGAACGGGCAGGTGTTCGCCCCCGCCGCTCTCCCAGACGAGCTACTAGAGTTGCTTCCGGAGCCGGCACAGGGTGAGGGTCAGCCGACAGATGGTGATGCCGCAGAGGGCGACGACGACGACCACTCCGATGACGACGATGGTGACCACGTTGAGCCACCACCATCTCTGCCGCCGCCTCTAGTTCCGTTAGGTGCTTCGGCACAGCAGCCGCAGCCACATGGGGTGCCTCAGAACCCCCAGCACGTATTCAACGATGAGCTCGATCCAGCTGTGGAACGTGTGTTACATGAGTTGGAGGACCGGATGCAGGTGCGGATGGATGCCGCACACAGCCGTATGGAGCATCTTCTCATGGAGGCGATCCATGCATTCCGGCGTGGTGAGCAGTCCGGTTCGGATCAGGGGTTGGGGACCTCAGGCACTGCGGGGGCGAGGCCCTCAGGCATCACTCAGGATCCATAGCTTTAGGATCGTTGTACTTTTGTTGTATTTTGACGGTTTATGTATTTTAAACAATTGTCTGTGTATGTAATTAAATTTGCAGTTTCAGTTTATTTGTATTTGTGATTGTTTATTTTAACTGTTTAGATTGGTATGCTTGGTTACGTACAATCGATAATACGATATTAAGTTAAAAATGTGATACGGTACGATATAAAAATAATACGATACTTAACAATATAAAAATAATAAAGATTTTAAAACTTATTAAAATAAAAATAACTAATAATAAACACCAATAACAAACCCGAAACACCAAAATCCCAACACAATACACAAAAAATAAACTTCAAAAATTCAGGGTGTCAATACGCATCGTATAGGCCTATACGATTCATATGATGCCAGCCGCCAGACAACACCTCCACTTGTCAGTCCTGGATGGTATCGTATTTCACAGTCATAATCATTTAAAGTCTCCATCCATCGTCGCTGCCTCATGTTTAAGTCCTTCTGATTAAACAGGTGTTGAAGGCTCTTCTGATCAGAATAGATCACACACTTGGTACCATACAAATAATGCCTCCATAGCTTTAGTGCAAATAGAACGGCACCCAACTCCAAGTCGTGAGTGGTGTAATTCTTTTCGTGCACTTTTAACTGTCGAGAAGCATAGGCAATAACCTTGCCTTTCTGCATGAGCACACATCCCATACCAGTATGCGATGCATCACAGTATACCACAAATTCTTCGATTCCATCAGGCAATGTCAACACAGGTGCATTGCTCAACTTCTGCTTAAGAATATCAAAAGATTCTTGCTGTTTAGGACCCCAGTCAAACTTGCTATTCTTGTGGGTTAGTAAAGTTAGGGGCGCTGCAATTCTTGAGAAGTTTTCAATAAAACGCCTATAGTATCCTGCCAAACCTAGAAAGCTGCGAATCTCAGTGGGAGTCTTCGGCTCTTGCCAATTCATGACAGCTTCAACCTTAGCGGGATCCACCTGGATACCACGCTCACTAACCACATGTCCAAGAAACTGGACTTCTCGAAGCCAAAATTCACACTTCAAAAACTTGGCATAGAGTTTCTCTTGCTGTAGGAGTTTAAGAATACAACGGAGGTGCTTCTCATGATCAGCTTGATTCTTCGAATAAATAAGTATGTCATCAATGAAGACGATGATAAATTTGTCCAAGTAAGGCTTGCAGACACGATTCATGAGATCCATGAATGCTGCCGGTGCATTAGTGAGCCCAAAAGGCATCACTAAGAACTCGTAATGACCATAACGAGTCCTAAATGCAGTCTTGCGCACATCTTCATCTTTAACCTTCAGTTGATGGTAGCCTGACCTCAGATCGATCTTAGAGAAGTAACTCGCCCCTTGTAATTGATCGAACAGATCGTCGATCCTGGGCAATGGATATCTATTCTTGATAGTGACTTTGTTAAGTTTGCGGTAATTGATGCATAGACGCATCGATCCATCCTTCTTCTTTACAAAAAGGATTGGTGCTCCCCAAGGAGATGAACTAGGACGAATAAAACCTTTTGCCAACAGATCATCCAGTTGAGTCCTCAACTCTTTCATTTCAGTTGGTGCTAACCTGTAGGGTGCTCTTGCAACAGGTGCTGCTCCAGGAATGATGTCAATTCTGAACTTTACTTGCCTATCTGGTGGTAAACCAGGTAGTTCCTCAGGGAAAACTTCTGGATATTCAGAAATGACAGGGATGTCTTCAATCTTGGGCTTCTGTTCATCAATAGTTACCTGTGCCATATAAATAACACAACCCTTCTTCAAACACCTAGATGCCTTGAGCATAGACACTTGCTCAGGAAACCCATACTGGGTATCCCCTTGTATGATAAGTGGCTCACCATACGGAGTCTTGATCAGTACTTGTTTCTTGTTACACACTATCTGGGCCTGGTTATGAGATAACCAGTCCATGCCTATAACTATGTCGAAACCAGCTAACTTTAAAGGAAGCAAGGATAACGGAAAAGAGTGGTTCCTAATGGATATAAAACATCCATCTAACACAGTTGAGGCTGTTTCTAAGGTACCATCCGCCAACTCTACTTCATATTGCACGCTTAGGGTTTTAACAGGTAAATTCAACAACTTACAAAACTTATCATCTACAAATGACTTATCCGCACCCGATTCAAATAACACCCTTGCATAAACATCATTTATAAGGAAGGTACCTGTTATCACATTATCATCCTGAACGGCTTCTCGTGAATCCATTCGAAAGACCCTTGCATTGGTCTTTTTGACTTCTTCAGGCTTTTTGGCATATTTAGGGCAGTTGGTATTGATGTGCCCCTTTTCATTATAGTTATAGCACATTGCATCCTTTATTTTCTTGCAGTCTAATGTCTTGTGCCCAGAAGACTTACAAATCCCACAAGCAATTGGCTTTGACTGCGACCTGGCTACAAACCTGCATTTTCCAAAGTGACGTTTCTGGCAGGTTTTGCACTTTGGCTTCTCATCCGCTTGCTGACTATCCTTGCTAGAACCAAACTTCTTCTTGTGGTCTGTGTTTCCCTTATGCTTCTTCTCAGACCGTCGTGAGTTATCATCCTCACGTTTTCTCTTATTTTCCTCCGAGTTCTTAAGCGATCTCAGCATGACCGCATCCAAAGTAAGGGATAAAGATAGGTCAGCTACTTACCTAAAAGTAGCAGGTCAAGATGCCTTTACACTGGTCTTGATCTCTGGGGCTAAACCCCCAATGAATCGAGCTATTCGCTTGGGTTCCGGTGTTACCAAATATGGAACCAATCGGGACATGGTGTTGAAGCTGGTGAGGTATGCTTGACAGTCTAAATTTTTCATCACCAGAGATAAGAAGTCGGACTCAATCTTTTCAACCTCATGCTGAGGGCAGTAATTCTCTTTGATGAGTGCAACAAACTGATCCCAAGACAGATTGTACAACGGGATCTTCCCAGTATCCTGGATTAGAGACCTCCACCAGGCTAGTGCTTCTCGTTTAAATGACTGAGATACATACTTCACAACATCCCTATCAGCGCAACCACTGATGTCAACCACGGTATCCATTTCGTCTAACCACGTCATGCAGTCAACAGCTCCTTTTTGCCCAGTGAAATCCCTGGGCTTGCAGGAGACAAAATATTTGTAGGTACAGGTTCTTGTACGTGGCCCCTGATAAAAAACAATCTTCCTAGATGGAACACTATGCTGGTTTGAAGAGTGACGGTCATCCTCTTTCTTAGATGGTGGCTTACTATGAGCCTCAGAATGAGTCTTTGGTTGAGGTTTGGAATGAGGTGCGGATAGGGTCCTGCTTCGAGCCCCGCTAGATTCATTAAACTTCAGATCCATGGCTTTTGTAACAGCATTATCAATTAATGCTTGAAGTTCCGCACCGGTCACATTGAACTTGGTAGTGTCATGATTTTCCCGAGGGTGACTGTTTATTTCCTCAGACTCTGCCATGTAGCCTGATTGCTAAATAAAATGATGATAATTATTTATTCAGAAGTCTAATATAGTAATATCATTCTTGATGATTTATTAACCATGGTATTAATAACCATATTGGTTAATTTGTTAAATATATTCATTCAGGATTTTATTATAATGATCCTTTGTTATAGTTAAGACATAATAATAGCACTAAAGGCCAAGTCACAAGGACAGATTTAAATTATAAGCCAAGATCTTATAGGATCGAGGTATTAAGGCTTGAATCATAGTTCATTACCTTTTCTTGACAGGGAGTCGTAGACTACAGCTGTCTTTTGTCTTATATGACAATGAGTATGGCCCGCAGGCATTACATCACTAATGAATGTTTAATTAATATAAGGAAAGGATTTTGAAAGAATCCAATATAAAGACGACTTATGTGATTTTATCGAATCACACTTGCCAGGAATGTTAACATGTTTTCAGATGTTAACAAGAATCTGAATCTTATTAAGGACTACCATCTTGGCCTTGTCTTAAAATGACATACAGGCTAGGTCTTGCCTTTAAGATTTTGTTATTTTATTATAATGGCAGATCTTATAAAAGGAATGATAATTTTTATTTATTTCATATTTTATGTTTATGCATATAATTAACAAAAATGATTTTTTTTTTAAATTCAACATTCCACTAAAATTTGAAAGAGTACACGATTTGCCCTAAACGGGACTTTTAACAGAACAACTTGCCCACGCAGGGGCTAATCTAAAAACAAGTCCTCACAGAGACTGATTACAGAAACAGATGTCCACGTAGGGACTTGATTTAAAATAAGGAAAATTACAATACAATTAATTAAATAAGGAATCTTCAAAAATCCCTTTTCTTGGTCTTCCCCTTGATTAAACTCGCCAGACCTTTAAGAAAACCGCGGTTGTTCCTACGCTCTTCTTGGACCTCCCGCTCTACCAGACTCAACCTTTGGAGAACCTCCTGTTGTTGCTCTGGTGGTTTCAATTGCGGCTATGGCGGCTGCTGATGTGGAGGTTGAGGAGGTGGCAGGTGTTGGTACCCATAAGCTGGGTATCCAGTGGTCCAAGGACCTCCATAGGGTCCTTCAGGGTGAAGAGCATTGTAGTCCCATGCTGCCTGGTATGGGTCAACCTCAGCATAGCTGTAGTTGGTATGGGCCGGTTGCTCAAATGGGTTGTATGCCGCTGAACCGGCGTATGCAGGAATTGGGTTATCATAACCCATTGGTGGCAGCGCGATAGGTGCAGAATCCACCACAGAGACGGGGTTTGAAGGCCCTCCCATCTGTGGGTCTTCATAAAGTGGCGGGTAGTGGCTGCCACTCGAAGGTTGAGGGGTGCTGATACGGACTCCCCCTCGCATGGACATCCGTGCGTTTGATCTTCTCCGCCTCGGTGGCTCCGGAGACGGCTGCTGAACTGGTGGTGGTGGCAGTGGAGTGACCGCTACAAAACGCGAATCCTCAGAGGGATCCTGTTGTTGCTGCTACTGCTGAGGCGATGAGTGGTAGGAGGGGGTAAATACCCAATCTTATTGGGAAAATCTCACCTGGTAGCTATCTGGACCACGGTAAGGTGATCCATGAAATGATGACCCATCCGAGATCTCGATGGGGTGAGTAGGTGTCCCGGTTGGAGGTTCGGCGGGATCGGTGTCTTCATCCATGTCCATCTCAAGGTCACCTGACAAGTGGTCCTCTGGTCCCAATGGGTTAAAACCCACTGGTTCTTCAATTAGGTTTGCCGGGTTGAACCGGCTCTGGAAGTAGGGTGTTGGGTCATTGAAGGAGTGGTGTGAGTTTGAGCGTTGGAGAGGGATGAAGGAGTGAGGTGAGTTGTGGGGCTCGTTTTCAGATTGGGGCCCGAATGAATGGTGGTAGGAGGGTGACGAACTTAGCGAGATAGATCGCCTCGCTGGCTCCAGATACGTCCTCCAATCTTCCTGAGGACTTGTACTCATGGTGATAGATGGGGTTCGCCGGTGTGAAGGCCCGGCTTCATGATCGTGACCCGTAATTGGGGCCTTGCCTCGTTCTCTTCTAAATCTTGGTGGCATTTTGATAAACCTGTCAACAAAACAAAATAAACACAAGGAAAAATAAAGGATTAAATAACACGAATTAGGATTAGTCCTAAGTTCTTTGTCTAGACTCGAAATTCGAGGAATGTGCAAACTGTGTTATTGAGATTAAACACAAAAGGCTAGTGTTTAATTCACTCAATGCCCGCTCTGATACCAACCTGTCACACCCCGATATTTCCACGTATTACCGGTGGGGAGTATTGTGACGTAGTTGATATCGTCGTAGTCAAACAACACAATTTAATGCACAGCGGAAGCAAAAGATACAAACATTACAAACCGAATGAAAATATCAAAGTATTACAAACGGTATGTAAAGGATCCACAGGCGGATCAAATAAAAGAAAACTGTTCAACAGATTTTAAGTGACCAAGCTTGCAAGACTTTTATTTATTCACTCGGAGTAGCCAGCCTATTCCGTCTAGTACCTGTACTTTAACCTTTTGGAAAATACGTCAGTTTACACTGGTAAATAAAATTAACCGACTCATTTTGAAAAGAGTTTAAGAAAATTGATTTGAATGCACAAGGCACAAAATATCTTTTATAACTTGGGACAATTATTTAAAAATAATCTTGTATACAGTTTTACATATTTGTCGTCCGTGAGGGCTTAGAAGAGCCGGACAAGATTAACTGACACGCCATAGGTATAATACCCACAAGGTTAATTCCTTATTGTGGAGTACCTTTTACATATGCAACTGTCAGGTGTATGCCTACACCCCGTGCTTAAGTCGTGGCCATATCAATGAATGATGCCAAGGATATCCGGGACATGGTCATTAACCCCCCAAAGGCCATATAGCAAACAATACAGATTAAAACGGGTTATGTAAATACATTAATCACAATCCGATTTAAATGACTACACACCCGACCAAGCGGTATTTTTATAATACCGTATCCCAAGCCCGTATAGGGAAAATAAGTTAAAAGTATTTACCTGAGCAAGTATATATCACAATCAGTGAGTGCAAGTAGCTTTTACTGGGCTCCTAATCTGGAACAAAGGTTTTTAATAACCTATTAGATTCCTAACGGGTCTTAATTAAGCCTAACTTAGACCGGTTAGTTTTAAAGGAAGATATATGGTTCAAAACACACGATTAAGCAAAGACCGGATTAGAATGTGGTTTAGACCCAACAAGTTTAAATACTTGTATAATATGGGTAAACTAAACACATTCTGGATTTTGAGATAAAAAAATGATAAGGTTTGACCCGTTTCGGCTAATTTATGCAAACTAGTTACATAAACGGTCCCGAACGCGAAAAGTGCGTAACGGGTAACCAAATGAGTCATGAACAGGTTTCCTAAGTTAATATGCCTTAAATATGTTGTGATATCAGTAGGATACCTTCCATTATGCCCAAAACGAATTTAAACTCAAATTATGCCCCGTGGGGGTATTTTGGCCATTTTAAAGCTTATAAAAGAGTTTAAATATTAATCTGAGTTTCAGGTCTGATATAATTAGGAAAAAATACTCAATTTAATAGGTTATATCAGTAGGGTATTGCATATATGTGAAATTTATTATTTATAACCAAACTATGCACCGTAGGGGCATTTTGGTAATTTCACATAAGCTTAAAAGGTCAAAATTAGAATTCTGAGTTTAAAACTTTTGCTTACTGTTTAATTATAAAAATTTACTAAAAACATCAGTAGGTATTAAGTCTTATGTGTTTAAAATAGTTTTAACTCATATTATGCGTTTAAAACGCGTAAAAAGGCGGTTTTAAGCGATTTTCGGGTTTTATAAGAAACGCTGATATTTTTATCATTCCAGAAGGCTTAAAATATTTTATTTATCATATAAAATCAGTAGCAAAAGGTTTGGCATCAAAATGTTATGTAAAACTCATTTTATAGGCCAAAAGTGCAAAACCGACAATTACCGAATCAAAGCTAGAACCCTATGTTATGCTCAGCCTAAAAATAAATAAAAATCTTCAAAAATCCCAAAATATTATTTTACATCAGTGGGTAAAAAGTTTGGTATTAAAATTTGGGTTTAAATAGGCTATATGCTAATTATGTCGTTTAATTAATAAAAAACTTTTTATTTACGCTATTGAGCATAATTCCTAATCTAGACCAAAAACTAATGTCAAATTTTTAGGGCAAGTTTATAAATCAGTAATAAAGGTTTCTATTCTTTCACATTTTCAAAAATCTTGTTTTAAGGTCAAAAGGGCATAATAGTCAACATTTAGGCATATAACGGAAACATGCAAATGAATCGGATAACTAAGGAACCAAGTTGTATAATCACAGAGGGTTATACTAACCTATAACCTGGTCCTAATAGAGCTCTAAGGCATTTCTAAAATATGCTACATTGGGTCAGAACTGAAAGTCAAAGCAAAAGTCTACTTTTGCGACTTTCGGTTCCGAACCGAGCTTAAACTGAAAATTGTCGGGTTGAACATGCTTAGACATGTTCTTACATTAATTACCAAGTTATATGAGTGATAAAACAGGTTTCATGGCTTCTACATTGTTAATTATGTGTTTATTTGAAAATTTGCTTTCTGTTGACTTTTTTATAATCAAGTTTGACCCGACAATTGACCTAGTTAGAATGGGAATCAGAGGGTGCCCTTTTAAGGGTTTATTACCCACATTATTACCAACTCAAAGCTACTTTTAATTCGAGAATTGACTGGGCCATTAGTGATTAATCACTAAGTTAAACCTTAATTACGACGGTTTTGACTTTAGGCCATTAAACTAATAAAAATGGAAAATAGGAGGTTAAGGACACTTACAAAGGTCCTAAGCACGATTTTTGAACTTAAGGAAGCTTGCTTGAAGATCAGAAAGCTCCAGAGAATTGATTGAAGTCCAATTGAAATGAGCAAGGATAATGGTTGCAACATGAAGCTCTTATATAGGATCTTAGATGCAACAAGATTGTTACACACAAGTCTACAGGTGTTCTTTGATCAGTTCCAGGTGTCCCTATGCATTAAAAACCATTGCAGCAGCTCCTGGAATCGAGAAACAAGGCTTCTAAGGCGGTGGAACCTACAAACAGGCACCTGGCAGTTCAGCTAAAAAACAGCCTCCGTCGCGCCACGCGACAGGGCGTCGCGCCACGCGAGGGCTCCGGTTTTCAAATTTGTTTGTTTTGTTGCATTTTCAGTCCCTGCACTCTTGTTATTCGATATTCCGACATTTTCAGCGTGCAAAGTCAGTCAAAACAGGTCAGGGGTGTCCTAGGGAGTGTGGCCATGCATTTGAAAGTCTTGAACACTTTGAAAATGGCTCCCGAATAAAGAATTGTGATATTTACACTTTTAACCCTTATTCTTGGAAACTTTAATTTATATCACAATTTTGAATTGGATGTTTATGAAACTTTTATCAGATGTTCTTGAGGGTGTAATAATGTATTACAAAACTTTCAGGAATGTAGAAAGGCTTCTCAGAGGTAAAATTAACATGTTGACACTTTTAACCCCTGTGTTTTGTATCTTTTGATTTATAAGCGCAAACGGCTTCTAGTGCTTGATAATTTATTCAATAATGAATACGGACATTATACAGAGTCATTCAGAGGCACAAGTTTGGCATGATGACACTTTTGGTCCTTCTGATTATATTTTTGCACTAGTTGACAGTTTTAGTCCCTTAAGATATCTTTAATCACAATCAGGGTTTATGACACGCATCATCATTGTATTGGACGTGATTTTACGAGGTGTTACAGCACCTGTTCTCAGGGGTTGTTAAGGACAATTTATTACATGGCTCACTGTGGTGAGTGTGTATTACGAACTGCCTTGGGCAGTCAACTCGCAGTCATTGGTATCGATAGGTTCATGTCGATAACTAACATGCCTTATTTTACAATGTGTACGTGCTGGTTATGCGTAACAATTTCGAACTCTATTATATCTATTAAACTTGTATGCTCATCTTTACACTATGTGTATTGAACTTTACTTTAACGTATGTGACAGGTGCTTAGGATGCTTATATGCTTAGCTTGCTGTGAAATCGAGGCTAGGAAAAACCTAGATCAATAGACAATTGTCTGTAATAAAAAACTGAGTTGTTGGAACAGAACAATTTGACTAGATCTTTTCTGTAATAATTGTATTATCTTTTAGAACATGGTATGGGACATGTTGCTTTAAATAATTGGTAAATATAGTTGTTATGGAAACTTCTGGACAATCTGTTTCGCTCAGTGTCGCGCCCCGATGATTCCGCCATCGGTTGGGGTGTGACAGATTGGTATCAGAGCCATAACTATAGGGAATTAGGCAAGACTCGACCTAGTCCGGGTCGATGTCTTAGAAACGACCTAGTCTATAGTTAGGTACCAACAGACCGACTTGTGCATATCTTGTAGGGATTATGCACGAGCTTACTTGCTATATCTCGCCATTCTCGCCTACGCTACACTATCACTGCACTCTAATTTTCGAAAATGAACAAGTGATTAGGTCAAGATTAGGTGTGAAAACCGCAAACTCTCGACTAAATTGCTTGTTCGACCAGCATTTTTATCTATAAACACGAGAATTTGCGTTGAATCGGGAGTGAAATCCATACTTTAACGCAGATTTTCGTCTATATTTTATTAAAACAGAAGCAAAATTGTTAAGTCAGGGGTGAAACCCGAACCTTGACGACTCGTTCCGACCTCTATCTTTGGTTTTACAAAACTCTCACCAAAGCCTCGACGGACTCCAACGACTTAAAGTCACGATATGACTGGAAGGATGCGTGCCGTTCGAGGCGAGAGCACAGTCCCGAAGGCCAAAGTGTGTACGAAAGGTCCTTGTGAATAGTCGAATCACTTTGGTTAGTTGATGTCTAATAGCCGCATACAATCCATTTCTCGATTTTTATGTGTTTCAATTCTGAGCTCACTACTGCCGACTCTGATATTTGCTATTTTGTGGATTTATGTGTTTTATGTGATTTATCTGTTTATATGTTACGATTTTTGATGACTTATTCGCTTTCGCTCTTCCCTTTGATCGACACACACGAATTGCACTGCACTTCTATCTCAATACACTAACAAATCGCTACTGGATGAGGAACAACCTGACGCTACGTTGCTTGTGATATTAATCGTTTATGCTATACTACTCGCTATGTTATTCGCAATCGCTATATTTGAACGCTTGCGGACTTTGAATGATAGGTTTCTGTATTCTGACCGCCTCTTGTGATTACATGCGTATGTGCTTCTGTGTTTCTATGCCTTACATGCTTATTTGTTTCTGTGCTTATGTGAATCTGTGATTATGTGCCTATGTGCTTACGTGATTATGCGTGTCCCTGAGCTTTAGTAGTATTAGACGTGTGAGGTGAGATTCGACCATGTTGTGTCTAAGACCTATGACGATGTCTGTTGCAGACAATGTCGTCATCTGGACCCCGTCACCCACGAGTTACTCATCAGGAACAGAGAGACAAACGCGTTGCTGCTCTCGTCGCTAAGCAAGTAGCAAAGGTAGTTCCTAAGATCGTCAGTGAGCTATACGAGACTATGAGCAAATCGTCTGAATAGTCCAGGACCGAGACTCCCAAAGCTACCCCTACAGCTGCTTTCAGTTTCAAACAGTTCAAGGCATGCGGACATAAAGAGTTCACTGGCGAGGAAGGCCCTATGGCCTTGTTTCAATGGTTCGACTCGATCGAAGTCACTTTGCGTCAGAGTGGATGTCCTGACAATCTCCGCACTCTGAATGCTACCGGTGTTTTCCAGTCCCCCGCACTAGACTGGTGGACGGCCGAGAGGAACAAGCGCGGAAATGATGCAGCCTATGGTCTGTCATGGGATGAGTTGAAGAACGTTATGCTCGAAGAGTTCTGCCCTCCCCATGAGCGCCAAAAGCTGGAGGATGAATTCTGGCACATCAAGCAAAAAGATGGTGACAACGCTGCCCTGACTGCCCGCTTCAAGCAGCTCAGCATTATCTGTCCCGACCAGGTGAAGACTACTGACATCACAATCAAGAAGTACATCCGCGCTCTGCCGGATTGTGTGGCAGATTTTGTGCAAGCTTCAAAGCCAGCAACAATCGAAGAAACTTACTTGCTTGTCGCTGAACTCAACGACAAGCGGGTAAAAGCTGGTTTTTGGGATAAAGCTTCAAAGAACCTGCACCAAGCTACCACAGCGCCAACCGCTGACACCGCCGCCGCATCGCAGACATCGAAGTCATCTCGTCGCAAGAGGAAGAACAACAACAGCAGCTCCAGCAACAAGAACTATGCTGTCACAACCACTGCTGCTCCACTCCAGGCGATACCCGCTCAGCAGCAAACTCAGCACCACCAAACTACACCAGTTACCTATGCGCCGCCTGCAAAGCGTGCGTATACTGGTCCCCACCCCGCCTGCCCGACATGCACTTATCATCACCCGGTGGGTCTAGCCTGCTAATTTTGCGTGCACTGCAATATGTACGGCCACTTCACTGCTAGCTGTCGTACTGGTCCCCGCCAAGCACCAGCTCAAGCCACTGCTCATCAAGCTCTGCTCCTAGCCCCTCATGGCCAACAAGCGGCTCAGGCACCCGCCGTCAATGCTAGAGTCTGCTTCGCGTGTGGTGATCCCAACCACTTTGCGAACATGTGCCCGAACAGGGTTGTGAAACAAGAGCCCCAGCAACAGCAGCAGCAACAGCCTCAACAGCAATAGCAACAAGCCGCCCGCGCCAGAACTTTCAACATCAATGCGCGCCAAGCACAAGCCGACAACAATGTGGTGAATGGTACGTTTCTTGTGAATGGTATTTATGCTTCGTGTTTGTTTGATACAGGAGCCGATAACTGTTTTGTGTCGTTTGAATTTGAGACGCCCCTTAATCATAAGCGCTCCCATCTCCACTCGACGTTCGATGTCGAAGTCGCCACCGGAAGAACCGTCGCCGTTAATTCTGTTCTCCGTGATTGTACCCTTGAACTCAACAATCACATCTTTCCGATTGATCTCATTCTGATGCAGCTCGGAAGTTTTGACATCATAGTAGGCATAGACTTTCTTCGTGAAAACCATGCTGAAGTTGTGTGCTTTGATAAGATGATTCGATTCGCGCTCGCTAACGGTGATGTATTACGTGTTTTTGGAGAAACTCCTTCGAAAGGTCTCAAACTCATGTCATGTGTCCACGCTAGCAAGTATCTCCGCAAGGAATACAGAGCTTTCTTGGCTAACATTGTAGTAGCAGAGAAGGAAAAGAAAAGGAAGACCGAAGTGAAAGATGTTCCTATTGTCTGTGAATTTCCTCAGGTATTCCCTGATGATCTCCCCGGACTTCCGCCAAGTCATGATATCGACTTTTGTATCGACCTCATCCCTGGAGCCAACCCTGTTGCTAAAGCTCCCTATCGACTCGCTCTGTCCGAAATGCGTGAACTCTCAAGTCAGCTCCAGGAATTGCTTGATAAAGGCTTCATTCGCTCGAGCACCTCTCCATGGGGTGCACCGGTCCTTTTCTTCAAAAAGAAGGATGGGTCGTTCAGGATGTGCATCGACTATCGGGAGTTGAATAAGTTGAAAATCAAGAATCGCTATCCCCTGCCTTGAATTGATGATTTGTTTGACCAGCTACAAGGTGCTACGTGTTTCTCGAAGATCGATCTACGCTCAGGCTATCACCAACTACGCATCCAAGAGGAGGATATACCCAAAACCGCTTTTCGCACTCGATACGGCCACTATGAGTTCGTTGTTATGCCTTTTGGTTTAACCAACGCACCCGCGGTTTTCATGGATCTGATGAATCGGGTGTGTAAACCATTTCTTGACCGCTTCATCATCGTGTTTATCAATGATATCCTGATTTATTCCAAGTCGAAAGCCGAACACGCGCAACATCTACGTTTGGTTCTCGAGCTACTCCAAGGGAATCGACTCTATGCCAAGTTCTCCAAGTGCGAATTTTGGCTGGAGGAGGTTCAATTCCTCGGTCACATTGTCAATAGTCAAGGTATTCACGTCGATCCCGCGAAGATTGAAGAAGTTAAGAGTTGGGTTACGCTGAAGAACCCGTCTGAAGTCCGTTCTTTTCTCGGACTAGCGGGCTATTATCGTCGATTTATCGAAGGATTCTCTAAAATCGCTGTGCCGCTTACCGCTCTCACGCATAAAGACAAGCCTTTTGTTTGGGGAACTGAACAAGAGTCTGCTTTCCGAACCCTCAAGCATATGCTTTGCAATGCTCCTATCCTCACTTTACCCAATGGAAACGACGGCTTTATTGTCTATTGCGATGCCTTGAATCTTGGCCTTGGTTGTGTTCTCATGCAACGGGACAAGGTTATCGCCTACGCATCTCGTCAGCTCAAGATCCACGAGAAGAACTATACAACCCACAACCTCGAGCTAGGCGCAGTTGTTTTTGCGTTAAAGATATGGCGACACCACCTTTATGGTACCAAGTGTACGATCTTCACCGATCATAGGAGCCTACAACATATCTTTAATCAGAGAGAACTTAATATGCGTCAACGCCGATGGGTGGAACTTCTCAACGATTACGACTGTGAGATTCGTTATCACCCAGGAAAATCAAATGTTGTAGCCGATGCCTTAAGCCAACGAAGCTATCTGCATAGCATTCCTAATATTCCAGCTCAGCATCATCTCGAAACCCTCATCCGCGAAACCCAGCATGCGTGTTTTACTGAACGTACCTTGAAGAAGGAAAGAATCCACCATGATGGAGCCCATCTTGTTAACAAGTCGAATGGGATATTCCATTATCTGGACCGAATTTGGATCCCTAAGCAGAACGATTTGCGACAGATTTTGATGGATGAAGCCCACAAATCTCGGTATTCTATTCATCCCGGTGCCGATAAAATGTACCAGGACCTTCGCTACAAGTACTGGTGGCCAGGCATGAAAAGGGATATCTCTCTCTACGTTGGAAGATACCTGACTTGCTCGAAAGTTAAGGCCGAACACCAAAGGCCCTCTGGCTTGCTCGAACAACCCCTGATTCCTATATGGAAGTGGGAGAGTATAGCCATGGACTTCATAACCAAACTTTCGCACACGCCATCAGGTCACGACAGCATCTGGGTTGTCGTCGACCGTTTGACCAAATCTGCTCACTTTCTGCCAATACGGGAAGACTACAAGGTAGAACGATTAGCCCGAATCTACACCGATGAGATCATTTGTCGACATGGGACGCCTCACGTCATCATCTCTGACCGTGATGCTCGGTTTACCTCGCGATTGTGGGAAATGTTTCAAGCGGCTCTCGATACTACGCTTAATCTGAGTACCGCATTCCATCCTCAAACCGACGTTCAGACTGAGAGTACGATCCGTACTCTTGAAGACATGCTCCGTTCATGTGTCATAGATTTCGGTGGTAATTGGAACGCTTATCTGCAACAGACATCGTCATAGGTCTTAGACACAACATGGTCGAAACTCACCTCACACGTCTAATACTACTAAAGCTCAGGGACACGCATAATCACGTAAGCACATAGGCATATAATAACAGATTCGCCTAAGCACAGAAGCATGTAAGGCACAGAAACACAGAAGCACATACGCATGTAATCACAAGAGGCAGTCAGAATACAGAAACCTATCATTCAAAGTCCGCGAGCATTCAAATATAGCGATTGCGAATAACATAGCGAGTAGTATAGCATAAACGATTAATATCGCAAGCAACGTAGCGTCAGGTTGTTCCTCATGCAGTAGCGATTTGTTAGCATATTGAGGTAGAAGTGCAGTGCAAGTCGTGTGTGTCGATCAAAGCGAAGAGCGAAATCGAATAAGTCATCAAAAATCGTAACATATAAACAGATAAATCACATAAAACACATAAATCCACAAAATAGCAAATATCAGAGTCTGCAGTAGCGAGCTCAGAATTGAAACACATAAAAATCGAGAAATGGATTGTCTACGGCTATTAGACATCGACTAACCAAAGTGATTCAACTATTCACAAGGACCTTTCGTACACACTTTGGCCTTCAGGACTGTGCTCTCGCCTCGAATCTGGGCGATCGGCACGCATCCTTCCAGTCATATCGTGACTTCAAGTCATTGGAGTCCGTCGAGGCTTTGCTGAGAGTTTTGTAAAACCAAAGATAGAGGTCGGAACGAGTCTTCAAGGTTCGGGTTTCACCCCTGACTTAACAATTTTGCTCCTGTTTTAATAAAATATAGACGAAAATCTGCGTTAAAGTATGGATTTCACTCTCGATTCAGCGCAAATTCTCGTGTTTATAGATAAAAATGCGGGTCGAACAAGCAATTTAGTCGAGAGTTTGCGGTTCTCGCACCTAGTATCGACCTAATCACTTGTTCATTTTCAAAAATAGAGTGCAGTGATAGTGTAGCGTAGGCGAGAATGGCGAGATATAGCAAGTTAGCTCGTGCATAATCCCTACAGGATATGCACAAGTCGGTCTGTTGGTACCTAACTATAGACTAGGTCGTTTCTAAGACATCGACCCGGACTAGGTCGAGTCTTGCCTAATTCCCTATAGTTATGGCTCTGATACCATTCTGTCACACCCCAACCGATGGCGGAATCATCGGGGTGCGGCACTGAGCGAAACAGATTGTCCAGAAGTTTCCATAACAACTATATTTACCTATTATTTAAAACAACACGTCCCATACCATGTCATAAAAGATAACACAATTTTTACAGAAAAGATCTAGTCAAATTGTTCTGTTCCGACAACTCAGATTTTAATTACAGACAATTGTTTATTGTTAACCTAGGTCTTTCCAAGCCTTGATTTCACAGCAAGCTAAGCATATAAGCATCCTAAGCACCTGTCACATACGTTAAAGTAAAGGTCAATACACATAGTGTAAAGGTGAGCATACAAGTTTAATAGATATAATAGAGTTCGAAATTGTTACGCATAACCAACATGTACACAGTGTAAAATGAGGCATGTTAGTTATCGACATGAACCTATCGATACCAATGACTGTGAGTTGACTGCCCAAGGCAGTTCGTAATACACACTCACCACAGTGAGCCATGTAACAAATTGTCCTTAACAACCCTTGAGAACAGGTGCTGAGTCCAAACAAATAGTACTATCGTTGCTAAGGCAGGTAGACAGCATTCCATGTGTAAACATAACAAACAAGCATTCATTAAGTCACGTATAACATGAGGTAATTTGGTAGCGATCAAAGTATTGCGTAGTGTGTTTGATGTGATTTAGAATAAGTAACGTATGTAACACCCAAAAGTGCGTAAAGCAAAAAGGGATCGAGTATACTCACAGCGATTGGTGGATTGAAGGGAGCGCTAGAGAGTAAGGTTAGCCTAATCAGAATGATAGCACAATGATAAGCGACGCGTAAAACGGTGCAAGTGTAAGTGGGTCGAACAGCAGTTCAATCGGATGGTAGTCCGATCAGATAGCCGGCCGTTCGTGTGACAGTCCGCTCGGGTGGTCATCCGATCGGATGACTTTTCGAGTGGAATGTTTCTTCCTTTGGGAAGGATGTGTTTGTGTATGATGGCTTGACTTTTGAAGTTTTCATTGTAGCATTTGAAAACATAGAAGTATCTCTACCTTTCAGGTCGGTCGATCGGACGGATGTTCGATCGGACGACAACCCGATTGGTTGAACACTTCAGTGAGAACAAGTTCACAGCAGTTTGGCACTCGATCGGATGGTTGTCCGATCGGGTGGCAATCCGTTGATATTGAACATGTTGAAAATTGTTGAAGTATTGAAGTCTGAACATTACATAGTTGAGTGGTAGTCCGGTCGGGTGGTAATCCGATCGGGTAGCACTTCGTTCAATGTTTATCCTTCAAGTTTGAAAATGAAAAGTTGATCGTGGGGCCAAGGTGCAAGTCGATCGGATGACAACCTGTCACACTCCAAAAACGTCGCAGCGGAATATATAACGTAGTGGAGACGGAAGCTGGTGCCCATTTTTATATCTTGTCGATCGATGCATTCAATTGTTGGACATTTTAGTATGTTTTAAATGTAAGTTATTTAAACATTACATTTTAAGACACGACACAACCATGACATAGTTAAGTTGTTTATGATCCTCATGGATCTTATTACATTGTCCCAGAATATTTAAAAGTCAGTCCAACATTTTAAGTGATAAAACATGCATCAACAACCACAAGATACGCCATAATTTCTCGAAGCCAAACTCTAGTACCTGTAGAACACGTTAAAAATCAAGTGGCAACACAAAGGAAGGTGAGTTCACTTATTCGTTTTCTAACAAATTTTATTCCAAGGAAAAATTTCTGATTAGGTGTTTATTTGAAAACAACCAAGTAATTTTAGAAAGTCCATTTTACTTTCTTAATAAAATCCATGGGCCTTCCGTCGGTTCATTACTCCGACAATAGTAGTACTGCCCAGGTTTTGTATATTAAATTCTAGTGTCAACTTTCAGACTCGTATGTTAGCTAGACGATACGAACTATATATTAACCATGCAGGGATAATCAAAGCTAGATAATAAACAAAATCTTAATTCGTCGTTTGACATTGACACGGGGCGACCGGTCACGACGGGGTTGTCAACCCGATAGATCTACCAACAATTCCTCGCGTACCATACTTAACTGATTAAACGACATCCAGGGCGCATGGTTCTTTCTCGAAGAAAAATATGATGTCTGCCTCACGTACAATATATATATCCTACTAATATGACAATTTTATATACTACGACTTACGAATTCCCCTGTCACTCAAATGTTGTGACTCAGTCCGGAATTCCTTCCCATTTCGTACGGTCTCGTTTCTCTTAAGAAATACCGCACTTACAATATTCATTCTTCAAAATCGTTTTACTTCGAAACGTATGACTTATCAAATTCATATATTTTCAGCGAAAATATATATTTTATATTAAAAGGTATGTTTTATTTCGTAAACATTATTAAACCCTTTTAACGACGTGTTCCACCCCCAAAATATATATAAAACAGTAAAAAGAGGGGTTTAGTGACACTCAACTTTGGGTGCGTATTTTAATACCGCAATCCCAGAGATTGATTTTTATATACGTCCTAATATAAGAACAATTCTAAATCAATATATATATATATATATATATATATATATATATATATTTAACATAAAAATCCTAAGTTTCTCTGTTTCATAGAATTATCACATAACTTTGAGATTTTCTCGAAAAGTTGTCATTTTTGATTATGTTGGCACGTTAATATATATTTATGAGTCCATATATATATATATATATATATACTTTTATTATTTTGTGACTTGGACGATTTTATTGGTGACCATTATTGTGTAATTCCGTTAACTCTCCCGTTTATATGCAATATATCTATGGTTTGCGCGTCGTAATATTTATACATAAACGTTCATAGAATTTAACACCGAACACGCAAAATAGTACTAACTTATCTATTTTGTCATTTTTAAAGCAAATATACATAAAATATCTCCTATGTATCAAATTTCATGCTTGACAAACAAGTTACACTTTTAACGCAATTTTTACCGTTTCTACCGCACAAAACGTACATGCATAATCTAAATTTCCCATTGTCAAATTAACACTTAACATATTATCACATTTACATGTTTAAATCACTTAACACATTTTATCACATAAGATTCACTCAAAATTCACCCATACTAGTGTTCATTGAAAAATGCGTATTTTAGCGATTCGGTAACGTTTTCGGGCGTCGGAAGTCACGTATGACCAACCAAATACCAAGTAAACTTAAAATTAGTTAAAATAATTGTTTTTAAACTAAAAACATCAGTTTATTTACTGATCTAAATCAGTTTTACAAATATCACCCGAAAAGCCGATTTTTGACCGTTTTAACGCATAGTTTTACGTTAAACGTTACTATAATCATTCCAACTCGAAACGACTTGATATTTTAACACAATAAATGTTATTTACTGATTAAAATAGTGGTTATAATCAGATTAGTGCAGTTTTTGTGCAAGTCACATAAATCATGTGATTTCACGCATTTTACAACACATAAGCACCAAGTACAACATGCAAAGCTAGTGAACTTTATGACAAAGTTTTATACCATTTTAACACTTCAAATAATTATATTTTTAGTGTTTAGAACCTGATTAAATATTATATTCATCATACCATACCTAAATCATCATTTCATGAACATTCATCCACATGCATGCTTAAGTACAAACATCTAATGCATACAATTCATATCATCATCAACATGCATGAATTAAACTATATCTATCATGCATTTAGCTCATGTTTTAATATTCAAGAACATCATCATCTTCATATGATCATCATTTAATCTTTTAACATAACTACAAGACATACTCATTCTTGTATACCTAAGACTTTTGATCATCAAAAATTTACATGCATGTTGGTATATACATACATACACGGCCATATACATATACGTATTCGAACCCAAAAAATTACTTTTCACATATTCAAGATCTCACTTCAAATCACCAAAAACCCTTTTCAAATTGTTCATGCATTAACTTTCAAGAATCAATCTAACATATATCAATCAAAAATCAATACTAAATCCTTATACACACATGTATACACACACACACATGGCCACAAGTACACATACATGCATCTTTATTTTTATTTTATACAAAAACCCATTTGTTTTAGTTCCAAGTTAGTGTTTAAACTCAAGAACAAGAGAAACTTCTATCATTATTTAAGATCATCAAGAATCAAAACAAGATTTATGAAATAATTTTTATACCTTCAAGATTCAAGTGGGTTTTGACATGATTCTTTTGATGTTTTAAAGCTTATTTCACCAAGAAAACACCTTTGGATCATCAAAATAGCTTGAAAACACCTTAGATTTAATGATGTTCTTGCAAGAACATAAAAAATTTCGAAAATATGGATGTGATAAGGGGGTGTTCGGCTGAAATTTTGTAGAGAGAGAGATGAAATTTTGAAATGAATGTTAGATCTTGATTTGTGAGGTTATGGGGGACATAAGTACATGCTTATCAGACCACCTCCATCCATGGCCAATAGGAACATGAGAGAGGAGAGAGACACCCTTTCATGGCAGCCATTTCACTCTTTCTCTCTCATATATACACAGATACACACATATATATACACATATATTTGTAATAAAGAGTAAAAACTGGTATTTTACTAGATACCGGGTATTTTATCTAGCGTTTTGATCCCGTTTTAGCGCGTTTTAAATTATTTTTAACGCTCTATAAGAATAATCTCACCAAAATATTACTAAACGATATTTTGTTTGCCTGGACTGGCTACGTTATCTGTATTTGGCAGTATGCGCGCTGTGCTGCGCGGTACGCGCTTAAAATCGCAAAAATAGGGATTTATGCGTTTTTATTTATTTTTATTATTCTATAATAATAAACTTATCAAATTATTACTAAAATGATTATCAGTTGCCTTGACAGGCTGTGTTGACAGTATTTTGTCGGTACACGCGCTGCATCGCGTGGTACGCGCTTAAACTCGAAAAATAGACTTTCTTAGCGTTTTAAATAATTTTTCCACACGGATATGATTAAAATAATTATTCTAATCATAACAAACTATTTTTAGGATTTTAACACTGATCGAGTGGTCTCCGATGTTCGTTTCGCATTTTAACCGTTACGCGATAAGCGTTTATCTTACCGTTGCCAACATAATTTTTATCAAAGTTTAAATTTACCAACTCATTAAATTTCACATATAAACATCATAATTAGTCAAATATGGCCCTATTACCTATTTACAACATGTGCTACAATTGTACGGTACGGCCTGAAAAGCCGGGTGTCACAGTCTCCCCCTGTTTAGGAAATTTCGTCCCCAAAATTTTTACTCTACAGGTTTTGTTGTCGTACTAGGTGAAAATAGTGAAAACAAGCTTAATGAATATGGTCTTGTAGTTTCTGAGAGAAACTTTGAATCTTACGAAGAATCTTCGTAGACCTATATTACACACGTCCTTAATTCCTAATCTCACATCTCAACGCTCTGTGCCCTTTCCAAGGTTCAACATTCACAAGCACTTAATCAAGAAGATTAAGTTAATATTTCACCAATTCGGGTTCTACATACGTATATTTACATATACATTACCCCGTACCTAAGATAGTCTGAGTTTACACCCGATTGATCCAACTCGAGATGGGCTCTCGAAAGAATCAAATATCATAAAATTGTCTTCCTTTCTTCTTGCATTCATTTCAGATATCCACAATTCGCCAAATTAATATATCGCATACGCGACTAGAATGTTGTAATCGCCTGTCCAGTTATTAGCATAACTCTTCTAGCTATACGTACTGCTTCTACGGTGCTTCGATAAACTTCCGTTTATCTTCCAAACAAATCTCTATAAAGAACATAATCAGTGTATTATCCATTATACATTTTCTCAACTGGACCAGCACATTACATCATGTATACTACTCCATCCTTATGGTAGCTTGAGCCTATAAGCGACTGATCCAACTCAAGACGGGCTCTTGAAAGGACCAAGTCAATGTGGCTCAGCTTTTCTTCTCTCTGCTAGACCTAGTAGCACCTTAAAGCGAAAAGCTGGATCGAATGAAACCCTTGTCCAGTAGCTCTTGAAGCTAATTTGACATTTCCTTCATTCCAAACGGTGCTTAATCTATAAGGAGATTTTGTAAACGGGTGCAGCACCGGGTGCTAGATCAATTCGAAATTCGACCTGTCTCGCAGGGGGCAATCCAGATAAGTCTTTTTAGGAAAGCTTCTGGATAATTGCAAACAATAGGAATCTCTCCGGTATTCCTATATTCGGCTTTCGTATCCACCACATTAACTAAGAACGCAGGATAGCCCCTTTTGCAACCACCTGAGCATCCTTACAAAACTGACAACTCTCAACCATCTACACTCGAAACTCGACACTCGACTCGGTCGGTCTTTGCGAACAACTACCACCTTTCCATCATCAGAACGAGGTATCCTAGCTTGCTTCTCCGAGCAATAATCCCTGCTTCGTTCTTGGATAATCAATCCATCCTCGCATCTACGTCAAAGCTCCCCAGCTCCATTGGAACTAAACCAACACTAGAACTACGATCACCTAACTAAATACTACAACTGCAAGCGACCTCAATAGTTTCCATCAACTTACCAATTGCTAGTTCTATCGGGCATTTTATACTCAGCTTACTTGTAGGTGAACATAAAAATGGTTCGGAGTTTTTCGAACAAAACTCAAGTCAGCTTTGGTATTAAAATTATGAACATAGATTGGTTTTTGATTCGAAACATACTGGTAACAACAGCAAGATCGTCTCGTGCCTTCCCGATGTTTAGCTTGAACGCTCTACCCCTGGCATCCTGACCCTTCATTTTCAGACAATCTTTCTCGAAATGTCCTTGCTCACCACACTTGTAGCATCCTTTGAACGTAACTCCATCCAATGTACTCTTGGCATAGCACTCGCGAGTCATATGTCCAGTCCGACCACATCTGGTGCACTTTTTCCACTCATCCTCGTGAGTCTTCCTCTCAAGACCACTCCTGCCATCCTTGGCGTTATCCTTTCCCGACTCTCTAGGGTTAGCTACACATGCTTTCTCCAAACTGCGTTCCTCACCACGCTTCTCATCGGTATCTTTCCTCGAACACTCAGACTTTCGCTTTCGCGAATCCCCAGATCTAGGCTCGGAATGCGGAATTATTCGATTAGTCGATCCGCTGTGAAACTCGACATCACGCATACCGTTGCCATGCCATTGCATAGGGTACCAGTAAACGATCTTGGGTTACATCCCTGGATTGTTTTATGTGTACATCTATGTACTGTTCACAAAGTTAATGAAAAATCAGAATTACGCTCCGATTATATCAAAACACAGGAACTACTAAAACTTTCCGATCATTACATCACCTGAAGGGTCTCCGATTCTGTGTCCCACCAAACCATGCCCATGAGTATCACTCCACGTTCCTGGCCAATATTTTGGTTAGCATCGCGCTGTTCCATGGCAGATTAACGTGTTGGGCTATGAGTTGTGCCAACTCTTTTGGGGTAATAGGTAGTCCAGAACCCTGTCTCGCTTTTGGCGGCATTTCGTCGTTTCTATTATTACAACATAATATCAACATAAGACGATTAACCAAAAATAATTCAATCATCAAACGTTAGTGGACCAAACATTGCGCATGTATAATATCCACTTATTAATGAGAAAAAGTCTTAAACCAAAAGGAACCCATTCGATATTTATATCAGAAATTTTCAGAGCTTGCTTTTAGTACTAAGACTAATCAAAATTCGGCGTGTCTACATCAACACCCGCAATAAGTCTATACGAAATTTCCTCTTAAATATCTGAAAATTTGGCATGCAAGCCATAAATAGGGTTCATCAAATGAGACATACAAAAGAAACAACAGAAACAACCAACAACTAACGCTTCAATCCTTGGAAGTCCAACATCTTCATAACATGCTCTTCTAGCTCATTATACTAGTCCATCTGTCCCTCTATGTCCTTCATCGTCTCCATGCCTCTGCGTAACGTGGCGAACTGACGATCGCAGTGAGAGCGATTGACCCAAATCTCTTTCTGCTTCTTCAAAGTGGACGTTGTCTCAGCTCTCGAAGTCGATGCGATTTCTCTAACGGGTCGAGTCCTCTTCCTATGGCGAGTGTAAACTTAAAAGAGGTGTAGCAGAACACGTGACTCGAATAACAGAATACACGATTCTATGACGACGGACGAAAGAATCTCAAGTGTAGGCTCGACAGTATCAGTGAGCGGAACTACTAATGGTTCTATAGGCCGAGACGTGATATATCGTAACCGTACAAAGTAAGTGTGTGATCAACGTGAATAGTAACACATAAGGTCCAAATAAACAGAATGTCACGTATGCACATAAACACATAAAGGTTGTCATATATGATAAAAATTTTCTATGTTTATTTAAAATTCTTGGCTTCGAGAATTTTGGATTTTATATTTCAAAATTCTCCGGTTGAAGTCTAGTGTTTTCCTCCGAAAACATCTAGTTCGCTAACAACCAATGGCTCTGATACCAACTTCTGTCACACCCCAAAAACGTCACAGCGGAATATATAACGTAGTGGAGACGGAAGTTGGTGCCCATTTTTATATCTTGTCGATCGATGCATTCAATTGTTGGACATTTTAGTATGTTTTAAATGTAAGTTATTTAAACATTACGTTTTAAGACACGGCACAACCATGACATAGTTAAGTTGTTTATGATCCTCATGGATCTTATTACATTGTCCCAGAATATTTAAAAGTCAGTCCAACATTTTCAGTGATAAAACATGCATCAACAACCACAAGATACGCCATAATTTCTCGAAGCCGAACTCAAGTACCTGTAGAACACATTAAAAATCAAGTGTCAACACAAAGGAAGGTGAGTTCACTTATTCGTTTTCTAACAAATTTTATTCCAAAGAAAACTTTCTGATTAGGTGTTTATTTGAAAACAACCAAGTAATTTTAGAAAGTCCATTTTACTTTCTTAATAAAATCCATGGGCCTTTCGTCGGTTCATTACTCCGACAATAGTAGTACTGCCCACGTTTTGTATATTAAATTCTAGTGTCAACTTTGAGACTCGTATGTTAGCTAGACGATACGAACTATAAATTAACCATGCAGGTATAATCAAAGCTAGACAATAAACAAAATCTTAATTCGTCATTTGACATTTGACATTGACACGGGGCGACCGGTCACGACGGGGTTGTCAACCCGATAGATCTACCAACAATTCCTCGCGTACCATACTTAACTGATTAAATGACATCATGGGCGCAGGGTTCTTTCTCGAAGAACAATATGATGTCTGCCTCACGTACAATATATATATCCTACTAATATGACAATTTAATATACTACGACTTACGAATTCCCCTGTCACTCAAATGTTGAGACTCAGTCCAGAATTCATTCTCATTTCGTACGGTCTCGTTTCTCTTAAAGAATACCGCACTTACAATATTCATTCTTCAAAATCGTTTTACTTCGAAACGTATGACTTATCAAATTCATATATTTTCAGCGAAAATATATATTTTATATTAAAAGGTATGTTTTATTTCGAAAACATTATTAAACCCTTTTAACGACGTGTTCCACCCCCAAAATATATATAAAACAGTAAAAAGAGGGGTTTAGTGACACTCAACTTTGGGTGCGTATTTTAATACCGCAATCCCAGAGATTGATTTTTATATACGTCCTAATATAAGAACAATTCTAAATCAATATATATATATATATTTAACACAAAAATCCTAAGTTTCTCCGTTTCATAGAATTATCACATAACTTTGAGATTTTCTCAAAAGTTGTCATTTTTGATATATATATATATATAGAGAGAAGATCATGCGAGAACCACCTCTTATTGCGAGAACCGCGAGAACCAATGTGAACACAACCAAAAATGCCTAAAAATAGCTAAAAATCACACAATTTTTTTTTTAATATTTTTTATATAAAAATCGCTACTTTTCGAAGCAAAAAAAAAAAAATTAAATTAAATTTTTTAAAAAAAAATTTTTTTTTTAATTTTTTTTTTGCCACTAAAAGTAGCGATTTGAGCATAAAAAATATTTAAAAAAAAAATTTTAGATTTTTTTTGGTTTTTTGGGGGTTTAGTTTTTAGTATTTTAGCTTGGGGGGGGGGGGGAGGGGGGTTTAGGTATTTTTTTTTGGGGGGGGGGGTTAGGTTTTTTTTAGGTTTTTTGGGGGTTTTAGTTTTTAGCATTTAGCTTGTGGGGGGGGGGGGTGGGGGTTAAGTTTTTTAGGTTTTTTTTTTTTTTTTATCTATTTTAGGTTGTGTTCACATTGGTTCTCGCGATTCTCGCAATAAGGGTGGTTCTCGCATGATCTCCTCCCTATATATATATATATGTATATATATATATATATATATATATATATATATATATATATTTATCTATAATAAATGAAAGTTATTTGGGCCACGTGTCACTTAATTAGGGCATCCTCAGTTCTCTTTTCCCGCCCAACAGTGCCATCCCCTTTTCCTTATATAATCTCTCTTCTCACTTCTGATCTTTGTTTACAAACGCCTAGGGTTCCTTCTCTCTCTATATTCAGGCGATTAAAATTCTAATTTCACAAATCTTAATCTTCTTCCAGACGCCACCATAAAATCATCTTTTGTTCATCGATTACTTCATCAAAAGGTTTGTTCTTCTTTTTTTTAGTTGAAATACTTTCATGATTTCCTCTTATTTACACTAATCCTAATTTCTACTTGTAATCTAATCATATGGTTCCAGGGTTGTTGTCATCGATTGTCATCAAAGTTGAAATCCGCTTAGCTGCGGATAGATTTCTGCCATAAGCTGGTATGTTTGAATATGTTTAGAAATTAGCGTTTTTTTCTTAATGGTGATGATATGAGTATAACATCTGTTGATTATTGATGTTTGAGTATGTTCAGCCATTATTCTTTCTGAAATTAGGGTTTCATTTCCAGTTCTCGAGGTATTATCTGTTTGTAACAGCAGTGGTTCAGCATCTACAGTGGATTCAACATGAGGTGTTTGCTATTATTGTTTGATGTTGTTTGCTATTATTGTCTGATGTTGTTTGCTATTATTGTTTGATGTTGTTTGCTATTGTTGTTTGCAGTTGAAGATATCTTAATTAAGGTAATAATTGTATTACATCCTGTTGAAAAATGGAATTGATAAATTTAGGGAAAGTGAGGTTGAAAGATAATAACCCAACAGTGGAGCATTTCATTCTATAGGTTCGATAAATTAAGGGTATTCTCATATAATTCTTTCTCGATTGATCCAATGAAGTGGCACTTTGGACATCTGTTGTCTTCAAACTTCAAACTTCTTAGATAATAGATGTTTGAAGAACAACGGAATGTCCAAAGTGCGGATTCTTTGTAGCACCAATAATGGTTAGTACAACACATAAAGCACCAAGTACAACATGCAAAGCTAGTGAACTTTATGACAAAGTTTTATACCATTTTAACACTTCAAATAATTATATTTTTAGTGTTTAGAACCTGATTAAATCTTATCTTCATCATACCATACCTAAATCATCATTTCATGAACATTCATCCACATGCATGCTTAAGTACAAACATCTAATGCATACAATTCATATCATCATCAACATGCATGAATTAAACTATATCTATCATGCATTTAGCTCATGTTTTAATATTCAAGAACATCATCATCTTCATATGATCATCATTTAATCTTTTAACATAACTACAAGACATACTCATTCTTGTATACCTAAGACTTTTGATCATCACAAATTTACATGCATATTTGTATATACATACATACACGGCCATATAAATATACATATTCGAACCCAAAAATTTACTTTTCACATATTCAAGATCTCACTTCAAATAACCAAAAACCCTTTTCAAATTGTTCATGCATTAACTTTCAAGAATCAATCTAACATATATCAATCAAAAATCAATACTAAATCCTTATACACACATGTAAACACACACACACGGCCACAAGCACACATACATACATGCATCTTTATTTTTATTTTATATAAAAACCCATTTGTTTTAGTTTCAAGTAAGTGTTTAAACTCAAGAACAAGAGAAACTTCTATCATTATTTAAGATCATCAAGAATCAAAACAAGATTTATGAAATAATTTTTATACCTTCAAGATTCAAGTGGGTTTTGACATGATTCTCTTGATGTTTTAAAGCTTATTTCACCAAGAAAACACCTTTGGATCATCAAAATAGCTTGAAAACACCTTAGATTTAATGATGTTCTTGCAAGAACATCAAAAATTTCGAAAATATGGAAGTGATAAAGGGGTGTTCGGCTGAAATTTTGTAGAGAGAGAGAGAGATGAAATTTTGAAATGAATGTTTGTTCTTGATTTGTGAGGTTATGGGGGACGTAAGTGCATGCTCATCACACCACCTCCATCCATGGCCTATAGGAACATGAGAGAGGAGAGAGACACCCTTTCTTGGCAGCCATTTCACTCTTTCTCTCTCATATATACACGGATACACACATATATACACATATGTATTTGTAATAAAGAGTAAAAAGTGGTATTTTACTGGATACCGGGTATTTTATCTAGCGTTTTGATCCCGTTTTAGCGCGTTTTAAATTATTTTTAACGCTCTATAAGAATAATCTCACCAAAATATTACTAAATGATATTTTGTTTGCCTGGACTGGCTACGTTAGCTGTATTTGGCAGTATGCGCGCTGTGCTGCGCGGTACGCGCTTAAAATCGCAAAAATAGGGATTTATGCGTTTTTATTTTTTTTATTATTCTATAATAATAAACTTATCAAATTATTACTAAAATGATTATCAGTTGCCTTGACAGGCTGTGTTGACAATATTTTGTCGGTACACGCGCTGCATCGCGCGGTACGCGGTTAAACTCGAAAAATAGACTTTCCTAGCGTTTTAAATAATTTTTCCACACGGATATGATTAAAATAATTATTCTAATCATAACAAACTATTTTTAGGATTTTAACACTGATCGAGTGGTTACCGATGTTCGTTTCGCATTTTAACCGTTACGCGATAAGCGTTTATCTTACCGTTGCCAACATAATTTTTATCAAAGTTTAAATTTACCAACTCATTAAATTTCACATATAAACATCATAATCAGTAAAATATGGCCATATTACCTATTTACAACATGTGCTACAATTGTACGGTACGGCCTGAAATGCCGGGTGTCACACAACCCGATTGGGGGACAGTCCGATCGGACGGCATTCCGTCCTGGTCGTTCTGATCGTCTTACACTTGGTTGTTTTGATAGTTTGTTGTTTTATCGAGATGGTGTGATGACGTGCTAATCAACAGAACCCTATCTTGACCCTAGTGACCCGATTGAACAGAAAATCGGTAGTCTCGTGGACAGAATCCAGATCTTGAACCAACACAACCACAAGAATGAGTAGAAAGTCAGTACAAGTTCCGATTCTATCGGTTTTGAGTGCATTGAGTGTAAAAGAGTTGAAAGAAAGTTGAAGAACCATCTTTCAATCCTTTTTCACCATGAATATGTTCAGATCTATGAAAGATCTCATTTTGTTCATGTGGAAATCGTTCAGATCCAAGTTGTTCTTGGCGGATTGAAGTCAAAACATGAAGTTCATAAGAACACCATGATGACATCATCCTAGAACACCTCAAGTCTAGTGATTTCACGGTTAAAAGTTAAGATTCAAAAGATAGAAAGGTGTAGGAGTGCGTGTAGATCAAGAAAGTACAAGATTTAGGACGAAAACATACAAGATTTGAGAGAAATTGGGGAAAAGAAGCTTGAGTGTGGCTGGTTCAAGCAGAGAGATATCACTACCAAAAGTAGTAACAAGTGAGGTATTTATAGGGTTTCCCAAAGTGGAAAGGGCTGGCCGATCGAGTGGTAGCCTGATCGACTGGCTGGTCGATCGAGCGGCTCGTCGATCGGCTGGTCACTCGGTTGATTAGCCACTTGATTCAAGTGTTCGGTACGACGAGTTTTGCCGTTTCGATTGAGATTGCAAGCGTTGCGATGCGATAGAGTTTCCTATTCAAATTACTTTTAATCCCAACTACTATATCAACATACAATCATCCTTAATTGACTTGCGTTTAGCGTTTGTGATTCGATTGCGTTCCGATTAATCACCACAACACAAACATAAGTAAACACGCACAAGTAACACATAAGGCACACACACACATAAACAATATCCCGGACGCGTAATTCGAGTTGCTAGCGCGATTGCGATAAGCGATAAAGCGATCAAACATGCGATAAACATCGAATAACCTCGATTATTAATAAGTACTCCACATAATACAACTAACGTAAAGCATAAGATAGACTAAATATAAGTCAAAGAAGTCAAAACAGGAATTGAGCAAGGAGTGACAGATCGCAATTAGCAATCTTGTCTCCTTTTGACCTCAATCTTGACTTTGACTTTTGAAACACGGGGTGTTACAGCCTCCCCCTCTTAAGGGAATTTCGTCCCGAAATTAGGCCGAAGCCGTAACAAACAACTCTGGGTACTTCGTCTTCATGTCGCTTTCGAGTTCCCAAGTGAACTCTGCGCCTCGTTTGCCTTCCCATCGGACTTTCACAATAGGAATGCGCGAGTGTCTGAGCTGCTTGGTTTGGCGATCCAAGATTTCAACAGGCTTCTCCAAGAAGTGTAGTGTTTCATTTATTTGAAGATCATCAAGAGGTACAATTTAATCATGCTCAGCCAGGCACTTTCGGAGGTTCGAAACATGGAAAGTCGGGTGGACGTTACTAAGTTCCTCTGATAGTTCGAGTCTGTAGGCGACTTTTCTGATCCTTTCCAGAATCTTAAAAGGTCCGACATATCGAGGCGCTAGTTTCCCTTTCTTGCCGAATCTGACCACACCCTTCCAAGGTGATACCTTTAGGAGTACGTAGTCGCCAACGTCAAATTCAAGGGGCTTGCGTCGTCTATCGGCATAAATTTTCTGACGACTCCGAGCTTTCAGCAGGTTGTCTCGAATTTGGAGAACTTTTCCAGTCGTTTCTTGCAATAGCTCAGGACCGGTTAATTTCGAGTGCCCGATCTCGTGCCATACAATAGGCAATCGACATCTTCTTCCGTATAAAGCCTCAAACAGTGCCATTTGAATGCTGGAATGATAACTGTTATTATACGAGAATTTGACTAACGGCAGGTAAGCGTCCCAATTACCACCGAAATCTATGACACACGAACGGAGCATGTCTTCAAGAGTACGGATCGTTCTCTCAGTCTGACCATCGGTTTGAGGATGGAATGCGGTACTCAGATTAAGCGTAGTACCGAGAGCCGCTTGAAACGTTTCCCACAATCACGAGGTAAACCGAGCATCACGGTCAGAGATGATGTCGCGAGGCGTCCCATGTCGATAAATGATCTCATCGGTGTAGATTCGGGCTAATCATTCTACCTTGTAGTCTTCCCGTATTGGCAGAAAGTGAGCAGATTTGGTCAAACGGTCGACGACAACCCAGATGCTGTCATGAGCTGATGGCGTGCGCAGAAGTTTGGTTATGAAGTCCATGGCTATACTCTCCCACTTCCATATAGGAATCGGGGGTTGTTCGAGCAAGCCAGAGGGCCTTTGGTGTTCGGCCTTAACTTTCGAGCAAGTCAGGCATCTTCCAACGTAGAGAGCGATATCCCTTTTCATGCCCGGCCACCAGTACTTGTAGCGAAGGTCCTGGTACATTTTATCGGCACCGGGATGAATAGAATACCGAGATTTGTGGGCTTCGTCCATCAAAATCTGTCGCAAATCGTTCCGCTTAGGGATCTAAATTCGGTCCAGATAATGGAATATCCCATTTGACTTGTTAACAAGATGGGCTCCATCATGGTGGATTCTTTCCTTCTTCAAGGTGCGTTCAGTAAAACACGCATGTTGTGCTTCGTGGATGAGGGTTTCGAGATGATGCTGGCTGGAATATTAGGAATGCTATGCAGATAGCTTCGTCGGCTTAAGGCATCGGCTACGACATTTGCTTTGCCTGGGTGATAACGAATCTCACAGTCGTAATCGTTGAGAAGTTCCACCCATCGGCGTTGACGCATATTAAGTTCTCTCTGATCAAAGATATGTTGTACGCTCCTATGATCGGTGAAGATCGTACACTTGGTACCATAAAAGTAGTGTCGCCATATCTTTAACGCAAGAACAACTGCGCCTAGCTCGAGGTCGTGGGTTGTATAGTTCTTCTCCTGGATCTTGAGCTGACGAGATGCGTAGGCGATAACCTTGTCCCGTTGCATGAGAACACAACCAAGGCCAAGGTTCGAGGCATCGCAATAGACAATAAAGTCGTCATTTCCATCGGGTAAAGTGAGGATAGGAGCATTGCAAAGCATATGCTTAAGGGTTTGGAAAAAGCTGACTCTTGTTCAGTTCCCAAAACAAAAGGCTTGTCTTTATGCGTGAGAGCGGTAAGTGGCTCAGCGATTTTAGAGAATCCTTCGATAAATCAATGATAATAGCCCGCTAGTCCGAGAAAAGAATGGACTTCAGACGGGTTCTTCGGCGTAACCTAACTCTTAACTGCTTCAATCTTCGCGGGATCGACGTGAATACCTTTACTTTAACGTATGTGACAGGTGCTTAGGATGCTTATATGCTTAGATTGCTGTGAAATCGAGGCTAGGAAAGACCTAGGTCAACAATAAACAATTGTCTGTAATAAAAATCCGAGTTGTCGGAACAGAACAATTTGACTAGATCTTTTCTGTAATAATTATATTATCTTCTATGACATGGTATGGGACGTGTTGTTTTAAATAATTGGTAAATATAGTTGTTATAGAAACTTCTGGACAATCTGTTTCGCTCAGTGCCGCGCCCCGATGATTCCGCCATCGGTTGGGGTGTGACAGATTGGTATCAGAGCCATAACTATAGGGAATTAGGCAAGACTCGACCTAGTCCGGGTCGATGTCTTAGAAACGACCTAATCTATAGTTAGGTACCAACAGACCGACTTGTGCATATCCTGTAGGGATTATGCACGAGCTTACTTGCTATATCTTGCCATTCTCGCCTACGCTACACTATTACTGCATTCTAATTTTTGAAAATGAACAAGTAATTAGGGGCTGTTTGGCTAAGCTTTTCAGAATCACTTATTTGCTTATTTGCTTTTCTGAAAAGCAAATAAGCAAATAAGTCATTTTGAAAAGCTTTAAAATAGAGCTTTTCAAAATGACTTATTGCTTATTTGCTTTTCAGAAAAGCAAATAAGCAAATAAGTGATTCTGAAAAGCTTAGCCAAACAGCCCCTTAGGTCGAGATTAGGTGTGAAAACCACAAACTCTCGACTAAATTGCTTGTTCGACCCGCATTTTTATCTACAAACACGAGAATTTGGGTTGAATCGGGAGTGAAATCCATACTTTAACGCAGATTTTTGTCTATATTTTATTAAAACAGGAGCAAAATTGTTAAGTCAGTGGTGTAACCCGAACCTTGACGACTCGTTCCGACCTCTATCTTTGGTTTTACAAAACTCTCACCAAAGCCTCGACGAACTCCAACGACTTGAAGTCACGATATGACTGGAAGGATGCGTGCCGATCGCCCAGATTCGAGGCGAGAGCACAGTCCCGAAGGCCAAAGTGTGTACGAAAGGTCCTTGTGAATAGTCGAATCACTTTGGTTAGTCGATGTCTAATAGCTGCAGACAATCCATTTCTCTATTTTTATGTGTTTCAATTCTGAGCTCGCTACTGCCGACTCTGATATTTGATATTTTGTGGATTTATGTGTTTTATGTGATTTATTTGTTTATATGTTACGATTTTTGATGACTTATTCGCTTTCGCTTTGATCGACACACACGACTTGCACTGCACTTCTATCTCAATACGCTAACAAATCTCTACTGCATGAGGAACAACCTGACGCTACGTTGCTTGCGATATTAATCGCTTATGCTATACTACTCGCTATGTTATTCACAATCGCTATATTTGAATGCTCGCAGACTTTGAATGATAGGTTTCTGTATTCTGACCGCCTCTTGTGATTACATGCGTATGTGCTTCTGTGTTTCTGTGCCCTACATGTTTATTTGCTTCTGTGCTTATGTGAATCTGTGATTATGTGCCTATGTGCTTACGTGATTATGCGTGTCCCTTAGCTTTAGTAGTATTAGATGTTTGAGGTGAGATTCGACCATGTTGTGTCTAAGACCTATGACGATGTCTGTAGCAGACAATGTCGTCATCTGGACCCCGTCACCCACGAGTTACTCGTCAGGAACAGAGAGACAAACGCCTTGCTGCTCTCGTCGCTAAGCAAGTAGCAAAGGTAGTTCCTAAGATCGTGAGTGAGCTATACGAGACTGTGAGCAAATCGTCTGAAGAGTCCATGACCGAGACTCCCAAATCTACCCCTGCAGCTGCTTTCAGTTTCAAACAGTTCGAGGCATGCAGACCGAAAGAGTTCACTGGCGAGAAAGGCCCTACGGCCTTGTTTCAATGGTTCGACTCGATCGAAGTCACTTTGCGTCAGAGTGGATGTCCTGACAATCTCCGCACGCTGAATGCTACCAGCGTTTTCCAGTCCCGCGCACTAGACTGGTGGACGGCCGAGAGGAACAAGCGCGGAAATGATGCAGCCTATGGTCTGTCATGGGATGAGTTGAAGAACGTTATGCTCGAAGAGTTCTGCCCTCCCCATGAGCGCCAAAAGCTGGAGGATGAATTCTGACACATCAAGCAAAAAGATGGTGACAACGCTGCCCTGACTGCTCGCTTCAAGCAGCTCAGCATTATCTGTCCCGACCAGGTGAAGACTACTGACATCACAATCAGGAAGTACATCCGCGCTCTGCTGGATTGTGTGGCTGATTTTGTGGATGCTTCAAAGCCAGCAATAATCGAAGAAACTTACTTGCTTGCCGCTGAAATCAACGACAAGCGGGTAAAAGCTGGTTTTTGGGATAAAGCTTCAAAGAACCTGCACCAAGCTACCATCGCGCCAACCGCTGACACTGCCGCCGCATCGAAGTCTCGTCACAAGAGGAAGAACAACAACAGCAGCTCCAGCAACAGGAACTGTGCTGTCACAACCACTGCTGCTCCACTCCAGGCGATACCCGCTCAGCAGCAAACTCAGCACCGCTAAACTGCACCAGTTACCTATGCGCCGCCTACAAAGCGTGCGTATACTGGTCCCCACCCCGCCTGCCCGACATGCACTTCTCATCACCCGGTGGGTCTAGCCTGCAGATTTTGCGTGCACTGCAATATGTATGGCCAATTCACTGCTAACTGCCGTACTGGTCCTCGCCAAGCACCAGCTCAAGCCACTGCTCATCAAGCTCTGCTCCTAGCCCCACAAGGCCAACAAGCGGCTCAGGTACCTGCGGTCAACGCCAGAGTCTGCTTCGCATGTGGTGATCCCAACCACTTCGTGAACATGTGCCCGAACAGGATTGTGAAACAAGAGCCCCAGCAGCAGCAGCCTCAGCAACAGCAACAGCAGCAGCAACCGCCTCAACAGCAGCAGCAACAACAAGCCGCCCGCGCCAGAACTTTCAACATCAATGCGCGCCAAGCCCAAGCTGACAACAATGTGGTTAATGGTATGTTTCTTGTGAACGATATTTATGCTTCGTGTTTATTTGATACTGGAGCCGATAACTGTTTTGTGTCATCTGAATTCGAGAAGCTCCTTAATCGTAAGCGCTCCCATCTCCCCTCGACGTTCGACGTTCGATGTCGAAGTCGCCACCGGAAGAACTGTCACCGTCAATTCTGTTCTTCATGATTGTACTCTCGAACTCAACAATCACATCTTCCCAATCGACCTTATTCCGATGCAGCTCGGAAGTTTTGACTTCATAGTAGGCATGGACTTTCTTCGTGAAAACCATGCTGAAGTTGTGTGCTTTGATAAGATGATTCGATTCGCGCTCGCTAACGGTGATGTATTACGTGTTTTTGGAGAAACTCTTTCCAAAGTTCTTAAGCTCATGTCATGTGTCCAAGCTAGCAAGTATCTCCATAAGGAATACAGAGCTTTCTTGGCTAACGTTGTAGTAGCAGAGAAGGAAAAGAAAAGGAAGACCGAAGTGAAAGATGTTCTTGTTGTCTGTGAATTTCCTCAGGTATTCCCTGATGTTCTCCCCAGACTTCCGCCAAGTCGTGATATCGACTTTCGTATCGACCTCATCCCTGGAGCCAACCATGTTGCTAAAGCTCCTTATCGACTTGCTCCGTCCGAAATGCGTGAACTCTCGAGTCAGCTCTAGGAATTGCTTGATAAAGGCTTCATTCGCCCGAGCACCTCTCCATGGGGCGCACCGGTCCTTTTCGTCAAAACGAAGGATGGGTTGTTCAGGATGTGCATCGACTATCGGGAGTTGAATAAGTTGACAAATCAAGAATCGCTATACCCTGCCTCGAATTGATGATTTGTTTGACCAGCTACAAGGTGCTACATGTTTCTTGAAGATCGATCTACGCTCAGGCTATCACCAACTACGCATCCAAGAGGAGGATATACCCAAAACCGCTTTTCGCACTCGATACGGCCACTATGAGTTCGTTGTTATGCCTTTTGGTTTAACCAACGCACCCGCGGTTTTCATGGATCTGATGAATCAGGTGTGTAAACCATTTCTTGACCGCTTCGTCATCGTGTTTATCGATGATATCCTGATCTATTCTAAGTCGAAAGCCGAACACGCGCAACATCTACGTTTGGTTCTCGAGCTACTCCAAGGGAATCGACTCTATGCCAAGTTCTCCAAGTGCGAATTTTGGCTGGAGGAGGTTCAATTCCTCGGTTACATTGTCAATAGTCAAGGTATTCATGTCGATCCCACGAAGATTGAAGCAGTTAAGAGTTGGGTTACGCCGAAGAACCCGTCTGAAGTCCGTTCTTTTCTCGGACTAGCGGGCTATTATCGTCGATTTATCGAAGGATTCTCTAAAATCGCTGTGCCGCTTACCGCTCTCACGCATAAAGACAAGCCTTTTGTTTGGGGAACTGAACAAGAGTCTGCTTTCCAAACCCTTAAGCATATGCTTTGCAATGCTCCTATCCTCACTTTACCCGATGGAAACGACGACTTTATTGTCTATTGCGATGCCTCGAACCTTGGCCTTGGTTGTCACTAAACACATTCTTTAAATTATAGCCATTTTTTGAGTGTCTATTTTTTGGTGTCTAATCCGTATATATATATAACCATTGCTCTTGATTTTCTTGACTGTATATCTCTTAAATGTAAACATATACACGTGTGATTCAGTTTACGGAGATTTTTCAATGCCGAGAACCTCGATCAGAGAGTAAAAAAGGCATAAGGTTCACAATGGTGTAAAACTAAAATGGGATATATCGGGCTAGGATTCGAGTTACATGAACAAGGGCCAATCCAACCACCCGAGAATGGAATCGAAGAGCGAAAACATTTGACAAACTCCTGAAAGCAGCTTTTCTTGCCACCAGACCTTTCTCCATCAACTACAAATCTGATGCCGTCAC
Source organism: Helianthus tuberosus (assembly GCA_030545235.1). Taxonomy (NCBI): domain Eukaryota; kingdom Viridiplantae; phylum Streptophyta; class Magnoliopsida; order Asterales; family Asteraceae; genus Helianthus; species Helianthus tuberosus. Next base: position 71,982,894 of record CM060417.1, on the reverse strand, counting down.
TAAACACATTCTTTAAATTGTAGCCATTTTTTGAGTGTTTATTTTTTGGTGTCTAATCCGCATATATATCACCATTGCTCTTGATTTCCTTGACTGTATATCTCTTAAATGTCAACATATTCACGTGTGATTTAGTTTACAAAGATTTTACAATGCCGATGACCTCGATCAGAGAGTAGAAAAGTCGTAAGGTTCACAATGGTGTGAAACTAAAATGGGATATACCGGGCTAGGATTCGAGTTACAGGAACAAGGGCCAACCAACCACACAAGAATGGAATCGTCGAGCGAAAACACTTGACAACCTCCTGGAAGCAGCTTTTCATGCCACCAGACCTTTCTCAATCAATTAGGAATCTGATGTCGTCACTAAACACATTCCTTAAATTATAGCCATTTTTTTAGTGTTTATTTTTTGGTGTCTAATCCGCATATATATAACCATCGCTCTTGATTTTCTTGACTATATCTCTTAAATGTCAACATATACACGTGTGATTTTGTTTACGAAGATTTTTCAATGCCGAGGACCTCGATCAGAGAGTAAAAAAGGCGTAAGGTTCGCAATGGTGTAAAACTAAAATGGGATATACCGAGATAGGATTCGAGTTAAAGGAAAAAGGGCCAAACCAACCACCCAAGAATGGAATCGTCGAGCGAAAACACTTGACAACCACCTGGAAGCAGCTTTTCTTGCCACCAGACCTTTCTCCATCAATTAGGGATCTGATGCCGTCACTAAACACATTCCTTCTTAGCCATTTTTTGAGTGTTTATTTTTTGGTGTCTAATCCGCATATATATCACCATTGCTCTTGATTTTCTTGACTGTATATCTCTTAAATGTCAACATATACACGTGTGATTTAATTTACGATGATTTTTCAATGCCGAGAACCTCGATCAGAGAGTAAAAAAGGCGTAATGTTCAAAATGGTGTAAAACTAAAATGTGATATACCGGGCTAAGATTCGAGTTAAAGGAACAAGGGCCAAACTGACAACCCAAGAATGGAATCGTCGAGCGAAAACACTTGATAACCTCCTGGAAGCAGCTTTTCTTGCCACCAGACCTTTCTCCATCAATTAGGAATCTGATGCCGTCACTAAACACATTCCTTAAATTGTAGCTATTTTTTGAGTGTTTATTTTTTGGTGTCTAATCAGCCTATATATCACCATTGCTCTTGATTTTCTTGACTGTATATCTCTTAAATGTCAACATATACACGTGTGTTTTAGTTTAAGAATATTTTTCAATGCCGAGAACCTCGATCAGAGAGTAAAAAAGGTGTAAGGTTCACAACGGTGTAAAACTAGAATGAGATATACCGGGCTAGGATTCGAGTTTTAGGAATAAGGGCCAAACCAACCACCCAAGAATGGAATCGTCAAGCGAAACCACTTGACAACCTCCTGGAAGCAGCTTTTCTTGCCACCAGACCTATCTCCATCAATTTGGAATCTGATGCCGTCACTAAACACATTACTTAAAGTGTAGCCATTTTTTGAGTGTTTATTTTTTGGTGTCTAATCCGCATATATATCACCATTGCTCTTGATTTTTTTTACTGTATATCTCTTAAATGTCAACATATACACGCGTGATTTAGTTTACGAAGATTTTTCAATGCCGAGGACCTCGATCAGAGAGTAAAAAAGGCGTAAGGTTCACAACGGTGTAAAACAAAAATGGGATATACCGGGCTATGATTCGAGTTACAGGAACAAGGGCCAAACCAACCACCCAAGAATGGAATCGTCGAGCGAAAACACTTGACAACCTCCTGCAAGCAGCTTTTCTTGCCACCAGACCTTTCTCCATCAATTAGGAATCTGATGCCGTCACTAAACACATTCCTTAAATTGTAGCCATTTTTTTAGTGTTTATTTTTTGGTGTCTAATCCGCATATATATCACCATTGCTCTTGATTTTCTTGACTGTGTATCTCTTAAATGTCAACATATACACGTGTGATTTAGTTTACGAAGATTTTTCAATGCCGAGAACCTCGATCAGATAGTAAAAAAGGCGTAAGGTCCACAATGGTGTAAAACTAAAATGGGATATACCGGGCTAGGATTCGAGTTACAGGAACAAGGGCCAAACCAACCACCCAAGAATGAAATCATCGAGCGAAAACACTTGACAACCTCCTAGAAGCAGCTTTTCTTGCCACCAGACCTTTCTCCATCAATTAGGAATCTGATACCGTCACTAAACACATTCCTTTAATTGTAGCCATTCTTTGAGTGTTTATTTTTTGGTGTCTAGTCCGCATATATATATATATATATACATATCACCATTGCTCTTAAGTTTCTTGACTGTATATCTCTTAAATGTCAACATATACATGTGTGATTTAGTTTACGAAGATTTTTCAATGCCGAGAAACTCGATTAGAAAGTAAAAAAGGCGTAAGGATCACGATGGTGTAAAACTAAAATGGGATATACCGGGCTAGGATTCGAGTTACAGGAACAAGGGCCAAACCAACCACCTAAGAATGGAATCATCGAGCAAAAACACATGACAACCTCCTGGAAGCAGCTTTTCTTGCCACCAGACATTTCTCCATCAATTAGGAATCTGATGCCGTTACTAAACACATTCCTTAAATTATAGCTATTTTTTGAGTGTTTATTGTTTGGTGTCTAATCCGCATATATATCACCATTACTCAAGATTTTCTCGACTGTATATCTCTTAAATGTCAACATATACACGTGTGATTTAGTTTACGAAGATTTTTCAATGCCGAGAACCAAGATCAGAGAGTAAAAAAGGCGTAAGGTTCACATTGGTGTAAAACTAAACTGGGATATACCGGGCGAGGATTTGAGTTACAGGAACAAGGGCCACACCAACCACCCAATAATGGAATCGTCGAGCGAAAACACTTGACAACCTCCTGGAAGCAGCTTTTCTTGCCACCAGACCTTTCTCCATCAATTAGGAATCCGATGCTGTCACTAAACACATTCCTTAAATTCTATCCATTTTTTGAGTGTTTATTTTTTGGTGTCTAATCCGCATAAATATCACCATTGCTCTTGATTTTCTTGACTGTATATCTCTTAAATGTCAACATATACATGTGTGATTTAGTTTATGAAGATTTTTCAATGCCGAGAACCTTGATCGGAGAGTAAAAAAGGCGTAAGGTTCACAATGGTGTAAAACTAAAATGGGATATCCCGGACTAGGATACGAGTTATTGGAACAAGGGCCAACCAACCACACAAGAATGGAATCGTCGAGGGAAAACACTTGACAACCTCCTGGAAGCAGCTTTTCTTGCCACCAGACCTTTCTCCATCAATTAGGAATCTAATGCCATCACTAAACACATTCCATAAATTGTAGCCATTTTTTTAGTGTTCATTTTTTGGTATCTAATCCGCATATATATAACCATTGCTCTTGATTTTCTTGACTATATATCACTTAAATGTCAACATATACACGTGTGATTTAGTTTACGAAGATTTTCAATGCCGAGGACCTCGATCAGAGAGTAAAAAAGGCGTAAGGTTCGCAATGGTTTAAAACTAAAATGGGATATACCGGGCTAGGATTCGAGTTATAAGAACAAGGCCCAAACCAACCACCTATGAATGGAATCGTCGAGCAATAACACTTGACAACCTCCTGGAAGCAGTTTTTCCTGCCACCAGACCATTCTCCATCAATTAGGGATCTGATGCCGTCACTAAACACATTCCTTAAATTGTAGTCATTTTTTGAGTGTTTATTTTTTGGTGTCTAATCCGCATATATATCACCATTGCTCTTGATTTTCTTGACTGTATATCTCCTAAATGTCAACATATTCATGTATAATTTAGTTTACGAAGACTTTTCAATGCCGAGGACCTCGATCAGTGAGTAAAAAAGGCGTAAGGTTCACAATGGTGTAAAACTAAAATGGGATATACCGGGATAGGATTCGAGTTACAGGAACAAGGGCCAAACCAACCACCCAAGAATGGAATCGTCGTGCGAAAACACTTGACAACAACCTGGAAGCAGCTTTTCTTGCCACCAGACCTTTCTCCATCAATTAGGAATCTGATTCCGTCACTAAACACATTCCTTAAATTGAAGCCATTTTTTGAGTGTTCATTTTTTGGTATCTAATCCGCATATATATCACCATTGCTCTTGATTTTCTTGACTATATATCTCTTAAATGTCAACATATACTCGTGTGATTTAGTTTACGAAGATTTTTCAATGCCAAGAACCTCGATCAGAGAGTAAAAAAGGCGAAAGGTTCACAACGGTGTAAAACAAAAATGGGATATACCGGGCTAGGATTCGAGTTACAGGAACAAGGGCCAAACCAACCACCCAAGAATGGAATCGTCGAGCGAAAACACTTGACAACCTCCTGGAAGCAGCTTTTGTTGCCACCGGACCTTTCTCTATCAATTAGGAATCTGATCCCGTCACTAAACATAATCCTTAAATTGTAGCTATTTTTTGAGTGTTTATTTTTTGGTGTCTAATCCGCATATATATCACCATTGCTCTTGATTTTCTTGACTGTATATCTCTTAAATGTCAACATATACACGTGTGATTTAGTTTACAAAGATTTTTAAATGCCGTGAACCTCGATCAGATAGTAAAAAAGGCTTATGGTTCACGATGGTGTAAAACTAAAATGGGATATACCGGGCAAGGATTCGAGTTACAGGAACAAGGTCCAAACCAACCACCCAAGAATGCAATCGCCGAGTGAAAACACTTGAAAACCTCCTTGAAGCAGCTTTTCTTTCCACCAGACCTTTCTCTATCAATCAGAAATCTGATACCGTCACTAAACACATTCTTTTAATTGTAGCCATTTTTGAGTGTTTATTTTTTGGTGTCTAATCCGCATATATATATCACCATTGCTCTTAAGTTTCTTGACTGTATATCTCTTAAATGTCAACATATACACGTGTGATTTAGTTTACGAAGATTTTTCAATGCCGAGAACTCGATCAGAGAGTAAAAAAGGCGTAAGGTTCACAATGGTGTAAAACAAAAATGGGATATACCGGGATAGGATTCGAGTTACAGGAACAAGGGCCAAACCAACCACCTAAGAATGAAATCGTCGGGCAAAAACACATGACAATCTCCTTTAAGCAGCTTTTCTTGCCACCAGATATTTCTCCATCAATTAGGAATCTGATGCCGTCACTAAACACATTCCATAAATTATAGCCATTTTTTGAGTGTTTATTTTTTGTTGTCTAATCCGCATATATATCACCATTGCTCTTGATTTTCTCGACTGTATATCTCTTAAATGTCAACATATACACGTGTGATTTAGTTTACGAAGATTTTTCAATGCCGAGAACCAAGATCAGAGAGTAAAAAAGGCGTAAGGTTCGCATTGGTGTAAAACTAAAATGGGATATACCGGGCGAGGATTTGAGTTACAGGAACAAGGGCCACACCAACCACCCAATAATGGAATCGTCGAGCGAAAACACTTGACAACCTCCTGGAAGCAGCTTTTCTTGCCACCAGACCTTTCTCCATCAATTAGGAATCTGATGCCGTCACTAAACACATTCCTTAAATTGTAGCCATTTTTTGAGTGTTTATTTTTTGGCGTCTAATCTGCATATATATCACTATTTCTCGTGATTTTCTTGTATGTATATCTCTTAAATGTCAATATATACACGTGTGATTTAGTTTACGAAGATTTTTCAATGCCGAGAACCTCGATCAGAGAGTAAAAAAGGCGTAAGGTTCACAATGGTGTAAAACTAAAATGAGATATACCGGGCAAGGATTCGAGTTACAGGAACAAGGTCCAAACCAACCACTCAAGAATACAATCGTCGAGCGAAAACACTTGACAACCACCTGGAAGCAGCTTTTCTTGCCACCAGACCTTTCTCCATCAATTAGGAATCTGATACCGTCACTAAACACATTCCTTTAATTGTAGCCATTTTTTGAGTGTTTATTTTTTGGTGTCTAATCCGCATATATATCACCATTGCTCTTGATTTTCTTGACTGTATATCTCTTAAATGTCAACATATACACGTGTGATTTAAGTTACGAAGATTTTTCAACGTCAAGATGTCACACCCTGGCTTTTGCGGAAGCGTGGGTTTATTTGGTGTGACTTCTTAATACCATAGCAACAATCATAACAATGCTATATGATAAAAAATACGAGATGTACATCCATTAATTTAAATGAGAAAATATCACAACATCATTGTTTAGAAACACCAACACTTGAAATAAGTTATAAACCATAACTTGTTTAAAACGTTTTCATAAGACACCAAAAGACTTTAGATAAGATGAGGTTTAGAGATATGTAACCCGTCCAGGAATAGGTTACACCTCTCAAACTCTACAACTCTGGATGACATCTTTTATTCAACGCAGCTAGACACATGCATACCCTGCCAGATCCGCTAATTCCCTGAAATACATGTAGTTTGAAAAATCAACAAAAAGTTGAGCGAGTTCATGTGTAAGTCTGTGTGTATAAGCCTTTAAAATATGTCTTGTGTGTATAAATGTCCCTGGTATGTAGCAATTAAGGAAAAAGAGACCACCAATGGGTTGCAAAGCCAATGGTAAGTGTGAAAAGATGCAGGAAGTACTCAAACCTAGCAAATTGGTACCAGGCTTCCAGCTGGAAGACATAGTCACCTCTATGGGCCGCCCCGGCCTCATGGGTGTGGGCTCGCTACACCCAAATAGATCTATCACTCATGTCCCTCGGTCCTACGACGAGGATTAATGGCCTTTAGTGTTGTGCCCACCCTTCACAGTCTAGTAGTAAACCTTCCTTAAGCTAACCATACCATGTCTAAAAAAAAAGTCTGTAATAGTTGTAACATGTATTCCACCCCGAAGTATAAAACTGAAAACAGTTTAAGAGAAAAGGGGGACATGAACTCACCTTGATTACGAGTAAGTCCAAACAAGTATGCAAATGTGAGAGTTCTTGGAAATAATTTTCCACGTCACTCTAATTGATTGAACATGCAACAATATGGAATATGTATCAACAATAATGTTTAATTGGATTATTGGAAATCTAAATCTATAGGATTTGGTAGTGTTTTGTTTAAATGGTAATTATTGGATTTGGATAACCTAGCAAGAGGACTTGGAAAATGAATATGATGTAAATGAATTATTTATGAAAAATATTTATTTATCATAAATAATAAAATTGCAAAAATGTTCAAATTATTTAATATAAACATTTGTAATAATAAATCAAATATATTTAACTAGTAAATAACATAATTAAATATAATGATTATTGGCAAAATATTGTACCAGTGATATAATTAATTTATAAAAATTATAAATTAATTTAGACGGTTTAAAATAATTATTATGGCTTTGGAATCATTTTAAATAAATAAATTGACTAACTTCATATTTTTAATAAAGTAACAGTGTCTGATAATGTTATAAAAATTATTGGAATGTTAAAAATATTAAAAATAAAAAGTTTAAAAAGATTTGAAGAACCCTGGGTTCGAACCCGGGTCTTTGTTTTGTAATAACACACACACAACCACTGGGCTAGGCCTGGTGGTTGTTCATAAGTTTAGATTATTTAAAATAAATATTGAAAACAATTCTGGTCATCTTCCCCAATTCAAGTTAACAGAAAAGTCAACCACTTCAATTCTCGAGCAAATGCGGTTTATATCCAAATTAACTTTGGGGAAACATTGTGTAAGCATAAATGAACTAATTGAAACAATAAAAACGAACCGGTATCGGCTGGAACGGCGTATCGACTAAATTCCGGCGAGTTTGAACTCCGACGAATGTTTCCGATCGGGTTTCGTCAAAAACAATATGTTTAAGTATTCTAATGGGTGTGGAAGATTTGTAAGAGTTCAGGGAGTCTTATATACATAAAAAAAATTTGATCAAACCGACACAAAATTAGTGGATTAATCCCACTTATATGACTTTTTTTTTTAAATATATCCCGGTTATTGGTCGTTTAATGCGTTCTTAGTGTGAATTGTTTAAGGAAAAGAATTATAATCATAATGGGTTAGGTTAAAAGTGATGAAGGAAGTGAAAAAATTCGATTTTGGTCGGATTTGATGTGTTTTTGTCGAAATCCGCGACCTGCGTTGTGTATGTATATATTCAGATCCATTTTAAAGTGTATATATATATAATACAATCTAAGTTAGAACACATGTGGCTGGTAGTCCAGCCGGTTGGTGCTTGAGCTTGTGTGCGAACCGACGCGGGTTCGAGTCCTGCCTGCGGCCGGTTTTGAGGTTTATTGAAACCTTTTTAATTTCTGAATTAAAATTATATTAAATCCTAAATAGTGTATAAAAGAATTAAAATCTATATCCTATCAGCTCTTAGTAGGAGGATAAACTGGTTAAGGCGTTGTGGTTGTACACGAGCGACGTGAGTTCGATCCCCGGCAAGGGCCGGTCCGATACAGAAGGACCCCCTTTTGTCCGGTTTTTGCAATATTTACACTTTGGCCCCTCAAGTTTCATTTTTTTACAAAAATGGCCCCTCAACTTTCGTAAAGTTACAAAAACAGTCCCTCAACGTTCAACAAAAGTACATAACTGGTCCTTGAATTTTTGAGAATTGACATAAATGGTCCCTGTACTGTTCAGTTAAGTATGTTAACTGAGTTAGTGTTTAAAGAAGGATCCTTTATAAAAAAGTTAACCCGGTTAGACTATTCAGTTAAAATAGTTTCAATAATGACCATAATAGTCCCTGGAGTATGAGTTTCATAAAATGACCAAATGGTCCCTAGACTTTTATTTCAAAAATATATATTTATTTCTTTTGATAAAATAGTTTCAAAAATTACAAAAAGAACCCTAAACTTGTAGTTTGCGATAATTGCACTTTAATCCTTGTATTTATATAGTTTCAAAAATGTCAAATAGGTCCCTCAACCTATTGTTTGTCTATGTGCTGGCATTGTCAGCATGTTTCTGAGTTATCCGTTCACTGTGCTAACTGTGGTTTGTGCATCAAGTTTATCACTAAAGTTTGTGTGTAATAAATGGAGTGACAGTATGAATGTGATGCATATGTATGTATGGTGCAGCACTCATAAAGCAGTTTAATCCGTCAGTTGTAATTCTAGCACAGTCATTAAGCACAAAGTTAATATTAATTAATTGTACGGATACCTGTAATTGTGAGCGTTGTCACATTCTCCCCCTGTTAAGAAAATTTCGTCCCGAAATTTTAGTTCTGCTACTAGATGCAGGGGTCTTGGGGAATAAATGTGGGTATTTTTCTTTCATACGGTCCTCACGCTCCCACGTGAATTCCGGGCCGTGTCGTGCATTCCATCTAACTTTAACGAGTTTGACACTACTCCTGCGCGTCTTGTTAATCTTCCAATCAGTAACCTCAACGGGTTCTTCAGTAAAGTGGAGTGTGTCATCAATATGAACTTCGTCGGCAGGAATAATCACTGTTTCCTGAGTTGGACTCTTTTTCAGATTAGATATGTGAAATGTATCATGAACGCCATTTAGTTCAGCAGGTAAATCCAACTTGTAAGCTACGAGGCCAATCCTTTTCAGGATTCTAAATGGCCCGATGTATCTAGGGTTCAACTTCCCACGCTTCCCAAAGCGTGCTACACCCTTCCAGGGTGAAACCTTTAACAAAACCATATCCCCAACTTGAAACTCCAAAGGTTTCCTCCTTTGATTTGCATAGCCTTTCTGTCTGTCACGAGCCGCCTTAATGTGCTCTCGAATTTGAAAGATCTTATCTGTTGTCTCTTGCACTATTTCGGGACCAACAAGCTGTCTATCACCCGTATCAGCCCAGCACAGCGGTGATCGACACTTGCGTCCATAAAGAGCTTCAAATGGCGCGGCTCCAATACTTGTGTGGTAGCTGTTGTTGTACGAAAATTCGACCAATGGTAAGTGTTTGTCCCAGCTACCACCTAAGTCCATTACACATGCTCTCAGCATATCTTCCAATGTCTGAATAGTTCTTTCCCTCTGGCCATCAGTTTGTGGGTGAAAAGCCGTACTTAGATTCAACTGTGAGCCAAAAGCCTCTTGGAAGGACTGCCAAATCCTTGATACAAAGCGTCCATCTCTATCAGAGATAATTGAGAGAGGCACTCCATGCCATGCAACAATCTCTCTCAAATATATCTCAGCAAGCTTACTCGTTTTATCTTTCTCCTTAATTGGCAAAAAGTGTGCAGATTTCGTTAAACGGTCTACTATTACCCAAATCGTATCATGGCCCTTGGGCGTCCTTGGCAATTTCGTTATGAAGTCCATAGAAATCTGTTCCCATTTCCATTGGGGTATTTCAGGTTTTTGCAAGAGACCTGAAGGCTTCTGGTATTCGACCTTCACTTTGGCGCAAGTTAAACATTTGCCAACATAAACCGCAACATCGCCTTTCATTCTTGGCCACCAATAGAAATCCTTAAGATCTTGGTACATCTTATCCAATCCTGGATGAATCGAGTACCGAGATTTGTGAGCTTCGTCAAAAATAACATTTCTCAGACCACCAAACAAGGGAACCCAAATTCGTTTCATGAAGCACAAAGTCCCTTCCTCGTTTGGTACCAACTGTTTCTCCATCCCACGGAGATACTCATTCTCAATATTCTTTTCCTTGAGTGCTTCTCTCTGCGTGGCACGAATGCGTAATGAGAGGTCCGTTTGTATGATCATTTCCAAAGCCCTAACCCTTATGGGCTTGATCCTTTCCTTCTGACTTAGAGCATCAGCGACCACATTCGCCTTCCCTGGGTGATACTTGATTTCACAGTCATAATCTTTTAACAGCTCTACCCAGCGTCTTTGCCTCATGTTAAGCTCTTTCTGATCGAATATGTGCTGCAGGCTCTTGTGATCAGTGTAGATGGTGCATCGCGTGCCATATAAATAATGTCGCCATATCTTCAAAGCAAACACCACCGCGCCTAATTCCAAATCATGCGTGGTGTAATTTTTCTCGTGGATCTTCAATTGGCGAGGAGCATATGTAATAACCTTCTGACGCTGCATTAGCACACATCCCAAACCTTGACGCGAAGCATCGCAATATACCACGAAGTCGTCAGTGCCTTCGGGTAGAGATAAGATCGGCGTGTCACAAAGCTTGTTTTTCAACAGCTGAAAGGCCTCTTCTTGCTTGTCTCCCCAATCAAACTTCTTGTCTTTCTGAGGGAGAGAGGTCAAAGGTTGAGCGATTTTCGAGAAATCCTCAATGAACCTGCGATAATAACTAGCCAAACCTAGGAATTGTCGAATTTCGGTTGGCGTCTTCGGAGTCTCCCAGTTCTTGATAGCCTCGATCTTTGTGGGATCCACATGAATTCCTTTTCCATTAACTACATGACCAAGAAACTGGACTTCGCGTAACCAGAACTCGCACTTCGAGAACTTCGCATACAACTTTTCCTTTTTAAGCAGCTCTAGAATAGCTCTTAAATATTGTTCATGCTCTTCTTTCGTCTTTGAGTAGATCAAAATGTCGTCAATGAACACAATCACAAACTTATCGAGGTACGATTTACAAACTCTGTTCATCAAATCCATGAATACTTCTGGCGCGTTCGTCAAACCAAACGGCATAACCAGGAACTCGTAATGTCCATATCGAGTTCTAAAGGCAGTCTTTGGAATACTTTCCTCTTGTATCCTTAACTGGTGATAACCTGATCGTAGATCAATCTTTGAGTAAAAACTTGAACCTTGTAATTGATCGAACAGGTCATCGATCCTTGGCAAGGGATATCTGTTCTTGATTGTCAACTTATTCAGCTCCCGGTAGTCTATACACATGCGAAAACTACCATCCTTCTTTTTCACGAACAAAACTGGAGCTCCCCAAGGCGAGAAGCTTGGTCTAATAAATCCCTTGTCTAATAACTCCTGGAGTTGCGTTGACAGCTCTTGCATCTCTGAAGGTGCAAGTCGATAAGGTGCCTTAGCTACAGGCGCGGCGCCTGGAACTAAGTCAATATGAAACTCAACTTGCCTTTGTGGTGGCAATCCTGGCAAGTCTTCTGGAAAGACTTCAGGATACTCCTTAACGACTGGGATGTCTTCAAGTTTTGGCTCAGCGGCTTCCTTATCCACGATGTGTGCCAGGAAGGCAACACATCCTTTTTTCAAACATTTTCGAGCCTTCAAGCAACTAATGATCCTTAAGGGCGTATCGCGCTTCTCTCCGTGTACTACAATCGTTTCTCCATCCGCCATTGGGATGCGAATGGTCTTCTCATGACATACAATCTCGGCTCTGTTGCTTGACAACCAATCCATCCCTACTACCACATCGAAGCTTCCCAACTCGACTGGCAGTAGGTCTAATGTAAACTCGTGTTCTCCCAGCTCTATCACGCATCCTCTGATGACTTCATTCGTTTCTACTAGCTTTCCATTAGCCAGTTCAATTGAGTACGGAATGTCTAACTTACTAGCAGTTAACCTAAGTATTTTCTTAAATTCTAGCAATACGAAACTATAGTCGGCACCAGTGTCAAATAGTACAGATGCATAGCATTGATTTATAGGGAACGTACCAGTAACAACGTTAGGATCTTGGCGAGCTTCCCTCGCTTCAATATTGAAAACTCTTCCTTGTGCCTGGTTAAGCTTTGGGCATTCTCGCTTGAAGTGCCCGATGTCCCCACAGTTAAAACATCCCGGTCCTCGACCGTTTCCGTTCCCATTACCATTACCAGCTCGATTATTGCCTGCTCCCTGGTTACCAGCTTGATTCCCACGGTTTCCTCGATTTCCATTCTCGCCATTTCCTCCCTGTTGGCGGTTTCCATTCCCATTTCCATATCCTTGCTGACCACCACTACCAGCACCATTACCAACCCAGCAGGTCTCTTTTGTGTGGCCAGTCTTTCCACATGACTCACATTTCCTGAATCGGCATGGCCCGTGGTGATGATATTGGCATGCATCACACTTGGGCAAAGTGCCCATGTATCCCTTCCCTCTTGCTTCAGCACCAGTTTTAGCTTCCTCTGGTGGGTTCACGTTTTTCTTACTTGCGCTGCCGGTACCCTTTTTAAAATTGGAGAATTTCCTTTTGTTTTCTCCTGAGGATTCCACGTGAGTTTCTTTCTTCTTGGTGTCAGAGTTTGAAAACTTGTTTAGCCGGATAGCTTCCTCAGTAAGTGACACGCTCAGGTCGATGGCTTCAGTAATGGTTGGAGGCTTGGACGTCGTCACCATGCTCATAATCTGGGGTGCCAATCCCCAGATGAAACGCTCAATGCGTTTAAATTCAGGATAAACCATATACGGCATAACGCGTGACAAGTCGTGGAACCTTTGCACATACTCAGCAATTTTTGGGCCGTCCATTTTTAGGTTCCAAAATTCTGTTTCCAGCTTCTGTATTTCGGCACGTGAACAGTAGTTCTTCCACATGAGCTCCTTCAGCTCAGCCCATGTCAGTGCATACGCCGCCACCTCTCCCAGTGTTTGAACTTGCAGGTTCCACCAGGATGAAGCACCATCAAGAAAGAGTCCTGAGACGTAAGTAACTTGGTTTTCAGGAGCACACTTGCTCATCCTTATTACCGAATCCGTCTTTTCCGTCCACCTGACGAAAGCAACAGCACCCCCAGTGTCGTCGTAGTTAGGTTTACAATCCAGAAATTGTTTGTAGGTACAACCATTGGATGGGTTGTTGTTGTTTGAGTTATTCCTGCTTGTTTCGGCACGCGAGGCCTCATAATCTGCTATTGCTTTTGAAATACGTTCCTATAATTCTGCCTCAGTGGTAGGCAAATGTGTGTCTCGTCGTGGAGGCATTTTCTAAAAGAAAGATCATATTGGTCCGGTCATAGTAAGTATAGTAAGTAAGTAATATGCGTAGGTAATAACATAATAACTCATAACATCCCATGTCATAACGCAAAATAATCCAACAACGCATGTAAGTCACAATCAATGTAAGCAAGTAATCATCCTAGTCTTCCCCAGACTATCCCACCCAGTCTCTTAGACTGAACTCCCTAGTTTCTCAGACTAACTCCCTGGCCTCTAAGACCAAACCTTCCCAGTCTCTAAGACTAACTCCCTGGTCTCTAAGACCAAACCTTCCCAATCTCCAAAATTGAATCCCTCAGTCTCTAAGACTGAACCTCCCTTAGTCTCTAAAACTTGATGTGTAGGAAGCGGTATGTTAAAAATCTTGTAAAAATGGTTAGATAAAGACTGACTCAAAAACTAAACTTTCTGACATGCTTTGGCCTAATAGGTATTGGTACTCTCATTGATAGTCCCCAGGTAGGCAACGGGTCCTTTTATTTGGATTTGTACGAATGCCAGCCTAGACAGGAGTTCTCAACTACCGGTACTTAACCCTTCCAGTTACTACATGTCCGACACGAAAAACGCATGTTTGTAAAGAAACGTTTGTACCCTGGATCTGGAAACTTGTATATGCAATGTAAAAATGTTTTCGTGAGAGCCCTGATGATCATAGTCTAGACTCAAGAAAGAATCCTACTTCGCTATGATCGAGGCTCTGATACCAAGCTGTCACACCCTGGCTTTTGCGGAAGCGTGGGTTTATTTGGTGTGACTTCTTAATACCATAGCAACGATCATAACAAAGCTATATGATAAAAAAATACGAGATGTACATCCATTAATTTAAATGAGAAAATATCACAACATCATTGTTTAGAAACATCAACACTTGAAATAAGTTACAAACCATAACTTGTTTAAAACGTTTTCATAAGACACCAAAAGACTTTAGATAAGACGAGGTTTAGAGATATGTAACCCGTCCAGGAATAGGTTACACCTCTCAAACTCTACAACTCTGGATGACATCTTTTATTCAACGCAGCTAGACACATGCATACCCTGCCAGATCCGCTAGTTCCCTGAAATACATGTAGTTTGAAAAATCAACAAAAAGTTGAGCGATTCATGTGTAAGTCTGTGTGTATAAGCCTTTAAAATATGTCTTGTGTGTATAAATGTCCATGGTATGTAGCAATTAAGGAAAAAGAGACCACCAATGGGTTGTAAAGCCAATGGTAAGTGTGAAAAGGTGCAGGAAGTACTCAAACCTAGCAAATTTGTACCGTGCTTCCGGCTGGAAGACATAGTCACCTCTATGAGCCGCCCCGGCCTCATGGGTGTGGGCTCGCTACACCCAAATAGATCTATCCCTCATGTCCCTCGGTCCTACGACGAGGATTAATGGCCTTAAGTGTTGTGCCCACCCTTCACAGTCTAGTAGTAAACCTTCCTTAAGCTAACCATACCATGTCTAAAAAAAATGTCTGTAATAGTTGTAACATGTATTCCACCCCGAAGTATAAAACTGAAAACAGTTTAAGAGAAAAGGGGGACATGAACTCACCTTGATTACGAGTAAGTCCAAACAAGTATGCAAATGTGAGAGTTCATGGAAATAATTTTCCACGTCACTCTAATTGATTGAACATGCAACAATATGGAATATGTATCAACAATAATGTTTAATTGGATTATTGGAAATCCTAAATCTATAGGATTTGGTAGTGTTTTGTTTAAATGGTAATTATGAGATTTGGATAACCTAGCAAGAGGACTTGGAAAATGAATATGATGTAAAGGAATTATTTATGAAAAATATTTATTTATCATAAATAATAAAATTGCAAAAATGTACAAATGATTTAATATAAACATTTGTAATAATAAATCAAATATATTTAACTAGTAAATAACATAATTAAATATAATGATTATTGGCAAAATATTGTACCAGTGATATAATTAATTTATAAAAATTATAAATTAATTTAGACGGTTTAAAATAATTATTATGGCTTTGGAATCATTTTAAATAAAAAAATTGACTAACTTCATATTTTTAATAAAGTAACAGTTTCTGATAATGTTATAAAAATTATTGGAATTAAAATCTATATCCTATCAGCTCCTAGTAGGAGGATAAACTGGTTAAGGCGTTGTGGTTGTACACGAGAGGCGCGAGTTCGATCCCCGGCAAGGGCCGGTCCGATACAGAAGGACCCCCTTTTGTCCGGTTTTTCCAATATTTACACTTTGGCCCCTCAAGTTTCATTTTTTTACAAAAATGGCCCCTCAACTTTTGTAAAGTTACAAAAACAGTCCCTCAACTTTCAACAAAAGTACATAACTGGTCCTTGAATTTTTGAGAATTGACATAAATGGTCCCTGTACTGTTCAGTTAAGTATGTTAACTGAGTTAGTGTTTAAAGAAGGATCCTTTATATAAAAGTTAACCCGGTTAGACTATTCAGTTAAAATAGTTTCAATAATGACCATAATAGTCCCTGGAGTATGAGTTTCATAAAATGACCAAATGGTCCCTAGACTTTTATTTCAAAAATATATATTTATTTCTTTTTGTAAAATAGTTTCAAAAATTACAAAAAGAACCCTAAACTTGTAGTTTGCGATAATTGCACTTTAATCCTTGTATTTATATAGTTTCAAAAATGTCAAATAGGTCCCTCAACCTATTGTTTGTCTATGTGCTGGCATTGTCAGCATGTTTCTGAGTTATCCGTTCACTGTGCTAACTGTGGTTTGTGCATCAAGTTTATCACTAAAGTTTGTGTGTAATAAATGGAGTGACAGTATGAATGTGATGCATATGTATGTATGGTGCAACACTCATAAAGCAGTTTAATTCGTCAGTTGTAATTCTAGCACAGTCATTAAGCACAAAGTTAATATTAATTAATTGTACGGATACCTGTAATTGTGAGCGTTGTCACACAAGAACCTCGATCAGAGAGTAAAAAAGGCGTATGATTCGAGTTACAAGAACAAGGGCCAAACCAACCACCCAAGAATGGAATCGTCGAGCGAAAACACTTGACAACATCCTGGAAGCAGCTTTTCTTGCCACCAGACCTTTCTCCATCAATTAGGAATCATATTCCGTCACTAAACACATTCCTTAAATTGTAGCCATTTTTTGAGTGTTTATTTTTTGGTGTCTAATCCGCATATATATCACTATTGCCCTTGATTTTCTTGACTGTATATCTCTTAAATGTCAACATATATGCGTGTGATTTAGTTTACGAAAATTTTTCAATGCCGAGAACCTCGATCAGAGAGTAAAAAAGGCGTAAGGTTCACAATGGTGTAAAACTAAAATGGGATATAACGGGCTAGGATTCGAGTTACAGGAACAAGGGCCAAACCAACCACACAAGAATGGAATCGCCGAGCGAAAACACTTGACAACCTCCTGGAAGCAACTTTTCTTGCAACCAGACCTTTCACCATCAATTAGGAATCTGATGCCGTCACTAAACACATTCCTTAAATTGTATCCATTTTTTTAGTGTTTATTTTTTTGTCTAATCCGCATATATATCACCATTGCTCTTGATTTTCTAGACTGTATATCTCTTAAATGTCAACATATACACGTGTGATTTAGTTTACGAAGATTTTTCAATGCCGAGAACCTCGATCAGAGAGTAAAAAAGGCGTAAGGTTCACAATGGTGTAAAACTAAAATGCGATATACCGGGCTAGGATTCGAGTTACAGGAACAAGGGCCAAACCAACCACCCAAGAATGGAATCATCGAGCGAAAACACTTGACAACCTCCTGGAAGCAGCCTTTCTTGCCACCAGACCTTTCTCCATCAATTAGGAATCTGATGCCGTCACTAAACACATTCCTTAAATTGTAGCCATTTTTTGAGTGTTTATTTTTTGGTGTTTATCTGCATATATATCACCATTGCTCTTGATTTTCTTAACTGTATATCTCTTAAATGTCAACATATACACGTGTGATTTAGATTACTAAGATTCTTCAATGTCGAAAACCTCGATCAGAGAGTAAAAAAGGCATAAGGTTCACAATGGTGTAAAACTAAAATGGGATATACCGGGCTAGGATTCGAGTTACAGGAACAAGGGCCAAACCAACCACCCAAGAATGGAATCGTCAAGCGAAAACACTTGACAACCTCCTGGAAGCAGCTTTTCTTGCCACCAGACCTTTCTCCATTAATTAGGAATTTGATGCCGTCACTAAACACATTCCTTAAATTGTAGCCATTTTTTTAGTGTTTATTTTTTGGTGTCTAATCCACATATATTTCACCATTGCTCTTGATTTTCTTGACTGTATATCTCTTAAATGTCAAAATATACAAGTGTGATTTTGTTTACGAAGATTTTTCAATGCCAAGAACCTCGATCAGAGAGTAAAAAAGGCGTAAGGTTCACAATGGTGTAAAACTAAAATGGGATATACCAGGCTTGGATTCGAGTGACAGAAACAAGGGCCAAACCAACCATCCAAGAATGGAATCCCCGAGCGAAAACACTTGACAACCTCCTGGAAGCAGCTTTTCTTGCCACCAGACCTTTCACCATCAATTAGGAATCAGATGCCATCACTAAACACATTCCTTAAATTGTAGCCATTTTTTTGAGTTTTTTTTTTTTTTTGTGTCTAATCTGCATATATATCACCATTGCTCTTGATTTTCATGATTGTATATCTCTTAAATGTCAATATATACGCGTGTGATTTAGTTTACGAAGATTTTTGAATGCCGAGAACCACGATCAGAGAGTAAAAAGACGTAAGGTTCATATTGGTGTAAAACTAAAATGGGATATATCGGGCTAGGATTCGAGTTACAGGAACAAGGGCCAAACCAACCACCCAAGAATGGAATCTTCGAGCGAAAACACTTGACAACCTCCTGAAGGCAGCTTTTCTTGCCCCCAGACCTTTCTCCATCAATTAGGAATCTAATGCCGTCACTAAATACAATCCTTAAATTGTAGCCATTTTTTTAGTGTTTATTTTTCGGTGCCTAATCCGCATATATATCACCATTGCTCTTGATTTTCTTGACTGTGTATCTCTTAAATGTCAACATATACACATGTGATTTAGTTTACAAAGATTTTTCAATGACGAGGACCTCGATCAGAGAGTAAAAAAGGTGTAAGGTTCACAATGGTGTAAAACTAAAACGGGATATACCAGGCTAGAATTTGAGTTACAGGAACAAGGGCCAAACCAACCACCCAAGAATCGAATCGTCGATCGAAAACACTTGACAACCTCCTGGAAGCAGCTTTTCTTGGCACCGGACCTTTCTCCATCAATTAGGAATCTGATGCCCTCACTAAACACATTCCTTAAAATGTATCCATTTTTTGAGTGTTTATTTTTTGGTGTCTAATCCGCACATGTATCACCATTGCTCTTGATTTTCTTGACTGTATATCTCTTAAATGTTAACATATGCACGTGTAATTTAGTTTACGAAGATTTTTCAATGCCGATAAACTTCGAGCAGAGAGTAAAAAAGGCGTAAGGTTCACAATGGTATAAAACTAAAATGAGATATACCGGGATAGGATTCGAGTTACAGGAACAAGGGCCAAACCAACCACCCAAGAATGGAATCGTCGAGAGAAAACACTTGACAACCTCCTGGAAGCAGCTTTTCTTGCCACCAGACCTTTCTCCATCAATTAGGAATCTTATGTCGTCACTAAATGCATTCCTTAAATTGTAGCCATTTTTTAGTGTTTATCTTTTGGTGTCTAATCCGCATATATATCACCATTGCTCTTGATTTTCTTGACTATATATCTCTTAAATGTCAACATATACACGTGTGATTTAGATTACGAAGATTTTTCAATGCCGAGAACCTCGATCAGAGAGTAAAAAAGGCGTAAGGTTCACAATTGTGTAAAACTAAAATGGGATATACAGGGCTAGGATGCGAGTTATAGGAACAAGGGCCAAACCAACCACCCAAGAATGGATTCGTCGAGCGAAAACACTTGACAACCTCTTAGAAGCAGCTTTTCTTGCCACCAGACCTTTCTTCATCAATTAGGAATCTGATGCAGTCACTAAACACATTCCTTAAATTGTAGCCATTTTTTGAGTGTTTATTTTTTGGTATCTAATCCGCATATATATCACCATTGCTCTTGATTTTCTTAACTGTATATCTCATAAATGTCAACATATACATGTGTGATTTAGTTTACGAAGAATTTTCAATGCCGAGAACCTCGATCAGAGAGTAAAAAATGTGTAAGGTTCACAATGGTGTAAAACTAAAATGGGATATACCAGGCTAGGATTCGAGTTATCGGAACAAGGGCCAAACCAACCACCCAAGAATCGAATCGTCAAGCGTAAACACTTGACGACCTCCTGGAAGCAGATTTTCTTGCCACCAGACCTTTCTCCATCAATTAGGAATCTGATGCCATCACTAAACACATTTCTTAAATTGTAGCCATTTTTTGAGTGTTTATTTTTTGGTGTCTAATCCGCACATATATCACCATTGCAATTGATTTTCTTCACTGTATATCTTTTAAATGTCATCATATACACGTGTGATTTAGTTTTCAGAGATTTTTCAATGCCGAGAACCTCGATCAGAGAGTAAAAAAGGTGTAAGGTTCACAATGGTGTAAAACTAAAATGGGATATACAAGGCTAGGATTCGAGTTACAGGAACAAGGGCCAAACCAACCACCCAAGAATGGGATCGTCGAGCGAAAACACTTGACAACCTTTTGGAAGCAGCTTTTCTTACCACCAGACCTGAAGGGGTAAGGTCCCAAAAACCTTGCTTCAAGTACTTGGGACCATACCACAACCTCATCCTTCTAACACTCTTTAGACCTTGCGCGGCGGCGCATTGGTCCCACAAAGAGAACATAGAAAGGAACAACGTCCAACATTTGCGCGCCAAAAGGAAACTAGCTAATCCTTTCGCCAATCTCCATAACAGCTAGGATAAAAATCCTAGCCAATACTTCTGCATAGTCATTACCCAGACTTGGATAAAAAATAACTTCTCTGATACCATACAATGGACATAATAAAGAGCCACATAGGATTACAACTATATTCTTCTAGAAGGCTCCATCGTGCACCACCAGTCGGTTATAACCGAATGGCCACGTGGCATCATCCCAGGCTCCCTTGAAGTCACGGTGATGCACAAAATTGAAGAGAGATCTTCACTTGCCCACTTTCCACGTGGCAAAACCCCAACCGTTGATCAAAATCATGATCCGTGTGCATACTCAAATCGTTAGCGATTAACGGAGGGAAAATAACCGCTTACGGAAAAGACACTTTCCGTCAACATTTCACAAACAGGTTTTCCCGCCCAAACTTCGGCTATAAATAGAAGGATAATTCAGGTATAATTCTCAAGTTACATTTACTTCACTTTCTTCGCGTCTTGAACAACAAATTCAGGAGTTTGTGGATGACTAGCACCAACATCCACAGCCTCCGGGCTGGTAATTTTCACCGCGTCAACAGCAACATCAGCTGGTTTTCCAACCTCAGGGTTCTCTGCCCCAGCAGTCTTTTCTGCCTCATGATCAGTAGCCTCAGTGCTCTCTAACGTCTCGTTAACAGGGGCGCGAGAAGGAAAGGGCGGAAGCTCCTCATTAACCACAGATGATGGCTCTGTGTGAACAGTAGAACTTGGCTTTTCTGCAAGAGCAAACATATATATTACAATCATTCAACATGCATAAGAGGAAAACAAAGAGAAACACCTACCAAGAACAGGTTTTGCAATAAAGGCATCAAGATTGCCCCTTCTGGTGATTTTCTTCTGAACCTTCTTGGCAGGCTGACCGTCAGCATCAGCACCAGTTTGTTTTCTTTTTCCTGCTTTCTTCCTCAACAAATGGTCGGGACTTGACTCTAAGTCAATAGGGTCCTCAGGATATGACAGAGGGATATCAGCAGCATCTTTAGGTTTCGGCTTCGGTTTTCTCATAACTGCAGGCGCAAGTGTCACACCCCAACCGATGGTGGAAACATCGGGGCGTGGCACTGAGCGAAACAGATTGTCCAGAAGTTTCCATAACAATTATCATTACCAATCAATTTTAAATAACATGTCCCATACCATGTCTCAAAAGGCAAACAAATTATTACAGACAAATCTAGGCAAATAGTTCTGTTCTGACAACTCAGATTTAAATTGTACAGACAACTATTTGTTGGCCTCTAGGACCTTATTCTAGCTTCGCTTTCCTAGCAGATAAGCATCCTAAACACCTGTCACATACGTTAAAATAAAGTCAATACACATAGTGTAAAGGCGAGTATACAAGTTTGATAATAGCATATAGAGTTCAAAATAGTTTACGCATAACCAGCACATACACAGAGGAAAACAAAGCATGTTAGTTATCGACATGAACCTATCGATACTAATGACTGCGGGCTGACTGCCCAAGGCAGTTCGCAATACATGATCACCACTGTAATCCATGCAAGTAATTGTCCTTAACAACCCCCGTGTGAACGGGTGCTGAGTCCAAACTATAGTACTATCGTTGCTAAGGCAGCTAGACAGCATTCCATGTGTAAACATAACAAACAAGCATTCATTAAGTCACGTATAACATGCGGTAACGGTTAGCGTTAAAAGTATTGCGTGGTGTGTTTGATGTGATTTCGTATAAATAACGTATGTAACACCCAAAAGTGCGTAAAGCAAAAAGGGATCGAGTATACTCACAGCGGTTGATGGATTGAAGGGAGCGCTTGAGAGTAAGGTTAGCCTGAATAGTTCGATAGCATAACGATAAGTGACGCGTAAAACAAAAGCAAGTGTTGGTGGGTCAAATGGCAGTTCGATCGGATGGTAGTCCGATCGGACAGCCGGTCGCTCGGATGGCAATCCGTTCGGACAGTGGTCCGCTCGGACAGTAGTCCGGTCGGACGGCTGTTCGAGTGGATTGTTTCTTCCTTTGAGAAGAATGTGTTTATGTATGATGGCTTGACTTTTGAAGTTTTTGTTGTAGCATTTTAAAAACCTTGAAGTACCTCTACCTTTCTGGTCGGTCGATCGGACGGTCGTCCGATCGGACGGCAATCCGATAGGCTTGCACTTCAGTGAGAACAGGTTCACAGCAGGTTGTCACTCGATCGGACAGCAGTCCGGTCGGGTGGCATCCTTAGTGCATTGAACATGTTTGAAAAATCGATTAAGTGTTAAAGTCCAAGTATCTCATGATCCGAAGGGCAATCCGATCAGATAGTAGTCCGATCGAATAGCAATTCGTTCAATACTCAAACTTCAGATAAAGTTGGTTAAGTGTGGGACCCAAGGTGTAAGCCGTTCGGATGGCCAGTCGCTCGGATGGTTGTCCGTTCGGACAGTGGTCCGGTCGGATAGCACTCCGTCCTGGTTGTTCCGTTCGTTTTACACTTGGCCGATTTAATTGTTTGTCGTTTTTATCGAGATGTTTTGATAACGTGTTAGTCAACAGAATCCACATCTTGTCCCAAGTGGTCCGATCAAACAGGAATCACCCTTGTTCGACCAGTTACCCGGTTCAAGACGGTTGTTCTTGGTTAACCCGAAATCGGTGGTCTCATGAGTAGAAACCAGATCTTGAACTAACACAACACCAAGAATGAGTAGGAGACTAAAACAAGGTCCGATCCTATCGGTTTTGAGGGCATTGAGTGTAAAAGAGTTGAAAGAAAGTTAGAAACCATCTTTCAATCCCTTTCCTTGTGAATATGTTTAGATATTCGAAAGATCTTTGTTTGTTTATGTGGAAATCGGTTAGATCTAAGTTGTTCTTGGTGGATTGAGGCCAAAACATGAAGTTCTTCAAGAACACATGATGACATCATCCTAGAACACCTTGAATCTTGGTGATTTCACGGTTAAAAGTTAAGATTTAAAAGATAGAAAGGTGTAGGAGTGCGTGTAGATTAAGGAAGTACAAGATTTAAGACGAGATCTTACCGGAATTGGGAGAAATCGGGGAAAAGGTGGGGAGCACGAGCTGTTCGGTCAGAGAGTTTCCAAAAGTGGAAAGGATGAAAGTGACTTGGGTATTTATAGGATTCCCAAAGTGGAAAGAGCGTGTCGGCCGGATGGCATCTCGCCCGGATGGCAGCCCAGTCGGACGGCACCTCGACCGGATGGCAGCCCGGTCGGATGGCAATCCGGCCGGCTGGCATCTGGTTCGAGTATTCGATGCGATGATTTTTGATATTTCGATTTCGATTGCGAGCGATGCGAATGCGATAGAGTTTCCTATTCAAATTACTTTTAATCCCAACCCTTCATATCTCGTGCTATCTCTTCTCCCTAATTATCATAGTTCGATTTCGATTGAGTTTCGATTGTGTTTCGATTGATCACCACACATAACATAAATAAACATGCACAAGTAACACATAAGGCACACAGACACATATAACAATAATCAAGGTGCGTAATTCGAGTTGCGAGTTCGATTGCGATCTTCGATGTCGATTAGATTAGACTGATTAGCGTTTAGATAACTTTATTGCATTGTTACTTCCTATTATTAACCAAATTTATCGCAGCGGAAATTACATATTTAAAATTTCTTTTATTAATTTCATTCATTCACATTAAATACTTTAATCCCTTCTATAATTTAAGTAAAACCAGACATAGTTATGTCATATTGCGTGACCACGCACACCCCCGTACAATCCATGTCTTGGCTCGATCTTCAACCGCTTACACTCCATGATGAGAAATCCATAACCTGTACAACTTGCAGTCACCACATACAATCACATCATTAGCAACTGGTGACCTCATACATGATTTCAACACATGCATAATAAGGCATCCACATCTCTTGATCTCGCTTATGCAAATCCATTCGTCCATCCTTTCTAACACTCTCGTTAAACTTCAAAACCAATCCTTCAACTTCCATTATGTATATACCTGCACTTCCATTCCATTCTCAATAGGAAACGATTAGCATGAATAGGCCCATTTAATATGTGTAGGTCCACCTATACACATAAACAAGTCTCGTTCGTTCGTGCATATAGCTAAATACTAATTCCCTCATACATATATGTCTATTCGTACACATACTTACGATCAAATCCATACCTATATGTATAATTTCTTATCTCTTTTTCATGCATAATAACATCATGTAAGCTCCCTTCTTACCCAAACTTAATAAGGACTCTTTCTTAACCACTTTCGACTCATTTTCCATAAAACTTACCTTTGTAATACCACCTATTCATATCTTCTTGCGTAACATTCAATAATTAACATTATGAATAAAATAAATTACCAAACTAAAGGGTAAGTCCGGAATTAACTTACCTCGTGCGTCCGAGTTCAAGCATAGCTTTCGTGTTTATCCTTGGCCCGTTGCCCTTCCATGCTTGTGTCCATGTTAATATGACTCCTATCCGTACATGTCATCACATTCATCATAACATGATTAGCATACATGAGCATACATATCTTTTAATGAAGGTTTCTTGCCATATCATCTTATCAAACTAATTTCCCACTTGTAATCCATTCAAAACACATTCCTTATACAAATCTATTATCTAATACATCATCATCACATTCTACATACATTTATTTATTATTAGCATACAATCTCACTTATCATTTTCTCCTAAGCATTTCATCAAACACTTGGTGTGCGTATCATTAACAAAGCATAAGGTACAAGTGTTTTATTCATATTTTCCCTAGTAGCCTTCACAACTCTTTTTATCAATCAAAATCACATCATAAAATCATCCTATAACATGGTAATTCATCAATTATCTTTATACTCAAACTTTCATCTATCACAACTACTCAATTTATAGAATTGCAAGATCACCACATCACTAGGTTAAATGGGTTTTACTTCAAACTTTCAATATAAACGAATTCAGGCATAGAATATCTTCTAAATGATAATTCTAAAGCATATACAAGCTTAATTTCATACTAATTCACAGATTGATCAAAACCCATAATCACTAAATAGCATCAATTCACAAAATCTGACTTACCCTATGTAGGAAACTCTTAGATAGTTGAGAATTCGTTCACATGCATTCGAATTAGGGCCAGAAACTCGTTCAATTGCTTGTGATTTGAGGAGCTAGGGCAAGAAGAAGGGGTCTTTTCCCTTCCTGGTCGTTCCCCTGCGTCGCCCCCACACTCCACCCACATAAAATCCGTTAATTTCTTATTTATTTGCTAATTTTACACATTCAGTCCCTTGGGATTAATCATGTTATAATTCTAGTACATTTTACTATCATTCTAAACTTCCTTGTTTATTATAACCTAATAAATTTTATTTAAAACCTTTAAACATTCAAATAGTCTAATATTAGATTTTGGGGTGTTACAAGTCTACCCCCCTTAAAAGAGGTTTCGTCCCCGAAACCTTGCTCATTTCCACGGGACCATAGTCCTAAACTGACCGGTTGATACTAGTCCTTTTTATTTCGCACAATCCTAAAATATACGTATCTTGAGATCTCGAATTCTTGCCTCATGTTAGTCTCCTAGTGATGATCATCACTACTTGGTTATTCATTCATTTCATTCACAATACACACCATGGCAAGAATTTACTCATACCTTATAAAAAGGTCTCATTCATGAACAAATATAACTATACGTCCTATCTTTACTTTCTTAAATTAAGTATAATACTCATATACTTACATTTACACGTATGTTCATACATACATACCTTCATGAATACATTCACACATGCATACATACATACATAAATACATACAAGCTTTATTCCTTTGTGCACATTCAATCCCCTTTAACACATACGTACATACGTTCATATATGTACACTCATACATCTATTTACATACACCAGAAAACATACTTGCAACAATAACACATCTATACGTACATGTTTACATGCTTACTTATCGTTATATAATGCACACACTCATACGTACCTTCATACATTTATTACATACATTCATACCATCCCTTATCTCTCTACATACATACGTACGTTCGTACGCATCTTCATACCTTCATACATTCCTACTTGTATACATACATACATCCCTACATCTCTTCATACATGCATACATTCATAGATACCTACATACCTTAATACATTCATACATATATATACATAATTACATACATTCCTACACCTCTACGTACATGCGTACATTCATACATACCCTTCATACCTTCGTCGACGATAATTCCTTCTTCATGCATATGTACATTTACATGTATATTCATATATCACATTACAAATCATTTCATTCGTGATTTCTCATGCATTACTTACTATTCACACATATGGGCGTTTCTGAATACTTTTAGACTGAACTAAGATTTCGTTTCTTTATTGACCTCTAACCAGATTGACTTCATTCGTCTGTAACATGAGCTCTCATCGTGAGCATCCTTCCAACACATCTACTACTATCATCAGCCAAGAATTCCATCATTCTCATTTATAACATTAACGGTTATCACATTTCCTTTCATACTTGCATTCAACTTGGTGTTCATTCACCTCTAGTTCCTTCACAAATTCCCGATTTGCATTAGCATTATACTGTACATGGGTCAAATAATATAATTTGTAAGACCTAAGCTTACATTATTGAAATTTATAAGGACCTTCGCATTTTATATAACAATGCCCATAAACTTTCATACAATAACACTTTAAAAATAATAAAATATTCATACTCATACAACCTTTACAAGGTTCATCCACGTATACTTTACATTCCGTTATCACTTTTAAATGTAAGCATTTCCTCTGTGTATTCATTCCCCGATGCGATTTCAATAATGTACATGTATTACATTTCATTCTCAAGGCACACTATTAATAATGTTAATGATATAATGTTCTAAATCATGCATACGTACATACATTCATGCCTACTTACATACATATCCACATACGGGCATACATTACTACATCTCTACATATACACATACACTCATACATACATTCGTACTTACTTACATACGCATCTTCATACGTACATATCTTTCATACATTACTTCATACTTGCATATATTCCTACGTAACTTCATACGTGCATACCTTTCTATACTAACGGGGGTTCGGGGGCAGCGCCCTCGAGAGAAGCGGGGTCCAAGGGGCGGAGCCCCTGGCTGGGGTCGAGCTGCATCAGAAACTTGATTTCGGCCCATTCGGGAGCTTAACGGAGCACCAGGACGCGAACTGGATCAACCGGGATCACAAATGGAAGAAAACAGAAAACGTAAATTCTGGGCACCGTCGCCGACGCCCATATGGGCCGTCGGCGACGCACCTCCGTCGCCCAAAATCCTCCGTAGACAGCAAGTTAGGCCATCGGCCAAAAAGCCAGATCACACATGCCGTCGGCGACGGCCCTTCTGGGCGTCGGCGATGGCACCCCGGTTATTCATTTTCCTACTGTTTCATTTTCCGTCGTTCTTACATACTTAAACGCGTATAACTTTTGAATCGTTTACCCGTTTAACCTCCTGTTTCTTCCTACATGCTCAAAATTTGGTCCTCTTTCATATGGACTCAAAATCCCACGTTCGGATTAAGAAAATTCTTAACTTATAAGTTTTCGGCTTCTTTCCCTTTTACAAAGTTTTGACCCGTTTATGTATTTATCGAACAAGCACGTTTGTTTGATCAAAATTTCCCATGAACCTCATAATTTCAATGTTGTCTATCACACTAGGTTCAAATCACGGGTTTATATATGTTCTTAAACCCGTTTTTGCTCATATGCTCATTTTGACCCGTTAAGGATATTTAAGCATATGGTAAGCATGGATCGCCTTCATTCGTTTCTAGCTTCATATTTTCACATTTCTTATCACTTGATTTTCCACCACAACTATATTTGTGGTGGATTTAATGCAGTAATCTATTTATTCCGAGTTTTACCCCTCGGATTATCCGCTTACGGCAAAGACTCTTATAGAGTCATTTGACCCAAAGATTTTCACCTTTCACTTTTACTCAACCAAAAGGGTTTATTCATTCATAAAACTTATCTCCCAAACTACCTTTAAGGGTCGTTTGCCCAATTTGCCTTTCGAGGGCGTTTTGGTCATCTTTTTGTCCTTTTTAACTACGAAGGACATCTAAAGGCTTGTTTTGACCAAAATGACACTTTTAACCATAAACTATACCACGATTCATTATGTCACTAAGGACATAATATCAACCATTTTTATTTACTAGATATGCCTTACTTTAGGTAATCTAAGCTCATCCATAACTCGATTAACTCTCGCCGAACCTTATGTTCCCAAGGAGAGTTTAACCCATTACACATACCTGGCTCGAGTCAAGACATTGACCCGTTTACATAGCTTGCATCTTTAATTGCTAATTAATAGCAACGAAATTTCCATACGCTATCCATCCTGTGAGCATAAAACTCAACAAACTTTCATTAATCATCATCATCAATTGGTAATATTATCACCATTTGACCCGTTTGGCCTAAACGACCAAACCTTTTGCATTTTAATTAGAATGGTATTTATTTACCAATTCTCTCATTTGACTCATTACGGATTTTCACCGTATAGTCATATTCCTTAAACTCTTCTCCAACGCATTTAACCCATCATCGCTTACGCCATAGGGTGTCTTTTAAACTTTACTTTCATCCGTCAACACATAACTAAATTACCTTTTACCCTTATTAATTATTATGGCATACATCATAACGTAATCTTTCAAAACTCATTGTACTTTCGTCATTCCACGACTAAATTACCATTTTACCCTTTTTACCATCAAATATGGTTTATTGCCAGTTTTAACTTGTTCCGACCCGTATCGATTCGTGTCGGAACGTCTTATTTCAAAATCTCTTTTCGAATACTAACATCTCTTATTTCTTGTCAAATACATAAGTAGTTATACTACTTTAAAAGCCGTAAACTTTACTTACCTTGCATCCGACTATGCTTTTCCGCGTACTTGATTCGTTTCTGCTTACGGGCTCAAACTTTTCATTCTTCTTTTCTTTCTTACGTATTTAATCCGTCTTCATCCACGGATTTAACTTTCATTCCTTCTTTCCATTCTTCATAAGTTTGATCCGTATTCACCAACGCATTCAAACCTTCATTCATATTTTTCCATTCTTTTGATTCCATTCCGGGTTGAATTCATTCAAGAATCCAAACCTTTCATTGTTTTCATTCCATTCCTGTTTGAATTCATTCACGAATTCAAACCATTCATACTTTTCATTTCATTCTTATGTTTGACCCGATTCTTAAAGAATCGTTGGACCCCTTTTCATCCCACACGACCCCTATTCCCAGTTGGTCCGGACATACATGTGATGATTCTCATTATCCCACGAGCGTCCTATGCTTCTTGCACACTGGCCAGGCGTGCAATCCACATACTAGTCTCGTGTCCTCATAAGAATTATCACTTTATATCCAGGGAACCGGTCTTAAGTTCGTGCCACACACATATGAATCCTCCAAGGATTTCACCCTCGTATATAAGGGTATGCTATATACCGATACTTACCAAATTTAAAATTTGTGTACCTGGGGTCCATTTTCCTGACATATCACACGCCTTAACCTTCGTACTGGCCCGCAACTGCGGAACGTCCTCATTATTCAACAAGCTCACCTTTCAATATTTATCATTGTTAGTAGCACCACGCATACTTACTTATATTAAATTTTACCTTTCGGTCTTGATCGAGTCTCGGATTGTACGGGTCATTTATCACAAGAGCACACGGGTTTGAGTTCAAGTACTCACTTATTTGTACTTGATTTCGCTCAAACCTAGGCTCTGATACCAACTTGTAACGCCTTAACACGTTTTAACCAAATTTATCATAGCGGAAATTACATATTTAAAATTTCTTTTATTAATTTCATTCATTCACATTAAATACTTTAATCCCTTCTATAATTTAAGTAAAACCTGACATAGTTATGTCATATTGCGTGACCACGCACACCCCCGTACAATCCATGTCTTGACTCGATCTTCAACCGCTTACACTCCATGATGAGAAATCCATAACCTGTACAACCTGCAGTCACCACATACAATCACATCATTAGCAACCGGTGACCTCATACATGATTTCAACACATGCATAATAAGGCATCCACATCTCTTGATCTCGCTTATGCAAATCCATTCGTCCATCCTTTCTAACACTCTCGTTAAACTTCAAAACCAATCCTTCAACTTCCATTATGTATATACCTGCACTTCCATTCCATTCTCAGTAGGAAACGATTAGCATGATTAGACCCATTTAATATGTGTAGGTCCACCTATACACATAAACAAGTCTCGTTCGTTCGTGCATATAGCTAAATACTAATTCCCTCATACATATCTTTCTATTCGTACACATACTTACGATCAAATCCATACCTATATGTATAATTTCTTATCTCTTTTTCATGCATAATAACATCATGTAAGCTCCCTTCTTACCCAAACTTAATAAGGACTCTTTCTTAACCACTTTCGACTCATTTTCCATAAAACTTACCTTTGTAATACCACCTATTCATATCTTCTTGCGTAACATTCAATAATTAACATTATGAATAAAATACATTACCAAACTAAAGGGTAAGTCCGGAATTAACTTACCTCGTGCGTCCGAGTTCAAGCATAGCTTCCGTGTTTATCCTTGGCCCGTTGCCCTTCCATGCTTGTGTCCATGTTAATATGACTCCTATTCGTACATGTCATCACATTCATCATAACATGATTAACATACATGAGTATACATATCTTTTAATGAAGGTTTCTTGCCATATCATCTTATCAAACTAATTTCCCACTTGTAATCCATTCAAAACACATTCCTTATACAAATCTATTATCTAATACATCATCATCACATTCTACATACATTTATTTATTATTAGCATACAATCTCACTTATCATTTTCTCCTAAGCATTTCATCAAACACTTGGTGTGCGTATCATTAACAAAGCATAAGGTACAAGTGTTTTATTCATATTTTCCCTAGTAGCCTTCACAACTCTTTTTATCAATCAAAGTCACATCATAAAATCATCCTATA
The DNA here is from genome assembly GCA_030545235.1 of Helianthus tuberosus. Classification (NCBI taxonomy): domain Eukaryota; kingdom Viridiplantae; phylum Streptophyta; class Magnoliopsida; order Asterales; family Asteraceae; genus Helianthus; species Helianthus tuberosus. The sequence continues at coordinate 71,950,947 of CM060417.1, read as the reverse complement.
ACATGGTAATTCATCAATTATCTTTATACTCAAACTTTCATCTATCACAACTACTCAATTTATAGAATTGAAAGATCACCACATCACTAGGTTAAATGGGTTTTACTTCAAACTTTCAATATAAACGAATTCAGGCATAGAACATCTTCTAAACGATAATTCTAAAGCATATACAAGCTTAATTTCATACTAATTCACAGATTGATCAAAACCCATAATCACTAAATAGCATCAATTCACAAAATCTGACTTACCCTATGTAGGAAACTCTTAGATAGTTAAGAATTCGTTCACATGCATTCGAATTAGGGCCAGAAACTCGTTCAATTGCTTGTGATTTGAGGAGCTAGGGCAAGAGAAGGGGGTTTTTCCCTTCCTGGTCGTTCCCCTGCGTCGCCCCCACACTCCACCCACATAAAATCCTTTAATTTCTTATTTATTTGCTAATTTTACACATTCAGTCCCTTGGGATTAATCATGTTATAAATCTAGTACATTTTACTAACATTCTAAACTTCCTTGTTTATTATAACCTAATAAATTTTATTTAAAACCTTTAAACATTCAAATAGTCTAATATTAGATTTTGGGGTGTTACAGTAGGCGACTTTTCCGATTCTTTCCAGAATCTTGAAAGGTCCAACATATCGAGGCGCTAGTTTCCCTTTCTTGCCGAATCTGACCACACCCTTCCAAGGTGATACCTTTAGGAGTACGTAGTCGCCAACGTTAAATTCAAGGGGCTTGCGTCGTCTATCGGCGAAACTTTTCTGTCGACTTCGAGCTTTCAACAAGTTGTCTCGATTTTGGAGAACTTTGTCAGTCGTTTCTTGCAATAGCTCAGGACCGGTTAGTTGCGAGTGACCGATCTCGTGCCACACAATAGGCGATCGACATCTTCTTCCATATAAAGCCTCGAATGGTGCCATTTGTATGCTGGAATGATAACTGTTGTTATACGAGAATTCGACTAACGGCAGGTAAGTGTCCCAATTACCACCGAAGTCTATGACACACGAACGGAGCATGTCTTTAAGAGTATGGATCGTTCTCTCAGTCTGACCATCGGTTTGAGGGTGGAATGCGGTAATCAGATTAAGCGTAGTACTGAGAGCAGCTTGAAACGTTTCCCATAGTCGCGAGGTAAACCGAGCGTCACGGTCAGAGATGATGTCGCGAGGCGTCCCATGATTACAAATGATCTCGTTGGTGTAGATTCGGGCTAATCGTTCTACCTTGTAGTCTTCCCGTATTGGCAAAAAGTGAGCTGATTTGGTTAAACGGTCAACAACAACCCAGATGTTGTCGTGACCTGATGACGTGTGCGGAAGCTTTGTTTTGAAGTCCACAGCTATACTTTCCCACTTCCACATAGGGATTGGGGGTTGTTCGAGTAAGCCAGAGGGCCTTTGGTGTTCAGCCTTGACCCTTGCACAAGTCAGGCACTTCCCAACGTAGAGAGCAATATCCCTTTTCATGCCCGGCCACCAGTACTTGTAGCGAAGATCCTGGTACATTTTATCAGCACCGGGATGAATAGAATATCGGGATTTACGGGCTTCGTCCATCAAAATCTTTCGCAATTCGGCCCGCTTAGGGATCCAAATTCGGTCCAAAAAATGGAATATCCCATTCGATTTACTCACCAGTTGAGCTCCATCGTGATAGATTCTTTCCTTCTTCAGAGTGCGTTCATTAAAACAGGCATGCTGGGCTTCGCGGATGAGAGTTTTGAGATCGTATTGGGCTTGGGTATTACGAATGCTGAGCAAATAACTCCGTCTGCTGAGAGCGTTGGCAACGACATTTGCTTTGCTTGGGTGATAACTGTAACACCCCAATTTCAAGATAAATTGTTTAAAAATAAGGAAATATTTAAAAAGGAATGAATAAAATGCAAATTGACAATAAAATAATTAGAGGGGCTGAATTGTAATAGAACATAGTTGAAATCATGGAAAAAAATGCCTAACTTATATACCTTTCAATTTAGGAGGGGTAAGTATGATAAATTGTAAGTAAAAAGGGGTTAATAAGGTTTAAACCCAAAACACACCCCCTGGTGCGTCTCTGGGATCGATCAAACAGGGGGAAACAAGGTGAAACCCTTGTTTTGCAAATTCAGCAAATTGAAGTGGAATTTCAAGGGTAATCTAGTGCATGAACTCTGAATTTCACTCATCTAAACTCGATTATTGAAGTGGTAAGTTTAATTTCCTGAAATCATGATTTGTAGAATGAGGGGTTCAACCCAATCTCGAAATTATATGTCTAAATGCGAGAAATCTGAGTTAAGGTTACCTTCTAGAACAAGAATCATGTTGATTTTTAGGTTATTTGAAAGATTTTGGTAAAAACCCACTTTGTGAAATTGTGGTATGGATAGGATGATCAAAGTGGTTATAGTTATGTGAAATCTTGAAATATAATGATGTTGTAATGTTGAATTTTAGAAATTTATGTAGGATGAAAGAAAGATATGAACATGCATGTATCATTGATGAATTATATGATGAACTAGTAGGAATTCATGCCATGTATGCTTGTACATTATGCTTCATTAATTTAACGCACACTAGTTGTTTGATGAAATGATTAAGAGAATAAATGCGTGAAAAATCTGAAAAGTTAGTGATAATGTTGTCACTTGAAAATGAGAAACTTAAGTAAATGATGAAATGAAAGTGTTGGGCTAAATGAATGAATGTGTTAATGTAGGCGTGAAAGAAGAAGGCTCAAACACTAAGAAAACGGGAGACTCACAAGATCGAGGTACGTTGGTGTACACCTTATTTCTATTATACTGACATATGTATAACAATCTCTATGGTATTATGGTATTATGTTGTTATGATAGAATCGTGAAAGTTGAAATATAAGATGGTTGGAAGTAAAGCTAGATCCGTCATGAACGGATGTAGAGAAATGAATAAGATACGAAAGATAATGCTTCATATCCGGTTCCTTCTAGTCGAACCGGGTATGGGAAGTTAATTATGTTTTGAATGAAAGTTTACTCGATCCGTCTTATCAGGTTGGAGTATAATCGTAAGTAAAGAATATATATTCGTTCGTTATGAATGAATCGAATGAAAGTTATGATAACTATACTAGTACCCGTCCTTAGTGGGTATGTTAAGAAAGGAATGCTAGTCTCTACATTGAGACGAGTATGTAATGAACCGTCTAACGGTTGGTAATGTAATTGAAAGATGTAAGGCCGCGATAGTGAATAGTCGGGTTAATAGTTAATCATGTTAGTGATGAAATACTAACTTATTTGTTTATGTGAATGTAGGTATATCCTCACTTTAGGCGACTTGGCAATTTGGAGCGAGCATACGCACACTTTATGACCATTAAGCGCTTCCGCTAGTCCGTATTAATGTTTTGGGTTAAATGTTTGTTTTGTCCAATTTGTTAGCAGTCACATTTTTTAAAACTTGATGTTTTGGTTTTTAGTAGTATCTGGTTGAAGGGATTGTAGAATTGTATTTAGTTTGATTATGGTTAAAACAGGGGTATACTCGTTTTATGGAAGGGTCATGCCAAAATTTTTGTTAAATAAGTGCACAAATGTTATTGATATAATGGCTTTAAATTGCGAAAAGTTTGGACACTTTTAAAAAGTTTATGTTTCTAGTGTCCTTTAGTCGATATTTTATTAGAAGTAAAACCGGGCCTTACAATAACGAATCTCACAGTCATAATCGTTGAGAAGTTCTACCCATCGGCGTTGACGCATATTAAGTTCCTTCTGGTCAAAGATATGTTGTAGGCTCCTATGATTGGTGAAGATCGTACACTTGGTACCATAAAGGTAGTGTCGCCAAATCTTTAATGCAAAGACAACCGTGCCTAGCTCGAGATCATGGGTTGTATAGTTCTTCTTGTGGATTTTGAGCTGACGAGATGTGTAAGCTATAACCTTGTCCCGTTGCATAAGGACACAACCAAGACCAAGGTTGGAAGCATCATAATAGACAATGAAACCGTCGTTTCCGTCGGGCAATGTGAGAACAGGAGCATTGCAGAGCATGTGCTTGAGGGTTTGGAAAGCAGACTCTTGTTCGGTTCCCCAAACAACAGGCTTGTCTTTATGCGTGAGAGCGGTAAGCGGCACATCGATCTTTGAGAATCCTTCGATAAATCATCGATAATAGCCCGCTAATCCGAGAAAAGAACGGACTTCAGACGGGTTCTTAGGTGTAATCCAACTCTTAACTGCTTCAATCTTCGCAGGATCGACATGAATACCTTGACTATTTACAATGTGACCCAGAAACTGAACCTCCCCTAGCCAGAATTCACACTTGGAGAACTTGGCATAGAGTTGATTCCCCTGGAGTAGTTCGAGAACCAAACATAGATGTTGCGCGTGTTCGGCTTTCGACTTGGAATAGATCAAGACATCATCGATGAACACGATGACGAAACGGTCGAGATAAGATTTACACACGCGATTCATCAGATCCATAAAAACCGAGGGCGCGCTGGTCAAACCAAAAGGCATGACAACGAACTCATAGTGGCCGTAACGAGTGCGAAAAGCGGTTTTGGGTATGTCCTCCTCTTGGATGCGTAGTTGGTAGTAGCCTGAGCGTAGATCGATCTTCGAGAAACACGTAGCACCTTGTAGCTGATCAAACAAATCATCAATGCGAGGCAGGGGATAGCGGTTTTTGATGGTTAGCTTATTCAATTCCAGATAGCCCCAAGGAGAGGTGCTCGGGCAAATGAAGCCTTTCTCAAGTAATTCCTGAAGCTGATTTGAGAGTTCACGCATTTCGGACGGTGCGAGTCGGTAAGGAGCTTTGGCAACAGGGTTGGCTCCAGGAATGAGGTCGATACAGAAGTCGATATCATGACTTGGCGGGAGTCCTGGAAGATCATCAGGGAACACCTGAGGAAATTCGCGGACCACAGGAACGTCTTTACATCTGTCTTCCTTTTCTTTTCCTTTTCCGCTACTACAATGTTGGCCAAGAAAGCTCTGTATTCCTTGCGGAGATACTTGCTAGCTTGGACGCATGACATGAGTTTGAGACCTTTCGAAGCAGTTTCACCATAGACACACAGTAAATCACCATTCGCGAGCGAGAATCGAATCATCTTGTCGAAGCACACAACTTCAGCATGGTTTTCGCGAAGAAAGTCCATGCCTACTATGACGTCAAAACTTCCGAGTTGCATCGGAATAAGGTCGATAGGGAAGACGTGATTGTTGAGCTCAAGAGTACAATCACGAAGAACAGAATTAACGGCGACAGTTCTTCCGGTGGCGACTTCTACATCGAATGTCGAGGGGAGATAGGAGCGCTTACGACTAAGGAGCTTCTCGAATTCAAACGACACAAAGCAATTATCGGCTCCAGTATCAAACAAACACGATGCATAAATACCATTCACATGGAACGTACCATTGACCACGTTGTTGTCAGCCTGGGCTTGGCGCGCATTGATGTTGAAGGTACTGGAGCGTGCGGCTTGTCGCTGTTGCTGCGGCTGTTGTTGCTGTTGAGGCTGCTGCTGCTGAGGCTCTTGCTTCACGACCCTGTTCGGGCACATATTCACAAAGTGGTTGGGATCACCACATGCGAAGCAGACTCGGGCGTTGACTACGGGTGCCTGAGCCGCTTGCTGGCCTTGCGGGGCTGGGAGCAGAGCTTGATGAGTAGTGGCAGGAGCTGCGGTGTTGCGGGGACCAGTACGGCAGTTGGCAGTGAAGTGGCCGTACATGTTGCAGTGGGCGCAGAAACGACAGGCAAGACCCACCGGGTGATGATAGGAACATGTTGGGCAAACCGGGTGGGGGCCTGTGTATGCACGCTTTGCAGGTGGTGCATATGTAACTGGTTCTGGCGGGTGGGGGGACGGCTGCTGAGCTGGTACGGCTTGTAGTGGAGCAGCAGTGGTGGTGGTAGCGTAGTTCTTGTTGCTGGAGCTGCTGTTGTTGTTGTTCTTCTTTCGGCGGCGTGAGGACTTTGACGATTGAGCGGCGGCGGTTTCGGCGGTTGGTGTGGTGGTAGCTTGATGCAGAGACTTGGAAGCTTTATCCCAAAAACCAGCTTTTACCCGCTTATCGTTGATTTCAGCGGCAAGCAGATAAGTTTCTTTGATTGTTGCTGTCTTTGCGGCATGAACAAAATCAGCAACACAGTCAGGTAGAGCTCGAATGTACTTCTTGATTGCCATATCAGACGTCTTCACTTGATCGGGGCAGATGATGCTGAGCTGCTTAAAGCGAGCAGTCAGGGCAGCGTTGTCTCCATCCTTCTGCTTTATGTTCCAAAACTCGTCCTCCAGCTTTTGGCGTTCATGGGGAGGGCAGAATTCGTCCATCATGATGGCTTTCAACTCTTCCCAAGTCAGCTCATAAGCTGCATCATTCCCGCGTTTGTTTCTCTCGGCCGTCCACCAGTCTAGTGCGCGGGACTGGAAGATGCCGGTAGCGTTTAGGGTATGGAGATTTTCAGGAGAACCGCTTTGTCACAGAGTGACTTCGATGGAATCAAACCATTGAAACATAGCCGTTGGGCCATCTTCTCCAGTGAATTCCTTTGGACCGCAAGCCTTGAACTGCTTGAAGCTGAAAGCAGTCTTGGTAGCAACTTTAGGAGCGTCAGTTCTAGACTCCTTAGACGACTTGCTAACATTCTCGTAAATTTCACTCACGATCTGGGGCACAACCTTGGCCACTTGTTTAGCGAGGATAGCAGCAAGGCGTTTGTCCCGTTGTTCTTGGCGAGTGAGTCATGGGTGACGAGGTCCAGATGATGGTCCAGTCGACATTGTCTGCAACAGACAGTGTCATAGGTCTCAGACACGTCATAATCGAATCTCACCTCACACATCTAGCACTTACTAAAGCTCAGGAACACGTATAATCATGTAAGCACATAGGCACGAAATCACAGATTCACATAGAGACACATAAGCACATAAACACATAAGCATGTAGGGCACAGAAGCACAAAAGCACGTACTATGTAATCACAAGATGCAGTCAGAATATAGAAACCTATTATTCAAAGTCCGCGTTCGTTCGAATATAGCGATCGCGTTGAGCATAGCGATTAGTATAGTATAAGCGTGTAGTATAGCGAACATCATAGCGTACGGTGTTTCCTTATGGCAGTAGCGATTTGTTAACGTTTTGAGATAGGTAAGCAATGCGAGTCGTGTGTGTCGATCGAAGTGAAAGCAAAAATCGAATAAGTCTCCAAAATTTAAACACATAAACAGATAAATTCATACAAACACATAAAATCGACGAATCATCAGAGTCAGCAGTTGCGGGCTCAGAATGGAAACACATAAAAATCGGGAAATAGATTGTCTGCGGCGATTAGACATTGACTACCCAAAGTGATTCGACTATTCTCAAGGATTTGTCGTACACATTTTGACTTTCAGGATCGGGCCTCTGCCTCGATTCTTGGGCATCCGGCACACATCCTTCTAGTCATATCGTGAGTTCAGGTCGTTGGAGTCCGTCGAGACTTTGGTGAGAGTTTTGTAAAACCATGAACAAGTCGTCAAGGTTAGGGTTTCACCCCTGGCTTAACAACTTCTTTCTTATTTTAGTAAAATAGAGACGAAAATTTGCGCCAAAGTATGGATTTCACTCCTGGTTCAACGCGAATTCTCGCGTTTTATGGATAAATACAGATTAAACAAGAAATTTAATCGAGAGTTTGCGGTTTTCACACCTAATCTCGACTTAATCGCCTATCCAAAATTGAAATTTCGAGTGCAGTGATAGTGTAGCGTAGGCGAGAATAACAAGAAATTGCAGTAAGCTCATACATAATCCCTACTGGACATTGCACGAGTCGGTCGATTGGGTCCTAACTATAGACTAGGTCTCTAAGACATCGACCCGGACTAGGTCGAGTCTTGCCTAATTCCCTATAGTTATGGCTCTGATAACAATCTGTCACACCCCAACCGATGTCGGAAACATCGGGGCGTGGCACTGAGCGAAACAGATTGTCCAGAAGTTTCCATAACAATTATCATTACCAATCAATTTAAAATAACATGTCCCATACCATGTCTCAAAAGGCAAACAAATTATTACAGACAAATCTAGGCAAATAGTTCTGTTCCGACAACTCAGATTTAAATTGTACAGACAACTATTTGTTGGCCTCTAGGACCTTATTCTAGCTTCGCATTCCTAGCAGATAAGCATCCTAAACACCTGTCACATACGTTAAAATAAAGTCAATACACATAGTGTAAAGGCGAGTATACAAGTTTGATAATAGCATATAGAGTTCGAAATAGTTTACGCATAACCTGCACGTACACAGAGGAAAACGAAGCATGTTAGTTATCGACATGAACCTATCGATACCAATGACTGCGGGTTGACTGCCCAAGGCAGTTCGCAATACATGATCACCACTGTAATCCATGCAAGTAATTGTCCTTAACAACCCCTGTGTGAACGAGTGCTGAGTCCAAACTATAGTACTATCGTTGCTAAGGCAGGTAGACAGCATTCCATGTGTAAACATAACAAACAAGCATTCATTAAGTCACGTATAACATGCAGTAACGGTTAGCGTTCAAAGTATTGCGTAGTGTGTTCGATGTGTTTTCGTATAAATAACGTATGTAACACCCAAAAGTGCGTAAAGCAAAAAGGGATCGAGTATACTCGCAGCGGTTGATGGATTGAAGGGAGCGCTTAAGAGTAAGGTTAGCCTGAATAGTTCGATAGCATAACGATAAGTGACGCGCAAAATGAAAGCAAGTGTTGGTGAGTCGAATGGCAGTTTGATCGGATGGTAGTCCGATCGGACAGCCGGTCGCTCGGATGGCAATCCGTTCAGACAGTGGTCCGCTCGGACAGTAGTCCGGTCGGACGGCTGTTCGAGTGGATTATTTCTTCCTTTGAGAAGAATGTGTTTGTGTATGATGGCTTGACTTTTGAAGTTATTGTTGTAGCATTTTGAAAACCTTGAAGTGCCTCTACCTTTCAGGTCGGTCGATCGGACGGTCGTCCGATCGGACGGCAATCCGATAGGTTTGCACTTCAGTGAGAACAGGTTCACAGCAGGTTGTCACTCGATCGGACAGCAGTCCGGTCGGGTGGCATCCTTAGTGCATTGAACATCTTTGAAAAATCGATTAAGTGTTAAAGTCCAAGTATCTCATGATCCGAAGGGCAATCCGGTCGGATGGTAGTCCGATCGGATAGCAATTCGTTCAATACTCAAACTTCAGATAAAGTTGGTTAAGTGTGGGATCCAAGGTGTAAGCCGTTCGGATGGCCAACCGCTCGCATGGCTGTCCGTTCGGACAGTGGTCCGGTCGGATAGCACTCCGTCCTGGTTGTTCCGTTCGTTTTACACTCGGCCGTTTTGATTGTTTGTCGTTTTTATAGAGACGTTTTGATAACGTGTTCGTCAACAGAATCCACATCTTGTCCCAAGTGGTTCGATCAAACAGGAATCACCCTTGTTCGACCAGTTACCCGGTTCAAGACGGTTGTTCTTGGTTAACCCGAAATCGGTGGTCTCGTGAGTAGAATCTAGATCTTGAACTAGCACAACACCAAGAATGAGTAGAAGACTAAAACAAGGTCTGATCCTATCGGTTTTGAGGGCATTGAGTGTAAAAGAGTTGAAAGAAAGTTAGAAACCATCTTTCAATCCCTTTCCTTGTGAATATGTTTAGATCTTCGAAAGATCTTTGTTTGCTTATGCGGAAATCGGTTAGATCTAAGTTGTTCTTGGTGGATTGAGGCCAAAACATGAAGTTCTTCAAGAACACATGATGACGTCATCCTAGAACACCTTGAATCTTGGTGATTTCACGGTTAAAAGTTAAGATTTAAAAGATAGAAAGGTGTAGGAGTGCGTGTAGATTAAGGAAGTACAAGATTTAGGACGAGATCTTACCGGAATTGGGAGAAATTGGGGAAAAGGTGGAGAGCACGAGCTGTTCGGTCAGAGAGTTTCCAAAAGTGGAAACGATGAAAGTGACTTGGGTATTTATAGGATTCCCAAAGTGGAAAGAGCGTGTCGGCCGGATGGCAGCCCGGTCGGATGGCAATCCGGCCGGCTGGCATCTGGTTCGAGTATTCGGTGTGACGATTTTTGATATTTCGATTGCGAGCGATGCGAATGCGATAGAGTTTCCTATTCAAATTACTTTTAATCCCAACCATTCATATCTCGCGCTATCTCTTCTCCACTAATTATCATAGTTCGATTTCGATTGAGTTTCGATTGCGTTTCGATTGATCACCACACATAACATAAATAAACATGCACAAGTAACACATACGGCACACACACACATATAACAATAATCAAGGTGCGTAATTCGAGTTGCGAGTTCGATTACGATCTTCGATGTCGATTAGATTAGATTGATTAGCGTTTAGATAACTTTATTGCATTGTTACTTCCTATTATTCACAGTCGTAAAGTGATTCGTAGCGATAAATATTCATCGATTGTTGCGATTATAATTAATTACTCCACATAATACAACTAACGTAAAACATAAAATAGACTAACTATGGTCAAAGAAGTCAAAACAGGAATTGAGCAAGGAGAGACTGATTTGTAATTAGCAATCTTGTCTCCCTTTGACTTCAATCTTGACTTTGACTTTGACCTTCGAAACAGCGGGGTGTTACAGCAAGACCTTCCAAAGAATCAGATACCACCACATAATCACACCAGGAGTCAGAGAAATGGTGCATACCTTTCTTCTCTCCTCTCACATTTTTTGCTCTGGAAGGTTGAGTTTTCTCTACATCACTCTTTTTTAACGCAGCAGTGGCAGTAGGCGCACGTTTTTCTTTTCAGGGCCTATGCCCAGGTTGGACAGTTCACCAACTGAAGAACACAAACTTGCAACAGTTAGTAAACACACAAAGCAGCAATAAACAGTATAAACAGAAAAGAGAAGAATTACCAGCGCCAGCCGCGGGTTGCGCAGCCAAATCCGCATCTCACAGGAGAACAAAATTCTTTACAATTCGGTGATACCAAAGCTCCTCATCAGGTTTCTTGGGAATAGTAGCCATCTTCCCACTTTCTCTCTCAAAAGCAACAACATACAAAGAAACAACTGCGAAAGAAGAGAAGCGAAGGCAAATTCAAAAAAAAAAAAAAACAAACAAACAAACAAACACAAAGGGAAGTAAACAGGGCAAACCCCAAATCTTACTTTTACCATCCTCCATATACACTGGCTTCTCTTCCCGATTCATCCGCCAGTTCAGACTCATGCTAGCACTAACCAGGGCTTTCTCCGGCAGAGCAATTGACGGAACGTCCTTCAAATCCTGGTACCAATTTTCGGAAAAAGGAGTTTGAATGGTCTCGGTTGGAACATCCTCTTCCCCCCTAAAAGTCATCCTCATCGGAATAACCCCAACTTTAATAAAGAAGAACTTTTGTTTCCAGTCATGAAATGAATTTAGGGGTTGAAGCAAGATCTTCTTCGCAGATGCCCTTTGTACAAAAGAGTAGAATCCTTGAGAACAGTGCATCTGGTGGAACACTCGAAACCGAGTAACCGACGGTTCAATATGCATTGTACGGCAAACGAATTCAAAATGACGAACCCTAACCATCGCAATAGGGTGCATCTGGGAAATATGGAACTTATAATAAAGAATGTCAAGAAAAAACTTCGTTGGAGGCAATCAGAAATTGCCTGTCGAGAAAAAGTCCCAAAATAAAGTAATATACTCAGCCGGAGCATCCGCTATCGTCTGACCCTCATCAGGGTACCGAGCATCCCAACTATCCGGAAACTTGAAGTTTCGAACCAGACCATCAAAGGTTTCCTTAGACCACTTCAAGGGTGGAAGACCAGCAACCATTTCTTCAGAAGAATCTTCGTGATGATCCCCGGTTGACATAGAAGAAAGAAATTACAAAATTCTTTCAAGAAACTGACAAAGGAGGCGAAGAAGAAAAGGTTTTTTAACAAGGCAATGATTGACGAAAATAAACAATTGAAAGGTTTATATACCCACCGCCATAAATAACCTAGATAACTGCAACAACACCTTTTTCGGGGTTGGCACGGTTATCCAAGCATCAGGGGCGAGTGGGGAGAAGCAATAACGCGAGTTCACGCGCGCGTGGGAGACACGGTCAGTAACGTACAACTGACAGCGACAGCCTGTCACACGTCAACAGTCATTATTGTACCTTTCCACCTGCCCAAAGTCAAAATTTTCAAAATCAGAATCATGAGCAAGAGTATCTTCTCCAAAAAGATTCTCTACTTCCGCGCCAAAAATTCTACAACAAAAAAACACCCATCTCTCATAGTCCAGTGCTCCACTTATTTACATAAGAGCAACACTAGACTGGGGGGACTTGAAGGGGTAAAGTCCCAAAAACCTTGCTTCAAGTACTTGGGACCATACCATAACCTCATCCTTCTAACACTCTTTAGACCTTGCGCGGTGGCGCACTGGTCCCACAAAGAGAACATAGAAAGAACAACGTCCAACATCTACGCGCCAAAAGGAAACTAGCTAATCCTTGCGTCAATCTCCATAACAGCTAGGATAAAAATCCTAGCCAATACTTCCGCATAGTCAATACCCAGACTTGGATAAAAAATAACTTCTCTGATACCATACAATGGACATTATAAAGAGCCACACAGAATTATAGCTATATTCTTCTAGAAGGCTCCATCGTGCACCACCAGTCGGTTACAACCGAATAGCCACGTGGCATCATCCCAGGCTCCCTTGAAGTCACGGTGATGGCACGGAATTGAAGAGAGATCTTCACTTGCCCACTTTCCACGTGGCAAAACCCCAACCGTTGATCAAAATCGTGATCCGTGTGCATACTCAAATCGTTAGCGATTAACGGAGGGAAAATAACCGCTTACGGAAAAGGCACTTTCCGTCAACATTTCACCAACAGGTTTTCCCGCCCAAACTTCGGCTATAAATAGAAGGATAATTTAGGTATAATTCTCAAGTTACATTCACTTCACTTACAATTCTTCTTCTTCATCAAACCTGTACTTATTCTCACGCCGGAGGGTGGTCACGGAGAGAACCCCCATTCTCCCCGTGGCGAGTCTAACGGTGGTGGTTTTGAAGTTATTGTGAGAGGAAGAAGATAATTCACACACGAATCAGACGAGAAGATTTAACCCTTTTATGTAGATTCAAACCCCCTGGTTCAGTTGATTCCGGTCAATAAAACCAGTGTTTCTTCAAGACCTTTCTCCATCAATTAGGAATATGATGGCGTCACTTAAACACATTCCTAAAATTGTAGCCATTTTTTGAGTGTTTTTTTTTTGGTGTCTAATCTGCATATATATCACCATTGCTCTTGATTTTCTTGACAGTATATCTCTTAAATGTCAACATATACACGTGTGATTTAGTTTACGAAGATTTTTCAATGCTGAGAACCTCAATCAGAGAGGCAAAAAGGCGTAAGGTTCACAATGGTGTAAACCTAAAATAGGATATACCGGGCTAGGATTCGAGTTACATGAACAAGGGCCAAACCAACCACCCAAGAATGGAATCGTTGAGCGAAAACACTTGATAACCTCCTAGAAGCAGCTTTTCTTGCCACCAGACCTTTCACCATCAATTAGGAATCTGATGCCGTCACTAAACACATTCCTTAAATTGTAGCCATTTTTGAGTGTTAATTTTTTGGTGTCTAATCCGCATATATATCACCATTGCACTTGATTTTCTTGATTGTATATCTCTTAAATGTCAACATATACACGTGTGGTTTAGTTTACGAAGATTTTTCAATGCCGAGAACCTTGATCAGAGAGTATGTTAATGCACTTTGGGTGATAAGTGCATGCTTTCCAATTGTTAGGGTCTTTATTGTACATGTCTTGAAACTTAGTCCAAGGTTTATCCTTGGACAATTTTGTCCAAGTTTATGTCTAGACTTTTGTCAGGGGTTTGTGTTTAGGCAAAAGTCAGGGGTTTAGTCCCTAGTCTATATATATGTGTTGTATAGGGTAGATTAAGGCAACCCTAGAGAGAAGCTTTGTGCACCTCTCCTAACTTCGTGTTTCTCCTGGTGTGCACATCCTAGAGAAAGAGAGTATGTGTTAGTGAGAGAAAGCTAGGGTTTAGATCTTTGTGATCTAAACCAGCTTGTAGATGATGTATACTCCTTTGGTTTGTGTAATCTGTGATGACTGATTCGTTAATAAAGAGATTCATCTTCTACATATTTCCATCTTGTTCATCTTATGATTGTTCTTCATGTCTTGAATCAAGTGCAATGTTTGATGTTCGTCATCGATCCAGTGCTTTAACAGTGGTATCAGAGCATGGTTACCGATTTGGAATGGTCTAATCGCCTTCTGAATCACCATTGCTCTTGATTTGATGTTTGTTTCCGCCAAACATCTTGAAGACGTGAAGATTCTGCATAAAACATGAAGAAAATGAAGCTGTTCGTCGGCTGTGATGGTTTTTCTTGTTGCAGTTCTAGGGTTTTGATCCAAAAAGGATTGTCTGAGTTTAAAACTTTGTGTTTGTGTTACCGGGGTATTGGTGAACCAGTGTGAAGTCACACTGGGGAGATAGTCCGGAGACTGGTTACTGAAGCTATCCGAGTTTTAAAGAATGTTGGGGGTCCGAGTTACATTGATAATGGTTTTGTTCCAACTTCTGGTATTTATTTGAAACTATTTGGTCAACGGATTTGTTCCGAGCTTTATAAACAGTTCAGCAGTTCCGAGTTTTGTTCAAAAGTTCAGCAAGTTCCGAGTTTTTGTTCAAAAACTGTTTCCGAGTTTTGAGCTTTCAACATTGGTCTTGTTATAACATATCCGAGTTTCAACACAGGTCCGAGTTTCACCATGTCCGAGTTTCAACTGGTCCTAGTTTTAACTGGTCACATGTTACAAAAACTGTTTCTGAGTTTTAGTGTGTTAAACAGTTCTGAGTTTTCATTTAACAATATCCGAGTTTTGGTCAGGTTCAAGTTTCACTTCGTTTCAGGGTATTACTTTGTGTTTTCGAGTTATTGTTCTGGTCAGAGTTTTCGAGTTATTGTTTTGGTCAGGTTCCGAGTAAAAAGGTGTTCCGAGTTTTTAAATATATTCAAAGTGTTCTGAGTTTGCTCTGAGTGGCAACAGACTTCTCTGTTCCGAGTTTACTCTGTTTCCTTGGTGTGCAACAGATTTCTCTGTTCCGAGTTTCACACTAAACTTAGTTTGCCCTGTGGTCCGAGTAAACTGTTCAGAGTTTTTGAATTTACAGAGTAAACTGGTCCGAGTTTTCAATTGAACAGGTCAAAATCAATTGAACAGGTCCGAGTAAACAACTTGAGAATCAAAACCAATTTGTTCCGAGTTTTTAAAATGTTTGGGGCTCCAGGTTGGGCCGTTACTCCGGGGTATAATGCGAAGTGAGTCCGGGGTTTTATTGTGTATAAAAGGGCTTAGTGCATCACAGTTTTCCGAGGTTATTGATTAAACAATGGTTTATAGTAAAATCAATTGCTGTCTGTTTTACAAGAGCTTTCCGGATGTATCATTGAGTTTATAGTTACTTCCGGGTTTCCCCTTCACTTTAAGCAATCCGGGTTTGGATTTTGTTTCCTAACTTAAGTGTTAGCAATTCACTGTTACGGGTTGGCCTCATTCCGGCTTTATTGGATTTGTTCTCCGGGTTTTAGGTGTTCTCCGGATTGTGAGGATGAAAAAAAAAGGGCATGAAATGTCAAAATTCCATTTTTCATAAATGATGGATTTTGATAAGTTCGATAAGTAGAGTGTTGGGAAAATTTTGGTGATGAAAATTCTTTCACGAAATTTTGTTCAGTAATGGCGGTCCATGGTTATTTACAAGATTCTCAGTGTTGGAATGTGGTTCTTACTAGAGATTCGTGTAACAAGTTGAGACTATTATCAAGCGTTAGAGGTGAATAAAACAAGAGTTGATTGGACTTTGACAGTTTACGAAGAAAAAGGGGGAGTAAAAATCCTATTTTCTTCATAAATCTAAAGCTTGTGCGTAAAAGGCTCGTGTGTAATGGAATTTCGTCACGTGTGTTTGTGTTGTTAATCAAGTGTTGACGTGATGAAGTTGATTTCTCGGTTGACGACTAGTTAAAGATTGAGCCTTATTATGTTGCTGTTTAGAGTAGAGAAGATTAGTTTCTTGGTCCCTCTTCCAAGACGGTTGCTAGTCAGTTCTCGAAATAATATGGTGCATCTTGTTAAGGGGAAGATCAGAGATGAAAGCTATCGGGGATTCAGTGGATTCATGAAGATAGGAGATTGATTCATGAAGATTCGTGACGAGATGAGATCATACATGAAGGGTTGCAGACTTTTGATCAAGTTGGTGGATGTACTTTTACAAAGTTCTGTTTGTTATTAACTTATCGAACTGAGCTTCATGTCTTTGCGGAATTTGAAGTGTTTGATGTTAGGCATTGGAAATCCGATGTGTCGTTCTTCTGCTGGTTAAGTTTGAAGATTAATGTATCGAGCGATGCTCTTACATATGGTTGTAGGTCGGTTCGCGTTAACTTAATTCGGGAGTAGTTTGAGGGGGAGGATCTACAGTGTTTGATGTTGGTTCTTCAGGTTTCTCAAAGCGGCCTTAAGTGATCCTCAGCAAGTCTTTTATTAGAAGGGTTGAAGATCGCTGTGCTCTGCCAGAAAGATCAAGTCTCAGCCAAAGTTGAAAGCAGCCATGATATCATCAGTCAAGGGGGAGTCTGTAAGTGCAGTATCCGATGATTGAAGATTATCGATGCCACACAGAACTGATGCAACAGTTAAGGGGGAGACTGTAAGTGCAGTTCCTGCCGGGTAACTGTCGCTTATCAGTTCTGTATCAATCAAAGCAAAAGTCCAAGTTAAAGTCAACGGTAATGAAGAATTCAAGACCACATGAAGACCATGCACTGATCAAGGGGGAGTTTGTTAATGCACTTTGGGTGATAAGTGCACGCTTTCCAATTGTTAGGGTCTTTATTATACATGTCTTGAAACTTAGTCCAAGGTTTATCCTTGGACAATTTTGTCCAAGTTTATGTCTAGACTTTTGTCAGGGGTTTGTGTTTAGGCAAAAGTCAGGGGTTTAGTCCCTAGTCTATATATATGTGTTGTATAGGGTAGATTAGGGCAACCCTAGAGAGAAGCTTTGTGCACCTCTCCTAACTTCTTGTTTCTCCTGGTGTGCACATCCTAGAGAGAGAGAGAGTATGTGTTAGTGAGAGAAAGCTAGGGTTTAGATCTTTGTGATCTAAACCAGCTTGTAGATGATGTATACTCCTTTGGTTTGTGTAATCTGTGATGACTGATTCAATAATAAAGGATTCATCTTCTACATCTTGTTCATCTTATGATTGTTCTTCATGTCTTGAATCAAGTGCAATGTTTGATGTTCGTCATCGATCCAGTGCTTTAACAGAGTAAAAAAAAGCGTAAGGTTCACAATGGTGTAAAACTAAAATGGGATATACCGGGCTACGAATCGAGTTATAGGAAAAAAGGGCTAAACCAACCACCCAAGAATGGAATCGTCGAGCAAAAACACTTGACAACCTCCTGGATGCACCTTTTCTTGCCACCAGACCTTTCTCCATCAATTAGGAATCTTACGCCATCACTAAACACATTCCCTAAATTGTAGCCTTTTTTTGATTGTTTATTTTTTGGTGTCTAATCCGCATATATATCACCATTGCTCTTGATTTTCTTGACTGTATATCTCTTAAATGTCAACATATACACGTGTGATTTAGTTTACGAAGATTTTTCATTGCCGAGAACCTCGATCAGAGAGTAAAAAAGACGTAAGGTTCACAATGGTGTAAAACCAAAATGGGATATACCGGGCAAGGATTCGAGTTACATGAACAAGGGCCAAACCAACCACTCAAGAATGGAATCGTTGAGCGAAAACACTTGACAACCTCCTGGAAGCAGTTTTTCTTGCCACCAGATCTTTCTCCATCAATTAGGAATCTGATGCCGTCACTAAACACATTCTTAAATTGTATCCATTTTTTGAGTGTTTATTTTTTGGTGTCTAATCCGCATATATATCACCATTTCTCTTGATTTTCTTGACGGTATATCTCTTAAATGTCAACATATACACGTATGGTTTAGTTTACGAAGATTTTTCAATGCCGAGAACCTCGATCAGAGAGTAAAAACAGCGTAAGGTTCACAATGTTGTAAAACTAAAATGGGATATACCGGGTTAGGATTCAAGTTACAGGAACAAGGGCCAAAGTGTAACACCCCGTGTTTCGAAAGTCAAAGTCAAGATTGAAGTCAAAGGAAGAAAAGATTGCTAATTGCGATCTGTCACTCCTTGCTCAATTACTGTTTTGACTTCTTTGACTTGTAGATAGTCTTTTTATACTTTTACATTAGTTGTATTATGTGGAGTACTTATTAATAATCAAGGTTTTATCGCTATTTACCGATGTTTATCGCTATTTATCGCTTGTGTTATCGCAATCGCGTTCGCAACTCGAATTATGCGCTCTGGATATTGTTTTACGTGTGTGTGCTATTTATGTGCTACTTGTGCGTGTTTATTTATATTTATGTTGTGGTGATTAATCGAAACGTAATCGCAACTCAATCGCAATCGAATCGCAAACGCTAAACGCAGGTGAAATTAGGATGATTGTATGTTGATATAGTAGTTGGGATTAAAAGTAATTTGAATAGGAGACTCTACCGCATCGCAACGCTCGTCACGCGAATCGAAACTGCAAAACTCGCCGTGCCGTGCACTCAAATCGAGTGGCCAGCCGACCGAGCTGCCACTCGATCGGGCTGCCACCCAATCGAGGTGCCACTCGATCGAGCTGCCACCCGACCGGGCTGCCACTCGATCGACCAGCCACTTTTCCCCCTTTCCTTTTATGGAAAGCCTATAAATACCCCATATGTCAACATCACTTGATGTTGACAGCTCTCTCTCTCTGCCCTACTCGCTCCAGCCCGCTTTTCTTCAGATTTCTTGCGATTCTTGTAAGTTTTCAACCTAAATCTTGTACTTTCTTAATCTACACGTACTCCTAGACCTTTCTATCTTTTGAATCATAACTTTTAACCGTGAAATCACTAGATTTGAGGTGTTCTAGGATGATGTCATCATGGTGTTCTTATGAACTTCATGTTTTGGCTTCAATCCACCAAGAATAACTTAGATCTGAATGATTTCCACATGAATAACCAAAGATATTTCATAGATCTGAGCATATTCATGATGAAAAGGATTGAAAGATGGTTTTCCAACTTTCTTTCAACTCTTTTACACTCAATGCACTCAAAACCGATAGAATCGGAGCTTGTTCTAACCTTTGACTCTTTCTTGTTGATGTGTTGGTTCAAGATCTGGATTCTATCCACGAGAATACCGATTTCGGGTTAAACATGAAACACCGTCTCGAACAGTTAACTGGTTGGACTAGGGTGATTCCTGTCTGATCGGGTCACTAAGTCTTGATGGGGTTTCTGTTGTATAGCACATTATCAAATCATCTTGAGAAAACCACAAACTAGCAAAGCTACCAAGGAAGAAGACGATCAGGTCGTTTGGGACGGATTGCCGTCCGATTGGATTGCTGCCCGATCGGATTGCCACCTGACCGGACAGTCACCCGATCGGATTGCACCTTGGGTCCCACACTTAACTTTTTATTTCAACATTTTGAGGTTTGAAACATCGAACGGATTACCGTCCGATCGGATTGTCACCCGATCAGACTACCACCCGACCATGTGATGTTAGAACTTCAACACTTAAACAATTTCGACATGTTCAATGCATACGGATTGCCACCCGATCGTATTGCAATCCGATCGAGTGATAAACTGCTGTGAATTTGTTCTCACTGAAGTGTCCTACCAATCGGATTGTCGCCCGATCGGACAGTCATTCGATCGATCGACCTGAAAGGTAGAGATACTTCTCTGTTTTCAAAATGCTACAACAAAAACTTCAAAAGGTAAGCCATCATACACAAACACGTCCATCCCAAACGAGGCAACCATCCAATCGAATGGTCACCCGATCGGATGACCATCCGAACGGATTGTCACCCGATCGACCGGCCACCCGATCGACCGGCCACCCGATCAGATTATCACCCGATTGGATTGCCGCCCGATCCACTGAAACTTGCACCGTTTTACACGTCGCTCATCGTTTATGCTATCGTTCTAATCAGGCTAATCTCGCTTTAAGCACTCCCTTCAATCCATCATTGTTGTGAGTATACTCGAACCCTTTTTACTTTACGCACTTTTGGGTGTTACATACGTTACTTATTCTAAATCACATCGAACACACTACGCAGTACTTTAACGCTAACCGTTACCGCATGTTATACGTGACTTAATGAATGCTTGTTTGTTATGTTTACACATGGATTGCTATCTACCTGCCTTAGCAACGATAGTACTATTAGTTTGGACTCAGCACCTGTTCACTCAGGGGTTGTTAAGGACAATTAATCACATGGGTCACAGTGGTGATCATGTATTACGAACTGCCTTGCGCAGTCATTGGTATTGATAGGATCATGTCGATAACTTACGTGCTTCATTTCACACTGTGTACGTGTTGGTTATGCGTAAACGATTTTGAACTCTACTATATCTATTAAACTTGTATGCTCACCTTTACACTATGTGTATTGACTTTTACTTTAACGTATGTGGCAGGTGCTTAAGATGTTTGAATGCTTTGCTTGCTGTGAAATCGAGGCTAGGAAAGGTCTAGAAACAAATAAATGAATTGTCTGTATTTGAAATCTGAGTTGTCAGAACAGAACAATTTGACTAGATTTTGTCTGTAATAATTGTATTACTTTTTATGTCATGGTATGGGACATGATGCTTTAAATAATTGGTAATTATAGTTGTTATGGAAACTTCTGGACAATCTGTTTCGCTCAGTGCCACGCCCCGATGTTTCCGCCATCGGTTGGGGTGTGACAAATTGGTATCAGAGCCATAACTATAGGGAATTAGGCAAGACTCGACCTAGTCCGGGTCGACGTCTAGAAACGACCTAGTCTATAGTTAGGTACCAACAGACCGACTTGTGCATACCCTGCAAGGGTTTTGTACGAGCTTACATGTTATTTCTCGCTATTCCTCGCCTACACTACACTATCACTGCACTCTAATTTTCGAAAAATGAACGAGCGATTAGGTCGAGATTAGGTGTGAAAACCGCAAACTCTCGACCAAATTGCTTGTTCAACCCGCATTTTTATCTATAAAAAAACGAGAATTTGCGTTGAATCAGGGGTGAAATCCATACTTTGACGCATAATTCTCCCTTATTTTTATCAAAACAGGAACGAAGTTGTTAAGACAGGGGTGAAACCCGAACCTTGATGACTTGTTCCGATCTCTATTTTTGGTTTTACAAAGCTCTCACCAAAGTCTCGACGGACTCCAACGACTTGAAGTCACACTGAAACTGGAAGGATGCGTGCCGTTAGCCCAAATTCAAGGCGAGAGCACAGTCCCGAAGGTCAAACTGTGTACAAAAGATCCTTGTGAATAGTCGAATCACTTTGGGTAGTCAATGTCTATCGAGCCTAAGACAATCTATTTCTTGATTTTTATGTGTTTCGATTCTTAGCACGCTACTGCCGACTCTGATATTTGTCGTTTTTATGGGAAATTTTATGTGTACTATGTGGTTTTATGCTTATTTGTTAGCGTTTGGAGGTACTACTGCTTTCGATTTAACGCCTTTTTGCTTCCGCTGATCACACGACACTCACTACACCACGCTAACAAATCGCTACTATTTGTGGAACCACCATACGCCATGTTGCTCGCTATGTATTCGCTAATCGCGATCGCTATTCTCGAACGCTCGTGGACTTTGAATGATAGGTTTCTGCATTCTGACTGCCTCTTGTGCTTACATGCTTCTGTGTTTTGTGCCTCTGTGCTCTACATGCTTATGTGCTTCTATGCTTATGTGGATTTGTGATTACGTGCCTATGTGTTTATGTGATTACATGATCGTGTTCCTGAGCTTTAGTAGTATAGGTGTGTGAGGTGAGATTCGATGATATTGTGTTTGAGTCCTATGGCGATGTCTGTTGCAGACAATGTCGTCATCTGGATCCCGTCACTCGCGCGCTGCTCGCCAGAGCCAGAAAGACAAACGCCTTGCTGCTCTCGTCGCCAAGCAAGTGGCAAAGGTAGTTTCTCAGATCGTGAGTGAACTATACGAGAATGTGAGCAAATCGTCTGAAGAGTCTATGACTGAAACCCCCAAAGCTGCTTTCAGCTTCAAGCAGTTTAAAGCTTGCGGACCGAAAGAATTCACTGGCGAAGATGGCCCTACGGCTTTGTTTCAATGGTTCGATTCGATCGAGGTCACCCTGCGTCAGAGTGGATGTCTTGACAATCTCCACACTCTGAATGCTACTGGCGTCTTCCAGTCCCGTGCTTTAGACTGGTGGACGGCCGAGAGGAACAAACGCGGAAACGATGCCGCTTATGGTCTGTCATGGGATGAGTTGAAGAACGTCATGCTCGAAGAGTTCTGCCCTCCCCATGAGTGCCAAAAGTTGGAGGACGAATTCTGGCACCTGAAGCAGAAGGATGGTGACAACGCTGCTCTAACTGCTCGCTTCAAGCAGCTCAGTATTATCTGTCCTGATCAAGTCAAGACTGCTGATATGATGATCAAGAAGTACATTCGAGCTCTGCCGGATTGTGTTGCGGATTTTGTGCCTGCTTCAAAGCCAGAAACAATTGAGGAAACCTACCTACTCGCCGCTTAAAACAACGACAAGCGAGTCAAAGCTGGTTTTTGGGATAACGCTTTGAAGAACCTGCATCAAGCTACCGCCGCCACATCTGCTGAAACCGCCACCGCCGCTCCACAATCATCAAAGTCCTCTCATCGCAAGAGGAAGAACAACAACAGCAACTCCAGCAACAAGAACTGTGCTGTTACTACCGCTGCTCCACTCCAAGCGGTACCAGCTCAGCAACAACAACACCGATCAGCTCCAGCACCAATCACTTAAGCACCTCCTGCAAAGCGTGCTTACACTGGTCCCCACCCTGCCTGCCCGACATGTACCTACCATCACCCGATGGGTATCGCCTACCGATTCTGTGTGCATTGCAACATGTACAGCCACTTCACCGCTAACTTCCATACATGTCCTCGATAAGCACCAGCTCAAGCCACTGCTCATCAAGCTTTGCTTCCAGCTCCGCAAGCCCAACAAGCGGCTCAGGCACCCGTAGTCAATGCAAGAGTCTGCTTTGCGTGTGGTGATCCCAACCACTTCGAAAACATGTGCCCAAACCGGGTTGTGAAACAAGAGCCTCAACAACAGTAGCCTCAGCAACAACAGCAGCAACAGCCTCAGCAGCAACAGCAACAAGCCGCCCGCGCCAGAACTTTCAACATCAATGTGCGCCAGGCCCAGGCTGACAACAATGTGGTTAATGGTATGTTTCTCGTGAATGGTATTTATGCTTCGTGTTTGTTTGATACTGGAGCCGATAACTGTTTTGTATCGTTTGAGTTCGAGAAGCTCCTTAATCGTAAGCGCTCCCATCTCCCCTCGATGTTCGATGTTGAAGTCGCCACTGGAAGAACCGTCGCAGTTAATTCTGTTCTTTGTGATTGTACTCTCGAGCTCAACAATCAAATCTATCCAATCGACCTTATTCCGATGCAGCTCAGAAGTTTTGACATCATAGTAGGCATGGACTTTCTTCGCGAAAACCATGATGAAGTTGTGTGCTTTGATAAGATGATCCGATTCTCGCTTGCGAATGGTGATTTATTGTGTGTTTATGGCGAAACTGCTTCGAAGTGTCTCAGGCTCATGTCATGTGTCCAAGCTAGCAAGTATCTCCGCAAGGAATACAGAGCTTTCTTAGCTAACATTGTAGTAGCGGAGAAGGAAAAGAAAAGGAAGACATAAGTGAAAGATGTTGCTGTTGTATGTGAATTTCCTTAAGTGATTCCTGATGACCTTCCAGGTCTACCGCCAAGTCGTGATATCGACTTTTGTATCGACCTCATTCCTGGAGCAAACCCTGTTGCTAAAGCTCCTTATCGGCTCGCTCCATCCGAAATGCGTGAACTCTCGAGTTAGCTCCAGGAATTACTTGATAAAGGCTTCATTCGCCCGAGCACATCCCCATGGGGCGCACCAGTCCTTTTCATCAAAAAGAAGGATGGGTCGTTCCGGATGTGCATCGACTACAGGGAATTGAATAAGCTAACAATCAAGAATCGCTATCCCATGCCTCGAATCGATGACTTGTTTGATCAGCTACAAGGTGCTACGCATTTCTCCAAGATCGATCTACATTCAGGCTATCACCGATTGCGCATTCAAGAAGAGGATATACCCAAAACCGCTTTTCGCACCCGCTACGGCCACTATGAGTTTGTTGTTATGCCATTTGGTTTAACCAACGCACCCGCGGTTTTCTTGGATCTGTTGAATCGCGTGTGTAAACCATTTCTTGACCGCTTCGTCATCGTGTTCATCGATGATATCCTGATCTATTCCAAGTCAAAAGCCGAACACGCGCAACATCTACGTTTGGTTCTCGAGCTACTCCAAGGGAATCGACTCTACGCCAAGTTCTCCAAGTGCGAATTTTGGCTGGAGGAGGTTCAATTCCTCGGTCACATTGTCAATAGTCAAGGTATTCATGTTGATCCCGTAAAGATTGAAGCCGTTAAGAGTTGGGTTACACCTAAGAACCCGTCTGAAGTCCATTCTTTTCTCGGACTAGCGGGCTATTATCATCGATTTATCGAAGGATTCTCTAAAATCGTCGTGCCGCTTACTTCTCTCACGCATAAAGACAGATCCTTTGTTTGGGGAACTGAACAAGAATCTGCCTTCCAAACCCTCAAGAATATGCTTTGCAATGCTCCCGTCCTTGCTTTACCCGACGGAAACGATGACTTTGTAGTCTTTTGTGATGCCTCGAACCTTGGTCTTGGTTGTGTCCTCATGCAACGAGACAAGGTTATCGCCTACGCATCTCGTCAGCTAAAGATCCACGAGAAGAACTATACAACCCATGACCTCGAGCTAGGCGCAGTTGTTTTTGTGTTGAAAATTTGGCGACACTACCTTTATGGTACAAAGTGTACGGTCTTCACCGACCATAGGAGCCTACAACATATCTTCAGCCAGAAAGAACTTAATATGCGTCAACGCCGATGGG
Organism: Helianthus tuberosus; assembly: GCA_030545235.1. Classification (NCBI taxonomy): domain Eukaryota; kingdom Viridiplantae; phylum Streptophyta; class Magnoliopsida; order Asterales; family Asteraceae; genus Helianthus; species Helianthus tuberosus. The sequence continues at coordinate 71,925,714 of CM060417.1, read as the reverse complement.
TAGAACTTCTCAATGATTACGACTGTGAGATTCATTATCACCCTGGCAAAGAAAATGTCGTTGCCGACGCTCTAAGCCGACGAAGCTATCTGCATAGCACCCACAATATTCCAGCCCAACATCATCTCGAGTCTCTCATTCGCGAAGCCCAGCATGCATGCTTTACCGAGCGTACTTTGAAGAAGGAAAGGATTCATCACGATGGAGCTTAGCTAGTGAATAAGTCGAATGGGATATTCCACTATCTGGACAGAATTTGGATCGCTAAGCGGACTGACTTACGACAGATTTTGATGGACGAAGCCCATAAATCTCGATACTCTATTCATCCCGGTGCCGACAAAATGTACCAGGACCTTCGCTACAAGTACTGGTGGCCGGGCATGAAGAGGGATATCGCTCTCTACGTTGGAAGGTGCCTGACTTGCTCGAAAGTCAAGGCTGGACACCAAAGACCCTCTGGCTTACTTGAACAACCCTCGATCCCTATGTGGAAATGGGAAAGCATAGCTATGGACTTCATAACGAAGCTTCCGCGTACGCCATCAGGTCACGACAGTATCTGTGTTGTCGTTGATCGTTTGACCAAATCTGCTCATTTTTTGCCAATACGAGAAGACTACAAGGTGGAAAGATTAGCCCAAATCTACACCAACGAGATCATTTGTCGACATGGGACGCCTCGCGATATCATCTCTGACAGTGATGCTCGGTTTACCTTGCGTCTATGGGAAACGTTTCAAACAGCTCTCGGTACAGCGCTCATTCTGAGTATCGTTTTTCATCCCCAAACCGACGGTCAGACTGAAAGAACGATTCGTACCCTTGAAGACATGCTCCGTTCATGTGTCATAGACTTCGGTGGTAATTGGGACGCTTACCTGTCTTTAGTTGAATTCTCGTATAATAACAGTTATCATTCCAGCATTCAAATGGCACCGTTTGAGGCCTTATACGGAAGAAGATGTCAGTCGCCTATTGTGTGGCACGAGATTCGTCATTCGTAATTAACCGGTCCTGAGCTACTTCAAGAAACAACTGACAAAATCCTCCAAATAAGAGACAATTTGCTGAAAGCTCGGAGTCGTCAAAAAAGTTACGCCGATAGACGACGGAAGCCCCTTGAATTTGACGTTGGCGACCATGTACTCCTAAAGGTATCACCTTGGAAGGGTGTGGTCAGATTCGGCAAGAGAAGGAAACTCGCGCCTCGATATGTTGGACCTTTTAAGATTCTGGAAAGGATCGGAAAAGTTGCCTACAAACTCGAACTACCGGAGGAACTTAGTAACGTCCACCCGACTTTCCATGTGTCTAACTTCAGAAAGTGCCTAGTTGAGAATGATTTGTATGTACCTCTAGAGGATCTCTAAGTAAACGAAACACTACACTTCGTGGAGAAACCTGTCGAAATCATGGACCGCCAAACCAAGCAGCTCAGACGCTCGCGCATTCCCATTGTGAAGGTTCGATGGGAAGGCAAACGAGGCGCAGAGTTCACTTGGGAACTCGAAAGCGACATGAAGGCGAAGTACCTGCAGTTGTTTGTTACGGCTAAAGCCTAATTTCGGGATGAAATTCCCTTAACAGGGGGAGGCTGTAACACCCCGTGTTTCGAAAGTCAAAGTCAAGATTGAAGTCAAAGGAAGAAAAGATTGCTAATTGCAATTTGCCACTCCTTGCTCAATTACTGTTTTGACTTCTTTGACTTGTAGATAGTCTTTTTATACTTTTACGTTAGTTGTATTATGTGGAGTACTTATTAATAATCGAGGTTTTATCGCTATTCACCGATGTTTATCGCTATTTATCGCTTGTGTTATCGTAATCGCGCTCGCAACTCGAATTATGCGCTCTGGATATTGTTTTACGTGTGTGTGCTATTTATGTGCTACTTGTGCGTGTTTATTTATATTTATGTTGTGGTGATTAATCGAAACGTAATCTCAAATCAATCGCAGTCGAATCGCATACGCTAAACGCAAGTGAAATTAGGATGATTGTATGTTGATATAGTAGTTGGGATTAAAAGTAATTTGAATAGGAGACTCTACCACATCGCAACGCTTGTCACACGAATCGAAACTGCAAAACTCGCCGCGCCGTGCACTCGAATCGAGTGGCCAGCCGACCGAGCTGCCACCCAATCGAGGTGCCACTCGATCGAGCTGCCACCCAACCGGGCTGCCACTCAATCGACCAGCCACTTTTCCCCCTTTCCTTTTATGGAAAGCCTATAAATACCCCATATGTCAACATCACTTAACGTTGACAGCTCTCTCTCTACCCTACTCGCTCCAGCCCGCTTGTCTTCAGATTTCTCGCTATTCTTGTAAGTTTTCAACCTAAATCTTGTACTTTCTCAATCTACACGCACTCCTACAGCTTTCTATCTATTGAATCTTAACTTTTAACCGTGAAATCACTAGATTTGAGGTGTTCTAGAATGATGTCATCATGGTGAGAGCACTAAGCGTTACAGGAACAAGGGCCAAAGCAACCACCCAAGAATGGAATCGTCGAGCGAAAACACTTGACAACCTTCTAGAAGCAGCTTTTCTTGCCACCAGACTTTCTCCATCAATTAGGAATCTGATGTCGTCACTAAACACATTTCTTAAATTGAAGCCATTTTTTTAGTGTTTATTTTTTGGTGTCTAGTCCGCACATATATCACCATTGCTCTTGATTTTCTTGACTGTATATCTCTTAAATGTCAACATATACACGTGTGATTTAGTTTACGGATATTTTTCAATGTTGAGAACCTAGATCAGAGAGTAAAAAAGGCGTAAGGTTCACGTTGGTGTAAAACTAAAATCGGATATACCGGGCTAGGATTCGAGTTACAGGAACAAGGGCCAAACCAACCACCCAAGAATGGAATCGTCGAGCGAAAACACTTGACAACCTCCTGGAAGCATCTTTTCTTGCCACCAGACCTTTCTCCATCAATTAGGAATCTGATGCCGTCACTAAACACATTCCTTAAATTGTAGCCATTTTTTGAGTGTTTATTTTTTGGTTTCTAATACGCATATATATCATCATTGCTCTTGATTTTCTTGACTGTATATCTCTTAAATGTCAACATATACACGTGTGATTTAGTTTACAAAGATTTTTCAATCCCGAGAACCTCGATCAGAGAGTAAAAAAGGCGTAAGGTTCACAATCATGTAAAACTAAAATGGGATATACCGGGCTAGGATTTGAGTTACAGGAACAAGGGCCAAACCAACCACCCAAGAATGGAATCATCGAGCGAAAACACATGACAACCTCCTGGAAGCTGGTTTTCTTGCCACCAGACCTTTCTCCATCAATTAGGAATCTGATGCCGTCACTAAACACATTCCTTAAATTGTATCCATTTTTGAGTGTTTATTCTTTTGAGTCTAATCCGCATATATATCACCATTGTTCTTGATTTTCTTGACTGTATATCTCTTAAATGTCAACATATACACGTGTGATTTAGTTTACGAAGATTTTTCAACGCCGAGAACCTCAATCAGAGAGTAAAAAAAGCGTGAGATTCACAATGGTGTAAAACTAAAATGGGATATACCGGGCTAAGATTCGAGTTACAGGAATAAGTGCCAAACCAACCACCCAAGAATGGAATCGTCGAGCGAAAACACTTGACAACCTCCTGGAAGCAGCTTTTCTTGCCACCAGACCTTTCTCCATCAATTAAGAATCTGATGCCATCACTAAACACATTCCTTAAATTGTAGCCATTTTTTGAGTGTTTATTTTTTGGTGTCTAATCCGCATATATATCACCATTGCTCTTGATTTTCTTGACTGTATATCTCTTAAATATCAACATATACACGTGTGATTTAGTTTACGAAGATTTTTTGTAACACCCCCGAATTTAATTATACGTGTGCATATTTATATTGCAATAATATGATTTAAGAAATAACTAGGAAGTGAATCTAGTTAGAAAATAAATTAGAATTTTATTTTAACTAAGAGAAACAAGTTTTGGCCATTTAAAAATAAGTATGCTAATATGAGGGGTGGAATATGTAAATAATGAAAGTTAACTTATTAAAAACACAAAAACACACCACACACACATACTGGTGTGTGTGGGCGTCGATTGGAACCAGAAGAAAAGAGGGGAAAACCCTCTAACTTAGCAAAATCAGTAAATTGAAGGGGAAATCGAAGCCTGATTGTATGCATGAACACTAATTCTTGATCATCTAAGCACTCTAAACATAAGGAATAAAAGAAGAAAGCTCAAGTCGCTCCGGATCGCAAACAAACAACGACAAAGGTAAGTTCTTTGCTTACAAAATATTATTAGCATGTATTAATGTAAAACATTATTATTTTATAGTCGAAGCCGTATACTTGTATTGAGTTAGTGTAAATCGAATACATGATATGGATATGGGTTGAATGTGTTAGAAAGGATAATGTGCTAAGTTGAGAAAGTCATGTTCGAATGAAGGTTTAAAAAGGTCTTCTTGTAGTCCGACTAGTAACTTGATGTCGTATGAATTATCTAATTAAAATGTCTAATGGATTGGTTGTATGTAGGTAAAGCTACTTGATGGATGGAACTTCTTGGTCCGAACACACTTATGATGCACTCTTCCGCGAAGATCTTAGTTATGGTTTAAACTTTTGTTAAATGATGTCTTTTGTTAAAAACGGGTCTTTTGTAAGTAACTTAACCCGGTAGTTGTTAGATGTTAAACTAGTAGTTAAAGACTATTTAGTTGGTTATGAAATGTTGGGTTGTGGAAATCTTTTTGTAACCACTTCGTTAGCTATCACGATGTAAATACAGAAATTTTACTTATGAATTATTCGACCCGTTTAGCATTTTGTCAAACGAAGCCCGTTACTTTCTTTTAAAAGTTTAGACCTTACAAGTTGGTATCAGAGCCTAGGTTTGAGAGATTCGAGCAAGTTATAGTGCTCGGACTCAAACCGAAAGCTCTTGTGAAAGTGTGTTCGTTCCAAAGCGCCACGCAAGTAAGTGACTTAAGGATTTCGAGCTACGTTTTTAATGGGAAACGGGAAGGGATTATGGTTAATTTACAATAATGATTTGGTTAAGATGTTGGGAAATGCTACGGGAGACTTCGGGACTCCGCGGGACCGTTTCGGGTTGAATAAAGGCCTGGAAATAGAATTTTTTTAAGCAAATCAGCGTCTGCAAAACGGAGAGACCGTCGGCGACGGCACCCCTTTCATCCGACGCCTTATTTCTCTGCCTACGGACATTATCAGCGACGCAACTTTATAGATGCCGTCGGCGATGCACCTATGTTCCGTCGGCGACGGCACCCCCTTGTCCACTTTTTTCTGAATTGTTTGTTTGTTATGCGAGACTCTTTAATTTGGTTCTAGTATTCGTTTAATGCTAGGAACACCCCAAATTGATTATGAAACTAAGAATTCCAGATAGCTAACATGTTTTAATGATGAATGTGTGAAAGAATGAGAAGTTTTGTACACGAATGGATGAAGTAATTAACGCATCTAGAATGTTTGTAAGGAAAGATTGTATGGGTTTATGACCTACGAGAATGAATTAATAAGAACGAATGATGTATAGTAAGATAAGGAGAATGAATGTAATGATGTTTAACATGAATATTTAATTGTAGATGGCAAGTGGAGGAAACACGGATACCACAGAACGGATAACTCGAAACGAGTTAAACAAGATGATTTCGGATGAAGTAGTGAAGGCGTTTGATGCAAATGTTTCGAAGCTAGCACAAGAAGTGGAGAGCCAAGTGTTAAGTAGGGTGGAGACTATGGTAACAAGTAAGGTAGATGAGTTGAAAGAAATGATAACCGGGATTCAAGGCAAGAAGGAAGCACGACGGTGCACATACAAGGATTTCATGGCATGTAAGCCTTCGACTTATAGTGGAGAAATTGATCCCATTGAATGTCAAAGATGGATAGCCAATATGGAGGGAGTGTTCATTCGTAGTCATTGTGATAAAGAAGATCAAGTCATGTTTGCCACGGGGCAACTATTACGAAGGGCTAAAGATTGGTGGGATGCGTATAGTAAAGAGATCGGCGAGGATAATGTTCAAACCTTGACTTGGCAAGAATTCAAGAAACCTTTTATCAAATACCATTGTCCACAATCAGCCATGGATCGAATCCAAGAAGATTTTCTCCGACTCCGACAAAAGGATGAAACAATCGATGAGATCACAAATACTTTCCTTGACCAGCTGAAGTTTTGCGGAGAAATAGTCGGAACGGAGAGGAAGAAGATTATCCGTTATCATGGCATGCTAAAGGCTGAATATCGGGAGTTCATAACTCCTTCCAAAGGTGAAACTTTGGACAAGCTTATCGATTTGGCAAGGGATAGGAAAATTGAGTTGAAGAGACAGGTTAAACACGGAGAGAAAAGACAAATCGAGAAAGGATTAACACAAGGCACTTCCAAGAAACCTAAGACACTCGATCAAGGAAAGAAAGAAGTTCTAAGGGAGGGTTTCCACGATGTAAAACGTGTGGAAAACCCCATTCGGGAGAATGTCTATTGGGAAGGAAAGGATGTTACAACTGCGGTCAAGAAGGGCATCCATATTATAATTGCCCAAATCCCAAGAGAGTGTGCTACAACTGTAATGAATCGGGCCATGTGAAGGCCGAATGCCCAAAACTCAAACAAGGGATGAAGAAAGAAGGAAAGAAGGAAGAACCCGCTAAAGCTAAAGGAAGAATGTTCCAAATTTCTACGAAAGAAGCTAGAGCTCACCCGAATGTGGTGTCAGGTATATTTATTATAAACTCTATACCTACATATGTGTTGTTTGATACCGGAGCTATTAGATCATTCATTTCGAGCGAGTTTATACAATCCCCTTTGTTTATAATAGAAAGAATGCCTACATCTTTGGAGGTAGAAATAGCTGACTGTAAGAGTTACCTTTTGCATGAGATATGTAGAAATTGTAAAATTACCATCGAGAATGAGGATTTTGACATTGATTTGATTCCTATGGTCTTGGGAGAATTTAAGGTAGTAGTAGGTATGGATTGGTTATCCCGCTATCACGCGGAAATCTTATGCGAAAGCAAAATCATTCATGTGACATCTCCTAAGGGAAGGCGGGTAAGTATTCATGGGGAAAGGGAGGTAGAGGCAAAATTTTGTACTATCTTAGAAGCGGTTAAGTATGTAAAGAATGGAAGTAAGGCATTCTTAGCTTATGTTGTCAATACGAAATTAGGTGCTTTAAGGATTGAAGATACTAAGATAGTGAATGAATTCCCGGATGTGTTTCCGGACGAATTGCCGGGACTTCCACCCGAGCGGGAAGTCGAATTTCGTATCGAGTTGGAACCAAATGCCAAACTGGTAGCCAAGGCCCCTTACTGGTTGGCACCTGCGGAAGTACGGGAATTAATGGTCCAATTACAAGAACTTCTTGACAAGGGCTTCATACGCCCTAGCGTGTCCCCATGGGGGGGGGCGCCCGTTTTGTTCGTTAAAAAGATGGATGGGTCGATGAGAATGTGCATCGACTATCGTGAGCTCAACAAACTCACGATAAAGAACCGATATCCCCTTCCGAGAATAGATGATCTATTCGATCAATTACAAGGGGCAAGTTGGTTCTCAAAGATCGACTTACGATCGGGTTACCATCAAGTACGAGTGAGGGAAGAGGATGTACCTAAGACTGCATTCAGAACCCGTTACGGACATTATGAATTTTTAGTAATGTCATTCGGGTTAACTAACGTTCCGGCTGCTTTTATGGATCTAGTGAATAGAGTATGCCGAAATATGCTAGATCAGTTCGTCATAGTGTTTATTGATGACATTTTAGTATACTCTCGTAGCGAGTCTGAACATGCGAGTCATCTACGTCAGGTACTTGAGACGCTTCGAAAGGAAAGATTATACGCTAAGTTTTCTAAATGTGTGTTTTGGCTCAGGGAAGTGTAGTTCTTAGGCCATGTAATTAATGAAAAGGGAATTTTGATGGATCCTTCTAAAGTGGAAGCCGTGATAAAATGGCTACCCCCGAAGAATACTAGTGAAATAAGAAGTTTCCTCGGTCTAGCCGGCTATCATCGGAGATTCATCCAAGATTTCTCCAAAATAGCCCTCCCTTTAACCAAACTGACAAAGAAGGATGAAAAGTTTGAATGGGGTGATGATCAACAAAAAGCTTTCCGAATGTTAAAAGAGAAACTGTCAAGCTCTCCCGTATTAACCCTGCCAGAGGGAACGGAAGACTTAGTGGTTTACGCGGATGCATCTCATCAAGGGTTGGGATGTGTCTTGATGCAACGAGGCAGAGTTATTGCCTACGCTTCAAGACAACTGAAACAGCATGAAATTAACTATCCAACCCATGATTTAGAACTGGCGCCGGTAGTTTTTGCCTTAAAAATCTAGAGGCATTATTTGTATGGAACAAAGTGTACAATTTATTCAGATCACAAAAGCCTTAAATACTTTTTCGAGCAAAAAGATCTTAATATGAGGCAACGAAGGTGGCTAGAACTGATCAAGGATTACGATTGCGACATTCTTTACCATCTGGGTAAAGCCAATGTTGTGGCGAATGCATTAAGTCGGAAAGAATACCCACCGCCTATTCGGGTAAAGTCGATGAGAATGATAGTCACGCCAAACCTCCTCAAAACAATACGAAAAGCGCAAGATGAGTCCTTGAATGTAGGTGATCCGAAAAGTGAAAGGACGAAAGGGTTCGATAATAAACTTGAAGTAAACGCGAGCGGATTATAAACAAGGTATGGGCGGGTTTGGATTCCACGACATTGTGAAGCAAAGACCTTATTATTGGAAGAAGCACATAAGTCTCGTTACTCGGTTCATCCAGGAGCCACTAAAATGTACCGGGATTTGAAGGAAAATTATTGGTGGCCGGGAATGAAACGCGACATTGTTAAGTATGTATCAAAATGCTTGACATGTTCCCAAGTAAAGGCGGAACATCAAAAACCATACGGGAAATTGCAACCCTTAGAAATCCCGGTATGGAAATGGGAAAATGTAACCATGGATCTTGTAACCAAACTTCCTAAAACAAGAAAAGGGCATGACGCGATATGGGTCGTTGTCGATCGCCTTACCAAAAGCGCCCATTTCCTACCCATTCGGGAGACTTATTCCTCGGAAAGGTTAGCGGAAATTTATGTGAATGGGATCGTTTCTCGCCACGGTGTACCGGTGTCTATTGTGTCGGACCGGGATACGCAATTTACCTCCCATTACTTGCGGAAATTTCATGAAGGAATGGGTACCCAATTGCATGTGAGTACCGCATATCACCCACAAACGGATGGTCAATCCGAACGGACCATTCAGACTCTTGTAGACATGTTGAGAGCGTGCGTTATGGATTTCGGGGAAAATTGGGATGAACATTTGCCATTAGTGGAGTTCTCGTATAACAACAGCTACCAAAGTAGCATACAAATGGCGACGTATGGAATGTTGTATGGGAGAAAGTGTAGGACCCCTGTTTGTTGGGGAGAAGTGGGACAAAGAGAACTCGCACCTAAAGATGTAGCAATAACTAATGAAAAGATCGACATAGTACGGGCCCGATTAAAAGCAGCGCAAGATCGACAAAAGTCCGATGCGGACAAAAGAAGGCGCCCTATTGAGTTCCAAGTGGGGGACCGAGTGTTGTTGAAAGTGTCCTCGTGGAAAGGCGTAATTCGATTTCGTAAGCGAGGAAAATTGGGTCCTCGATATAGGGCCATTCAAGATTTTAGCTCAAGTTGGAAAGGTAGCCTACCGGTTAGAACTACCCTCCACATTAGAAGGAATTCACAACACTTTCCATGTATCACAATTACGAAAGTGTCTTGCGGATGAAACGGCTCATGTACCGCTTGAAATCAAGCAAGTTTTAGTTCAATGGCAACACAGAAAAGGGTCGGATCTCACCTGGGAACCGGAGGATGAGATGAGAAGGTTCTACCCGTCTTTATTTGGTATGTAATCAGGTTTCGGGGACGAAACCTATTTTAAGGGGGGTGGACTTGTAACGCCCCCGAATTTAATTATATGTGTGCATATTTATATTGCAATAATATGTTTTAAGAAATAACTAGGAAGTGAATCTAGTTAGAAAATAAATTAGAATTTTATTTTAACTAAGAGAAACAAGTTTTGGCCATTTAAAAATAAGTATGCTAATATGAGGGGTGGAATATGTAAATAATGAAAGTTAACTTATTAAAAACACAAAAACACACCACACACACATACTGGTGTGTGTGGGGGTCGATTGGAACAAGAAGAAAAGAGGGGAAAACCCTCTAACTTAGCAAAATCAGTAAATTGAAGGGGAAATCGAAGCCTGATTGTATGCTTGAACACTAATTCTTGATCATCTAAGCACTCTAAACATAAGTATAAAAGAAGAAAGCTCAAGTCGCTCCGGATCGCAAACGAACAACGACAAAGGAAAGTTCTTTGCTTACAAAATATGATTAACATGTATTAATGTAAAACGTTATTATTTTATAGTCGAAGCCGTATACTTGTATTGAGTTAGTGTAAATCGAATACATGATATGGATATGGGTTGAATGTGTTAGAAAGGATAATGTGCTAAGTTGAGAAAGTCATGTTCGAATGAAGGTTTAAAAAGGTCTTCATGTAGTCCGACTAGTAACCTGATGTCGTATGAATTATCTAATTAAAATGTCTAATGGATTGGTTGTATGTAGGTAAAGCTACTTGATGGATGGCACTTATTGGTCCGAACACACTTATGATGCACTCTTCCGCGAAGATCTTAGTTATGGTTTAAACAATTGTTAAATGATGTCTTTTGTTAAAAACGGGTCTTTTGTAAGTAACTTAACCCTGTAGTTGTTAGATGTTAAACAAGTAGTTAAAGACTATGTAGTTGCTTATGAAATGTTGGGTTGTGGAAATCTTTTTGTAACCACTTCGTTAGCTATCACGATGTAAATACAGAAATTTTACTTATGAATTATTCGACCCGTTTAGTATTTTGTCAAACGAAGCCCGTTACTTTCTTTTAAAAGTTTAGACCTTACATTTTTCAATGTCGAGAACCTCGATCATAGAGTAAAAAAGGCGTAAGGTTCACAATGGTGTAAAACTAAAATGGGATATACCGGGCTAGGATTCGAGTTACAGGAACAAGGGCCAAACCAACCACCCAAGAATGGAATCGTCGAGCAAAAACACTTGACAACCTCCTGTAAGCAGCTTTTCTTGCCACCAAACCTTTCTTCATCAATTAGGAATCTAATTCCGTCACTAAACACATTCCTTAAATTGTAGCCATTTTTTGAGTGTTTATTTTCTGGTGTCTAATACGCATATATTCACCATTGCTCTTGATTTTCTTGATTGTATATCTCTTAAATGTCAACATATACAAGTGTGATTTAGTTTACGAAAATTTTTCAATGCCGAGAACCTCGTTCAGAGAGTAAAAATGGCGTAAGGTTCATAAAGGTGTAAAACTAAAATGGGATATATCGGGCTAGCATTCGAGTTACAGGAACAAGGGCCAAACCAACCACCCAAGAACGGAATCTTCAAGCGAAAACACTTGACAACCTCCTGGAAGCAGCTTTTCTGGTCACCAAACCTTTCTCCTTCAATTAGGAATCTGATGTCGTCACTAAACACATTCCTTAAATTGTAGCCATTTTTTGAGTGTTTATTTTCTGGTGTCTAATCCGCATATATATCACCATTGCTCTTGATTTTCTTGACTGTATATCTCTTAAATGTCAACATATACATGTGTGGTTTAGTTTACGAAGATTTTTTCAATGCCGAGAACCACAATCAGAGAGAAAAAAAGGCGTGAGGTTCCCAATGGTGTAAAACTAAAATGGGATATACCGGGTTAGGATTCGAGTTACAGGAACAACGGCCAAACCAACCACCCAAGAATGGAATCGTCGAGCGAAAACGCTTGACAACCTCCTCGAAGCAGCTTTTCTGGCCACCAGACCTTTCTCCATCTATTAGGAATCTGATGCCGTCACTAAACACAATTCTTAAATTGTAGCCATTTTTTGAGTGTTTATTTTATGGTGTCTAATCCGCATATTTATCACCATTTTTCTTGATTTTCTTCACTGTATTTATCTTAAATCCCAACATATACACGTGTGATATAGTTTACGAAGATTTTTCAATGCCGAGAACCTCGATCAGAGAGTAAAAAAGGTGTAAGGTTCACAATGGTGTAAAACTAAAATGGGATATACCGGGCTAGGATTCGAGTTACAGGAACAAGGGCCAAACCAACCACCCAAGAATGGAATCGTCGAGCGAAAACACTTTACAACCTACTGGAAGTAGCTTTTCTTGCCACCAGACCTTTCTCCATCTGTTAGGAATCTGATGTCGTCACTAAACACATTCCTTAAATTGTAGCCATTTTTTGAGTGTTTATTTATTGGTGTCTAATCCGCATATATATCACCATTGCTCTGGATTTTCTTGACTGTATATCTCTTAAATGTCAACATCGAAGATTTTTTGTTTTTACGAAGATTTTTCAACGCCGAGAACCTCGATCAGAGGGTAAAAAAGGCGTGAGGTTCACATTGGTGTAAAACTAAAATGGGATATACCGGGCTAGAATTCAAGTTACAAGAACAAGGGCCAAACCAACCACCCAAGAATGGAATCGTCGAGCGAAAACACTTGACAACCTGCTGCAAGTAGCTTTTCTTGCCACCAGACCTTTCTCCTTCAATTAGGAATCTGATGCTGTCAACAAACACATTCCTTAAATTGTAGCCATTTTTTGAGTGTTTATTTTTTGGTGTCTAATCCGCATATATATCACCATTGCTCTTGATTTTCTTGACTGTATATCTCTAAAATGTCAACATATACACGTGTGATTTAGTTTACGAAGATTTTTCAATGTCGGGAACCTTGATTAGAGAGTAAAAAGGCGTGAGGTTCACAATGGTGTAAAACTAAAATGGGATATTCCGGGCTAGGATTCGAGTTACAGGAACAAGGGCCAAACCAACCACCCAAGAATGGAATCGTCGAGCGAAAACACTTGACAACCTCCTAGAAGCAGCTTTTCTTGCCACCAAACCTTTCTCCATCTATTAGGAACCTTATGCCGTCACTAAACACATTCCTTAAATTGTAGCCATTTTTTGAGTGTTTATTTTATGGTGTCTAATCCGCATATATATCACCATTGCCCTTGATTTTCTTGACTGTATATCTCTTAAATGTCAACATATACACGTGTGATTTAGTTTATGAAGATTTTTCAACGCCGAGAACCTCGATCAGAGAGTAAAAAAGGTGTGAGGTTCACAATGGTGTAAAACTAAAATGGGATATACCGGGCTAGGATTCGAGTTACAGGAACAAGGGCCAAACCAACCACCCAAGAATGGAATCGTCGAGCGAAAACACTTGACAACCTCCTGGAAGCAGCTTTTCTTACCACCAGACCTTTCTCCATCAATTAGGAATCTGATGCCGTCACTAAACACATTCCAAAAATTGTAGCAATTTTTTGAGTGTTTATTTTTTGGTGTCTAATCCGCATATATATCACCATTGCTCTTTATTTTCTTGACTGTATATCTCTTAAATGTCAACATATACACGTGTGATTTAGTTTACGAAGATTTTTCAACACCGAGAACCTCGATCAGAGAGTAAAAAAGGCGTGAGGTTCACAATGGTGTAAAACTAAAATGGGATATACCAGGCTAGGATTCGAGTTACAGGAATAAGGGCCAAACCAACCACCCAAGAAAGGAATCGTCGAGCGAAAACACTTGACAACCTCCTGGAAGCAGCTTTTCTTGCCACCAGACCTTTCTCCATCAATTAGGAATCTGATGCTGTCACTAAACACAGTCCTTAAATTATAGCCATTTTTTTAGTGTTTATTTTTTGGTGTCTAATCCGCATATATATCACCATTGCTCTTGATTTTCTTGATTGTATATCTCTTAAATGTCAACATATACACGTGTGATTTACTTTACAAATGTTTTTCAATGCCGAGAACCTCGATCAGTGGGTAAAAAAGGCGTAAGGTTCACAAGGGTGTAAAACTAAAATGGGATATACTGGGATAGGATTCGAGTTACAGGAACAAGGGCCAAACTGTCACACCCCAACCGATGATGGAAACATCGGGGCGCGGCACTGAGCAAAACAGACAGGAGAATCCACAACAACTATTAGTTATAATATATTTAAGGTTCATGTCCTATACCACAAACATATAAAATAAAAATAGTTATTATAGACATTGTTCTCAAAGATAAATATCCATTCCGACAACTCAGATTTTATTTAGTTTGTTTCTAGACTCCATCCTAGCTCAATTCCTTCAAATACCAAGCAAGCATCCTAAGCACCTGTCACATACGTTAAAATAGCGGTCAACACACATAGTGTAAAGGTGAGCATACAAGTTTAGTAATATAATAGAGTTCGAAATCATTTACGCATAACTAGCATGTAACATGTAGCAAAGTGAAAGCTAGTAGTTTATCGACAATGAAATATGCACAGACATGACTGCGAGTTGTAGAATGCGCAACACATATCACCACTGTGACACGTGAAGTAATAACCTTAACAACCCCTGTCCACGACAGGTGCTGAGTCCAAACTATAGTACTATCGTTGCTAAGGCGTCAGGCAACAATCACTGTGTGAACATAACATACAAGCATTCATCGAGTAACACGTATAACATGCAGTAACGGTTAGCATATAAAAGTGTTTGCGTTGTGTGTTCGATGTGATTTGAATATAGATAACGTATGTAACACCCAAAAGTGCGTAAAGCAAAAAGGGATCGAGTATACTCACAGATAGCGTTTAACAAGTAAACACTCTCTTGGATTGAAGGGAGCGTTGAGAGATTAGCCTGAACAGTTAATGATAGCATAAGCGAAGAACGGCGCGTAAAACGGTGTAAAGTTATCATGTATCGAATGGTAATCTGGTCGAATGGCAATCCGTTCGGATGGTCATCCGATCTGATGGCCATTCGGTCGGATTGACATTCGTTTGGTACGGACGTGTTTGTGTATGATGGCTTTGAAGTTTTCGTTGTAGCATTTTGAAAACAGAGAAGTATCTCTACCCTTCAGGTCGATCGATCGAACGGCAGTTCGATCGGATGGCGATCCGTCCGGCGAGGTATTTCTCAGAGAACAAGTTCACAGCAGGATTGTCACTCGATCGGATGGTCTATCGATCGGATGGAAATCCGTTAGAAACTGATGATCCTTGAAAATTATAAAGATTTTAAGTGTTGAAGGTCAAGTGCAATCCGATCGGATTGCGGTTCTATCGGATGGCAATCCGATCGGATGGCAATCTGTCCCCACGCATCTGATCATTTTGAACTTGATTGTTTTGGAAGTTTTGCGGTTTGCTTGAGACGGTATGACAACGTGTTAAGCAACGGAAACTCCATCAGACCTAGGTTATCCGATCGAACAGGAATCACCCCAATCCGATCAGTTAACTATTCGTGACGGGTGGTCTCATGTTCAACCTGAAATCGGTTGTCTCATTGGTAGAATTCAGATCACAAACCAACACATCACTAGAAAAGAGTAGAAGGCCTGAATGAGCTCCGATTCTATCAGTTTTGAGTGCATTGAGTGTAAAAGAGTTGAAAGAAAGTTAGAAAAGTATCTTTCAATCCTTTTAACTTTGAAAATGTTTAGATCTATGCGAAAACATTGTTTAATCTTGTGGAAATCCTTCAGATCTAAGTTGTTCTTGGTGGAATGAGGCCAAAACTTGAAGTTCATAAGAACTCCATGATGACATCATCCTAGAACACCTCAAATCCGTTGATTTCACGGTTAAAAGTTAAGATTCAAAGGTGAAAATGAAGAAGAAGTGTGTGTAGATCATAGAAGTACAAGATTGAGTTGAAAACTTACAAGAATCGAGAGAAATCGAGAGAAAAGAAGGTCTGGAACGCTCTTGGTCGAATGAGGGAGCTGTCACATCACAAGGGTATTTATAGGTTTCCAAAAAGGGAAAGTGCACAAGTGTCGGATAGGATGGCACTGATCGGATGACGCCTCGATCGGATGGCAATCCAATCGGATGGCCATTCGATTGGTTGGCCATTCGATCCAAGTGTCCGACGAGTTGAGGTTTGGCGTTTTGTTTCGAGCGTTGAGCGTTGCGATGTGTTTAAGCGAGTATGCGATGTGATAGCATTACAACTAACTTAACCAACCCTCGCTATATCTAACCTACAATCATCATAAATAACTTGCGTTTAGCGTTTGCGATTAGGCTGCGATTGCGATAGAGATGCGATTGCGTTTTCGAATAATCACCACAAAACATAAATAAACATGCACAAGTAACACATAAGTAGCACACACACGTAAAACAATATCCAGAATGCATAATTCGAGTTGCGATTGCGATATGATAGCGATAAAGCGACAAAACATGCGATAAACATCGATTAAACCTCGATTATTCACAGATACTCCACATAATACAACTAAAGCAAACAAAATAAAAGATTCGATTACAAGTCAAGGTGTATAATCCATAGCTAAGCAAGGAGTGACAGATCGCAATTAGCAATCTTTTCTTCCTTTGACTTTGACTTGTACTTTGACTTTCGAAACACGGGGTGTTACACAAACCAACCACCAAAGAATGGAATCGTCGAGCGAAAACACTTAACAACATCCTGTACGCAGCTTTTCTTGCCACCAGACATTTCTCCATCAATTAGGAATCTGATGCCGTCACTAAACACATTCCTTAAATTGTAGCCATTTTTTGAGTGTTTATTTTTGGTGTCTAATCCGCATATATATCACCATTTTTCTTGATTTTCTTGACTGTATATCTCTTAAATGTCAACACATACATGTGTGATTTAGTTTACGAATATTTTTCAATGCCGGGAACCTCGATCAGAGAGTAAAAAATGCGTAAGGTTCACAATGGTGTAAAACTAAAATGGGATATACCGGGCTAGGATTCGAGTTACAGAAACAAGGGCCAAACCAACCACCCAAGAATGGAATAGTCGAGCGAAAACACTTGACAACCTCCTGGAAGTAGCTTTTCTTGCCACCAGACCTTTCTCCATCTATTAGGAATCTGATGCCGTCACAAAACACATTCCTTAAATTGTAGCCATTTTTTGAGTGTTTATTTTTTGGTGTCTAATCCGCATATATATCACCATTGCTCTTGATTTTCTTAAATGTATATCTCTTAAATGTCAACATATACACGTGTGATTTAGTTTACGAAGATTTTTTAAAGCCGAGAATTTCGATCAGAGAGTAAAAAAGGCGTAAGGTTCACAATGTTGTAAAACTAAAATGGGATATACCGGGCTAGGATTCAAGTTAAAGGAACAAGGGCCAAAGCAACCACCCAAGAATGGAATTGTCGAGCGAAAACACTTGACAACCTCCTGGAAGCAGCTTTTCTTGCCACCAGACCTTTCTCCATCAATTAGGAATCAGATGCCGTCACTAAACACATTCCTTAAATTGTAGCCATTTTTTAGTGTTTATTTTTTGGTGTCTAATCCGCATATATATCACCATTGCTCTTGATTTTCTTGACTGTATATCTCTTAAATGTCAACATATACACGTGTGATTTAGTTTACGAAGATTTTTCAATGCCGAGAACCTAGATCAGAATGTAAAAAAGGCGTAAGGTTCACAATGGCGTAAAACTAAAATGGGATATACCGGGCTAGGATTCGAGTTACAGAAACAAGGGCCAAACCAACCACCCAAGAATGGAATCGTCGAGCGAAAACACTTGACAACCCCCTGCAAGCAGCTTTTCTTGCCACCGGACCTTTCTCCATCAATTAGGAATCTGATGCCGTCACTAAACACATTCCTTAAATTGTAGCCATTTTTAGTGTTTATTTTTTAATGGAATCGTCAAGCGAAAACACTTGACAACCTCCTAGGTGATCGTTGATGGACTCACATTACCAGCACATTCTCTTTCAACCAAAGAAACTTTCGAGTCTTCACAGCTGTGAATGTTCCTCTGAGGGAGGCGGCTCTTTGGGCACGAGGTGCCAGCACCAGTTATCCTTGATTTTGATCTATACCTGATTCATGGCAGGCATTACACAACACTCTTGGCTCGCGTGTGGACATGAGCATTATTCGTCATCATAGGACAAACAGTTAGAGTAAACGAACCATCTTGACACTCGAAGACATGTTGCGAGCATGTGTGATTGACTTGGGGAAATTTGGAAGGATACATACCTTTGGCTGAGTTCTATCGTAGCAGTTACCATTCTAGTATTCAGACAGCTCTGTTAGAGGCATTGCAAGGACAGTACACTAATATCCTTGTTGGATTAAGGAGGGTGACAACGTAATCGCAGGTCCATGATTTGTACTTGGAAACCCTCAGGAAGATTGTTTTGATTGGAAATCGTTTGGCGACAACGCGAGACTGCCAAGAAAACTCTTAAGCTTAGGAAACACTGGGAGTTCGCTGCAGGCGAGCAAGTCAAGTTGAAAGTTTCACCCTGGGAGGGTGTGGTACGCTTTGGGAAGCATGGCAGGTTTAATTTATGTTGCGATGAGCCATTCGGAACCCTGGAAGGAATCGGTAAAGTGGACTCCAAACCCGAGTTATCTGACGAATTGGGTAACGTACACAATGTCATTTATGTCTCATATCGGAGACAGTAGTTGTTCAATGAAAACACTTGTGATACTCTTATATACAAGTTGCAGTTGTCGAAGAACCCATCAAAATCGTGGATCGGAAAGTTAAGGTTCGTAAGCATAGTCATACTCCAATCGTGAGAGTTCGTAGGAACTCAAGTCGTGAACTGGAGTTCACGTGGGAACGCAAAGATCAGGCAAAGCACGAGTATTCTCGATTGTTAAAGCGGTTGTATCAACTTCTGATATCATTGGCGAATTTCGGGACAAAATTCCCTTTCAAGTTGGGGATGATGTGGCACCCGAGGAAAATCCACAGTCATCCTGATTTAACACCTCACTGTTTTTGGGTTACTTATCAAATTTCGGGACGAAATTTCTTTCAAGTTGGGGATGATGTGACAATCCAAACTTTCAAGGTTAGTGTCGTTTCGTTCCGTGATCTTAACTTCTCATTATTCCTCTCCAACGTTTCCTCCTATGCTAAACTTGTTAAACGTTCTATTCTGTGTTAAGCGTAATCGTAATCTAGGTGTATGGTTGTTTTGTTTGGGCCGCGAGTGTGTTCGGGCCGCACACACACCCTCCTCAAGTCACACCCTCACTTCCTTAAATTATCATCATCACTTCGGCCCACATTTATGTTTGGCCGGCCCACAGTTTGGTTTGGTCTACGTACACATCAGCCCATACACTTTTATGGGTTGCTTAATGGTATAATATGGAATTAAGGGAATTCGTGTATCACATTAGGTTAATAAAAAAAGAAAAAGAGAAGAAAACCCTAGGGCATCATGCTCCTGTCAACGATCAGCCCCCATCGTTCCATCACCAATGGTAGCCATCAAGTGTAATCCCCTCAAATCCCTGGTCGCACCCCTATTCACGGCGGCGGTGCAACATGACTCGCCGGAGACACGAAGGCATCACCGGAAGCATCCGAAGCTCACTTATCTCTCTCTCTCTCTCTCTCTCTCTCTCTCTCTCTCTCTCTCACGGACACTTGGTTAGTAGAATCATCGCAAAATTAATTTCCACTTTGTACACATTATGGCTTTATGATTTGATATTGTGTGGTGTTGATACATATACATGTATGGGAACGAACTGTTAGCTTGACCTCAAAGTAATCATGGAAGTGGAATCCATGATCTCTGTTTCCATGTAAACTAGATTCTGATTAGTGATCATATAATATGCGATTACTGATCAGTTGTGGGTTGCTAATCGATATATGTGAGGGTCGCACATGGGGGTGTTTGGTGAAAAATAAACTGGGTAATGAGCATGATTAGTCCAATAGGGTTTCATGTGAAAGTTATGGGAAGTTATGAATTTCGTAAACTGTGATAATTGTCAGGAGCAAATAAATGCCTATTATTATTTAGTAGTGCATGAAAGCTAGGATGGTATGATGAGTTAATTTAACATCCTGAGTTTAGTCTGTTGAAGGGCGGTTGATACCTGTTCAATGGGATCAGGGTTTATAAACAAATAAAAAAAATTAGAAAAGGGAAGTCAGAATGCCATCTTAATAGGATAAGTTATGTAATATGTATTGTGTGTGATGTGAACACTGGTTGCATGACTTCGAGTTGTTTGGTGTTAGATATGGCAGTAAGCATTCATGGTTGTAAATATAATATATTTGCATGTTAATAATGCTGAACCAAAGTTCACTTGATATTGTTGATTAGTTGTCATCAAGTCTGCTGTTGTTAAATCATATAATCATTTGATTGTTTTGACGGCCCATGTAAGTACAAAAGTCAATTCAAGCAGCCCATTTAGATAAGCACCAATTAGATTTGGTCCAATCAAATTATAGAGTTAATCGGTCCAATCATTAATGCTGAATTAGTATGATATCTTTTGAGTGCATGCTAGTAATGTTGAATTAGAATGATATAACATGTGTGCATGTTATTAGTGCCAAATTAAAATGAGAAGTGTGATGGACTGTTAGTAGCAGACCCACCTGTTAGATGTATTAAGTGCCACACACATGGGATGTAGACTTGTATAAGGATTAGGTACTTGTTATATGATTTTACGATAAACGTGATAGATTAATGGATTGCATGATTAACAGTTACGACTTGTATAAGCACGTGTGTCTTTCTTGTATGCTAGTCGCGTAACGTGTATGTTGGATATGTGATATATGTGAACAACGTGAACGTAAACTGATTTCGTGTATATGAACATCATAGGCTTTGACTGGTTATGTGTGAACCAGTAATTTATCATACCGAGCAATCTCAGGTGAGTTCATTACTTTTGAGCATGCGTCCCGGTGGTTGGGACAATCAGTGGGTATCCCGGGGAGGGATAAGTCTTTTGGGTAAAACTATGATGTTGGATAATATTCTCACTCTCTATCTCTTAAGTCCCATCTTTTGCTATCGGGGGTGGTAGCGGGTTATTAGTTGGTAGCGCTACTTAGGTTTGGCACCCTCACCCCGTTCCTGAGAGAGGGCGGGTGTGAACTAATTACCGAGTCGGGCCAAGTGCTTTGATTGGAGCACTGGGGAAAGGGCAAAACATACATCAGGAGCCGTCTTGTTCAGTATCGAGATATTATCAACATTACTTTCAGAATTAAATTCAATGGATTAACTAAACACTTGGTAATCAACGTTTTGGTAAAACTATGAACTCACCAGCGTTGTCTGATACACTTGTTGCATGCTCGCAGGTCATTAGATATCTTGGTTTTGGGAACTTGCTGTCTGGAGTAGCTGGAGTGGTCATGGGTCGAATGGAGGGATTCATGTGATTGTTTATTAATATTAACTTTGTTTTATTGTATGCTTCCGCTGAACATAGTGGTTTTCATTTAAACTCGTTGATGGTATTTTTCATTAATAATTAAGGATTTTATTTTGAAACTTGTACGCGTTCAATGTAATTAGTGGCTCGTTGTTGGTACGTCACACGCCTAACAGGGACATTCCTTAGGTGGTATTTTGAGGGTGTGACAGTTTGGTATCAGAGCCACTGGTTATAGTGAACTTGGTTTTAAAACGTTTTTGTAAAACCAGACTATAACCGAACAGTTCTGAATGCGTGAATACGACCATGACACTCAGCTCCAGATTGCAAGGTTCGTCTTTCTCACTTGTTGCATACATTACATGGCTAGTACACATTTGTTTATGACGTAGCATACAGACACACACTTGTCACTATAGTATGATTACATGAATACTTGCTCACATTATGATGCATTGGTAGTATGTCATAGTCTTGGGATTTCTGTGATCTTATCGTTTTGATAACCTCTGTTTGGCACTCGAGTTTGGGGAACCATTTGACATTTGTTAGGAGGAACTGAGATGAGCATGCAAATCGCAATATTATTGTGGGTGCACACATAATAATAATGTGGGGTGCATGTGAGTCCCAGTGAGGCTTAACAAGTGAAAAAGGGGTTCCGTTCCATTATTTGGTTGATGTGGAACACAACAGTCTATAGGAGTCATAGCAGTGATTGTCTCCTACTTGAATGTGAACTTTTCATTTCCCTCTGAAACCTTTCGAATCTCGATGCTATCGAGTATTACCTGAACACCCACCTAAACGCCTAGCGAACTGTGTAGAATGTTAGGTGCTTGTACGAACGTCCCTGAGATGGACGTCTCCACGTCGAATGATTGGTCTATACCTTCCTCACCTATCTTTGTTTGTTAGAACTTAGCACGTTGACGACTTAGACCCCGAAGTACGATCACTTCTGCAACACCTTGGAAACATACCGTGTATTACTCAGTCAACTTGCAAGGACGATGGACAAGAGGGTAAACGTAGTACTTTGCCGACCCCAGTATTTGGACGACCCTGATTTCCGGCAGCGAACATCAGCAATTTGACTCCAATTGAATCTTTAACCCTAGTCAGCGACTCATGGAAGTCAACTCCTTCAAATCAATCGGGACACGGAATGTGTAACTTCCCACGTAGTGAGTAATGTCTTAGTATGTGACACGGAATGGGACAAGATGGACCCTGTTGTTGTAAGATCGTAGGGCCCCGTTTTAAGCAACGATAGTAGAGACAACGGTCATGGCCACACAAGGAACTCATAATCATAGCTTACAGTATGGGAACGAAGTTGACCTCGACAAGGATTGACTGTGTTAAGTCAAAGTGCCAACATCTAAGGGAACAAAGATGGTACTAGAAATTCTCGCAACGAAAACAACATTGGAAGTAATGCTCGTGGAAGGACATTTAGGATTGGCCTGGGTGACGCCAGGATTATAGCAACATGGTAGCTTGAATGGGAAGCTAAACGCTTCGTCTCTGTTCTATTTAACCCCGATGTTTCTTGAAATCGAACCTATTGTGGAATCGGCTGATGGCAAGTCAATGGAAACCTCCTATGCTCGTTGGGATGCAAACTTGACCTTGTAGGACAAGTGTTTGGCCTTGACCTTCCTTCTGATATCCACGATGGTTTTGATGCAGTAGTCGGTATGGATTGGTTATCCATACATCGCACAGATGTACCCTATGAGAAGAAAACATTGCGTACCCCTCTCCCTAGTAGAGGATCGTCATTTGTCCAAAGTATCAGAGTTGTGTAAAGGTTAGCATCAATTCCACATTGAAACCCAGAGTGTCTACGGAAGGATTACCTCGCCCTAGTTAGCAACCGTTACTGATGAAAAGGTTAAGGAAAGAGGATCGAGGATCCACCAATTGTTCGTGATTCTTCTCGGTGTGCTACCCGAGGAGCTTTCAGGCTTACTTCCACGACTGTTAGGCGAAGTCTCAGTCTGATCTCACGCCAGGGGCAGCCCTGACTACACGTACTTTTACCATCTTGCACCAGGAGGGTTGCAGGAGCTGTCGAGCCAACTACAGGGATTGTTGAACATGAGTTAGTTGAACCTAGCTTTTTGCTTTAGGGAAACCCCAGTTATTTCAAGACAAGCCCTTTTGTATGTGTTCGGATTATCGAGAACTTGACAAGGTGACAGTCAAGTATCGTTTGCCTCGACTATGTATTGGCAACATGTCGGCTAGTTGCGGAGGGCAAACTTTCATTCGAGGATAGATTAATGAATGAATTATCATCAGATGGAAGTCCAAGGGGGGAATGCTCTTAGGACGGTATATCAACGCAATGTGGCCATTGCAACTTTGTACACCATGATCGTTGAGTTAATCAGCACACCAGTAGCTTTTTGGATCACAAGAATCGATCGTGTTTATTGATGATGTTTTGGGTCATTTCCTGGAGGAAGGGACATCATGGACAACATCTGTATCTTATCTTAGAGCTCCTGAGAGAGGAGTCATTATGTACGAAGTCTTGATTAATGTAACAGCTAGATTCGAGAGATGCATTTTGATCATGTAACCAACAAAGTGGGGATACGCGTGGATCGTGCCAGGATTCATTTTGTTAGAAGCTGATTGACACCAAAGATCCCTTCGGGGATGCAGCGATTTCTTAGTTTCGCTGGATACTATCGTAGATTCATCACTGGAATTTCGAAGATCGCGTAGTTTAAACCTCTTTAGCACAGCAGAGTGCTGTGTTCATGGAAGACAAAACAAGAGAACGTCCTTTTAGCTTTTGGAGTTCAACTCTACAATGCACTGAGCATCGTCTTTACCCCAGGGTGCGGGTGACTTAGTGGTATACCATGACGGCTCGAATCAAAGTCCCAGTTACACGCCGACGGCACACGAAGAAAGTAATAACTTACTCGGTGGGTTTACAGGAAGAACTACATGAGTCACGACCTGCGATGGAAGCCATGTTCTTTAGATTTAAACTGGAGGCATTACTTGGACGGTACCGAATGCATTACTTAGACCGATCACAAGGGCCTCCCGTGTACCGTTGTTTCGAAGAACTAAGCATGTAATGAAGTCGCTGGATGGAACCTTTGAATGGTTACGACTGTGAAACCTGGACGTGCACGAGCCTTGCAACTCTCTATCGACTCTGGCCTACCTGAACAGATTCGCCTTGTTCTAACTGAAGTATTAAAGGAAGAGGAATTTCAAGTTGGGCCCATGTGGGCGTGGAAGAACAAATTTTGGCAGGATGGACGATATTCGCTACCTCATGAAACGCATATGTTTTCCCCATTATACTGCAACCGTAGGGAACTTGAGTGGAGCAAAGCGCACCTGCCTCAATGTTCTAGTCGTCTGGGTCTTGTTAGGGGATACTAGGATTTATAAATCCTGTACTGGCGATCGGGCATGAAGGACCACGTAGCCGAGTGTGTGAACGATGTTTGACTTGTGCGAAAGTCAAGATGGAATATCAGAAACCTACTGCTTGTGCCAACAACCAGAAAGACCCATATGGAAATGAGAAGCAGACTCTTGGATACTGTCACTAGTCTACTTACAACTCGAAACAGAAACAATATCACCTGGGTGATCGTTGATGGACTCACGTTACCATCACATTCTCTTTCAACCAAAGAAACTGACGAGTCTTCACAACTGTGAATGTTCCTCTGAGGGAGGCGGCTCTTTGGGCACGAGGTGCCAGCACCAGTTATCCCTGATTTTGATCTATACCTGATTCATGGCAGGCATTACACAACACTCTTGGCTCGCGTGTGGACATGAGCATTATTCGTCATCATAGGACAAACGGTTAGAGTAAACGAACCATCTTGACACTCGAAGACATGCTACGAGCATGTGTGATTGACTTGGGGAAATTTGGAAGGATACATACCTTTGGCTGAGTTCTAACGTAGCAGTTACCATTCTAGTATTCAGATAGCTCTGTAAGAGGCATTTCAAGGACAGTACACTAATCTCCTTGTTGGATTAAGGAGGGTGACAACGTAATCGCAGGTCCATGATTTGTACTTGGAAACCCTCGGGAAGATTGTTTTGATTGGAAATCGTTTGGCGACAACGCGAGACCGCCAGGAAAACTCTTAAGCTTAGGAAATACTGGGAGTTCGCTGCAGGCGAGAAAGTCAAGTTGAAAGTTTCAACCTGGGAGGGTGTGGTACGCTTTGGGAAGCGTGGCAGGTTTAATTTATGTTTCGATGAGCCATTCGAAACCCTGGAAGGAATCGGTAAAGTGGACTCCAAACCTGAGTTATCTGACGAATTGGGTAATGTACACAATGTCATTTATGTCTCAAATCGGAGACAGTGGTTGTTCAATGAAAACACTTGTGATACCCTTATATACAAGTTGCAGTTGTCGAAGAACCCATCGAAATCGTGGATCGGAAAGTTAAGGTTCGTAAGCATAGTCATACTCCAATCGTGAGAGTTCGTAGGAACTCAAGTCGTGAACTGGAGTTCACGTGGGAACGCAAAGATCAGGCAAAGCACGAGTATTCTCGATTGTTAAAGCGGTTGTATCAACTTCTGATATCATTGGCGAATTTCGGGATGAAATTCTCTTTCAAGTTGGGGATGATGTGGCACCCGAGGAAAATCCACAGTCATCCTGATTTAACACCTCACTGTTTTTGGGTTACTTAATAAATTTCGGGATGAAATTTCTTTCAAGTTGGGGATGATGTGACAATCCGAACTTTCAAGGTTAGTGTCGTTTCGTTCCGTGATCTTAACTTCTCATTATTCCTCTCCAACGCTTCCTCCTATGCTAAACTTGTTAAACGTTCTATTCTGTGTTAAGCGTAATCGTAATCTAGGTGTATGGTTGTTTTGTTTGGGCCGCGAGTGTGTTCGGGCCGCACACACACCCTCCTCAAGTCACACCCTCACTTCCTTAAATTATCATCATCACTTCGGCCCACATTTATGTTTGGCCGGTCCACAGTTTGGTTTGGTCTACGTACACATCAGCCCATACTCTTTTATGGGTTGCTTAATGGTATAATATGGAATTAAGGGAATACGTGTATCACATTAGGTTAATAAAAAAAGAAAAAGAAAAGAAAACCCTAGGGCATCATGCTCCTGTCGACGATCCGCCCCCATCGTTCCATCACCAATGGTAGCCATCAAGTGTATTCCCCTCAAATCCCTGGTCGCACCCCTATTCACAGCGGCAGTGCAACATGACTCGCCGGAGACACGAAGGCGTCACCGGAAGCATCCGAAGCTCTCTTCTCTCTCTCTCTCTCTCAGGGACACTTGGTTAGTAGAATCATCGCAGAATTAATTTCCACTTTGTACACATTATGGCTTTATGATTTGATATTGTGTGGTGTTGATACATATACATGTATGGGAACGAACTGTTAGCTTGACCTCAAAGTAATCATGGAAGTGGAATCCATGATCTCTGTTTGCATGTAAACTAGATTCTGATTAGTGATCATATAATATGCGATTACTGATCAGTTGTGGGTTGCTAATCGATATATGTGAGGGTCGCACATGGGGGTGTTTGGTGACAAATAAACTGGGTAATGAGCATGATTAGTCCAATAGGGTTTCATGTGAAAGTTATGGGAAGTTATGAATTTCGTAAACTGTGATAATTGTCAGGAGCAAATAAATGGCTATTATTATTTAGTAGTGCATGAAAGCTAGGATGGTATGATGAGTTAATTTAACATCCCGAGTTTAGTCTGTTGAAGGGCGGTTGATACCTGTTCAATGGGATCAGGGTTTATAAACAAATAAAAAAAAATTAGAAAAGGGAAGTCAAAATGCCATCTTAATAGGATAAGTTATGTAATATTTATTATGTGTGATGTGAACACTGGTTGCATGACTTCGAGTTGTTTGGTGTTAGATATGGCAGTAAGCATTCATGGTTGTAAATATAATATATGTGCGTGTTACTAATGCTGAACCAAAGTTCACTTGATATTGTTGATTAGTTGTCATCATGTCTGCTGTTGTTAAATCATATAATCATTTGATTGTTTTGACGGCCCATGTAAGTACAAAAGTCAATTCAAGCAGCCCATTTAGATAAGCACCAATTAGATTTGGTCCAATCAAATTGTAGAGTTAATCGGTCCAATCATTAATGCTGAATTAGTATGATATCATTTGAGTGCATGCTAGTAATGTTGAAGTAGAATGATATAACATGTGTGCATGTTATTAGTGCCGAATTAAAATGAGAAGTGTGATGGACTGTTAGTAGCAGACCCACCTGTTAGATGTATTACGTGCCACACACATGGGATGTAGACTTGTATAAGGATTAGGTACTTGTTATATGATTTTACGATAAACGTGATAGATTAATGGATTGCATGATTAACAGTTACGACTTGTATAAGCATGTGTGTCTTACTTGTATGCTACTCGCGTAACGTGTATGTTGGATATGTGAACAATGTGAACGTAAACTGATTTCGTGTATATGAACATCATAGGCTTTGACTGGTTATGTGTGAACAAGTAATTTATCATACCGAGCAATCTCAGGTGAGTTCATTACTTTTGAGCATGCGTCCCGGTGGTTGGGACAATCAGTGGGTATCCCGGGGAGGGATAAGTCTTTTGGGTAAAACTATGATGTTTGATAATATTCTCACTCTCTATCTATTAAGTCCCATCTTTTGCAATCGGGAGTGGTAGCGGGGTATTAGTTGGTAGCGCTACTTAGGTTTGGCACCCTCACCCCGTTCCTGAGAGCGGGCGGGTGTGAACTAATTACCCAGTCGGGCCCTGTACTTTGATAGGAGCACTGGGGAAATGGCAAAACATACATCAGGAGCCGTCTTGTTCAGTATCGAGATATTATCAACATTACTTTCGGAATTAAATTCAATGGATTAACTAAACACTTGGTAATCAACGTTTTCGTAAAACTATGAACTCACCAGCGTTGTCTGATACACTTGTTGCATGCTCGCAGGTCATTAGATATCTTGGTTTTGGGAACTTGCTGTCTGGAGTAGCTAGAGTGGTCATGGGTCGACTGGAGGGATTCATGTGATTGTTTATTAATATTAACTTTGTTTTATTGTATGCTTCCGCTGAACATAGTGGTTTTCATTTAAACTCGTTGATGGTATTTTTCATTAATAATTAAGGATTTTATTTTGAAACTTGTACGCGTTCAATGTAATTAGTGGCTCGTTGTTGGTACGTCACACGCCTAACAGGGACATTCCTTAGGTGGTATTTTGAGGGTGTGACAACAATGGTGTAAAACTAAAATGGGATATACCGGGCTAGGATTCGAGTTATAGGAAAAAGGGCCAAACCAACCACCCAAGAATGGAATCGTCGAGCGAAAACACTTAACAACCTCCTAGAAGCAGCTTTTCTTGCCACCAGTCCTTTCTCCATCAATTAGGAATCTGATGTCGTCACTATACACATTCCTTTAATTGTAGTCATTTTTTAAGTGTTTACTTTTTAGGGTCTAATCCGCATATATATCACCATTCCTCTTGATTTTCTTGACTGCATATCTTTTAAATGTCAACATATACATGTGATTTAGTTTACGATGATTTTTCAATGTCGAGAACCTCGATCAGAGATTAAAAAAGGCGTAAGGTTCACAATGGAGTAAAACTAAAATGCGATATACCAGGCTAGGATATGAGTTACAGGAACAAGGGCCTAACCAACCACCCAAGAATGGAATCGTCGAGCGAAAACACTTGACAACCTCCTGGAAGCAGCTTTTCTTGGCACCAGAACTTTCTCTATCAATTAGGAATCTGATGCCATCACTAAACACATTCCTTAAATTGTAGCCATTTTTTGAGTGTTTATTTTTTGGTGTCTAATCCGCATATATATCACCATTGCTCTTGATTTTCTTGACTGTATATCTCTTAAATGTCGACATATACACGTGTGATTTAGTTTACGAAGATTTTTCAATGCCGAGAACCTCCATCAGAGAGTAAAAAAGGCGTAAGGTTCACAATGGTGTAAAACTAAAATGGGATATACCGGGCTAGGATTCGAGTCACAGCAACAAGGGCCAAACCAACCACCCAAGAATGGAATCGTCGAGCGAAAACACTTGACAACCTTCTGGAAGCAGCTTTTCTTGCCACCAGACATTTCTCCATCAATTAGGAATCTGATGCCATCACTAAACACATTACTTAAATTGTAGCCATTTTTTAGTGTTTATTTTTTGGTGTCTAATCCGCATATATATCACCATTGCTCTTGATTTTCTTAATTGTATATTTCTTAAATGTCAACATATACATGTATGATTTAGTTTACGAAGATTTTCTCATACAAGCTCTAAACGTTCAAAAAAAAGTTGTTGTACACAACGGGAAACCCGGTTACGGGTATTACGAAAACCCGGGTACGGGTTTTACGAAAACTCGGGTATGGTGAAAACCCTGGTACAAACCAGGTACAAAAAACCCAGGTTCGGGTATTGAACATAATATGCATACCTGGTCCCTACCCTACCGGTTGGGTCGGGTTCGGGTTTTTTATGCACCTCTAAGCACAATATAAATAGTTTAATATACTTACTATAAAATATATATAAAAGTTAAAATCTTGGCAAACATAAAATTGTAAACCGAACCGTTTATAACAATGTGAAAACTAGTAGTTTACCCGTCCGCTGTCTGGGTATATATGATTAACATCATCCAAACTCACTGCTGTCCGGGTATATATGATTAACATCATCCAAACTCACTGTATATTTTAATATCACGATGACTACTTATCTAACTATTAAGAACATCAATAACTATGTCTATATTTAAAATAATGTTGACTTTTAATTTGATTTCGATTAATAACTACAACTCTTCTTGAATTGTCATACATACTAATTTAAAATCTTACATCTAATTCGCACAATTTAAAATATTTAATTAATTATTTGTAATTGATTAACATAGGAATTGCTAACACCATTAAATGAAGATAAATGAGATCTATCAATGTTACATGTTTACAATACGATCCAAATGATTAATTGCCTTCCTAATCAGATCGATAGAAGCACGAACACCAATGTCACGAACATCGCAAGCAGGTAATTCCAACAAATCACCTGCTATTTTACGCATATCTTCTATAAAGTTAGCCACACGTTTGAAACCGAACTTCAAAACAGTCATATACAAGACATCCCTCTGTAACTGCCAAACTACCTCATCGACCATCTTTTATTTAAAAGTAAAAACGACGGAAACCAGATATAATTATACAAACGAATGATATAATCAGAGGTTAAAGAATTCAAATATTCCTTAACGATTATATTTATACATACATACATATAATCATATATATATGCACCGCTAACAAACTTGAGCATAAAACATGGATACCCTGCTAACTGTAAATACGTGGAATATTCATAAATTATGTCACCACACCATTTATTTCGTCAAAAAGATGACAACTAACCAACCACGTTTTGTTTTTCTTTTTCTTTTTTTAAATAAATTGAATAAATGAGACACTACATGAGCTATAATCAATAGTTTAAAATAACACATCAAAATTTTAAGCTATGTTCAAACGACGTATAGTGATAAAAATATTTATATCTGCATACATTTTAATGTAATATTTAAGTTAATCTCATCTTGACTCAAGTCACTGGTTGCCTGCCATATAACTGTTACAAAAAACACAATTAACATTATCCATAAGACAATTCAAGATGTTGTTTTGTTTTTTATTAATCAACTAAATAACCGAAATATTATTTTTAGAATATTTTAAATGTAGTATCTTTTTTATGTATTATATGTGCTTTCAAAAACAATGACATGAATTCTAAATTCAGATTGACTTTTTTTCAATAACATGGAACCAAAAATAAAAAAACATTGCAAGACTTCCGGTGACAAACACAAAAATGGACCCATGCTGTTTGAAATGTTTCAATGAATTTAATAAAATATGATAAATTTTAAGTTTGGGTTACAATTGTATAATTAATCATAACTTTGAGTTTATGTTTCTAATTTGAACTTATAATAAAATATGATAAACTTTAAGCTTGGGTTACAATTGGATAATTAATCATAACTTTGAGTTTATGTTTCTAATTTGAACTTAAAGAAACTTTTGGTTATTTAAAAATTGAATATGAAATCACTATAACTTTTAGGATTTTCAGTTTATGTTGTTAGTGATACGATCATTTTGGATGTAGATTTCTTAATGGTTTAACTTGCAAACCACAATAGAGTTGACTTGATCATTTAACAATCTGTATATATAATGCCAAATTAAAAATACAAAACCTGTATACAATCTGTTACACTACCCGAACCAGAAACTACATTAAACATCATTCATATATTAAATAATACTACATTAAACATCATCCATATATCAAATAATAAAACATAATATCGAACATTAGAGGATCCTTACACAATAAACCACTAGATTAACATTAAATTACTAAAATACTAAAGACATTAACATAAACTATAAACAAACATGATACATCAAAACATAAAGAAAAACAGAAGCTTGATACCTTTAGTAATTTGGAGACACAAGGCTCTCAAAATAGACAGACCCTTGTAAGGCAGTCATGTACTTCCAAGGAAAGTAGTACCCAACTTGCATAGTTTTCATATCTTACATATGAATATCCCCACAAGTAGTCATCAACAGCATTTCATCAGTAGACTCTACATACTCTACAAACCCGAGGAAACTCGATGGAACAACACCAATACAAGGCAGCACCCATAAGTTAATCCATTCTTCATATCCCAACTTACACAAACCAACTAAATACATATCATATTTATAACGCATAAAAATGTGAAGTTGCCCAGCAATACTGACCAAAGATCCATCAAAACCTCCTCCATAAAAATCACATGGTAATGGAACACTTGAAAATTGCTCTAGGTTAACATAAAAACGTAAAATTGACTGCACACAATCACCAGAACATGAATCAACAATGAAATATACACCATCTCCACACAATGTACCTAATGACCATTTTCCACCATGCTTAAAAGACAGAATATCCGTAATTTTCCTCCAGGAATGTAGTCGGGTAGAATAAATATAAACTGCCTCTGTGCCACGTCTTCTTATAACATGTAAAACCTTGTACTCATTTGCAGAATCCACATAGAAAGCAGCAGAATCAGAATCTTTTTTGAAGAAACCATGTGATTCACATGATGACAAAGTTGTACTTGCCTGTGTAAGAGGATTCCAAATTAAAATTTGAGAAGTCTCTTCCAGGCACACACATAACATTCCATCCAAACTCCCTAATATCATCAATTCATCTGGTCGGGTTTTGAATGGTTTAACAGACATCATTTTAGGACCATAAAAGCACGTGCGTGCATAAAACAATTTTTCAAGAGAACCACAATGATCTAATTTCGCAAGCACCCACTTAGTAGCTGACGGTGACGTACTACGACAATGAATTAATGGAAACTCTGGTGTAGACAGGATAGACAACCATTTTTTGCACACCAACTTGCAACGACCTATATCTCTTGCATAAAGTTTTGTAAAAATACCATACATTAATATCTCTACAAGCAACTCCGACATAACAAATATTGATTAACTGCTCACATTAGATCAACACATCTTAGTAACCACTAACATAGCAGTTGATTTTTTTTTTTTTTTTTTGAATGGCAAAACTTCTATATAAATATATAGAAAAGGCAACATAGCAGATGGTATCTCCAACTTTCTAATACACTTTATCCGGTAAAATAACACAAAACAAAATTTATATCATGTCATATAAAAACGCAATATTATATGTAACCACACAAACAACTCAAAATATCAGGTATTAGTCATACTGCCTTTACATACAACACTGTCAAACTTACAAAAACCCATACATTCCACTAAATTAACTGCAAATACATACCATAAACAATACATAACACTTTTGAATAATGGTGAGAGTGGGAACAAAGATGTTCAGTTAATGGCACAGATGTTAGAGATATTTAGACAAGTTAATGAGTCAATGGAGTTGAAGCGTAGGTTTTTACTTTCCTTATAAGTAGTTTTGTTAAGTTTAGTGATAGTTGTTGTTATGGTAAAGTGGTTTGTATTCAATTATTAAGAGTTATTGGTGGTATTTTTATTTTAATGGAATGTTTTGTTTTGTTTTGTTTCTTGAAAGTTAGTCTGGATGAATTGTGTTTTTTATTATGGTCGTTTTTTATTGTGGTTATTTAATCATATATTATTGCAAACATTTAATATCTTCAGTTTAATTTCTTCAAGCGACCATCCGGAGAATTGTAATTGATTTGGTTTATTTTGATGTTAAATTGTGCCTGAATATAGAGTTGCACTTGCACACATGAAAAAAACACTATCTCAAACATCTGCTCTGTGAAAAGATGTCCACTGCCATAACCACTGTTTTGTTCAAACATCTGCTCTGTGAAAAGCTGTCCACTGCTGAAAGTCAACCCCTGTTCTCTCATTTCCTTGGATATCACTGTTGTTCAAAATCAGTGTTTTCATCCATGATATGCTATCCACTGATAGTTAAAATCACCCACTGTTTTCATTATAACCGTTGCAACCACTGATATTGTTGAATCAGGTTTGTTCATTTGAATAATTATGCTTTGTTTTTCAGTTTGCTGGGTTGGACAGCGTTGTGGAAATGAAGCAGCCAGCAGATATGAAGTCTTCTAATATAGTTGGAAATGTATTATCATTTTGTTTTGTCAAGTATTGGGATTTACATAGCATTGTGTTTTTTACAATCGTTTTATGTTTGTAGGAATCCTTTGTGTTAATATAGTAAAAAATCATTGACATGCTTTTTTTGTCAGGTTGTAGCTGACGAGTGTGTGGATGGTCATTTGCATGAATTTTCTTATTGCTCTAATGAGAATGTACATTTAGAAGCATGTTTATGATGAAGTTTCTGTTATTATTTATGATATTGTGTGTTACTTAAAATCATTGTGTTATTTACAGCTATTGTGTTTTTTATGATGGTTTTTTTGTTTTTTTGTAATATACTATGACAACAGTGATTGACAGTTGTTTTTTTTTCTTTTCCAGGTGGTGGCTGATTTTAACATAGTACACCAAGAATAACTAAACCTTAGGCTTACTTTCAACATCATGTTCCCCTTACCCATTTTTTTTTACTTGTTCTTCAAGAATCCTGTTCCTGTTTCCCAATGTGATTGCATTATCTTCATGCCTGTTAATGGTGTCCAATATCCCTGGAATCCAAGCAACAAATGAGATATATTATTTTTTACCAAGAGGTGGCTCAGCCCTAGTATTATTGTTTATTTTGATACTGGTATGGTTTATCAAGGGGGAAAATGAGATATATTATTCAACAAAAATGAATTTCAGTCATTAAAGTTAAAACAATTAATGATTTATAGGATTCCATTTCTAAAGATAAACAACTTTAATAAATTTCAGTCATTAAAGATAAACAACTACTATTGAGTGAAATGTCCTTTATACCCTTAACCCTTAATGATAAACACATATAATCCCTAACACCGGTCACACTTCTCAATAAGATCTGAAAATCTAATAATTCCCTAACACCGATCACACTTCTCAATAAGATCTGAAAATCTCTTCTCCCAACTCCCAACACCAATCATCATCTTCATCTTCATCTTCATTGAATCTCCACCGATCATCATCTTCATCTTCATCTTCATCATCTTCATCTTCATCTTCATCTTCATTGAATCTCCACACCGACCATTTGTTGTTATAACAATCCAAGGTAAAATCACATACCTAAAACATGATCGACACTATGGTTTACCCTCTGTTCTTGTTAGATACTTGTATAACCCTCTGTAACTTGATGTTTAATGATGTTTGATGATATCTCATTTTCACCACTCATGTTTTTACACTTCTTATCTGTATATGTTTTTGATATGCTAGAATGTAACAGGTTTTGTGTGAAAATATTGTTTGATTCTTGTGGGTTTTTGTCTCGGGTATCAAAACAGAGGTTTGGGTTTTGGTTATTATGAAGGTTTGTTTCAGGTTTTGTGTGAAAATATTGTTTGATTCTTGAGGGTTTTTGTCTCGCGTATCAAAACAGATGTTTTGTTTGATTCTTGTGGGTTTTTGTCTCGGGTATCAACACAGAGGTTTGGGTTTTGGTTATTATGAAGGTTTGTTTGTGATGTTTTTGGTTTTCTCTGTTTATTAAGACTGGGTTTTTGGTTTTTGGCGTTAATCTAAGATTGTTTTTGTTTTATAGTTTGTTTGAAATGTTTAAAATATACAATCGAATAAAATAGGGTTTGGTTTCTTAAGTCTCTGCTGTTCATGTTGAAATATGGGTTCCTTAAGTCTCTGTTGTTCATGTTGAAATCTGGGTATGGTTGTTGTTTTGTTTCTCATATAAAGTTGGTTAAAGACTCTGTGTTTTGGGTTCCTCATATTGGTCATTTGAATGTGTTTTCTTGATATGAGATCAACTGTGTTTTGGGTTCCTCATATTGGGTTCCTCATATATGTATACATATATGCATTATGAAAGTACTGTATCAGCCGTCTTACTATGGATGTTTTTATTGTAGAGAATGGCTGCAGATGTAAAGATACGCAAAACACCACCTACGAAAGCGAGAATACTTGACAACCTCCTAGAAGATGGTGCGGTGCACATAAGGAAGTGATTGATCAGAAAGATCAATTGCATATGAATGAATATAACCCCAGTGGCAGATATGTAATTAGCGAGCTCTGGAATTTCAAGGAAAATCGAAGAGCTACACTAAAGGGGGTTATTAGCTACATTCCGAAGTGCACCAGTCAGTAAAGATCCACAATTTCTTTCTTGGTATAACGTTTTGTCTCTGTATTGTATGATACGGTCTTTTGTTATCGAGTCTGTAAGTTCCGTCAAGTCTACCAAGTTGGATATCCTTCTATCTTTCTTGGTATGACGTTTTGTCTCTGTATTGTATGTTTAACATAATGCAAGTGTGCATTTATGTTGTGTTTAATTGTAATCATGCTTAACTGTTTAACTTAGTGATATGTTCTGTCCATGTTTGATGCTTAACTGTTTAACTTAGGGCTTAATACAGAATTTGGGGTTTTTACAATTTACTATTTTTGGATAATTGAATAAACAATATTTTAAGACAAATTCTAAACATTTAACAAACATTACATTAATAATTCTCCCCCACAGAACAAAAAAGGCACTGAAGGGAAAGAAATCCAAAAAGACGGTCTTACCCCTGGCTCAAACAGTCAAACAGACGGAAGTGTGACGGAGGGACTCAAAGTGTAATGAATTTATAAGCTCAGGGGCTCAAAAAACCAAAAAATGAATTTAGGCGCTCAGGTTGATGTTTCACACATACCACAGGGACGGAAATTGCATTTTTCTCTTAATATAAAGTATTGAAAACATATATAAGTTAAAAACTGGAAAAGGCCCCACATTTAGAGTTCATTTTAGCCCTCCAATAATAAAAAACACAATAAATAAAAACCAATAAATAAATAAAACACAATAAAATAAAATAAAAACACAATAATAACCACTCCAATAACTACCTTATACTACTTCCGCTTTCTTTTCTTTTTTTTTGAAAATAAAAAAACTAATCCTTAACATTAGGAGTTATACCTGCTAAAATTTATTCAAATAATTAACTGCCAAGTTTACACATCACATATTATCATACTACTTATGTAATTACAAGAAATCAACAATTTTTAATACACAATATACAACTTACTCTAAGAAGTTGATAACCATATATATAACAAAGAACATAAGCAACTAAAATACCATACAAAAATAAAATATCTTCTAACATTACCAAAGTATATTACAATACAGATGAAAAACATAACAAACATACAAAAATAAAACAAAGTAAATTACCTAACACCGTAGATTTAAATATTTGGAGACATAAGGCTCTCAGAGTACATTGCTCCTTTTAATGCATAAAAGTTGATAACAGGAAAGAAATTATCAACTTTCCTCACCTCCAAATCAAATTCATACACATCCCCATAATCAGTCATCAACAACCACTTCTTACTTGAACCAATGTACCTCACAAAGCATTTTATAGGCAATGGAATACAATCAATATCAGGTACAGACAAAATCCTTATCCATTCTTCACCTTTCAACTTCCACAAATCAATAGAAACATCAAATGCACCATGAAGAACAAAAAAATGAAGCTCATCAGAAACATTAACCAAAGACCCTCTAAAATTTACTTCATACTCATCAAAGGGAAAGGAAATTTAGTAAATGTCTCTAAATTCACATCAAAGCGAACAATTAACGTCACATTATAATCCTAACACGAACCTACAGTGAAGTATAATCCATCACAACACAAAGTCTCACATGACCATTGAACAGTCTGATCATCTAAAATAAAGTCTTTAACAAACTTTATTTGCCTCCAACATTGGCTTTCCATGGAGTAAATGTAAACCGACTGATTGTTACGCCTAAATACAACATGTAAAAGCTTGTGATCCTTCAAGTAATCCATATAAAAGCCAACAGCATCAAAATTTACTTTGAAAAACCCATATTTCTTAGGAATTGACAAGTTCCTATAGCCGTTGGTGAGAGGATTCCATATTAACAACTGACAAGTGTTACTTAGACAGACACATAGCATTCCATGCAAACTACCTAAGATCATCATATATTCTGCACGAGTTTTGAAAGGCACTTTCATAATTTCAGTTAAAGAAATATTGGCTGAACCATAACTAAGTGTACGAAGAGGACGATGTATGCATCCTGTTATTAAAACAAATTGCATCTTAGTTAACGATGGCATCTTACGACAATGAAGCCTAGCAAAGAATACCGTTGACAGGAAAGAGCACCACTCTTTACACACCAACTTATAACGGCCTACGTCTCTTGCAGTAAGATTTGGCAATATCTCAAACATAAATAAGTCAATCGGAATCTCCGGCATGGTAACACTTTCCTACAATGTACATTTAAATTTAAATACGATAAATTAACATTTATGAACATAAACATGTGAAATTGCTAAACAACATAACAATACTTGAAAAAAAGGAAAAATCCCAATTTAAAAAAGTAAAACTCGATTGAGAAACTCGCTAACAATTGCAAAGGAAAAGCACGAAAAGACAATGCTTACACACCTTAAAACAGTAACTGGAATATGAAATCAACTATTTTTTCTTTGAAAGAACGCGATTTTCATAAAAAAGGTCTTAATCAAGAAGCTCAAGACATACAGTACATAAAAGAAACTGAAACGAAAACAAAACAGAACTAAAGAATTACAAGGTGAAGTCCGTGAACTTGAATCCTCTCCAATTCTTCCAACTTAACTCCGGGAATCCAGCCCTAGTTTTCACCCACAAATAAGATAGTGCCTTGATGTCACCACTCGAGTTTGCTATATTGGGGGATCTTTCTGATAAATCGAATTCAACTATATGGGAAAAAATAAACATACAAATGAATATAACTGACAAAGTATTTCTTAGATATGGTTACCGAAAAATCACGTAAATATAGGTTAGTGGGAAGTTCCAAATAGAATATAACTGTGCCTTGAATATAGCAGTTGGGATTTTCAAAGTTATTTGCTAAGAAGGGACATATTGAACTTCTCAACGTAATCAAGTACACTCTATAACTTCTGCAGACAAAACACATTATGGTTAGTCATCCTTTTACCAAGGAAATGTGATGTCATTATATGTCATTAATTTAACAATCACACATATTCTTAAATAAAAATATTAATAATTATATACATACATATATATATTGAATGTTATATGATATTATTAAACTTACATAAGACACAACAACTAAAACCTAATGATAAAAAATATAAAAAAACGCAAGATAAATAAAAATATGTAACGAAAAAAAAATAATAAAAGATAAATTTCTATACAAAATAATGTGATATAAAAAACCTAACAAAAAAACAATAAAAGTAAAGAAATATAACACTATACAAAAGAAACTGCTATTTAATACAAGTCTCCAAATATCAATTAAAAAGAAGATCAAACCCTCCCAGTTTCTGAAAAAAAAAAAAGTAAAAAGCTAATATATTTTAAACACTATTGTGTTTTCTACTCGTTGTGTCTTCAAATAGATGACACAATCAAAAAAGATTTGTACCACTCAAATGCCAACTATAACATACCATTACCACACGCAATCAAATAACTTACATTTTACTAATAACGGTGGACTTATAATACAAAGGGATTGAAAAAACTGTAAGAAACTATTACAAAGAAACAAGTGACAAGTTTTGATAACAATACAATGTATATCTGTAACATCCCAGGCTAACCACACCATGATACTATCCGCTTTAGCCAAGACGTTCCAATATCTCCTCACTGATTTAAAACGCGTCATGATGTTGAAGGTATCAAGACCCTTACAAGGAAACCTTCATTCCCCTTCACAACTAATGTGGGATGTTACAAATCACACTCCTTACAGGTCCCAACATCCTCGATGGCACACCAGACCAATCCCTAGCACTAAGACCATCTGTAACAGCCCAACATAACCACACCATCATAATGTCCACTTTGGCTAGGTCGAAACAAATTAATACCAAATCAAGGTTGCTCTAAATAAACAAAACATTTATATATTATTAATTTAATACAATGTTATGCATCATTGTTTGTACTTTATGCTTAAAGGGTGACTTTTTGCAATGGTTGGTTGCACCTATAGTTTAGGGTTGCATATATGTATTGTACCTTATGTTTTATGAGTTTAAAAAATGTTTGGTTGTAGGATCATACGACATTATATTTTATTATTATCTTTATTTTTATTATTATTATTATTTATTTTATGTTTTATGAGTTTAAAAAATGTTTGGTTGTAGATTCATAGGACATATATGTATTGTACCATATGTTTTATGAGTTTAAAAAATGTTTGGATGTAGGTTCATAGGACATTATATTTTATTATGATGCTTCGTAGCTTGATTTAAAAAACATGTAATATATATCATTTTGCGTAATGCCAACATTGTTGTGCAAACTTTTACTACACAGATTATGTGATACTTTATATATTAAATCTGGGCAATAAATAGATTGTGCTGGTTTTTTAAGGCACCAAAGCAATCGATTGAAACATGACGAAACAAATAAGAACAAACATTACGAAAGTTGAAATATAACAAAACCACAAAACAATACATCATTTAAACTAATCACCTCCTCAACGTGTTTAGTTATATATATTTATAACATTCAACACAACACAAAACGGAACTTAATGGGTGAAGAACAATATATGTCACACGCATAACACACATGACCGGGACAAATAGAAAAACCGCCATCAACATCACAGCCATCAGTGACCTCTACATCACAAACATTATCTACATCTCCAGCTTCGATATCACTACTGACTACACTGACTAGATTATCATGTGCAGACATCAGTTGTTGATCACCCTCGTCACAATCTCCATCGTAACCCGAAACATTATTACCACCAGAAGCATCAAACGCAGAATGAGATTCAACTTGTATATCCCCTACAGTAAGCCGGAACATCTTTGCATGTTTCTTTCCTTTACAATGAGCATAAAGCTAATTTTCACTTGTACAATATATGTCACATAGAGCACAATGAAAATCCACACAACAATACGATAAATCTTGTAACTGTTGGATTAACACTCGAATGAGTAAACAACAAAATTACCAAGTAAAAACACAAAATGATTAATATTTCAAACACTTATACTTTTGTAGTATACTTCCTTGAAATTACATGATGCCTATATTGTTATTCATTAAGGCATATGACATTGCAAATAGGGCAGCCAATGATTTCTTCTGGTTTGGCACATTTTGCCACTAACTTATAAACATCTACGTTCATGTTCTTCAAACAACTACAACGAAAATGTAATAGAACACACCTCTATATAGGTAAATATTTAAACGGTTTTAAACTCAATTGGACAGGTAAGTTATATAAAAACTGTAAACTGGGTAAGGTCCCAAAATTTTCGAAAATCATGAAATTAGTGGATCGAGGTTATACATCACTAAATACAACTCTCATAAACCGATGTTTTAATCAAACAAACTGAAGTATTCAAAAAATTCAACCTCAAAGAGAGACTTTTCTCTTCTAATGTGTGAATTTGAAACAACTTTGAATATGTATTTATAATAAAGTTTAATTTAAACTCAATTAGACAGGTAAGATATATTTACTTGAATAAAAAACTGTAAACTGGCTAAGGTCACAAAATTTTCGGAAATCATGAAATTAGTGGATGGAGGTAATACACGACTAAATACATCTCTCATAAACCGATGTTTTATACACAGTGAATATGTAAAATCACATCGTTGTTTATCAAATATTTATTTACTCTAACTAAAGCTGCTTAAGTTGAATAACACTATAGCGATGTTTAAACATATACCTGAATTACATTAACGCTGTTTAAATTGAATTACACATCAAAAATATTGATTGTATAACGTTATTTAATCCTACTACTGACATTATCTAATGACTACAACATACAATACATCACTGACTTTTTAATATATCATAGTCTTTCTAATTAAACATTGCGTTATATTTATTAACCTGATCTTTATTATTATTATCTATTCATCAGAATCAGAAACCACAACTACACTCGATTCCATCATATAAAAAAAACACAATTCATATAAATAACTTACTGCATATAACTAAATTTTAATCAAACAAACTAAAATATCCAAAATACCCATTGGAAAAAACCTAAAAATCATAACAACTGATTTAAATTAATAGAGATATGAGATAAGATTATTTCTTGCTAACTTTATCCAAATCCTTGAAATTACTTGTAGTTAAAGACTTATAGACGTCAACCAATTTACGTTTGTTGATTTCATTGGTATCACAACTGGTATTAGCATCTTCAATCTTAACACTTGAAACATTATTACCACCAGAAGCATCAAACGCAGAATGAGATTCAACTTGCATATCCCCTACAGTAAGCCACAACATCTTTGCATGTTTCTTTCCTTTACAATGAGCATAAAGCTAATTTACACTTGTACAATATATGTCACATAGAGCACAATGAAAATCCACACAACCATACGATAAACCTTGTAACTGTTGGATTAACACTCGAATGAGTAAACAACAAAATTACCAAGTAAAAACACAAAATGATTAATATTTCAAACACTTATACCTCTGTAGTATGCTTCCTTGAAATTACATGATGCCTATATTGTTGTTCATTAAGGCATATGACATTGCAAACAGGGCAGCCAATGATTTCTTCCGGATTGGCACCATTTGCCACTAACTTATAAACATCTACGTTCATGTTCTTCAAACAACTACAACGAAAATGAAATAGAACACACCTCTATATAGGTAAATATTTAAACGGTTTTAAACTCAATTGAACAGGTAAGTTATATAAAAACTGTAAACTGGGTAAGGTCACAAAATTTTCCGAAATCATGAAATTAGTGGATCGAGGTTATACATCACTAAATACAACTCTCATAAACTGATGTTTTAATCAAACAAACTGAAATATTCAAAAAATTCAACCTCAAAGGGAGACTTTTCTCTTCTAATGTGTGAATTTGAAACAACTTTGAATATGTATTTATAATAAAGTTTTAATTTAAACTCAATTGGACGGGTAAGATATATTTACTTGAATAAAAAACTGTAAACTGGCTGAGGTCACAAAATTTTCGGAAATCATGAAATTAGTGGATGGAGGTAATACACGACTAAATACATCTCTCATAAACCGATGTTTTATACACAATGAATATGAAAAATCACATCGTTGTTTATCAAATATTTATTTACTCTAACTAAAGTTGTTTAAGTTGAATAACACTATAGCGATGTTTAAACATATACCTTAATTACATTAACACTGTTTAAATTGAATTACACATCGAAAATATTGATTGTATAACGTTATTTAATCCTACTACTGACATTATCTAATGACTACAACATACAATACATCACTGACTTTTTAATATATCATAGTCTTTCTAATTAAACATTGAGTTATATTTATTAACCTGATCTTTATTATTATTATCTATTCATCAGAATCAGAAACCACAACTACACTCGATTCCATCATATAAAAAAACACAATTCATATAAAAAACATACTGCAAATAACTAAATTTTAATCAAACAAACTGAAATATCCAAAATACCCATTGGAAAAAACCTAAAAATCATAACAACTGATTTAAATTAATAGAGATATGAGATAAGATTATTTCTTGCTAACTTTCTCCAAATCCTTGAAATTACTTGGAGTTGAAGACTTATAGACGTCAACCAATTTACGTTTGTTGATTTCATTGGTATCACAACTAGTATTAGCATCATCAATCTTAACACTTGAAATGTGACTTTTTTTTTTTTTTTGATAAATTCTTTATCGTTTCCCTGAAACAAATGTCAAAATTAAGAAAATAATAATAAAATTAAATATGATGTAAATATAAATGTATAAATACAAATCATGTATTGAAATAAAAAATACCTCAGTAATCTTCATCTTTTCTTTGAGCTCATTAATAATTGACTCATCATCACTCATGTTTGTGACAAGATATATTTCATCAAAATTAGTCAGATTATAAGTTGTTATCTCAATTTTAAAAGCAAACATCTTTCCAATCAACTTGTCTAAATCAACAGGAAACATTACTTCTTCAACATCCTGTGAATCAGAATATTTTATGATAAAATTAATATAAAAAAATATTTAAATACAATGAGAA
This sequence comes from Helianthus tuberosus, assembly GCA_030545235.1. Lineage (NCBI taxonomy): Eukaryota > Viridiplantae > Streptophyta > Magnoliopsida > Asterales > Asteraceae > Helianthus > Helianthus tuberosus. The sequence goes on along the minus strand of CM060417.1, from coordinate 71,881,296 downwards.
AAAAATATAGGAGAAGTAAAGATTATTTATACATACAGATGATGAGTTTTCTTTAAGCAATTGAACAGCCGACTTAAGAACAACTTTTTCAATGATTTCATCAGCCAGATGATGAAATAATATTAGTGGAACATCATCAGTATTATATTCCACTTGAACTTTTATTTTGAATCTAGTTAATTTAAATATAAAAACACATATATACAAATCGATTATTTTATAAAACATACAAATATTAAAATAAATAGAAAAGCTCATATTACCTTGGAACTGGATATATAACACTTTCATCACAATCACGGTTGAAGCACACATGAAAATAATGTGACTCCAAACCCACGCAGTCGACAAGATCTGTACCCGCCTCCATTAAACATTTAGGACACTCCACATAGTGCCAACCAAAATCCTTATCTATAGCCTTAATAGTACCAAGTATGATAACAAATTGAGGCTGTATAAATTGAAAAATACGAAAATAATTGAGTTCAACAAAAAAAATTTTGTACTTTTTGAATTATTAAAATTTAAACAAACCTTCATGATTTGCCAAAGGTCATACACGTTTTTCAACGGAGACTTTATGATAAATTTATCACTTGACATCTACAAAATGCAATACAAAAGTTTTTTATATACGAATAGCACAAAATAAAAATTGGAAGTAATAAAATAACAGAGCACATGAAGATTAGAGAAAAAAATATAAACTCATACCTTCTCAGATTCAACCTCAAAGACAGACTTTTCTCTTCTAATGTGTGAATCTGAAACAACTTTGAACATATATTTATAATACAGATTTAATTTAAACTCAATTGGACAGGTAAGTTATATTTACTTGAATAAAAAACTGAAAACTGCCTAAGGTCACAAAATTTTCGGAAATCATGAAATTAGTGGATGGAGGTTATACATGACTAAATACATCTCTCATAAACCGATGTTTTATACACTATGAATATGTAAAATCACAACGATGTTTATCAAATATTTAATAATTCTAACTATAGCTGTTTATATTGGATTACACTATAGCGATGTTTAAACATATACCTGAATTACAATAAACCTGCTTAAATTGAATTACACATAAAAAAAATGATTGTATGACGTTATTTAATCCTACTATTGACATTATCTAATGACTACAACATACAATACCTCACTGACTTTATAATATATCATAGCCTTTCTATTTAAACATTGAGTTATATATATCAACCTGTTCTTTATTATTATCTATTCATCAGAATTAGAAACCACAACTACACTTGATTCCATTATATAAAAAAACACAATTAATATAAAAACATACTGGATATAACTAAATTTTAATCAACAAAAATGGATATAACACAAATTTATACAACAAAAACAGATGTCTGCATACACATCATATTTATACGAAAACGAACCGGCTTGTAGAAACATTATTCCAAACAAAATCACAAAACTAAAAACACAATATATTTGCACAACTTCTTTTTAACACTAAAAATGATAAATAAATCATACCAAAAATATATGAAACACAATTACCTCCTCTTCCTACGAATCTTTTAACTTTGCTTGTACAAAATGATTTCTTTCTATTTTCACTAATATGTTCCTTTGTAGATTCCACGTCAACCTCTTGTCTTTTACTTGCTCTAATGGTATCACCTACTTCATCTTCAGTGTAATTTCTTGAGTTTTCCTTACCTAATTAACCAATAGACTTATAGAAATCAAAACACAATGAAAATAGCAGTCAACACCACCATAAGAACAACTTACTTGTAAATCGCAAGTCAATGTTTGGAGTGGACACCATTGCAAAAGTATTTCCAAATGATTAAGATTGGTACATAAAGCAACAAACACAATCGCAAATTCTATAACTTCGAGCCCTAACTTTCAGCTAAAACTGGATATCATCCTTTTCCCTTTTCTTGATTATTATACAGATAATTTAAAAACACTAATATCAAATTACCTTTTCACCCCCCATACTGAATACCATTCAAACAAATGTTTAGTTTTATTACAAAAAAAAACACCTAATAAACCGAACCCATATATAAGAAGCATAAAAAAACATAATCATTTATATATAAAGTTATTTCTTTAAATATAGAAAATACAATTTCCTGAAATTTCATACTTATTCTCATTCATCACTCTATATATAACATATTAAGAACTCCCAAAAAAAAAGCAACTAACAATATCACCAAAACATGAAAAAATAATTAGAACAAAAACCAACACATAAATTGTCATTCATCATACTATATATTACTAACTACATACGAAAAGAAAAAAAACATACAAAAAACACCAAATCATAGTTCAATACTTGCAACAAAAAACAACACAGAGAAAATTTTACACCAACATTTTATACATAAAATAAAACGATAAATTCAAAGTTTCACAACACGAGAACGACGGTGAATTGAAACTTTTGGAACTTTAAGTTTCCGATTGAAACTTTCTAGAGAATCAGCGGTATCATCAACTTCATCTTCAGAATCAGAAAATTGGTCAAAACCAGACTGACCAATAATCTCATCTACATTAGCATCAACAGTCATATCAATAAACTCAATTTCTTCGTTAGAACTGCTGATCGAAACAACATCATCCCAATTCCAATATAGCAAGTCTCTAGATCATTTGCGCTGCCTCTCAATCCTTCGTATCTGGGTAAGAGAAATAACTTGTTTCATTACGAGCTAGAAACTATCACATAACAAATTTTACTAAGATTTAAAAAATTACAACTTCAATATATATCACCTCCTCACTGAACTCACGGGAAAGGTGGGATTTATAAGGACTAAATGGCCCAACAGAAATTATCTCTACACTACCACTGTCGGCCTGTAATCAAACAAAATAAAAATAACAAAACAACAAAACAATAATATTAAAATATTACAAATAAACTTTATTTCCTGATGATATTACTAAATTACCTGTTCTTGACGATTTAAAGGATTGATAAACGTCTGCTGCCGGTCATCACCTAAATGACAGGATTATTACTTCTTGTAGATGCATTTTTCTCCATCACTTGCTCAATATTTGAAGGATAAATCTATAAATTCTGCTACAAATTCACAAACCTAAATAGATTTATACTAACATGTTCCTATTATATAAGCTATTCTACAACGGTTTTTAACACACGTTCAAGTATTGTAGCAACTACTATATATACACGACACATATCAAGATAATGGAACAGTTGATATTTCTAGTTTTATAGGAGAACATAATTTTGAAGGAAATAAAAAAACAGTTTAATTTAACTTATATAACAAACCGCCAATTGATATCCTAATCAAAATTATAAGGTTACATCCCAAATTGGTACAAATAATATGCGAGAATGGGAAGTGGGTAGTTACCTCCCATAAAGAATTGCTCTTCTCAACAACTGCTGATCTTGTAAACAACTGCTAAGTCAAAGCACTGCTGATCCTGTAAACAACTGTTAAGTCAAAGCACTGATAAAGCATAAAGAATTTATCTAAAAATTATAGATAAATTATCATTTGTTTTAAGTTGTGGACCACAAGTTAGCTTCATAGGAAAAAAAATCACACCTACTCATGTGCCTAGTTCAATTAGCTTTAGTCGGCACTCTACGCAATACTTGTGTTACAACCTCAAAGCATGTTACAGGAATCATAGGAGTTAAATAGATCAGGGGTATACCTCTTGTCAACATATAATACTTCTCTTCATTTACAAAAGTCTTCCCGGCAAAGGCTCATTTACCCATAACTACTACACTCCCGTGTCACATATAAAAAAATACAACAGCTGATATAATAAGTTTGAGTAAACTTCCGATTTGCTCCCTGTGGTCTGGCCACTTTAACGATTTTGCCCGAAACCTTCAAAAATAGCCATTTTCAACCAATAGTTTGCTATGGTTTTTCCATTTTGCTCCCTGCGGGAAGGAAAACGAAAAAACAGACAATTTGGATGGAGTTAGAGGCGGGGAGCAAAAAGAAAATTTACTCAATAAGTTTTGATTCGTTTGAATATAAAAACACAAGTATATTAACAAAAAAACACAAAAGAAAAAACACAATGTTATACCATAAAATAAATAACTTTCGTTAAAACACAATCCATTATATCTAAAACAAAATACTTTAGTTGATTTACAACTAAAGATTAACTTGTTAATTGAAATGAAACCATATTATAACATTGTAATTTGTATGAATGAAAATTCAAATCTTATCAGATGTTGTGCTTTGAATAAAAAAATGTTTTTATTGTTTTTATAAATATACTGTTTTTGTTTATAGACATTACACTTTTCACAACAACATAGAGATTATAACATTCAAACATAAGCATTAAAACTAAACATTCATTTGACCAGACCACATTCAAACAACAACAGCTACATATAAACAATCAACCTAATATCCAAATGTTTTAAGCAACAGGAATACATCACACAGACCAATACAGTTTCATTCGCTCCACATGACTTCCTCGTGCTTGCTCTTTCAACCTTTGCCTTTCAATTGCGTCCAGCACAACGTAAGCTTCACTATCATTATACACAAACTACCTTCGAGCATTAAGATAATGCAACAATATTTTGGTTGCATATTTGCATCTTAATTCATCTAATTGTTCTTTCTGCCCACAATCTACTTCTTTCACAAACCCACATCGCCAACATCGTAAAGAACTCCCTTCGAATGTCTCCATATGCCTCATTAAAAATATACCACAATCAACTTTGTTGTCTACGGTTCTCCACGATATTTCTAGTCGACTTATCTGAGCTTTGTGCATCTTACGTCCACCCACAACACCGTGATTTAACATAAAATCTGCTACTAAATGCCTCTGCAATATAACGATAATAAATACAAACAAATTATCTTTTCCATATGATTGTGTTTTTTAAATGTCAAGGAATGTACCAATTTTTCTGGTCAGCCTCGGTATTTTAAGTCAAATCTATCATCATATAGACTGCTGTTATCAATCACAGCTATTTGGCACTTTTTCATATGAAAGCATACCAAGTAGAAGTGATCAGATTGCAAAACAGGTATGAATAAAAGATCAACTTCTTTCAACGATGCTACTTGTTCTTCTTTTATAACTTTAATCATATTTCCAAAAAATTCAGCTTGCATCATCTCATAGCTTGAACCATATGTGCCACCATCCTGTGTATCAGTTATAATAACGTTACTAAAATAAATAAATAAATAAATAAACAATTCACTTATGTTATTTACTTACCAGCATCTGATATGTACAAAACAATCGCTTAATTTTGTCATCAGCCTTAAACTTCTCCTCGTGATTTAAGATTCTAGCCCACACATTAACAACAGCAAAATAGACATACTCATCATGACTCAATGTTTCTAGCACTATCCTTGTTAGACCTGAATCTGGCTGACCTTCAATTTGAAAAACAACGTCCCTACAATGAATACGATTTAAAACATCGATTAACTTATAATCATAGTACATTATAAGAAAAGAAGTTAAAACACATACATTTCAAATCCTCTAGCAGAGAAAATCCAATCAGAATAAATTTTCTTTACAAATGTCAACTTTTCACTCAATTCCACCACCCGGTTAATGTAAGGTGATGCTGGCACCAAAGTCTCATCCGTAGAATCAACTACATTTTCTTCATCCTTTTCATCTGATATGATGTGTGAGATATTTTGATCACATGATCGTTGACTTGATGCAGATTGATACATTGTTTCATTTGAAACACACGCAGATACCAACGGGACAGCATGCACACTTTCCATGTTTTCAACTGAATTTACATTTACACCCGTATTACAATCAGTTTTCGTCTCTTGACTTTGAGTCTTCTTTTCTCGCTTACTCTGTATTTCATTATCATCTTTTGGAGATGAATCTGGATCTCTGCTCATAAAACCTGCATTTTTTGCAGATGAAATCAACAGATCCAATTGAGCTTTAGCTTCTTTAATCACCTGATTATCTGCGTAGACCGTAAACCCCTCATTCAGCATTGTCTCTACATTCTTCAAAGACTCTTTTGCCTTTTCAATTTCTACAGTCAACTTTCTGACAAAAACCTGTTTCAATATGAACAATAAAAGATGATAAAAACTATATATATATATATATATATATATATAGGTTAACGTACATTACGACTTAACGTACATCGCGTACGACAGGTAATTACGCACGTTCATTTTAAAATCACGCACATTATAACTCAAAAATCCAAAATCACGCATGTTGAAACACAATAATCACGCATATTGAAAACATTAATCACGCATGTTATATAACAAATCACACACGTTGTTGTACGTGAAGTACGTTAAGCCATAATGTACGATATACTTTTTCTATATATATATATCATATATTCAGAGTTAAATACTATATGGTTTTGTGTCTTACCGATTCTACTTCCTCCGTTCGTTCTTCTGCCACGGGAATGTTTGATTCCCTGCCAACATCTGCATTCTCATCCCGCCTATTCGAAGGTATATTTCGAGTATAACGATCATTGTCTCTACACTCATCATCATCCACTTGCCTTTCATCCTCTCCATGTATATCTTCATGAATCAAATCCTCCTCGACACCAGCACCATCATTGTCTTTGCCCTCGTCAGCATCGACTTGCCGTTCCACCTTTTCATCCATGGGTTCACCAGTTGAAGAACGTTGACGCACCTCGCTTTCATTTGATTTTTTGGTCTTTAACCTGTTTTAGACTTTGAAGTACCTTTCTTTCTTCTTTTCTCAGACTTCAGACCTTTATTCTTTATGTCCTCCAGTTTGCATAATGTACGCTCTTCAATATGTTCTATAACAAACAAACCTTTACGTTTAACACGTACATCATGAAACTTGCTTGTATGATCTGCATAGATAAGCTGTAAACAAAACAAATATTTGTCACTCCATTTTGTTTGGATAAATGCCACAAATGACAAATTAATATTTAACTTATGATCTTACCGCAAGCAAAAACAGAGGCCCATTAAAAACTTGAGTAGGGTGCCAGCCTTTTCTCGCTCTGTCTAACAAAGTTAGCATGTAATCACACCAACCCAGTTCTTTTATGTCAACATCCTTTGTTATTAATGGCAAAAATCTTTGGTTGACAGTGCCACTTTTCGTTCCTTCGCCTAGATGTGTAAACATCAACACCAAAAAGTTAAGAACAAACAACATTCCACAATCATTGCGTTCTCTCTTGCATCGCCTATCCAAATAAGTTTGTGTTTCTTGTATAAGAAACCTGGTGAAGCCTGTTGGGAATTGACTTCTCCACAGTTTAACAACAGGACTTTTTATGCTTGGCCTATTGTTCTCTGTTATTATTCTTGATCCGTTCGGAATTCCCAATACCTTGTGAACCAATTCTGGACTTAACTTTATTGACTGAGATCCAAGATTTAATATTCTTGTTGAATCATCATAGTTCTTAGCCAACCAAAGTCCCAAGCTGGTAGGAACATGCCGAATCTTCAGATTTAGAATAGGACCAAAACCAATATCTCTTACAACATTCTTTTGCTTGTCATTAAACTCTAACATCCAATCATATAGAGTGCTTGGTGAACATCTTGGTAAAATCTTCTCACCAGTATATGGGAAAAACATTTGGCATTCATGGTGATTAGATTCCTCAGGTTGGTCCTTTCGACGTCTCTTCTTTGGTAAGGTATCATCAACTATTATATAACTTAACGAATTTTAGAAACAAACTACAACTAAGATTTTCATGTTTAAATGAATACCTGGTTTTTGTACTTTTGATGCAGCAGGATTAACAAAATCAACACCATCATTATCATCAGCATCACCACAATCTGCCTGTAAAACTGCAGCAGCAAATCAAATAAAATAATAAACTATGAAGGGAAAAACATGTATATTATATTTAATCATTTTAAATTGATCTATAACATACCTTCACTCTTTCGTTTCACAGCAGCACCTGATAAAGATCCTTCATGTCTCTCCACATTTTATTAGAAACAAAACACATAAAAAATATTAATTATAAAACGTTATTTAATCCTACTATTGACATTATCTAATGACTACAACATACAATACAACATTGACTTATTAATATATCACAGCGTTACAATTTAAACATTGTGTTATATTTATCAACATGTTTTTTATTATTATCTAGTCATCACAATCAGAAAGCACAACTACACTTGATTTGATGATTTTAAACTTGATAGACCCGAATTTGATTACATTTCTCCAACTTATTCTGCCAATTTTAACAAAATACTATCAGGAAGTATAACATTACAATGTTGTAAAACAACACATAATATTCAACATACAATATCAATACAAAAACACAATCCTATAGTTTACCACATATGTAAAAAACACAACATGCACCAAGATACTGCAAATAATCAAGTAACATATGCAAACACAATGATTACCAAAACCACAATATTAAAAAAAACAAAAGCATAATTAATACAAAAAACAAAGTGTATATAACTCAATTTTAACAACAAAAAATGGATATAACACAACATTATACAACAAAAACAAACGTCTACATACACATTATAGATATACAAAAACTAACCGACTTGTAGAAACAATATTCCAAACAAAATCACAAATCTAAAAACACAATATACTTGTACAACTTCTGTTTAAACATTAAAAATAAAAAATAAGAAATAAACCATACCAAAAATATATGAAATGCATTTACCTCTTCTTACGAATCTATTAACTTTGCTTGTACAGAATGACTTCTTTCTATTTCTACTTATATGTTTCTTTGCAATTTCCACTTCAACCTCTTGGCTTTTACTTCCTCTAACAGTATCACCTACTTCATCTTCACTGTAATTTCTTGACGATTTCTTACCTATTTAACCAATAGACTTATACAAATCAAATCAAAACACAATGAAAATAGCAATCAACAACACCATGACAACAACTTACTTGTAAATCGCAAGTCAATGTTTGTAGTAGACGCCATTGCAAATGTAGTTCCAAATGATTAAGATTAGTACACAAAGCAACAACACAATCGCAAATTGTATAACTTCGAGCCCTAAGTTTCCGTTAAAACCGAATGTTCATCGTTTTCCCTTTTCTTGACTATTATACAGTTAATCTCAAAACAATAATAAGAAATTACCTTTTTGCCCCCCACACTGAATACCAGTTAAATGAATGTTTAATCTTATTACAAAAAATAGTACCACTTAATAAAAATATAACATGCATAAAAAAAACATAATTATTTAAATATATATTCATTTTTTTTAAATATAGAAAAAAAATATTACTGAAACTTCATTCTTATTCTCATTCATCAACCTATATACAACATACTAAGTACTCATAAAAAATAAGCAATAACTAACAATATCACCAAAACATAATTCACTAATTAGAACAAAAAACCAAAGAATTTATAGACATCATACTTGTTATTCAAAAAAATGAGATATTGACGTCATTTAGAAGAAGCACATTTATTTAAAAATGGTAAAGGAGACAAAAAAACATTTAACATAAAGACCTAATAGAATGGGAGAATAGGAATTGGGAAGTTACTAAAATAAGATTGGAGGGTATGGGGAGGGTCATCCCCATGAGGATGGGCCGCCACGTAGGACGCCACATCATCGGGAGTGAGGATGGACCTAAGGGGGATGGACCAAGGGGGTGGAGGATGGGCTCCCACATTATTTATAAAAACACTTAAGATTGGTGTAAGTAACCATATTGATAGAAACCATACATACTGGAGAGGATATAAAGACTACTTTTAATAAGGTATACCTTGTTTTATTTAATCTTCTAATAAAAAAAAGAACACTTCATCTATTAGTTACACAAAGATTCTTACATATAGGGATTTGGACTGTCATTTGGCATGAGCTGGCAGCCCATTTTTTCCTCTTATGTTAAACTAGATGAACCCAATGCTCACTCAATGATTGGTGTGAGATGGACCTATTCTTTTATCTCCTTTGAAACCTATGTTGCACCTAATAAGGTTGACGCTTTCTAGGACCATGTTATCCGATTTTTGAAAGCCCATGGGATTTAGATAGTTCTAGGGTATACCTCTTGTTAACATGTAATATTTCTATTCAATATCAAAAGTTTTACGGGCAAAAGCTCATTTACTCGTAACTACTATACTCCCATTCTATCTAAAATAAAATACTTACTATAGTAGATCGTAGTCTCACTATCAGAACATTGTGTTATATGAATCTAGCAATATTTAACGTGATATCATGCTCAAAATAAATACAAATAACTGTTGTTAAATTACCACTTTATTACAATTTAATTTATATAATTTTAATTAACGAATATGTTTTACTTTATATATTATATATTAGTTGTAAGTATATATCAACAACCATTAACAAACACATCGTAAGAATATATTATCAACAATTTATAAAAGCACAACAGCGTACAAAATCCATAATTTAATATTAAATGGATAAAACAATCTAATGTATCATCATTTTTATCTAATAAATAACGATAAAGGCTGGTGCGACAAAGTCAAACTCACCACGTCTAAGACACAAATTTCAAAATTATAATCTCAAATTTTCAAACCATAATGTCATCCATTTAATAATTTTTAAACAATAAAGAAAAGAAAAAAATTAACCTAATTTAAGTTTTTTTAATAAATAACCAACACTATTTAAGATCCCTACAATATATTCATAAGACCAAGACTTTCCCCCATTTACATCGTCTCTCTCTCACACCATCATTTATTTACTTCTCTTTTTAGTAATTCCATTCAGAAAACTCTACTTGTACCGCTTATTTCCTTCATTTTAACAGTTACATTTACAAACCCCCTTTTATTCATCGTCATTACAGTTTGACCAATTATTACAGTTCAGGTCAAACTTGAAAATTGTATCATTTGATTCAACCTTAAATTTTTTTTGACAAAGTTGGAATCTTTCAAGAATGACACGGACAAAAATGATAAAAACTTGAAGTTTGGTCTGAATTGGCATAACTGAACAAACTACAAGGCCGAAAATAAAATTTAACTAAAAACAAATATAACTTTAAAAATTTATACAGTAAATTCCCAAAATATTTCATTAAGGATTATATTATCTTATATCTTATATTATATTATATATATATATATATATATCTGCCATATATTTGAAAATAATTTGGGCTGATGTGGCACTCAATAATAAGGCATCAAATATGGTTTTGGCTCCAAAACTCTCTTCTCAATCTTTTAACATGGAATGGATCATCCGGCCTAAAAACCCGACCCATTTTTTCGGATCCTATAAAACTCTTCTAAATATTTGTTCATCTCTCACAATCCCTACATCTTCTTCACGTTTCCCCACAAAATCTTTCATCATCACCAAATCTACACTGCATATCTCATATCTTCAATCGATCAAATCTTCATTTCCGACACAAGAGAAACATTTCTTCTCTTAAAACTAGTTATCTCCACAATCTTCATCACTTGATTCTTCTCCAAGAAGGTATGGTTACCTTATATGTTTGTCTTTCAAGATTTTTATGATTTGGATGATGTTTATGGTTTATTTCTAATTATCTTCATCGATTAAGTGAGGATTATCTTCACAATCTGCATCAGTTGATTCTTCCCCGAGAAGCTACGGATACCGTATATGTTTTTTTTTGTAAGATTTGTAAGATTTTGTATCAATTGAATGAAGTTCATGTATTTTATGTTATTATCTTTGTCGTATATGTGAAGATTCTACTCCGATTAATTTTTTTTTGATATTTTGTTCCGTATTTAGGTATGCTTTTTGTTTATTTTCATTTTTTTGGATATAGGGATCTGATTTTTTTTGTATATTGCACTCTGATTCTCATATTTTGGATCTGTGGTTGAGTGTTTTATGATAGATTAGGTTTTCGATATTTGTTGATTTTATTGCTAAAATGGTTTATGATATGGTTTTCTTTGTTTATGACAACCTTGAGTTTGCTGGTTTTTTGACCTATACATGCAATGTTTAATGTTAAAAACTATAGCCACTTTTATCCGTGATTAAAGAATATATCTCTAATACATCATTAACACTCTTGTATTTTTTAAAACCTGTCACGCCCTTACCATTGAATCAAGTATGCCCTTATGAACCCTTAACAATACAAGCCTTAACCATGGATGTACGTTTGTACTACTTTTAGTGATAGCTGATAAGATATGTCTTAACCATGGACGTATGAATGAATTACTTTTACTGATAACTGATAACATAGGCACAAACTAAAAGGAATAAACTTTAGTTAACTATTGCATGCAATTAGAATTTCCTGAGCTGAACATTTTGAATAATAAGGATATTCATAGACTTGAAAATGATATAAAGTTTAAAGATTTGATAAAATACGATGTGATATATGACATAGCAAGTAACAATGCATAAGGACATCCGTAGCGCTTAACATCGTAGTGCAAAATACATTGACAGTAGTAACACTTGATTAGTTGTCACAACATAATATATCAAAAAATTTAGTTTATAGCATTACACTTTATTAGCTGACTATAACTACTACAACATATATCATATAAAACGACATGACTTTGCGTGCATTTGGAATTGCAGTCTGCAAATGGCACCATCTTTCTGCGTAGTGTTAAAACGACCATCACGTTCTCGACTGGTACACATCCTCTGAGAATACAATTAAATATAAATAATTGCTTACTGATTTTGTTTATCTTTCACACACTTATATCGTAAATCTTTCAGCCACTACCTCCATCAATTGGGTTCTTTCATGACAAAGAACTACAAAACAAAAGCAAAATTTGTATACAGGCAGATAACGGGCATCATTGGGACGTCAACATCAGGAAAATAAACAGAGTATACTACTTTGCAGATGGCTGGAAAAATATTGTTGATGATTTAGGGCTTGATGATGTTTTTTTGATAGTATTTGAAGGTCACAGTGAATGCAAATACAAAATCAAAGCCTTTAAAGATTCACGTCAACTGGGACCATCATTCTGCGATGCAATATCCAAACAATCGGAGAAACACATTGTACACTCTCAACCATGAACTCACAAAATAACTTAAAACCACAAATGTATTATAATTTACATAACAAATAACTGCATCTCATCTGTCTAATATAATTATTGCAGAGGCTCCCTAAAACTTTCTCAAAGACAATATGAAAAATAAACCCCCAAACATGTCAATACAACTATCTGCAGGTGAAGGACATACATGGGAATTAAAGATAGAGAAAAGAGGAAGACGATACTATTTGACAGATGGATGGATGGATGAATGTTATAAAAGACATGCAGCTAAAATTCGGCTACATTCTCGTGTTTGACATAATTCAAAATCCAAAGCTGACGATGACTGTTTTCCATCCTGATGGAAGTGAATTTATAATCCCAAAAAAAGAACCTGTTGAACAAAAAGAAACGCACACGCATAACCAACGATGCCACAACAAAGCACCGTCATCTACAGCAGACAACAGCACATTTGAAAAGACTGCCACAGAGAAATTCGTAAGATATCCGATACAATTTTTAACTATAATCACAGTTGACTTATATGCATTGAATTCTAACCAACTATTCCATATACTAACATTGTTTATTATACTACTTGAAAAACAGTTCATCCCAGATGAAGTTGTTAAAAAGAAGAAAATTGATCAGACACGCACTTTGATAATAAAAAATCAAGAAGGAAGTTCTTATAACCTGGGAGTCAAAATTCATTCACGTAGAGCGCGAAAGGAATATCTGGTGAATGAATGGCTGGAATTTATGGCAGAGAATGATATATCTTATGGAGATAAGTGCACTTTCAAGATCTTAGAAGATGAAGGAATGATATTACTTTCAAACGTTTGCAGGTTAAATTAATTCACACAGCCAGAAGCAGATTCAGAACCAACTTGACTTCTTTTTGCAACAACTAATATGCAGTATGGTTGGTGGTAATTTTTTTTGTTTAAATTAACCGTCGTTAATCATGAAGGCTTATAACACTTTCCCTAAACTTCAAAAACAATGTATTTTGTAATGGTAATACCCGTACACAATGATAATCATCGTTGCTCTACTTACATTGCTGTTTATCATATTGATTCAAATCGAATATGTCCTCGCAAACAATTAAATAATTTTGTATGAACTAACATGTTAACGTAACATATAGCATCTTCTATAGACCACTGTAATAATCACCACAAAATATAGACCACTCAAACATATATCAACTACTATATCCCAATAGCAGTAATAAACTGCATTTGATGCCAATGGTAGTTTAATATGTAAACATGTCTATAAGTGTGATGGATTAAAAAATATATACTGGTTTACAGATGTTTCTACTTTTGCATAAATCATCAAACAAATGATAAGTAATACATATTTAAAACGAATAAAAATAGCCAACCACAATTAATACTACAATGGAGTCCCAAAAATGTTCCCAATAACAATAGAAAAATAAAACTAAATAAAATTGAAACACTTTTTAAAATAATAAACACAATAAACAGAATTGCTAACAATATAACAGCAAATAAAAATACAAGATAATAGCACTACCCAATAGCTGAATCAACAGTCTCTAAAAATAATGCTCCTTTACGACCAAATAAAGCTCCTTTAAGCCAACAAAAAGAATCAACATGTTGAAGGTATTCAAAATCTTGTACACTCATGTATACTTCAGCAATATTCCCAAATTTGGGGAGCAAAATCAATTTGCCGTTTGCCACATCCGATGCTCCACACCATTCCACAAATGAGAATGTTTCAACATTTAGGAAAGACGACACCTTAGACCATAAATTATCTTGATATTTGAAAAGACTCGCATTAACATTAGGCCAGATTTCAACAACAAACATATGAAGCTTATTGTTAACAGTGAGAAAATGTCCGTCATAAACATACAGGTCATTAACTGGTGGAAAAGGAAACCTCTTATACGATTCAGTAATTACATCAAAACCAATTATATGAATGTCACCCCGTACCCTCACTTGTTTAACAGTGAAATATAAGGTATTGTTCACAAAAGAGCCAACAGACCAAATATAACACCCCGCTGCATATTTTTTCCCAATAAAAAAATCTACATGTCTCCAAGTGCCGAGTCGTCGTGAATAAACACGAGCAAGATCATAATTACGATGACGTTTAATGTGTAATATTTTAAGATCAGAGGATGTATCAAAATACATACCAGCTGCTTCCGATTTCCAATCATATATACAATCAGAGTGCTCATCGAACAAAATTTTGAAACTCATAGTAGTTGGATTCCAAAGCATCATCTGATATGAAGGCCTTTCGTTGCAAACTAATAAAAGCCCACCAACAGTTGAAATAATATGTAACAACAAAGGCCGAGCTTTACCAGGGAAACAAATAGTTTTCCTTGCACCAATGTCTACCTGTCCATCCACTATGCTATCAATAAATATTGATAGAGGTTGAATGGTGATTCGTTTCCGACATTTTGAACTACCAATCCGGCTAGAATGCAAAGCTGCAAACTGACAACTTGATAACTCATCACGCCATTGTTTACAAACACATTTGAAACGACCGATTGCCTTAACTGGGAGTCAGGATAGTATTTCAGAAACTACAACTTCGATTCCAAGGTCTGCCATGCTATAACCTACATTAAAAAGATAAAATTATACATAAAGTAAATACACAAATAAGCGTAAGAAACTGCCTTAACTGGGACTCTACTTAGTAAAAGACGTTCAATTATTGTAGTAACTCCTAAACTACCACGTCACATATCAAAAACACAGCACTTGACTTAATAAGTTTTGAATATAAAAACCAACAATATATTAACAAAAAAAAACCGCCTTACATAAAGTATTATCAAACAACTAAACTGTAAATAAAAAAGACCATTCCATACTCGATAATTGCATATAACCCTTAGCCCAACGTAAATTCGATAGCAATCATTTCACCCAATCTTAAATCCTATTATATATAATACTTCTCGTAACTACATCTTTTTTTTTATCATCTTTTCAACCTTTGTTTATCTTCACTCAACTCACACAATAAAACACACAATGAAGTAGAACAAAAAAAAGATTAGAAAAAAAAAACACAACATCATACCATAACAAACAATTGGCTTGCGTATAACACAATCCATAGGAAAAAAAACACAACTATAATTTAGAATATATATATACAACTAAAATATAACATGTAACTAATCATCACTTAAGTTATCTAGACTATAAAAATAACTGACATTGGAAAAACACAATTTATATATTTATTTCTTATATTTTTCTAAACCACTTTACATTAATTACTTGAAAAGACTCAACTGCAAATGAAAAACCATTTCAATAAATCATCATTGCATCTAAGCTCAGATGCCAATAAGAAATCATTACTCTTCTTTCACAAGTTGTTAATCCTATTATATATAATACCTCCTAACTACATCCTTTTCTAACCTCTTCAACGACTCTCTATCTTCACTCAACTCTTCTCTATTCTAACTACAATGAATACATCAAACTCCAAAGGTTGGTCTGAACTGTCCCAAGTTAAAAGGGATATCTATGAAGGATTCAAAGGTCAACATGAAGACACAGAAAGAGAGATCAGAGACAGCTTGATTGACATAACACGACTACTTCAACAGCAACTACGGGAGAATAAGAAGATGAGAATGAAGATCATGAGCAACCCACCTTCACATGAACAGTACATTGCTGGATTGCTTCTGTCTGATGAAGAAAGGGAGACAGAGGATCTTCTTGATAAAGCAAACAGCTTAGCTGACCAATACACGGCAAAAACCAACCAAGGAAAGCAAGCTCTTACTAAATTTCTGGCTTCTTACTAAATTTCTGGCTTCTTAGACTTAGACTGAATGCAAATTAGTTTGTTTGATGTGCATGTAGCTGTTGGTATGGGGTTTCTTTCCATGATAGTAGGACATCTTCCTTATGTTTTCACTTTTTGATCTCATACTTAACGACCAACATGATTCCACATCTAATGTATTGACAAATTTTGTTATTATCTATAATTTTGTCAATGAATGATGGTTATATTTTTGTTCCTCTTATAAGTTTTTCTATATACAACTTAACTAATGTAGCATATTATTATTAACAACCAATATGTAAACTGAACTTCAGATACTCACACATAAGAAATCTGAACAATATCAAAACATACGAGAATAAAAAAAAACAAAAGAGAAAGTTTATGTCCAGAAAAAAAAAACATTGAACAAACACAAAACATAAAAACCATCGCTCTAAAATGCAACAAACAAAAGAAACTACATCTCACTCATTAAAATGGGTAAACTTAATTTCTTTCTTACCAACATCTTTCACGCTCTCCACAATATTATTACTTGTACTTTCACAGATCCTCGAGTTCGAAATGACATCCAAATTGTAAAGATCAAGCAATTTACGCTTAGACGTCGTATCTTTACAAACCATTGAACATGTTTTTTTATTAATTGAATCACCATCGGAACTCATCACAAGCGAAATTGGAGTACCATTCTTCTTATCATCAAGCATACAGCTCTAAACCAAAATTGAAAAAGTTTATTAACTAAAGACAACTATAATACTTCAGTTAAAAATTCATAGTACCTGACTAATCCCAGACATTTGTTTAACCACATCAACAACTGATTCATCGTCAGTTATTCTTTGAATCTCGTATTCTTCATCACAATATGTCAAGTTAGTCTCACTGACTTCAATCTTGAATGCAAACAATTTATCCACCAAAGTTTTTAATTCGTTTGGAAATCGCACAGTACCATCATCCTGAAAACATAAAAGATAGGATATATAACCAAAAAGTTAGCTTACAAAAAATATATAATTTGAGAAATAGAAACTAAATATAAATCATACACATGCATACTACCATTGTGTTATCCTGAATGAACTGTTTTGCAGACTTTTTGATAACATGGTTAGCCGTATTATGAAACAAAATAAGAGATACATCACCACTGCTATCCTCAACACGAACCTTCAATCTAATTGATAACATAACAAATAAATTTGAATTCAAACGGATTACATAAACTAAAATAAGGTAACTGATGAAGAAAGTTACAATGTCAAAATGACAACGTAAATAACAACAGAATAATAACAATACCTTAAAACCGGTTCATCAATAACATTTTTTCGACAAAATTCATTAGTGCACACATACAATGTATGTTGGTCTTGATCACAACCTCCGTCAGATTTAGTTAAACCCATGTTTTTTTGTACAAGCCTCATTTAAACAATTAGGACACTTCAAAGAAAACCAACCAACCTCCTTGGATATTTCCTTTACGGTACCCAGTATGATAACAGATCGTGGCTGTAAAAAATATAAATATATCCACTTACATCTAATGTAAATATTGAAATACGAAACTTGAAATGGTCTATAATTACCTCACTAATTTCCCACACATCATCGATGTTACTAAAAACAACATTCTTTAGAAAATCATCCATAACCACCTGCAACCCGATAGAATTAGAAAGCAGTAATGCATCAACTTTGCTGTCAGTAACTCAGAATGTAATACAAAAACAATGCAGACAATTATCACATAATGCAATGCACTTGTTTTCAAAACAGAAAGAATATGAACTAAACAAACCTTGCGAATAAAACTGGACATAATCGAGTATGATATGTTTATTAAATAATCAAGTAATGCGATATTTATACACCATAAAAAGCAGTTGATGACACCAGATTTGTAGGAACATGGGCGACAGCTTATAAGTAGTAAACCGCTAATACATACCATGTTGTAAAACAAATAATACATAAAGTATAGCATGTAAAATAAAAAAAAACAATAATATAGAAAAACACAACCATAATACCATATAAAATAAAAAACACAATACTATATAAACACACAATCATAAACACTCCGGATACTTAGCTTATAATCCAATAAGGGAATTTATTAATTTCTTTGCCACAAAATATTTATTACACATCAAACACAGCATTTAATGTTATACAATAAGATAAAATAAGACACACAACTACAAAAGAATAGTTAAACCTGAATACAAAAGTTCTAATACATACATTGTCATATAATAAGAGAAAAAACCACTCTTCATAAAATAACAAAATTTCTTAAAAAATTACACAATAATAACCATTCCAGATAACTACCTCTACATTAAATTTGAGTTAGGATCGGTTAAGAGAGGTTTATTAACAAATGAACACAACAGTTTACCTTACCATCTTTGTAGGAGAACATGCAAGAAAGACTACAACAACTTATTAACCTAAAATCCTGGATTATAAACCGCTAGTATATACCATATATTAAAATTACACATATTAAAGATTTCATTTAATATAATAACACAATATTATACAAAAGAAGGATAGAACCAAATGATAAACATACCATCTATTTCTACAACTGCCTTTTAGCTCACATTCATGAGTTGTACTAAATGATAAACATACATGATACATATACAAAAAAAAAAAAGCAATTGATGATATCAGGTTTGTAGGACTTCTTCACCTACATATATAGTAAAACAAATTAAACTGAAAATATTAAAAGTTCGAAATAATATATGATTAAATAACACCAATCGGAAATAAATATCCATGCAGACAATTGTTAATACACTTATACATACGGAACTACTTGAAACAATAAACAAAGTGCGAAAAAACGACCACCATTCCCTATAATATAGCATAATAATTTCTAATCAATCGGCGAAACAATGGTCTCGCTAAATAATGCTCGTTCCGCACCAATGTAGGAATCAACATGTTGAAGATAATTAAAAACTTCATTGCTTAGGTCAGCTTCAACAGAACGAATCCAAAAGTTTACTATCAACCAGTTGTTGTTTTGAAATATATTAGACCAACGGAAACTTTGTTCATAACTAATAATATGAATATTATTGATAGAAAACATCTTGATGAAGGCTTCATCTTCAACTTTGTACAAACCAACAGATAACTCGGGAGACCCTTCAACAACAATAAAATGGAGCTTCTTTGCAATGCTCAGAAATTTTCCTGGCCAAGGAGTAACTTCCAAACTTTCAGGAAAACGAAGGCTTCTAAAAGTTTCGGAAATAACATCGAAAGCAACTATATACCTCTCCAAAGGGCCGGGATACCAACTTCTAGAACACACGATATATATGGTTTTGCCAGAATAAATTCCGGAAGAGATTGAATAACCCCGACCACAGAAATTACCTCCCCTCAAGAAATCTATTTCTCTCCACGTCTCACGACGTCGTGAATAAACACGAGCAGTAACGACATTCAAAAAATAATATTTGATGTGAAGCACTTTAAGATCATTGGTTTCATCAAAATACATTCCACCTGTATCACAGTTTCGAACATACCGTTGACAAAAGTCTGAGACGGACAACGACTTATGGCACCTGGTTGTTGGATTCCAAAGGATCAGCTCACAGCATCTCGGTTCAAAGGACACTAACAACAGCCCATTAAGCGACGCTAGAATACGTAAGAATCTAGGGTCAACATTGCCAGGAAAAGTGATCTGTTTGCTTGTAACCACATCCAAATGCCCACCTATTACGTTGTCAACAACAATTGACATATCTGGCAAGGAGAGATATTTCTTATGTGAATTTCCAATTCGACAAGAATGCATCATCTCAAAAAAATGAGTTGACAGTTCCTTACGGAAATCTTTGCAAACACATTTCAAACAACCAATAGCTTTGGCAGGGAGCCTTGTGAATATTTCATCCACGATCAATTCAAACCCAAGCTTTTCCATTTTATAATCTATGGGGCTACAATATAAAATATAATAAATGAAATGCAATTGAGACAATTTGATATGTAAATGTTCATATATAAACACAATGTATACAACCGCTTTTCATACACAACCGGGTGATAAAATAAGACTAACCAACCACGTAACTTATATAAAAAAAAACTGTTAATGAAAGCAGTTTAACATTGTATTAACACAATCTTAAACAACTGCTGATGTTAGCAAATATTGAACTTTCTACAAACATTTTGAAATGAACACAGCAGTTTACCTTACCATCTTTGTAGTAGAACATGCAAGAAAGACTACAACAACTTATTAACCTAAAATCTTTTATAAACACAGCATTTAATGATATACAATAAGATAAAATAAGACACACAACTACAAAAGAAAAGTTAAACCTGAATACAAAAGTTCTAACACATACATTGTCATATAATAAGATAAAATATCACTTTTCATAAAATAACACAATTTCTTAAAAAATTACACAATAATAACCATTCCAGTTAACTACCTCTACATCAAAATTGAGTTAGAATCGGTTAAGAGAGGTTTTTTAAGAAATGAACACAGCAGTTTACCTTTCCATCTTTGTAGGAGAACATGCAAGAAAAACTGCAACAACTTATTAACCTAAAATCCTGGATTATAAACCGCTAGAACATACCATATATTAAAAGTACACATATTAAAGATTTCATTTTATATAATAACACAATATTATACAAAAGAAGGATAGTACCAAATGATAAACATACCATCTATTTCTACAACTGCCTTTTAGCACCCATTCATGATTTGTACTAAATGATAAACATACATGATACTTATACAAAAAAAAAGCAATTGATGTTATCAGAATGTACACAAAAGCCAAAAAATAAACGATGTATACTATCAAAATACAATTTCGTTGGAAAAACACAAACCACTGGAAAAAACACAATTCATGATATCAGGTTTGTAGGACTTCTTCACCTACATATATAGTAAAACAAATTAAACTGAAAATATTAAAAGTTCAAAATAATGTATGATTAAATAACACCAATCGGAATTAAATATCCATGCAGACAATTGTTAAAACACTTATACATACGGAACTACTTGAAACAATAAACAAAATTCGAAAAAACGACCACCATTCCCATAATATAGCATAATAATTTCTAATCGATCAGCGAAATAGTGGTCTCGATAAATAATGCTCGTTTCGCACCAAGGTAGGAATCAACATGTTAGAGGTAATTAAAAACTTCATTCCTCAGGTCAGCTTCAACAGGACGATTCCAAATGTTTACTATCAACCACTTGTTGTTTTGAAATATATTAGACCAACGGAAACTTTGTTCATAACTAATAATATGAATATTATTGATAGAAAACATCTTGATGAAGGCTTCATCTTCAACTTTGTACAAACCAACAGATAACTCGGGAGACCCTTCAACAACAATAAAATGGAGCTTCTTTGCAATGCTCAGAAATTCTCCTCGCCAAGGAGTAACTTCCAAACTTTCAGGAAAACGAAGGCTTCTAAAAGTTTTGGAAATAACATCGAAAGCAACTATATACCTCTCCAAAGGGCCGGGATACCAACTTCTTGAACACACGAAATATATGGATTTGCCAGAATAAATTCCGGAAGACATTGAATAACCCCGCCCATCGAAATTACCTCCCCTCAAGAAATCTATTTCGCTCCACGTCCTACGACGTCATGAATAAACACGGGCAGTAACGACATTCAAAAAATAATATTTGATGTGAAGCACTTTAAGATCATTGGTTTCATCAAAATACATTCCACCTGTATCACAGTTTTGAACATACCGCTGACAAAAGTCTGAGACAGACAACAACTGATGGCACCTGGTTGTTGGATTCCAAAGGATCAGCTCACAGCATCTCGCTTTAAAGGACACTAACAACAGCCCATTAAGCGACGGTAGAATACATAAGAATCTAGGGTCAACATTGCCAGGAAAAGTGATCTGTTTGCTTGTAACCACATCCAAATTCCCACCTATTACGTTGTCAACAACAATTGACATATCTGGCAAGGAGAGATATTTCTTATGTGAATTTCCAATTCGACAAGAATGCATCATCTCAAAAAAATGAGTTGACAGTTCCTTACGGAAATCTTTGCAAACACATTTCAAACAACCAATAGCTTTGGCAGGGAGCCTTGTGAATATTTCATCGACGATCAATGCAAACCCAAGCTTTTCCATTTTATAATCTATGGGGCTACAATATAAAATATAATAAATGAAATACAATTGAGGCAATTTGATATGTAATGTTTATATATAAACACAATGTATTCAACCGCTTTTCATACACAACCGGGTGATAAAATAAGACTAACCAACCACGTAACTTATATAAAAAAAACTGTTAATGAAAGCAGTTTAACATTGTATAAGCACAATCTTAAACAACTGCTGATGTTAGCAAATATTGACCTTTCTACAAACATTTTGAAATGAACACAGTAGTTTACCTTACCATCTTTGTTGGAAAACATGCAAGAAAGACTACAACAACTTATTAACCTAAAATCTTTTATAAACACAGCATTTAATGATATACAATAAGATAAAATAAGACACACAATTACAAAAGAATAGTTAAACCTGAATACAAAAGTTCTAACACATACATTGTCATATAATAAGAGAAAATATCACTCTTCATAAAATAACACAATTTCTTAAAAAATTACACAATAATAACCATTCCAGTTAACTACCTCTACATCAAAATTGAGTTAGAATCGGTTAAGAGAGGTTTATTAAGAAATGAACACAGCAGTTTACCTTTCCATCTTTGTAGGAGAACATGCAAGAAAGACTACAACAACTTATTAACCTAAAATCCTGGATTATAAACTGCTAGAACATACCATATATTAAAATTACACATATTAAAGGTTCATTTAATATAATAACACAATATTATACAAAAGAAGGATAGTACCAAATGATAAACATACCATATATTTCTACAACTGCCTTTTAGCACCCATGTATGAGTTGTACTAAATGATAAACATACACGATACATATACAAAAAAAAACAATTGATGTTATCAGAATCTACACAAAAGCCAAAAAATACACGATGTATACTACCAAAATACAATTTCGTTGGTAAACACAAACCATTGGAAAAAACAAAATTCATGATATTAGGTTTCTAGGACTTCTTCACCTACATATATAGTAAAACAAATTAAAATGAAAATATTAAAAGTTCGAAATAATATATGCTTAAATAACACCAATCAGAATTAAATATCCATGCAGACAATTGTTAATACACTTATACATACGGAACTACTTGCAACAATAAACAAAATTCGAAAAAACGACCACCATTCCCTATAATATAGCATAATGATTTCTAATCGATCAGTTAAACAGTGGTCTCGATAAATAATGCTCGTTTCGCACCAATGTAGGAATCAACATGTTGGAGGTAATTAAAAACTTCATTGCTCAGGTCAGCTTCAACAGCACCACTCCAAATGTTTTTTATCAACCACTTGTTGTTTTGAAATATATTGGACCAATGCAAACTTTCTACATAACCAATAATTCTAAGATTATTGATAGAAAACATCTTGATGAAGGCTTCATCTTCAACTTTGTACAAACCAGCAGATAACTCGAGAGACCTTTCAACAACAATAAAATGGAGCTTCTTTGCAATGCTCAGAAATTCTCCTCGCCAAGGACTAACTTCCAAACTTTCAGGAAAACGAAGGCGTCTAAAAGTTTCGGAAATAACATCGAAAGCAACTATATACCTCTCCAAAGCGGGATACCAATTTTTTGAACACACGAAATATATGGTTTTGCCAGAATAAATTCCGGAAGACCATGAATAACCCCGACCACCGAAATTAGCTCCCCTCAAGAAATCTATTTCTCTCCACGTCTCACGACGTCGTGAATAAACACGAGCAGTAACGACATTCAAAAAAAAAAATTTATGTGAAGCACTTTAAGATCATTGGTTTCATCAAAATACATTCCACCTGCATCACAGTTTCGAACATACCACTGACAAAAGTCTGACACGGACAACAACTTATGGCACCTGGTTGTTGGATTCCAAAGGATCAGCTCACAGCAACTCGGTTCAGAGGACACTAACAACAACCCATTAAGCGACGCTAAAATACGTAAGAATCTAGGGCCAACATTGCCAGGAAAAGTGATCTGTTTGCTTGTAACCACATCCAAATTCCCACCTATTACGTCGTCAACAACAATTGACATATTTGACAAGGAGAGATATTTCTTATGTAGAGAATTTCCAATTCGACAAGAATGCATCATCTCAAAAAAATGAGTTGACAGTTCCTTACGGAAATCTTTGCAAACACATTTCAAACAACCAATAGCTTTGGCAGGGAGCCTTGTGAATATTTCATCCACGATCAATTCAAACCCAAGCTTTTCCATTTTATAATCTATGGGGCTACAATATAAAATATAATAAATGAAATGCAATTGAGACAATTTGATATGTAAATGTTCATATATAAACACAATGTATACAACCGCTTTTCATACACAACCGGGTGATAAAATAAGACTAACCAACCACGTAACTTATATAAAAAAACTGTTAATGAAAGCAGTTTAACATTGTATTAACACAATCTTAAACAACTGCTGATGTTAGCAAATATTGAACTTTCTACAAACATTTTGAAATGAACACAGTAGTTTACCTTACCATCTTTGTAGGAGAACATGCAAGAAAGACTACAACAACTTATTAACCTAAAATCCTGTATTATAAACCGCTAAAACATACCATATATTTAAATTACACATATTAAATATTTCATTTAAACTAATAACACAATATTATACAAAAGAAGGATAGTACCAAGTCCAATATACCTTCTGAATAAACGTATACAACTGAATTAAACACACGTACAACTAATATAATAACTACTAACTACCCATATTACATATATATAAAACAACTGTTGATGTTAGTTGTTTTCACTTTTCTACAACTATCTTTTACCACCCATTCATGAGTTGTACTAAATGATAAACATACAGGATACATATACAAAAAAAAAAAGCAATTGATGTTATCGGAATCTACACAAAAGCCAAAAAATACACGATGTATACTATAAAATATAATTTTGTTGGTAAAACACAAACCATTGGAAAAAACACAATTCATGTTATCATGTTTGTAGGACTTCACCTACATATATAGTAAAACAAACTAAACTGAAAATATTAAAAGTTCGAAATAATAAATGATTAAATAACACAAAGCGGAATTAAATGTGGTACCCGCGGAAAATCCATAGTCATCCTGAGTTAACATCTTGTCGTTTTGGATTACTTGTCAAATTTCGGGACGAAATTTCTTTCAAGTTGGGGATGATGTGACAACCTGAGTTTTCAAGCTTTTTCCTTAACACGTTACCTGTTTCACACTAATTCTTTCATAATGGTTTGTGTTGTAACTTGCATACTTGATGTGTAGTTGATCTATTATGATGTAGAGTCCTTAATGAGTGATGTAAGAACTTATCTCAATACAATTATTAACCCATGTGATTTGCAATTATATCAAACCTAGCACTTGATCGGCCCAATAGTAATTAGAGGTGAATTGATAATGTTGTGAATTGATAATGTTGGCAAACTTCATTTAGTGGGAATCATGATGACCTGACAACTCTCTCAGCCCAATACAAAAGGACCACTAAAAGATTAACTTTGGCAGTAACTCACGTGTTCATCTTGGCCCATGTGGTTCTTAATTGTCGACCATGTGATTCGTTTACCTCGGTCCATGTGATTCATAGGCTTTTCGTCGGCCTTAGGTCACGACGTAATATGTGTCTTTCGCTGATACGGGCTTCGGCCCACAACCCAGTTCTCGATCCAAACCCCCCCTATGTTATTACTTTACGTAAATACTAGGTGCCTTATATAATCTCATTTAATCATATTTTACACAAAGTACACAAACCCTAGGCCCTCCAGAATCACCGACGGCAGACGATACCCCTCCCCTCTCGAAGCACTATCTGATTCGATCAAGGTTATTAGGTTAGTAATTTCTCATGTATGTAATATTTCTATTATTAGTGATCTTGTTCGTGTGTGATATGGGTCAACAAAATCAATATATATGTGCACCGATGTGATGTTTTTTTTTTTTTTTTTTTTTTTTTGAAAAGTAAACTTCATTCACAAACGAAACGCTACCTCAAACCGAGGCAGCCCCACAAAAACACCAGTTACATAATTACAAATCTACACACATCCGACCAAAGGACAGGCCCTTTTTTGGATCTCGAGTTATACCATAAAAAACCAATATTTTTAACCTCCCTAATAATAAACTCTAAACTCATCGGTTTGTTATTAAATCTAGCTTCATTCCTCGTTCTCCAAATGCTCCAACATCCGATTGTATGTTCAGAATTGTCTGAGTATTTATGTTTAGAAACTAGGATTGCATGAATCAGTGGGTCATCCTAATCATGATTTGGCCATTGTTGGCCATGTGTGAAGTGTCTTGATTTATTGGTAATTGATCTAGGATTTAATAAAATAATGATTCTTTATGAGTGGGGGTATTAAACCGATGACTTTGTGATTGGCATGAAGCCTTGTATGGATGTTTGCATTGAATATTGTTAATCATAATGAATGTTACTGTTAAATGATTAGGGTGCATGTGGGTGTTGTCAGACTAGGCAATGTTATTAATGAGATAAGAATTAATTTGATGTGATGATGTCTTGATGTGGATATGATCATTGATACGATGATAAAATAATTGGAAGTACATTAATCTTGAAAGAAATAAACTCTTATTTTGGTCCCTAAAAGATATCATGATGATTGACTCAGATTGAAATAGGAATTAATGATAGTTGTCGGTCACATAAATTGTGGGGAAGTAACTGATTGAATTATGCAAATTGATTTAACATGTGTCAAAGGAAGATATAACTTACATAGCCTTTAATCGCACACATGGGCACTACTTGCATACCCTCGGCCCAGTCACACGAAACATTTGGGCCAGTTCTGATGGGCCACGAGCTGAAACTTGAATGCACAAGTGAAGCTGATCACACACCCTGCTACAGTCACTCCATATTTAGGCCGGGTGTGTTGTTGGGTCGCTCTACACGTGGGCCGCACAGTCCCTTAGACCGATCAACAGTTGGGCTGCATACATACATCTAATTATTGATTGGGCCGGACCATGTAACAAGATCAGTTAGATAAGCACATACATAAATGCTTGATGCACCAAAGTAGTTAACTGTTGCACAAATTGTGAACTTGCATTCTATGTGCGAGTCAAAGCTACTCGATATAGATACTTACATCCTATGCTAGGTGTAAGGGGAGAATGATGTGTGTTATAGGTTATGGACTTCATGTCGCACTGTTACAACTAGTATAATTGTAATGCACGAATAAGTTGCACGATTAGCCGGTATGCCATGTAAGATGATATGTGAATTGCTTGATTTTTACTTGTGTAATGTGTAAGGAGAATTCGTGATCTATGTGTAACTGACTGTCTTTGGTAACCACGGTAGGGTTTGGTTGACCGACTTGGAACGGGTAATGTAACGTAACATACCGAGCAAACCTAAGGTGAGTTCACTGCTCTTTTCCAAGTATGCATCCCGGGAAGGGATATCGGGTAACGTTCCGGGGAGGAATGCAGGTTAATGGGATGTTTGTTATTACGCAGTTTCTATTATGTAAGACCCCCTACATCTACCGATAGTTGCCGGTAAGGCAACGAGGTATTTAGTTGATAGCGCTATTAGGATTGGCACCCTCACACCGTGCCGAAAGGACGGGCGTGAACTAATTACCTTGACCACTTGACCAATGTCCAGATAGAGGCATTGGGGTTGGGCATTCACATCGTGTATCATATAAGACCCCTTACATCTACTCGAGGTTGTTAGTTGAACTAATTACCTTGACCACTTGACCAATGTCTTGATAGAGGCATTGGGGTTGGGCATTCACATCTTGTAGCCAGTTGCGGTAGTCGAGCTAATAACAACATCGAATCAAATCATCGAATCTGTGAAACGTTTTAATCTGGTAACTGGTATCTAATCACGTTAACAAAACTTTGAACTCACCAGCGTCGTCTGACACACTTGTCTGCATGCTTGCAGGTCTATAGGTTGATATCAGTTGGAACTTGCTGTCTGGGAGGCTGGAGTAGTCATGGGTCGTGACACATGGATTCGCAATACAAGTTTATTGGTTTACGAACGCATGGTTTATGAAATACCTTACAATAAGTTATGCTTCCGCTGTATACAATAAGTTATATGTAATCTTTTGTAACACTTTATGTTAATGAAAGAAAGTTTTTATTCAAACATATATATGAGTTCAATGTGATTGGTGGCTAAGATCCTGGTACGTCACACGTCCCGCGGTGTTTCCGCAAGTGGTATTTTGGGGGTGTGACATTAAATATCCATGCAGACAATTGTTAATACACTTATACATACGGAACTACTTAAAACAATAAACAAAATTAGAAAAAACGACCACCATTCCCTATAATATAGCATAATAATTTCTAATCGATCGGCGAAACAGTGGTCTCGATAAATAATGCTCGTTTCGAACCGTTGTAGCAATCAACATGATGGAGGTATTTAAAAACTTCATTGCTCAGGTCAGCTTCAACAACACCACCCCAAACGTTTCTAAGCAACCACTTGTTGTTTTGAAATATATTGGACCATTGGAGACTTTCCTCATAATCAATTATATGAAGATTATTGATAGAAAACACCTTGATGAAGGCCTCATCTTCAACTTTGTACAAATCAGCAGATAACTCGGGAGACCTTTCAACGACAATAAAATGGAGCTTCTTTGCAATGCTCAGAAATTGTCCTCGCCAAGGAGTAACTTCCAAACTTTCTGGAAAACGAAAGCTTCTAAAAGTTTCGGAAATAACATCGAAAGCAACTATATACCTCTCCAAAGGTGGATACCAATTATTTGAAATAAAAACACGAGCAATAACGTCATCAAAAAATTTTTTTGATGTGAAGCACTTTAAGATCATTGGTTTCATCAAAATACATTCCACCTGTATCACAGTTTCGACCATACCACTGACGAAAGTAGTCGTCGGACAACCACTTTTGGTTATTTAAAATTGAATATGAAATCACTATAACTTTTAGGATTTTCAATTTATTTTAATCAACGATTACACTTGCATGTAAGCAAAAGTCTCCCCCTCAGCTCGAGCTCAATGGATTTGCTTGTGCAGGATTGACAAGGATCGAATGAGCTAATAGAACAGTACCAAGTACCATTCTATTTATAGGGCACAAGCAAACCACTGAAGCATCTTTGCTGACGTCACCATGAAAGTGACAACTAACAACTAACTAACTCTAAACACTGATCTATACATCCACTGTTATCTAACAACTGATCCTATTACAATAAGACAAAGTAAACAACTGTTTCTTCATTCCACTGCTTTATTCCAAGCAGGGCTTTGGTCTTCTTAGCAGTGCTTGAGTGAAGGCAGTAGTTGGAAGAGCAGTACTTAGTCTTTAGTCTTCACATCAGTGGTTGAGCTGAGCAGTGGATAGTATAAAACAGAAAAATAGAGATCAGCAGTTGTTTGAGCCACTGTCAAGGGGAAAGGCTGATGCTTAACAACTACTTATTCTGGTTCCACTGCTCTGACCTGGTTTTGGCTTTAATCAACTGTTCCTCTGGTAGGGTTCAATCCCAACAATCTCCCCCTGGAACAGATGATGCCAAAACCCTTCATTATTCTGGAACTTTATTGTCTCATCAACAGTTCTCTGATTTGCCCTTTAAGTTGTAACTCAAAGTTCAGAGAATCTGTATCTTCCTCATCCCTGCACAGTTGAAGATCAAGGAGATCCTGCAGATCTTCAACACTTAGGCCTGGTGCTTGTTCCCTTGATATTTTCTTCACATCACCATCAGATCTGATCAGAGTCAATACATGGGTCTTTTGATCAGACTTCCACTTTAGTATTTTTGAATCTGATGGGTTTCTTGGGAGAGTTTTTATTTCTGATGAGTTGGGAGATGGTGGCCTGGTGATAACTGGCTGAGCAGTGCCTGTAGATTGATTTCTTTCAAGAGTTTCTATCACCATTTTCTTGATACCTTCTTTCACAAGTTCATCACCAGCCATAAGCTCATTCAAGGTTTCAGCATCTAACTGCTTTTGACTTTTTCTTTGATAAATAGCAGCACCTGTTGGAGCAGTGGATCTCTTGATTTGTAACTTTGGTGGTCTTGTTGAACTTTCAGTTTTGGGGTAATCAGGTTTTTGTGGAACTCTTGGATCTTTCTTCCTTAGTTCCTCCAAATTTTTGTAAGTGGCCCTGACCCTATCTTCTCTCCACTTTGACACTGAATTCTTTGACCCATAATCAGCTGCTACCAGCTCCTCTTTCATTCTCTTCAGCTCTAATGCCATGTCAGGTACATTCTTTTTGAATTTTGACCAATCAGGAGGAGTGTGTTTGACCTTATTTTTAAGCATCTCTTGGATCCTGGCTGCTTCACTTTCAAGCTCAGGAATGGTCCAATCTTTGTACATATGCTTCTCCCCCTTATACTTCTTGTGAGCCATGATATTCTCAATATAATCTTTTCTAAGAGATTCATCTTGTAACACCCTTGTTTCTAATTAACGTTTATCGTGTAAATACCAACAATTAGATGTGTAGTTAAGACTACACATACTATAAAAATACGGGTTTATTAAAACTTTTACAAATCATAAGTTATTCTACATAATGTGATCAAATTCGTTGTTTAAAAATTACAACGTAGCAAAGTGCGGAAGCGTTTATCTTTATCGTGTTCGGTTCTTCGCTGAGCTTGATCGTCTTCCGGTATTCTAGGTGTACCTACATTTCATAAACATGAAATGCTTTAGTCAAACAGGGCTTAAAACGTATTTAAACGAGTCCGAGAAACAATTGATAACAAAAACAAGATTTTCATTCTGGCCTCCACCGTAAATTACGGTGGCACCGTAATTTACGGTGGCCCCTGGTTTGGCATGCCCCTACCGTAAACCAGTAGGGGGCTGCCGTAACACTTTTCAACTCCACCGTAAATTACGGTGGAACCGTAATTTACGGTGGGCTCTGCATCAGCCTTTCCATTTTTGCCGTACTTTGACGCGAAATCTTCCGTATCTTTCAAACCGCTTGTCCGTTTGGCCTACCGTTTCTTCCTACGTGTTTGTAATTTGATTCTCCATCATTTGGAGTTAAAATCCGACATTCGGCTTAACAAAATTTAAGACTTTTAAGTCTTCGGCTTATTACCCTTTATACCAAATTTTGACCCGGTTATGCATTTTATCAAACAAACGTATTTATTTGATTCCTATATTTCATACACTTCATCAAATAATTGTGATATACCATATTAGGTTTTAATCATAGGTTTATTACACAAATTAAACCCGTTTTCACTAGTATGCTTATTTTGACCCGTTAAGGATATTTTAAGCACTTTTAAGCTCAATTTCGCTTTCATTCTAATCTAGCTTTGTAACCTATATTTCTTATCTAGTACTCTTCCATCACAACTAAATGTGTGTTGGATTTAAAGTAGTTATCTTTGTGTACCGAATTTATACCCCTTGAAATATCATTTTACGGCAAAGACTCGTATGGAGTCTTTTGGCCCAAGAATTACATCTTTCACTACCCATACTCGTTCTAAACTTTTGTTTAATCGTAAGACTCCTTTCCAAACAACCTCTAAGAGTTGTTTGTTCAATTTAGCCTACAAGGGCGTTTTGGTCGATTTGGTCCTTCTTTTACAATGAAGGGCTATCACCAATTATTCGACCAAATTAGCACTTTTACATACATCATAAATATGCGTACCTGGCTCGGATCAACAAATAGACCCGATTTTAATACCTTGCTTTATATTCGCTAATTAAGAACGATGCGAATATCCATTGGATATCTATTCCTGTAAGCATATGACTCGACAAAAGAATCATTAGTCTATATAGTCAAAAGGTGTTGTCTACACCTTTTGACCCGTTTGGCCGAATTGACCATTTATCTTTGCGAGATGATATTTATTATCATCTCCCCTACATGACTCTTCCCGTTTAACACCGTATGGTCATTTTAATCATAAACCGTGTATTGCTTTCGACATAATATGACCAAATTATCGATTTACTTCTTTTTAACCATTATTATGGTTTCTATCATCTTTGATTTTTCTTGTTCCGTTCGACTACACGACGGAACATCATATTTCAATTGTTTAGATATCTCATTCATAATTTATATGATAAGAAAACATTCCACAATTTAAGACTAGTGTAAGTTATACTTACCTTGCATCTGAATTACGCTTTTCCTTCATACTTGCTTCGTTTGACCCGCTTCCTTTCCAAGCCTCCACCTAGCTTGTCAAGCGTCAAACTATCATCATAATTCGTAAGACGGTTATATTAGTCATCATTAATTATGACTATTCCATCTTACATATTTTCTATCATAATTACCATTCCATCTTATTAATGGTCGGTTTGACTATTTAAAAGTCAAATCACCAATTAACACATATGATTGCACTATCAAGTTCACAAGACTCAATTAGGCACATTATCACCACTTAGTGAACATCATCTTTTGAGGTGACAAATTAACTAACATGTCATCAAATTCCTACCTCAAGTAATGATAAATCAACATGTAAATTTCAGTCATTATAAACATATACCCACTTTGACCATCAAAATCATGGTTTAACTCTTTTGTCTAGACCCACTTCTAGTTACTTATGAACTCTTAACAAAATCTCTAATTTGTTCAAGTAGTTCATTCTTATGAGTTAGTATGATGTTTGTAAACACCATTAGAACATCAATTTCATCAATTCAACCAAAACCCACTTAGCTCATAATAGGGTAATTATCAAATCCCTAGTTTGACAACAATTCATCAAGATTTCTACTAGGGTTTGTTTCTAAACCAAGATATAATCATAATGACACTCATAGAATCAATATTCATTCCAGAATTTCGATTATGATTGTTCATCATAATCTCAA
This sequence comes from Helianthus tuberosus, assembly GCA_030545235.1. Taxonomy (NCBI): domain Eukaryota; kingdom Viridiplantae; phylum Streptophyta; class Magnoliopsida; order Asterales; family Asteraceae; genus Helianthus; species Helianthus tuberosus. Next base: position 71,847,208 of record CM060417.1, on the reverse strand, counting down.
AGTATCACCAAATCGAAATTTTCAACATACCTTGTAATCCCCATGACTAGGTGGTCACGAATTTGTGTTCATGCATTGATTTGGCTCTTGATTTGGGCTTCAATTTGAGAGATTCTTGAGGGACTAGGGTTTTTGAGCAAGAGAGCCTTCACTGGCTTTGTTTGAAGTCGCAGACACACACACGTATGTGTGTGTGTGTTTTGTTTATTAATTGGTTTTAATAAAACTTTATCTAATTTTCCCATGTTTGGTCCCTCGACTTTACACCAGTTATTTATAGGTATCTTAACCATATTTGTTCCATTATGTCAAGACACTAACTAACTAGGTTAGTATTCCTAGTTACTTGGTGGGTCCCGGGAATTATAACCCGTTATATTTTAAGTCCCGTTAACTCGGGCTCTTATAAATTAAATTCCTGAAAACTTTGATTCGCTTATATTTAATATTAGTATTTCTTGTTTAAACCCAAATATTTGCCGGGTTATTTTTACTAATAACGGTACGTTACCCGTCTTTTAGTATTAACAGAGTTTAATTACCAAGCCCATTTTCGGGGTGTTACAAGTCTACCCCCCTTAAAGAGGTTTCGTCCTCGAAACCTTGTTTACATAGTTCATTGAGTTCTAAAGTCAATGCGTTTGACCTGAGTAATCTCTTAAGCATTATTCACACTTTAACCAATTGTTTGCATTACCAGAAAAATTATGGTAATATCTTTTTGGTTACATAACCCCTACGTACCTCATACGACATAATGTAACTTGAAATAACGTAATTCCGTTATTTCTGCAAGTTTAGTTAACTTAGCGATTTCCATCGCTTTTATATATTATCGAACTCTTGGTGAATCCGTTACCTTGACCCGTTTAAAGGTCTTTATTGAAATATTTCGCTTTTAGCAATAATTTCTTTAGTTTTCGGATTTATTGATTCGGCCCAATTATACCGAATCCACCGTTTCCGAGCAAATCAAATTTCTTGACTTGAATTGCTGACCTTAACCGGTCTCACTAACTGGACTTATTAGTCCCGTTACTTTTCACCGCTCGCTTGGTTATAATGTGATTTTACTTCACATTACATTTCCTAACCGTGATCGTGTCACATCGTGTTTGGTTTGCATCAACCTTTTATTTTCGAAAATAGCACTTTTCGAATATATCGTCTTGCGCCTATCAGTGTCAAGACTTGTATCTTTCATGCTTACTATTTAAATTCCTATCAGAATTTATGTTTGTAAAAACGTTATTTCTTACTAAAACCGAAGTTTTAGTTTTAGGATCTTCTCATTAACTTTTGTCCATTATCCATGCCAGAATATTGACAGTCCATAATTTATTCTTTTACAGTCTTAGCTTTGTGCGGGGAATCACAACTAGTTCCATTGCTTTACACTATTGACCCGTAGATTCTTTCACTTAGCCCCATAGGCTATTTCTTTAAGTTTTTCACCCTTTTTAAGGTGAGTTATTAACAACTCGTTTCCTTCTCTTTATGACCCGAGGGTCTTTTTGGTCCGTAGACCTTAACACTGTGTTTAATCCCGTAGGTTATGATGATCCCGTAGATCATCTTTTATTCTGGTCTATATTCAAATGTATATATACATATATAGCTTCCAGGCATCTCTTATTATGTTTGGAATCGTTTATTTTCGCCCTTGAACTTCAATTGACCTTGACCGTAGTTTAAGGCTTCATTTGTTTACTTCCGGACTAATCCTCCGACTTTATGACTTCTGACGTTATTTACACGTCAGTTTGTTCTTATGCTTACTGTTATTTGATTTGCTTATATTCTTATTTGGTTATATCCCATTACTGGGCTCATTATTCTCTCGCATTTAACGCTACCTTTATCAGGCTAGCGTTCATTAGTGCCATTCGGCGTTATATTGTATTCAACCTGTTTGACCTATTAATGTGAAATCCATCACTTATTATAATCAACTTTATTCTTTATTCAACCCATTCGACTTCGAATAGTTGAACATATTTACTCACAAATTTCTATTTACGAGATTTTATAGTCATAACTCGTAATCCAAGTCCTTTGATTTCTCAACCCGCGTTCACGTCTCTTGGTTTTACGCATGTGTTTAATTCTTACCCATCAACCGGGTGTTTTACGGAAGTCGTTATTGTTGCAACCCTCCCGGTATGCATTAAGACCTCGCTTCATTTTTATATTCCGACTTTGTCCTTAAGTTTGACGTTTTACAAAAACGACCCGTTAAGGGACATATTTGCATTTTTTTTTTGGGTTCGAGTGTAAGTACGCTCCCTCCCAATACTTGTCTAAATCATTTTACATGCTTGCGTTTTCTGGGTTCGAGTGTAAGTACACTCCTTCCCAATATTTGTCTAAATCATTTTACATGCTTGTGTTTTCTGGGTTCGAGTGTAAGTACACTCCCTCCCAATTCTTGTCTAAAACATTTTACATGCTTGTGTTTTCTGGGTTCGAGTGTAAGTACACTCCTTCCCAATATTTTTCTAAATCATTTTACATGCTTGTGTTTTCTGGGTTCGAGTGTAAGTACACTCCCTCCCAATTCTTGTCTAAAACATTTTACATGCTTGTGTTTTCTGGGTTCGAGTGTAAGTACACTCCCTCCCAATTCTTGTCTAAAACATTTTACATGCTTGTTTGTCCCTTCACTCGGGCTCTTTGTCCTAATGTAACACGCTTCCGTCACTCGGTTGTGCGTTTACATTATTTTCAAATATCTTGCTTATCTGTTTCATTTGGGTACTTTTTAATTAGTCCCATTCACCCCGCCATTACCACATCGGATGTAAACGTGTCCGCCATAAAAAGCTCATGGTATCATATGCCACTACTTACTTGGCCAGAGTAAGCGATTAACACATGACACACATGACCTTTTTATAGTTTCACATCACGCCCCATGTAAGTAATACCTCTACTTATTTTTCTTGGAAACAATATCCTGGATAGGTATTCTATTCAGGTTTTCCCCAAGTTTTCTATCTACATATGCAACTTTCAACCTTTATGTATTTGTTGCATATTGCTATTCATGCAATAATTTAAAACGTGTACCTTATATTGCTTGCTTTAACAGGCTTTCCTTGCCATTAGCTTATTCGCGACCATTACGCGATTTAGGTCCTTAATGAGCATACTCTTTTTATCCTATCTCGGACCATTCCATCATCATATCCACAATTTGTTTGACTCTCGTCGTCTTCAAACGCGAGTGTCCTTCAATTAAAACATTCACAAAAGTTAGTAACATCTACTTCAATACTTGCCCGTATTCAAATACAAGGCTTTTTCTATTATATGCGTCAACGCGCGTAATTTCGTTGAGTATGTCAATCCCTTACCGTTCTGATTGAGGTAACGTGTATTGCACGATAACTCTATGTGTTGTTTATAACACTTAAACTCATACTATACCATTAATATGCATGTAACTTACCGGATTTTGCGATCAAGCCTTGAACCGAACACTTTACCCTTTAACCTTGGGCTCTGATTACCAACTTGTAACACCCTTGTTTCTAATTAACGTTTATCGTGTAAATACCAACAATTAGATGTGTAGTTAAGACTACACATACTATAAAAATACGGGTTTATTAAAACTTTTACAAATCATAAGTTATTCTACATAATGTGATCAAATTCGTTGTTTAAAAATTACAACGTAGCAAAGTGCGGAAGCGTTTATCTTTATCGTGTTCGGTTCTTCGCTGAGCTTGATCGTCTTCCGGTATTCTAGGTGTACCTACATTTCATAAACATGAAATGCTTTAGTCAAACAGGGCTTAAAACGTATTTAAACGAGTCCGAGAAACAATTGATAACAAAAACAAGATTTTCATTCTGGCCTCCACCGTAAATTACGGTGGCACCGTAATTTACGGTGGCCCCTGGTTTGGCATGCCCCTACCGTAAACCAGTAGGGGGCTGCCGTAACACTTTTCAACTCCACCGTAAATTACGGTGGAACCGTAATTTACGGTGGGCTCTGCATCAGCCTTTCCATTTTTGCCGTACTTTGACGCGAAATCTTCTGTATCTTTCAAACCGCTTGTCCGTTTGGCCTACCGTTTCTTCCTACGTGTTTGTAATTTGATTCTCCATCATTTGGAGTTAAAATCCGACATTCGGCTTAACAAAATTTAAGACTTTTAAGTCTTCGGCTTATTACCCTTTATACCAAATTTTGACCCGGTTATGCATTTTATCAAACAAACGTATTTATTTGATTCCTATATTTCATACACTTCATCAAATAATTGTGATATACCATATTAGGTTTTAATCATAGGTTTATTACACAAATTAAACCCGTTTTCACTAGTATGCTTATTTTGACCCGTTAAGGATATTTTAAGCACTTTTAAGCTCAATTTCGCTTTCATTCTAATCTAGCTTTGTAACCTATATTTCTTATCTAGTACTCTTCCATCACAACTAAATGTGTGTTGGATTTAAAGTAGTTATCTTTGTGTACCGAATTTATACCCCTTGAAATATCATTTTACGGCAAAGACTCGTATGGAGTCTTTTGGCCCAAGAATTACATCTTTCACTACCCATACTCGTTCTAAACTTTTGTTTAATCGTAAGACTCCTTTCCAAACAACCTCTAAGAGTTGTTTGTTCAATTTAGCCTACAAGGGCGTTTTGGTCGATTTGGTCCTTCTTTTACAATGAAGGGCTATCACCAATTATTCGACCAAATTAGCACTTTTACATACATCATAAATATGCGTACCTGGCTCGGATCAACAAATAGACCCGATTTTAATACCTTGCTTTATATTCGCTAATTAAGAACGATGCGAATATCCATTGGATATCTATTCCTGTAAGCATATGACTCGACAAAAGAATCATTAGTCTATATAGTCAAAAGGTGTTGTCTACACCTTTTGACCCGTTTGGCCGAATTGACCATTTATCTTTGCGAGATGATATTTATTATCATCTCCCCTACATGACTCTTCCCGTTTAACACCGTATGGTCATTTTAATTATAAACCGTGTATTGCTTTCGACATAATATGACCAAATTATCGATTTACTTCTTTTTAACCATTATTATGGTTTCTATCATCTTTGATTTTTCTTGTTCCGTTCGACTACACGACGGAACATCATATTTCAATTGTTTAGATATCTCATTCATAATTTATATGATAAGAAAACATTCCACAATTTAAGACTAGTGTAAGCTATACTTACCTTGCATCTGAATTACGCTTTTCCTTCATACTTGCTTCGTTTGACCCGCTTCCTTTCCAAGCCTCCACCTAGCTTGTCAAGCGTCAAACTATCATCATAATTCGTAAGACGGTTATATTAGTCATCATTAATTATGACTATTCCATCTTACATATTTTCTATCATAATTACCATTCCATCTTATTAATGGTCGGTTTGACTATTTAAAAGTCAAATCACCAATTAACACATATGATTGCACTATCAAGTTCACAAGACTCAATTAGGCACATTATCACCACTTAGTGAACATCATCTTTTGAGGTGACAAATTAACTAACATGTCATCAAATTCCTACCTCAAGTAATGATAAATCAACATGTAAATTTCAGTCATTATAAACATATACCCACTTTGACCATCAAAATCATGGTTTAACTCTTTTGTCTAGACCCACTTCTAGTTACTTATGAACTCTTAACAAAATCTCTAATTTGTTCAAGTAGTTCATTCTTATGAGTTAGTATGATGTTTGTAAACACCATTAGAACATCAATTTCACCAATTCAACCAAAACCCACTTAGCTCATAATAGGGTAATTATCAAATCCCTAGTTTGACAACAATTCATCAAGATTTCTACTAGGGTTTGTTTCTAAACCAAGATATAATCATAATGACACTCATAGAATCAATATTCATTCCAGAATTTCGATTATGATTGTTCATCATAATCTCAAAGTATCACCAAATCGAAATTTTCAACATACCTTGTAATCCCCATGACTAGGTGGTCACGAATTTGTGTTCATGCATTGATTTGGCTCTTGATTTGGGCTTCAATTTGAGAGATTCTTGAGGGACTAGGGTTTTTGAGCAAGAGAGCCTTCACTGGCTTTGTTTGAAGTCGCAGACACACACACGTATGTGTGTGTGTGTTTTGTTTATTAATTGGTTTTAATAAAACTTTATCTAATTTGCCCATGTTTGGTCCCTCGACTTTACACCAGTTATTTATAGGTATCTTAACCATATTTGTTCCATTATGTCAAGACACTAACTAACTAGGTTAGTATTCCTAGTTACTTGGTGGGTCCCGGGAATTATAACCCGTTATATTTTAAGTCCCGTTAACTCGGGCTCTTATAAATTAAATTCCTGAAAACTTTGATTCGCTTATATTTAATATTAGTATTTCTTGTTTAAACCCAAATATTTGCCGGGTTATTTTTACTAATAACGGTACGTTACCCGTCTTTTAGTATTAACAGAGTTTAATTACCAAGCCCATTTTTGGGGTGTTACACATCTGGTCTTTCTGATAGCTTTTGACAAACATTCTTTGCAAATTGTTCCAGGGTTCTGACTTGAGTAAGCAAAAATTGGTAGTGCCTTTGATATTCTCTGTCAGTCTTCCCTACTGAATCTCTTTTAGCAATATCCTCAGCTTGTTTACCCTTTAATTTTAAATATTCATCAATATTATTGGGCCTAGGATATCCTTCAACAGATGGTAAACTCCTTTTTGCAGGATCATCCTCATAGTAGAAGGATTTGATCTCTTCTCTGACAACAATGAGTTCTAGAGAAAATTGTAAACCTGCAGGAGCAAGATCAGTGATTGGCTTTTGTATCTGAGCTGAAGAGAGAGCTACAAGGTTTGGTAAAGTGACAAGTGGTAGAGGTTGTGAAGATGTTGGTGGAGGTGAAGGATTATCATCTTTCAAAATTAGCCTTCTCCTTTTTGGTTGAGGAGAGGCTGATGATGTTTTGGGTGGATCAGTGGTTGTGTTTGAAGTGGGAAGTGATTGACTAACAGTTGTTGAAACAACTGGTGTTTCAACCACTATTGTCATTACAACTACTGGTGTGTCAGTAGAAGTCTTCTGCACAGTGGCAGGTGGTGATTTGATGGCTGGTGATGTGGTTGAAGTGGTGGTGGATGATTTAGTGAGATCAGGTGTTTGAGTGGTGTGTGTTGAAGTAGCAGTTGTTGTGACAAGTGGTAGAGGTTGTGAAGATGTTGGTGGAGGTGAAGGATCATCATCTTTCAAAATTAGCCTTCTCCTTTTTGGTTGAGGAGAGGCTGATGATGTTTTGGGTGGATCAGTGGTTGTGTTTGAAGTGGGAAGTGATTGACTAACAGTTGTTGAAACAACTGGTGTTTCAACCACTGTTGTCATTACAACTACTGATGTGTCAGTATAAGTCTTCTGCACAGTGGCAGGTGGTGATTTGATGGTTGGTGATGTGGTTGAAGTGGTGGTGGATGATTTAGTGAGATCAGGTGTTTGAGTGGTGTGTGTTGAAGTAGCAGTTGTTGTGACAAGTGGTAGAGGTTGTGAAGATGTTGGTGGAGGTGAAGGATCATCATCTTTCAAAATTAGCCTTCTCCTTTTTGGTTGAGGAGAGGCTGATGATGTTTTGGGTGGATTAGTGGTTGTGTTTGAAGTGGGAAGTGATTGACTAACAATTGTTGAAACAACTGATGTTTCAACCACTGTTGTCATTACAACTACTAATGTGTTAGTAGAAGTCTTCTGCACAGTGGCAGGTGGTGATTTGATGGTTGGTGATGTGGTTGAAGTGGTGGTGGATGATTTAGTGAAATCAGGTGTTTGAGTGGTGTGTGTTGAAGTAGCAGTTGTTGTGATTGAGGTGGTGGTTGTTGGTTTAACAACTGCTGAAACCACTGAGGTACCAACAGTTGTTGATACAACAGGAGTTACAACAGCTGTTTGGGTGGAAGATTGATGTTGGGGGCTTTTGGATGGTGATTTTGGAGTATGCTTTGTGAGTCTGGATGGTGTGGATTTGGGCCCTCACTTTTCTAGTGGGACTTTTTCTTTTTGGCTCAGGATTTTTATCATCCTTTTGCTCAGAACAACCCTGTGCATTCAGCTCCATATAAGCTATCTTCTCCTCATTCCACCTTGATTTATCCTTTGCCTCTCTATCCCTTTTTACATTTGCTTTTGCTTCAGCAAGTGCATTAGTGGTAACATCAATCTTTTTGCTCCCATCTGGCAAGGGAATGTCTTTAGTCATACAATCTTTTTCAGGCTCAACATAGAGACCATCTTTAATCCCTTTCTTCTTCCACTACTTGACCTTCTCCCCCTTTTTGGCATTATCTGGTGGTGGATTATCAAGGAAGAGAACAGTGGGAATAGCTTTGCCAGTGGTGTTCAGAATATGGGCCTTTATAGCCTTTATGTCTGCTTGGGTGTCTTTGAATCTGGACTCCATCATGTTTCTCAGCTTTTGGACATGTATATCATGCTACTGATCAGCCAATTGTCTTTGTTGTTGGAGTAGTGGTTGAAATAAGTTCCATAACTCATTTGCAGCAGGTGCAGGTTGTGCAGGTGCAGGTTGTGCAGGTGCTTGAGCTGGAACAACAGTGGGTCTTTCCAACATTTGTTGCATCATATTTTTAAGTTCAGCAACAGATGCATCAATTGTTTCAATTCTGCCCGTCAATTCTTGGTATTTTAAACCATCACCCAACTTAATGGGATCATCTGATTTCCCACCAACAGTGGTTGTATCAGCAGGAGACTTAGGGAATGTATCCCAAAAGTCATCTACTGATGCCCCTTTTTCTTGGTACTGGGGACTTCTTCCTTCAGCACTTGATAATCTTTTGATGGAGTCAGTGGTTAAAATAACCTTACTGGTTGATATCAGTGGTGCTAAAGAAGGAATTGCCTTCAAGGGAGTCTCATTGATAGAACAACTGACCCAGTGTAAACCAGTTGGTCCAACACTAGTAGTTGTTGCTCCACTTGAACTACCTCCAAGAGTTACTTGTAACTCAAGGGGTGTAACCTCCTCAGTTGTTGCTGGGCTAGCAGAGGTATGAACATTAGACCCAGTCACTTGTGGGAGTGTACTCTCAGTGATAGGTGATTGAGAGGAACTGGTTTGTGTCTGTGCTATAGCAACTGCATGCAACAAAGGTAACATGGATTGTGGTAATGTGAGGGGTGAAGGAATGGGTGTAGAAAGAGACATAACCTTGGGATCAGGACTGAGGAAGATGGAGCCGATTGGATCCAGAGCTTCATAATGTGGGGTCCCTGTGTTTACAACCGATTCCTTTTGTGAGGAAGTCGGAGGAGCTTGAGGCAAAGGTGGAGATCTTTCTTCCATCTGCTGTGAGGAAGTAGCAGCAGTGGTTATTGGTGACTTTTGTTTTGTCACTGGCAGTTGCTCTGGGATCTCATCTTCTAGAGTTGCCTTTTTACTGGGTTTGGGGGGCTTTGTGGATGATTTCTTTTTGGTCTTTTTGGTAATGGCAGGTGTGGGTTTCAAAGCAGTGGTTGTGCTGCTATGATCACCTGGAGCAGGGGGCTCAGCAGCAGATGTCTGAGGAGCAGTGGTAGCTGCTAAATTCTGCTCAGGCACCTCTGCTTGTGTTTTGCAAGGTGTTGACATTCTTGTAAAAGTTTCAGCTGTTAAGCTGTTTATTTGAAAGGATTCACCTTGTTGGTATGCCTGAACATCATCCTTACCAAATTTCTTTGAAAAATAATAGCTTAGAAATCTTGGAAAAAGTAAGAATGGCTTTTTATCAACATTTTTAACTAAGTCATTAAAGATTTCCTGGGAGTAATTAAAATCTTCATTTTGTAAAATAGCATAGCCCAGGTATTGAATCTTTAATGGGATTTCATTGAAAGCAGTTGTTTTATTTGAAACACACATCAAAAGGGAGTGATATAAAAATCTTGTTACAGGAAGAAAGAAACATTTTTGTAAGGTATCCCTTTTTATTTGATCTGCATACCCCCTTTCGAGAAAATCATTGTGAAGTTCATGTTTAGGAAAGAGGTTTTTACCTTGCTGATCATTCAGTTCGAATACCTTTGAAATGGATTGTGGGGTGATTTTGACTGGTTTACCCATGAGAGAGGAGTTAATGGCTATGACGTGTTCACCTTGTTTTTCAAGAGTAACATTCTTCCAAAACTCTCTTTGGGTTTTCAAGTAAATTGGTGCATCTGCTGTAAACAAAGTTTTGTACTTTGATGCAGACATAGTCTCAATGATGGAATCGAAAGCATCGGTGGTGCCGGGTTTTGTAAGAAGACCCAGATAATTGTGTGGAGATTTGTATGGGATTTCGATGGGTGTAATAGCCTTTTAAGAGGCCTTTTGAGATGATTTCGAAGTGGATTTTGCAGATGACTTTGATTTTGTCATTTTGATGAAGATAATCGATGAATGAATTTGAGAGATGAAGATGGAAACTGCTTTGAGAAAAGGAATTTTTGTGAATTCGATTCGACAGTAAAACCCTGTTTGGGGGTTTTGATCAGGGTTTTATAGGGAAAAAGGTGAATGCTGATGTGGCAGCGGTTACAAAGATCTGACGGACAAGTACTGACCACGTGCCAACCTCTGATGAAATGAAGGATAATGGAAGACAGTTGTTAAGGAAACCACTGATGGATGAATATCAGTGGATTACAAATGGAAATGAGGACAGTGGATGACTTTAACTATCAGTGGATAGCTGTGTCAGTGGTTTAAAGCACTGAAGTTTGGCAACAGTGGATAACAATGAAAATGATGGAACAGAGGTTGACTTTCAACAGTGGATAGCAAAGAACCAATAGATGTTTGAACCAATCAGTGGTTATGGCAGACTTTTAAGGATTAATGAAAAATTTCATTTTTAGCTATTTTTAAGGATGGATTTTTGATTTTCTGAAAACATTTTAATGCTTATCAAAGAAAAGAGGAAACAGACAAACTTTCAAGAAACAAAACAAAACATTCCATTAAAATAAAAATACCACCAATAACTCTTAATAATTTAATACAAACCACTTCACTATAACAACTATCACTAAACTTAACAAAACTATTTATAAGGAAAGTAAAAACCTACGCTTCAACTCCATTGACTCATTAACTTGTCTAAATATCTCTAACATCTGTGCCATTAACTGAACATCTTTGTTCCCACTCTCACCATTATTCAAAAGTGTCAGGTCATGAACAGCAGTTGGAGGCAATAAACGCAACGTCTCAGTTACATCATCATGAGAGCCAACTCCAGTCTTCAAAGAATGAAAGCATTTCCTTAGATCTTTAGAAAACTCTAACTCAGCTTCCAAATCTTCCATCATTGCTTTATAAAACAGTTCCTTCAAATCTTCTCCTTGATTACTTGATGAAGCCATTGAAAAAAGTTAACTTTTTAATTAGAAATCGGTAAAACTTAAATAACTTGAGATACGATATACATGAAATGTCTGCATATATATATATATAAAAGGCTTATGGACAATAACGCGGAACCATTAATGGCAGCAACGGTTACATGATGTAAAAATTGCTCCGGGAAATGATACAATCATACAAAAAACTGAGGAGACACACGTTTACATACAGTTATTACTATAAACACACAAACCATTAATTAAACACGGGAAACTTAAACTGGTACATGGCTAAGTACGCATGAATCAACGAAAATATTAATTACCCTTTAAATTATAACGAAAATATTACAAACAAAGAAAAACATGCATGTCAACAGAGTATCATTACCAAAATATAATAACCATCATCATACATAAAAAAACAACATAACTAATCTTCGTCAAAACTGTCGATTTCAATCACCTCATCCCACTTCCAATTCTTCAGCGCCTTTACCCTTTGATTAATTCTTCTGAAATTACGAGGCTAGAGAATAATATGTCAGTCACTCATCTAGAATATTAACTAAACACAACTAAACATATAGATATGGAACCAACCTTGTTGATCTCATGCTTTATAGAATTGTCGGGACATCCAACCAAAGCACCAAACTCCAAGTCAAAACCTTTAGATTTGTTCTGAAATTTACAAAACAAAATATAAGCAAACATAATAAGATTCAGCATAAACATCACCAACGATTGAAGACATAGTCAAGTCAGGAAGTACTCCAAACAATTCTTCAAACTGAAAAACAATATACTCATTAATAAAATAAACTACCATGTTGAACTAAAACAATGTTATCTTACAGTTATAAAAGAATTATTACATACATCTCCAGTTTCATCAGATATCTTACTCAACTTTTGAAAATGATCATCCACAAAAATGTTGTCAGCAATAACCTGGAAAAAAAACTGTTAATCATTGTTGTCATAGTATATTACAAAAATAAACCAAAAAACACTGTATCTGTAAAAAAACACAATGATTTTTAAAAATAAACAACATGATAAAATATTTTACAAGAATTATTACGCACGTTTCCAACTTCATCACATGTCCTGCTCAATGTTTGAAAATGATCATCCACAAAAATGTTGTCAGCCACCACCTGGAAAAGAAAAAAAAAACAAAAAAACCATCACAAAAAACACAATAGCTGTAAATAACACAATGATTCTAAGTAACACACAATATCATAAATAATAACAAAAACTTCATCATAAACTTGCTTCTAAATGTACATTCTCAATAGAGCAATAAGAAAATTCATGCAAATGACCATCCACACACTCATCAGCTACAACCTGACAAAAAAAGCATGTCAATGATTTTTTACTATAATAACACAAAGAATTCCTACAAACACAAAATGATTGTAAAAAACATAATGCTATGTAAATCACAATACTTGACAAAACAAAATGATATTACATTTCCAACTATATTAGAAGACTTCATATCTACTGGCTGCTTCATTTCCACAACGCTGTCCAACCCAGCAAACTGAAAAACAAAGCATCATTATTCAAATGAACAAACATGGTTAAATAAACACAATACCATATAAATTAACAACTTACATTTTTCCCCGTAATTGAATCCTCATCATACACAGCATTATCCATCGATCATAACTGAAGCAAAACAAACAAACTAAATAAGAAACTATCATCGAAATATAACAAACATCATAAACACATAAAATATGCAACCACCTTACAGTGATATGCTTTATTGAAAAGGATGTAATGCAAAGCATGCACGGACATATATATACATCTTGTATGCTAACTACCATGTAGAAGTTATCCAAGATGAACCGACAAGGTTGAGGGAGCGTACCCACGTAGCGAGAAACATGCAGAAAAACAACAAAACTTAACTTGCGTTGAAAAAACAAACTGCCAAATTTTTTGGGTTTGAACGGATGAGATTAAATCTTGAAGGTAACCACCTGAATTATTACGGTCAGGATCTACTTGAACGTGGGTTTGACCGACGGCTGTTTCGCGGCGAACAATTTATTAATAATTCTGAAATTGGCCGACCAAAAGTAAAAAAAAAAAACGACTCACAAAATCAAACTAATGCCCAGTTTATATGGTTTCACGATTTTAAACCGAGTTGTCCTGTGAAATGAAACATGAGGGATAACCCAACCTTCTATGATTAAACAATTAAAACAAGGGATCTCACATTCATTTCAAACAGTTTTTTGTTTTCACTTTTCAATGCTATCATTCCTGTGGTGGGCCAGAACTAGAAAGAAATTTTGTCTGGTGCGAGGGCCTAGATGCAGTGACGGTCCACGTGGTTCCTAGTTCTCAGGAATCCCTTCGGTTTGGAAAAAGCTAGTAAAACTTTGAATGATTTCAAAAAAAAAAAAAAATAGTAGTTAGAATATACCAAAAGGAACCTTTCGGAAAAAAAAATCATGGATCCGCCACCACCTAGATGATTCTAGTTGGTGGTGGTGGAGAGATGGTGACTATGGCAATCGACTACTTATGGTTTCTGCCTCTAGTCATATGGTGATTGTCGATTAGCAAATGCCAATGGTTACTAATTACTAAATTAGGATTAATTAAAAAATAATCAGGGAAATTGGGTTAATGGGTTATGGATATTAGATAGAAAATTTAGGTAAACTAGTTATAAAAACCGTCGCCGCGTTGCGGCAAACTTCCTTTGTTATTTAGTCTGTGTTCATATGTGTTTGAAATAACTACGAGCGCGTTGCATACGGAATCGCTGACAAGAATAAAAAGAAAATGTAGAAAAACACACTAAAAAATAACCGAAAGAAAATCAACTAAAAAAGTTGTATGGTAATGATGTTGTTCGGTAGAAACCCGTAGTCAGAGATGAGCAAATAGTAATGGGTACCGGTACCGAATTTCCTGAACCGAAAGATCCTAAGTACCATTTCGGTACTGACGTTTGGCGTTCCTAGTACCGGTTCGCTACCGGTTTTTACCTTCATATACCGATACCGTAACTGGTATTTTCGGTACCAATACTGATTCGGTATCAGTTGGCACCGAGCTCATCCCTACCCCTGAAACTAAAAAAAAAAGTTGTACGATACCGTTGTTGTTCGTACGGTACACGTGATCAGGGATGAGCAAATGGTACTGGGTAGCAGTACCAAATTTCTCGAACTATAAGATTATCAAACTCAATCCGGTACCGACTTTTGGCGTTTTATGTACCAGCCTGGTGCTGGTTTTTACCTTCATGTAACGATAACGAACCGGTATTTTTGAAACAAGTACCGGTTAATACCAAGCTTATCAAACTTAAAAAGTAAAGAAGATAACAATTATTATAGTATTAAAATAATAAAAATATAAGAAAACTTTATATAATATTTTATATTAGAGTTTACTGTTCAAATCATTCATTTATTAATATATAGGTGAATGGGCTTATTTTGCATATGAATGCTTGTTCAATTGAACAAGCTTATATTATTTGGGCTTACTTAAAATTGGGCTTAAGTTTAACTTAACTTTATCCTATTCAAATAAAAGTATAATTTAGGCTTATCATTTAAATTATTATATCTATAAAACAAACTACTAATATATATAAAACAAACTACTACAGTGATCCGTCAGTTATTCAAATTTGTTGGTCGAGAAAAAGGTGTGTGTATATATATATATAACAAACTACTAAACAATGTATATTTATTAATGGCTAAAAGTTTACACAAATTACATTTTGTGTTTAGGGGTCACAATTTTTTTCGTAAAATAATTAGGGTTGATAAATCAAAATTTCAGTACGATCCATATAAATTTACAAAAACATTAAGTTTACTTAACCCGGTGTACGGGTGTAGTGTGTCTCTACCTCGTTCCGCTCCTTGGTTTACTTCATAACTTGCTCGAAGAAATGATGAATGATGATAATATATGTGAAGAAATTAATATGCCACATTTGTCTCCCAAACCGCAACACAAACCAGTGACAATTTACAACTTCACATGAATTTTATCGTAGCTACAGTTAATTTTTATAATGTTTTGATCGCAACTCCTTTGTTAAAAAAAAAGGGGCAATTACATATATCCCCCTATAAACATCATAAATTACATATATACCCGGACCAAAATTTAATTTACACATTTCCCCTTCCAAAACACCTAAATTATCAAATATACCCATTTCATTAAAAATAGATTCAGGAATGACTATTTTACCCTTTTTTTACTAAACCATAAAAATATTAAATTTACCCATTTTAGCGAGTAATTCTTTTTTTTTCTTTCTTGCTTTTCGTTATCGGTTTAATTTCTTTTTTTCAGTATTCATCCAATTGTATCACATATCAACACTCGTATGTAAATTATGTCCAATCCAATCGTCTTTGTTCTTTAAATTGATCAGTTGTGTTAATTAATCAACTAAAAACAACATTAAAAATCTTTGTTTCTACAATTATGAAAATATGAAGACATTATTTTATGAGGAATAGTTACAACCAGCTCTCCCAACGCTCGACTGTATCGTTGGAGGATTGGAAGAGATGATTTTATTCTTTTTGTTTCTGATGTACTGATCATCTCGGTGGCTTGCTGAGTTCGGCTCCTTCGTTCAGATGGTTTAGTATAGTGATTGCCTTGCCTTCTTCAAAAAAGCATTCTTTTTTATCTCTTACAGTAAATATTGTAAATAAAAGAAAGAAGAAAGAGTCAACAAGAACTAATCAAACCCATTTTTTACATTAAATGTCAACTGCGATTGCCGATTGGGACACCCTATGGCAGCGGGACAATCTACACCACCGTGACGCTAGGAATTTATCTGCCACATATCCGCCCAAAATGGCCGTAAACGCGTTAAAACTAATGACGTCGTCACCGTTAGAATCGACTACGCATCATTTCTGTGGGTTCTTTGTACGACAACGGCTGACCCAATTTAGCCATTTCCGTTTGAGTCCACACCGGCTAGCAAGTGATGGATTTGGTCACGGTGGTGCTTCGCAGGTTAGGATTTAGCAGCTATCGTCGTCTCCAGGGAGGTGGGGAGTGGTATGGAGGAGGAGGGATGAAAGGTTGTAGGCTGTTTTTAAGTTGGAAAGGGTATCTTTGTCTTTTTGCTCTATTGAGGGGAAATATGTAATTAAATATTTAAGTTGGGTAAATATGTAATTAGAGTTTGAAATAGGGGGATATATGTAATAATCCCTTAAAAAAAGAGTAAATTGCCATTTTAGTCCCTGTGGTTTGGGCCGTTTTGCCAGCTTAGTCCAAATGTTTCATTTTTAACATCTGGATCCAAAAAGGTTTCATCGTTGCCATTTTGGTCCACTTGACTTAACTTCATCCATATCTGTTAAAGCTGCCAAGGGCATTTTTGTCATTTCATTTTTCTTTTTATTAACCCTTTTTTCTTAATTGCTTTTCCCTCTCATTTTGGCGCCCTTTTCACCCTGTATATAACCAGACATCCTGAAACCCTAAAATCCTAATTAAGTTCGAGCAAAGCAAACCATCTCTCCTACCTACCTTCAATCTTCAACAATGGTGCAATGTCCATGTGGTGCCCATACTGTAATTCGAACTTCGTGGACCTCTTTGAACCCCGACAGATGCTTTTATTGTTGCAATAGACAGGTATTTGGGTTTCTTTCATCATCTTCATTTGAACCTGCAATTTGTTCATGTTTTTGTCATTTTTTGTTAACATGGGGGGAGGGGCTGTGGATTCGTTGCTTGGGCTGAGGCTGAGTTGTGTCAAAGACGTGCAGGAATCATACGAGGGCAGTTGAACTCCCTCCGCAGGCTTGAAGAAGAGAACAGGAGACTGAAGTGGCTATTGTGTGTTACTTGGGGTTTATTGATGTTGTACTATGTGTGTAGTTAATGATGCGTATTTAGGTTATTTCGAGTGTTTGTAGTTCATGAATATGGTATGAATGATGTAAGATTTTTGGTTTAGTTAATGGAACTATGTTAATGGTGTTATATGAATGATCTTGATGGTGTTATTTGAAGGATGTACAAAATGATTGTAAATTGGTTGATTTATGGTGTTATTATAATTCTGTACTAAGTGAAGTTGCAGCCAAAGCGATTGTAAATTTGCCGATAGATTGTATCGTACAAAGTGGCCATTAAAAGAAACTGGCCAAAAACTTAACTAAACTGCAGCCAAAATACAAATAGATTGCAGCCGATTGTATCGTACAAACCATTATAAGAAATGGGGCAAAATATAAACTGACCCATTACAAACCTGCATTATACTGAACTAAACTGCAGCCATTACAAACCTGAACTAAACTGCCAAAATACAAACTGACCCATTACTGAACTAAACTGCAGTTGACGATTACATACCAAAGATGTGCCATTAAACACATTACATACCAAAATACATAACTGACCCATTACCATAATAGATTACATACCAAAAGACCTAACCCTAAACTGTTTTACCAAAATACATAACCATAACCGATTACAAGCACCACATGGACATTGCACCATTGTTGAAGATTGAAGGTAGGTAGGAGAGATGGTTTGCTTTGCTCGAACTTAATTAGGATTTTAGGGTTTCAGGAGGTCTGGTTATATACAGGGTGAAATGGGCGCCAAAATGAGAGGGAAAAGCAATTAAGAAAAAAGGGTTAATAAAAAGAAAAATGAAATGAAAAAATGCCCTTGGCAGACTTAACAGATATGGATGGAGTTAAGTTAGTTGGACCAAAATGGCAATGATGAAACCTTTTTGGATCCAGATGTTAAAAATGAAACCTTTGGACTAAACTGGCAAAATAACCCAAACCACAGGGACTAAAATGGCAATTAACTCTAAAAAAAATTATATCAGTATTTTTATTGATTATAGAAAATAAAAGCCTTTTTTTCAAACAACATATTTTATGGTCAACCAAGTACTAGTTTCAAAATTTGCACATGTATCAAAATATCATTTATGGTCAAACAAGTACTAGTTTGATTTTAGTAAGGGGAATTCTATTCCCACACCTCCTTATCTATTTGCACACCCTGGATTTTTAATACGCATCGTATAGGTCTATACGATGCGTATTAAAAAAGGATGAAAAAGTAGAATATATGTTAACCCATTCGTTGGGGTTTACATATTGATGATGAAGTGAGTAAAAGAATGGACCTAAGAAAGTTGAATGTTGTTGTTGCTAGAAATTAAATTGTAATATGTAAGCATACTAACAAGTTCCTTTGTCGCATTGGTTTTTAGGTAAAACTCAAGCTTAAGTGCTTTTGTCTCGCTCGGATCGAACACGCCATGAACGCCCTTATTGCACTTCCGCAACTTTTGAAATATCATCAATGGTTAAATGTTTTGTTAAATTAGGCCAAGTTTGACGTTTACAAACTCTAAACTTGATGTTTTTACTCTTTGTTAACACTTTAGTTATAAATGTTTCAAATGGTTTAAACTTGATGTCTTGTATGGATGTTTGAAAAGCCTTTAAATGTTATAGTTTTCATTATGTTTTTATGGAATGTGTCGTAGGATAAATGGTTTGAATATTGTAAACAGGAAATTGATCATAAAGCGAACGGGTCATGCCCGAATTTT
Source organism: Helianthus tuberosus (assembly GCA_030545235.1). NCBI lineage: Eukaryota > Viridiplantae > Streptophyta > Magnoliopsida > Asterales > Asteraceae > Helianthus > Helianthus tuberosus. The sequence continues at coordinate 71,828,190 of CM060417.1, read as the reverse complement.
GTTAATTAATTGTATAAAAGTATAATCTTTCGGATGTAGAAGTTTGGGCGTTTCAAGTTGGTATCAGAGCCTAGGTTTGAGGGATTCGAACACAATGTAGTGCTCGGACTCAAGCCGAAAGCTCGTAAGAATGGGTGTGTTTGCTCTGAGACGCAAAAAGAGGTAAAACTTTTGAGAAATTTTATAGTAATTAATGTTACGAGTTATAAAGTAATAGAAAGGTTAGAACGAGTCTTAAATATAGTTACAGTAGTGAATGGTGTATTAGGATTCCCAGGGATTAGCGGAATTGAAACCGTACTCGGGAACGGTTCGGAACGGTTGCAAATATGAAAATTTGGGTCTTTTTAGCTGGGCACTACCGTAGCTTACGGTGGCCACCGTAAGCTACGGTAGATACTGGGCAAACAAATGGGCTGCCGTAAGACAGTAGCTTGGCACCGTAAAGAATCAGTCAGCACCGTAAGCTACGGTAGCCACCGTAGCTTACGGTGGCTTTCTCGCGCCCCGCGTAAGACCAAGAGTGGGCTTTCGCGGCCCGCCAGGGACCAAAAAGCTGGCAAATTTTTTTTAATGTTGCTGATTTAATTTTAGGACTTGTTTTAACTAGTTTTTAAGGCCTCATAATCAATGTTTAAGATAATGTTTATATCAAGAGTGATGAGGGAAAATATATACAAAGGGCGAAAAGGTAAATCGTTGCGATCAAAGATTTTGATCTACACGATACGACTTGATTGTCGATGACGATAATGCATGAAGTATAAAATTTTTTTGATTGTAGTATGATAAAATGAGTTAAATGTGATAAAGGAGAGTATGAAAAGAAATTTAATGAATGAAATAAATGTTTTAATGTAGATGGCGAACAATGTAAACGTGAATGATAATGAAACTATGAATATAAGTTGACTAACACGAAGGCAATTAATTAAAGAACGAAGGAATAAGAAGTAAGTGTAAGAATGAATGTATGATTGAATTAACACGTCTAGAATGTTTGTAATGAAAAATGATCTACGAGAATGAATTCTTAAAAAAAAAACTAACAAAGTATAGAATGATGAAGAGAATGAATGGAATGCTATCTAATACAGGTATGTAATTGTAGATGGCAAACGAAGGAGATGCAAATACCACGGATTTAAATGGGTATCGTTATGGGAAGGGTTGTACGGATTAAACTTATAAGAATGGAACATAACAATGGAAGGTAAAACCCGAAAGCAAATACGGATCGAACATATAAGAGTCATAAGTAAGAATGAAAAGACTTGAATCCATAAGTAGCCGTGAACCAAACACATAAGAACAAAAGATCGAATCCATAAACAGGTGGAAATGGGTAAAAGTGAGGGAGAAAATGTGCTTATTCATCCTACTAAGGTAGGTATAAATCTTGTAAGTAAGTGATGCCGGTAGCCTTGTCGAGTCAAGTAGGTCACTTGACTAACATGATGCATATATACATATGATGCACTTACGAACAAGCGAGGGATAGGTTGAGTAAAAAAAATGTATTGACGGTTCGACCTTGTTGGAGTCAAACGGGTTATATGGATAAGTGTAAGACCAATGACAATATGATGGAAAGGGAGATGAAGCTAAATGTAATATAAACAAAATTCTGTAGGAAACATATTAAAAGTCAACTCATGTGAGTTGGGGTGGATGACGGGCTACGACCCGGAGAATGGCATAAGTATGGATGAGGTAGAAAAGTTGTCTGCGAACTGCTAACATGGTGAAATGATGTTTTGTTAGAATGTGTGAATTGGAAGTAAGTACAACACATGATCCAATATAAGTATACAATAAGTAATAAGTGGCAGATTAACCTTGAAAAGTCAAACTGCAGAATTTAGCATATAATTGATAAACTGCAAGAGTAATACGTAAGAAACGAAGTGTGTAATGTAGTATATCAAATAAGTGAGAAATTTGTGAAAGAAATATAGGCGAGTTAACACCGAATACAGTGAACACCTGAATGAAAATGATAGTATGTTAAAAAAAATGGTTATGTATTGACCTGTTGATATGTGGTTGAAAACCGGTGTTCGTTTATGTTTAAGTTCATGTTTTTACTTGACTTTTAATCTCGAATAGCCTACTTGTAATAGGATTTGTGTTTTGCAGGTCTTACGAAGTTTAAGGAGCTAAATTGGGAGCTTTACGAGCTACCGGGTCGAAAACCGGAGTATCGGAACGCGTTACGGGTCACACGGAAGCGAAAAATGAAAAATCGAGGAATCAGCATCAGAGAGCCCGTCACCGACGGGTCCCAAGCCGTCGACGACGCCTTCTATAAATGGCCGTCGGCCAAACATACTTGTAGCCAGACAATCAAGGCGTCGGCAGAAGATCAGAGTTGGGGAACCCGTCGCCGACGGCCCCCCACCCGTCGCCGACGGGTTGTGTTTTTCTGAAACGCAAATTTTGGATTTTTGGGTTAAAGGTCGATTCTTATTGGTTCTTGGGCATTCAATTCGGAGGTTACACTATCTTGGAGTTTGAAACTTGATTCTTGGAGCCACTAATCGACCATCATTCATCTCCATTCCATCACTACAACAAGAATCATCATCTGAATCAAGATCATCATCACCATTATCCACACTCACCATCCTAAAAACCCCAGTTCATCCAATCCATCATTCTTTTCACCATCATCATCAACCAAAACCCTAATCCTCATCCTTCTGCAATTTCACAAGATTCAAGATGATTCAATTTGCATTCCAATCATCCGGTGATCAAGCTTCTTCAACCATGAGTGGCTAATCATCTTGGTTTCACCCCGGTGTAGGTAGTTGTTTAACTTAGGGTTTTAAATTGTTTCTTGTTTCAACTTTGTGACAAATTGTGTTTGATTTTTGAAACCATTGACAATAGTTTACATTTGTTTCGTATTCGTAAATTGTCGAACGATGTTAAAAGTTATGACTTTACGAAATGGTTATGTGTAGTTATGCATTGTCGTGGTTAGGTTTTACTTGTGTTGATTACAAAGTGCATTCTTGTCCGTTTTTCGAAACGTTGATAGTTATTGGCACCTAAGTCACGGTACACTAAATCCGCTAATCATATGCAATTGAGTTGGAACTAAAAACTTGTAGAAACCCTAGGTTGGCAATTACCGAAACCGGGTGTGAACCCTCTTTCTTATTATTGTTTTAGTAATCAACCTTTTCTTGCAATCGTTAATTAGTAGTTGTTAATCAATTTAATCAATTCACTTAGACGAAATGATGACTACGGGTATGGGAATAGACGAAATGATGGTTACGAAAATAACCGCCAACCACGAAACAATTACCAAAGGAACCGGAATGATGGGCTTTACAACAACAACAATGCTAACCCTAACCGGATTCCTCGTTTCGTGGGAGGTGGCAATCAAAGGGGTAACCAAGGTGGGAATCGAAGAGATGATAGAAGAGGTGATAGGGGAGGTGATCGAAGAGACAATCGAAGACCGGTCGATCAAGAAGTTAACGGTCCGCATCGTCGTCAACAACCTCCACGGGGAGTGAATGACCGTTACATCAATATACTTCCCCATTTCAACGGGAGGTCTAACGATGAACCGTACACGCATTTGGCGGAGTTTTCATCTATATGTAACACGATTGGGGGACACAACTTTGCATTAGAGGAGGTCAAGCTCCGATTATTCCAATTTTCGTTAAAAGATAAGGCAAAGCAATGGTTTCTCACACTTCCGGCTAATAGCATTCGAACATGGGGCGAGATGCAACAAGTCTTCCTTGACGAGTATTATTCGATGGCAAAGACCGACGATGCTAGAGATGAAATTAGGTCTTTTCGCCAACTTTCGAGTGAACCGTTACATGAAGCATTCACTCGATTCAAGGAATTGATGCGGAGATGCCCACATCACCAAATAGAAAAGTGGGAATTGGTGAAGTGTTTTGTACGTGGTTTGGATGATGCAACATGGAATCGCCTTGAGTCGACGAGCAACGGGACCTTATTGAGTAACCATGAAGATGATGATTGGGAATTCCTTTAGCGGATGAGCAAACGGTCTAAAGAAAAGGAATCGACCGATAGAGCTAGGAAACATCCCGTCTCCCGATCACTTCCCGATCTTGATTCTAAGGATTGAATTTCTACCTTAGAACGGGAAATGGCTCGTATGAAGAAGAAGGAGGTAAACGCGGTACAATTTGCGGTGTGTGAAGAGTGTGGAGATATCGGTCATAGAACCGAGCAATGTCCAACGGGACCGGGTGATTACACCGAGGAGGTAAACCAAGTGTATGGGGAGCGGAAGCAATACGACATGAATTCCAACACTTACCATTCGAGTTTGAGAAATCACCCTAACTTCCGGTATGGTAATGCCTCGAATCAAATGAACCCGAATTTTCAGTCGGGTAATCAAAGTGGTCAAGGTGGTTACTCTTATAACAACCGTCAAGGTGGTAACCAAGGGGGTTACCAAAGGAATTACAATCAAGGGGGTAACCAAGGGTATCAAAACCGTGAAGGTAATTATCAACGTGGTTACAACCAAAGTGGAAATAGGGGTTGTGCTTCAAACTCTCAAGGTGATGATTCGATAAATTCGAAATTTGATGCTATTATGAATGCTATCAATCATTCAAATCAAGAGATGAAGAAAGAGTTTGAGGTATGAGATAAATCCCATAAGGCGTTGGAGAAGCAAGTGGGCCAACTTGCGGAGGAGATGGCTCAAATGAGAGGAAGCACGGGAAAGCTTCCAAGTGACACCGCGGTGAACCCTAAGCATCAAGGGTCAAGCTCAAGGAACACATGTGAGGTACCAATTAATAAAATTACTTTACGTAGTGGTCGAGTCGTAGATAATGGTGTCGAAACACCATCACCCCAGTTTGTTGAAGGGGTGATGGAAGATGCTAGTGAGGATGAAAAAGAGGATGGTCAAACGGGTCAAAATAAAAATGATTTAAAAAAGAGTAATAGCACTCCCGTTGTGACCATACCAGTCCCTAAAGCTAAGGAAAAGGGTGTGGAGGTTAATACCGCCCCTTATCTCGAAGCATTGAAGGGACACGTTAAGAAAGTTGTAAACAAAAGAGGTCCACAACAAGAAGAGTTGTTGGAAATTTTCAAACAAGTTAAAATCAATTTACCTCTTTTGGATGCGATCAAACAAGTACCGTCTTATGCTAAGTACTTGAAAGAATTGTGTACCCAGAAACGAACTCATAAATTTCCTAAAAAATTAGATTTAACCGAAAATGTGAGTTCGATTCTTTCGGGTGCACTTCCACCTAAGCTTCAAGATCCGGGTGCGCCTATCATTTCAATTCAAGTAGGCAATTTTAAAATTAACCTGGCACTTCTAGATCTTGGCGCTAGCGTGAGCATTCTACCGGGCAGTTTGTATGACCAATACGAGTTTGGTCCACTTCAGTCGTCAAACACCACCGTGGTGTTAGCCGATTTGACACCCAAACTACCTCGTGGAATTGTCTCGGATGTGATAGTAAAAATCGAGGATTTTTACAATCCGATGGACTTTTTGGTACTTGATTATGTGGCCAAGGACCCAACCAAGCAACCTACGGTGATTTTGGGTCGACCGTTCTTAGCAACCGCAAATTCTCAAATCGATTGCAAAACAGGAACGGTTGACATGACATTTGGAAACCGAAGGTTGAGGTTGCATGTTTTTTCCTGACTTATGAACCCTCCAGTTGATGATGAATGCTACATGGCGGACATTGTTGACACGTGTATACCTCTTTGCGACACAATCGTTGATGGGGAAAACATAATGGAGGATTGTTATATGTTTGACAGGTCACAGGTGGAGATGGATAAGAGCATAGACGAGGAGGTGAAAAGTTTGGAGGTGCTTGCGGTTAGAGAGGGAAAACCGACATGGACGCACCAAGTTGAGAGTTTACCGGAGAGCATTGACACTAAATTGAAGCCGTCACTAGTAGAGCCTCCGGAGGTTGAATTGAAGGTGTTGCCTAAGCATCTCAAGTATGCTTATGTTGGTGAAGGCAACACACTCCCGGTTATCATTGCATCAAACTTAACCGAGGAGCAAGAGGAGAAATTGATGGGTGTTTTGGTCACCAATCGGGCGACGATTGGATGGACCATTGCTGATTTGAAGGGTATTAGTCCCTCGGTGGTGATGCACAAAATCATCACGGAAGAGAAGGTGACTCCCGTTCGAGATGCACAACGGAGATTGAACCCGAATATGCGGGAGGTGGTGAAGAAAGAAGTGCTGAAATGGCTTGATGCGGGTATCATTTATCCGATCTCGGATAGCCAATGGGTGAGCCCAACACAGACGGTTCCAAAGAAAACGGGTATACAAGTTGTCAAAAATGACGCAGGTGAAGAGGTAGCCACTCGGCCGGTAACCGGGTGGCGAATTTGTATTGATTATAGGAAGTTGAATACCGCAACTTCCAAAGATCATTTTCCTTTACCGTTCATTGACCAAATTGTTGAGAAATTGTCGGGGCAACAATTTTATTGCTTCTTAGATGGCTATTCTGGTTATAACCAAATTGCCATCCATACAGAAGATCAATCAAAGACCACGTTTACTTGTCCCTACGGTACCTTCGCATTTAGGCGAATGCCGTTTGGACTATGTAACGCCCCCGCCACCTTCCAAAGGTGTATGATGAGTATCTTTTCAGATATGGTGGGGAAGTCTTTGGAAATCTTCATGGATGATTTCTCAATTTTTGGGTCATCATTTGAGGCTTGCTTGGACCAACTAGACAAAGTATTAAAAAGATGTGTCGAAACTAGTTTGGTCCTAAGTTGGGAAAAGAGCCATTTTATGGTTCAAGAGGGAATCGTGTTGGGACACGTGGTGTTGAGTCGTGGGATAGAAGTTGATCGTGCAAAGGTACAAGTTATATCCACTTTGCCGTATCCCACGAGTGTTAAAGGTGTTAGGTCATTTCTAGGTCATGCGAGTTTTTATCGACGGTTTATTAAGGGTTTTAGTGATATAACCAAGCCTTTGTGTAACTTGTTGTTAAAAGACCAACCGTTTGATTTTAATGAAAATTGTCAAAACGCTTTTAACAAACTAAAAGAAAAGTTAGTTGAGGCCCCAATCTTGCAATCGCCAAATTGGTCTTTCCCTTTTGAAATTATGTGCGATGCGAGTGATTATGCGGTGGGGGCCGTGTTGGGACAACAGGTTGACAAGAAACCCGTTGCCATATACTACGTGAGTAAGACTCTTTCGGATGCACAATTGAATTACACCACCACCGAAAAAGAGCTACTCGCGGTGGTATATGCATTGGATAAAATTCACTCATATATATGGGGTAGCAAAGTGATTATTTATTCTGATCACACTGCTGTCAGGTACCTCATGGAGAAAAAGGATGCTAAACCGAGATTGATCCGATGGGTGTTGTTGCTCCAAGAGTTTGATTTGGAGATACGAGACAAAAAGGGTACCGAGAATGTGGTAGCGGACCATTTGTCCCGATTTATGGTTGATGAGGATCCTAAATCGTTAGAGATCAATGAGTCTTTTCCCGATGAGCATATTATGAAATTGGATAAGTTACCGTGGTATGCTAACATTGTGAATTATCTTGTTACAGGTGACTTACCGACACATTGGGATAGACGGAAGAGGCAACATTTCATGTCTCAAATCAAGTATTACCGGTTGGAAGAACCGCACTTATGGAAAGAATGTACGGATCAAGTGATTAGAAGATGCATAGATGATGAGGAAATTCCAAGCGTGTTGCAGCATCTACATTCATTTGCGTGTGGTGGTCATTTTAGTGGCCACAAAACGGGTCATAAAGTGTTGAATAGTGGTCTTTATTGGCCGACTATTTTTAAAGACGCAAATGAGTTTTCTAAGAATTGTGTAGAGTGCCAAAAATTAGGGGGTATTTCAAAAAGGGATGAGATGCCCATGCAACCGATCCTCGTAGTCGATATTTTCGATGTGTGGGGTATTGATTTGTAACACCTCGGAAATTTACGTCCAATAATGTATTGACAGGTGTCATAGGCTTTGAATATGTGAAAAAGTACTTTAGAGGGACTAAAGTTGACAAACAGTGAAACTATGTGAGTATAAGAATCCAAAGTGTCAACAATGGATAAATAGACTCTACTATAACCCTACATGGTGTTTATAATCTTAAACGAATAATTCATGGGTCATACGAAGCGAAAAATGAAAGAAAGTGAGGAATTACAAACTACAGGGGCTAAATGTGTCAACATGTTGAAAGTATACTTCTGAGTGATCATTTGGCAAACCCGAAGCTTTGTAACGATAAAATATACTCATTAGAATATGTGGTAAAAATTTCATAAAGTTTCGTGATCGTATGAGAAAGATATGACCAAAACCATGCACGAAGGGTTAAATGCGTTAACGTTGAAATTCGTGACTTTTAGGGTAAGCACAAAGTTAACCAAGGACCTAACCAAGTTTGTAGATGTCCTAAGGCCCTTAAAAATCAGGTTTGAGGGTCTAATGAGCAAGAAAAATAAGCAAAACCACGTAACAAGGGACCAAGGACTGAATTGTAAATATTAGAAACTTGTTTGGCTGGTTCCGACAGGCTAGGCGGCCCGCGTAAGAGTCCCTTATGGACTTACGCGGCCCGTGTCAGACCTACCAGCGACAGAAACTTGCAGCTGCCAGTTATCAGGTCTGATTTCGATGCTTAACAGCTGTTGCATGATACCAGGGACTCACCAATGGTTTTACATGCATCATAGGGCACCTGGACAGATCTTACAACATATGTAGACTCTTGTGGCACCATCTTATGAGATCAAAGTGGATATTTAAGAACACCCATTGTTGCAACAAGTTCACATTCACTTGCATTCTCAATTCTGGAGCTCTCTGGTCAGCAACAAGGGTTCATTAGGCTCCCTAATCGTAATTAGGACTCTGGTAAGTGTTCATAACCCTTTCAAATTCGTTCTAGCTTAGTTGATTAGCTATTAGTCAAACCATCGTAAATTAAGTTTGACTTCGCGATTAAATGAAATCCGCTCAGGCATTTCTCGAATTGAAAGTACCTTTAAGTAGGTATTTATGTGGGTAACAAACCCTCAAAAGGGTACTTTCAGATTCCCACTCTAACTATGTTAATTGTCGAGTCAATGCTTACTTTAAAAAGTCAACAGAATGTGTATTTGCAAATTTAAGCATAATTAGCAATGTAGGGTACATGCAACCTGTTTGATCATTAAAATAACATGGTAACTAATGTAAGAACATGTTCCAACATGATCAACTCGACAATTTTCAGTTTAAACCCGGATCGGACCCGAAAGTCGCATAATTTGACTTTTGCTTTGACTATCAGTTCTGATCCGTTTATGCATGTTTAAGATCTGCCTTAGAGCTTATTTTGGACCAGGTTTCATATAAGTATAACTCTCTGAGATTATACAACTTGGTTCAATACTTATCCGATTCACATGCATGTTTCCGATTAATGCTTAAATGTTGACTATTATGCCCTTTTGACTATAAAACGTGATTTTTGAAAAATTGAAAGAGTAGAAACCTTAGTTACTGATTTATAAACTTGCACCTAAAATTTGACATCAGTTTGAGGTCTAGATTAGGAGTTATGCTCATTAGCGTAATTTGAAAGCTTTATGTTACTTAAACGGCGTAATTAGCGTATAACCTATTTAAACCCACTTTTTGGTATCAAACGTTTTACCCACTGATGTAATATAATATTTTGGGATTTTTGAAGATTTTTATTTAATTTTTGGCTGAGCATAACATAGGTCTCTAAGTTTAATTCGGTTAATACCGATTTTACCCTTTTAAGCCATAAAATGAGTTTTACAAATCCTTTTGGCCCCAAACCTTTTTCTACTGATTTTATTTGTTAAATAAAATATTTTGAGCCTTTTGGAATTATAAAAATATCAGCTTTCCTTTAAAAACCCGGAAATGGCTCCAAATCGCCTTTTTAAGCGTTTTTAACGCATAGCATGTACTAAAACTATATTAAACATATAAGGTTAATACCTACTGATATTTTTAGTATATTTTTATATAATAACAGTAAGTAAAAGTTTATGAACTCAGATTCCAGTTTTGACCTTTTTTTAAGCCTAAGTGAAATTACCAAAATACCCCTAAGGTGCATAGTTTGGTTTTAAATGATAAATTTCACATATAGGTCATACCCTACTGTTATAACTTATTAAATTAAGTGTATTTACTGTATAAATCAGACCTGTAACTCAGATTACTAATTAAACTCTTTTATAATCTTTTAAATGACCAAAATGCCCTTATGAGGCATAGTTTGTGTTTAAATCCGTTTTGGGCATAATAGAAGATACCTTACTAATATCACAACATGTTTAAGGCATATTAACTCAGGGAACTTGCATATGACTCTTATGGTTACCCGTGGCGCCTTTTCGCGCTCGGTTCGGTTTATGTAACTAGTTTGCATAAATTGTCCGAAACGGGTCAAACCTCATCATCTTTGTCTCAAAATCCAGAATGTATTTAGTATACCCATATTGTACAAGTATTCAAACTTGTCGGGTCTGAATCACATTCTATCCGGTCTTCGCTTAATCGTGCGTTTGAACCGTATCGTCTCTAAAAGCTAACCGGTCTAAGCTTAGGCTTAAATAAAGACCCGTTAGAAATCTAATAGGTTATTATAAACCTTTGTTCCAGAATAGAAGAACCAGTAAAAGCTACCTTCACTCGCTAATTGTGATTTATACTTACAAAGGTAAATACTTTTAACTTATTTTCCCTATACGGGCTTGGGGTACGGTATATAATATACCGCTTGGTCCGGCATTGAATTCTTAATCGAATAGAGGTTAATTTATTGATATGCTATGTTTTGAATGTGTTTTGTTTGCTTAAAGCCTTTGGGGGGTTAATGACCATGTCCCGGATATCCTTGGCATCATCCTACGAGATGGCCACGACCTGAGCACGGGGTGTAGGCGTACACCTGTCAGTGTATAACTCAATTTTGTGGTGTGTCTATTAATCTTTAACCCGGTCTACGGATCGGGCTACTGAACGCATAAGTAACATGTAATTCCCTTACAAGATTATATTGCATAATTATCCCAAGTTATAAAATGTTTTGTGCTACGTGCATTCAAATCAATTTTTAATTTTTTTTTAAAATGAGTCAGTTAAATTGTATTTTACCAGTGTAAACTGACGTATTTTTCCAAAAGGTTAAGTGCAGGTACTACTCGTACTAGGCTGGCTGTCTTCTAAAGCGTCCACAATAAGTCTCGCAAGCTTGGATGTCAAATAAACTGTTGAACAATATCTTCTTTTATTTTGATCCGCCTGTGGATCCATTTCAACTACTCGTGATATTTAATATTACATTTTATTTAAAGTTGAAATGAATCTATCTTTGCTTCCGCTGTGCATTTATATATTGTGTTGTTTGACTTATAATGATATCAACTACGTCACGATACTCCCCACCGGGCCCACCGGTGACACGTGGAAAATAGGGGTGTGACAGGTTGGTATCAGAGCCAACGCTGAGTGAATTAAACACTGGCCTTTTGTGTTTAATCTCAGTACACAAATTGCACATTCCTCAATTCTTGAGTCCAGACGAATAACATAGGACAAATTCCGTTTTGTTTTAAATTTTTGTCTTTCTTTTCTTTATATATATGCTTGTGTTATCTTTATTTTGTTTACAGGTTCAAGATGCCACCGCGATTCTTCAGAGGAAGAGGCAAGGGGACATCCCGTGCCCCTAATGATGATGAAGCCGGACCTTCCCACCGGCGCACGCCCTCAATCAACATGGGCACAAGTCCCCAGGACTGGAGGACGTACGTTGAACCCGGGAGACGATCCGTCTCCCTAAGCTCATCGCCATCCTATCTAAATTCCTTCGGGCCTCAGTCCGAGAATGAACCCAATAACTCTTTCATACCCCTCCTTCGCTCAAACTTGCATCATTCTTTTAATGACCCCACACCCTACTTTCAGAGCCGGTTCAACCCGGCCAACCAACAAGGAGAACCAGCAGGTTATAACCCGTTAGGGCCTGAAGACCACTTCTCTATGGATATGGATGAAGACCCGGACCCCGCAGAACCACAAACCGGAACCCCTAACCATCCCATTGAGATCTCCGATGGGTCCTCATTTCATGGGTCGCCTTACCGCGGTCCAGATAGTTATCAGGAGAGGTTCAACCGAATTGATTGGTATTTTACACCTCCCTACCACTACTCACCTCAGCAGCAGCAGCAGGACCCTTCAGAGGATTCTCGTTTTGTGGCAGTTACTCCGCCACCACCACCACTAGTTCAGCAACCACCTCCGGATCCACCGAGGCGGAGAAGGGGATCAAACGCGCGGATGTCCGCGCGGGGAGGAGTGCATATCAGCACCCCTCAACCCTCGAGTGGCAGCCATTACTCGCCACACCACGAAGACCCAGAGATGGGGGGACCCTCAAACCCTGTCTCTGAGGTGAACTCTACGCCAGTCGCGCCACCTCCACCACTGGGTTTTGATAACCCAATTCTGACTTACGCCGGTACAGCGGCGTATAATCCCTTCGAACCGCCGATCCACACAAATTACAACTATACAGAGGATCCCTACTGGGTAGCTGCGAACTACAACGCTCTCCATCCGGAAGGTCCCTATGGAGGTCCCTGGACTACGGGATACCCGACTCATGGATACACACCATACGGGTATCAGCAACCGCCGCCTCCTCAACCTCCGCACATTCAGCAACCCCCGCAGATGTCTCCACCGCAGCATCAGGAGATTCTGCAAAATATTAGAGAGGTACGGCATGAATTGCGGGAAGACCGAAGGCACAACCATGGGATGTTCAAGAAAATGGTGAATTTGATCAAAGGAAAAAGCAAGAAGGATCACTAAATCCTTTGTTTGTTTATTTATTTTAGTATTGTAATCATGTCCCTGCAAGGACATTTATTTCTGTACTCTGCCCCTGTGTGGGCATATTTTCCTTTCTGTTCTGCCCCTGCGTGGGCATGTTTTTCTTTTTGACCCCTGCGTGGGTTTGTTGTTAATTTGGCCCCTGAGTGGGCGTGTTATTTGTGTAAAAGTCCCGTTTAGGGCAAACTCATACTAGTTTAATTTTAATTGGAATGGTTAATTTAAGTTTTTCATTTTTAAATTATATGCATGAATATAATATGTGAATAAATGAAAAATAACATATTTCGATTTACCATTTTAATAAAATAATAAGAATCTTAAAAGGTAAAACCTAGCTTGTATGTCATATTAAAGACCTGGCCAATATGGTAGAACCTGTTTTAAAAAGATTCAGATCTCTGTTAACATCTGCAAACATGCTAACATTCTTGGCTAGTGTGATCCGCAAAATCACCCATGTCACCCTTTTAATAAATTATCCAAATTTATATTTTAATATATATCTGAATGTGACATAATGCCCACGGGCTATAACTAATGTCATATTAAACAAAAGGCAGCCATAGTTTATAAACTCCCTGCCAATAAAGGGATTGATTGTTATTTTATTCAAATTTTAATCCTATAAGATCTAAATTTATAATTTAGAAAGTTGTCTACGTGACTAGGCCTATGTGCTATTATTAATGTATGGCTTTGGATTATGATAAAGATCCTGGATAAGCATATATTTAATAAATTAACTAAAATGGCTATTTAAAACCATGGTTAATAAATCGTCAAGAACGATAATACTGTTTAGACTTCTAATTGAATCTTGTCCTTATTTCCTTTATGTAGCAATTAAAACTACATGGCCAATTCAGAAGAAATAAACAGTCGTCCAGAGGAAAACCCTGGAAATGTTAAAATACTGGTAACTGGTGCGGAACTGCAAGCATTAGTAGATAATGCTGTTACCAAAGCAATAGATAGGCAGTATAGTGAATCAAGCGGGACCCGAAGTAGGACCCGATCCGCACCACATTCCAAGCCAAAGACACACTTGGAGGCTCATAGCAAACCGCCCTCTAAGAAGGATGAACCTAAGAAGGATGAGCCCAAGAAGGATGATGATCGACAATCATCTAATCACGACAGTGTTCCCTCAAAAAGGATCGTGTTTGATGCCAAACCACATACCAAGTCCTGTACTTACAAGTACTTTGTTTCTTGCAAACCTCGGGACTTCACCGGGGAAAAAGGAGCAATAGATTGTATGACTTGGCTGGATGAAATGGACACGGTTATAGACATCAGCGGTTGTGCTGAAAGGGACGTAGTAAAATATGTATCCCAATCGTTTAAGGGAGAGGCACTGGCATGGTGGAAGTCTCTCATTCAATCTGCCGGAAAGATCCCACTCTACAACTTATCATGGGATCGGTTCGTTGCTCTTATTAAGAAGAATTATTGCCCGCAGCACGAAGTTGAACGAATCGAATCAGATTTCTTATCATTGGTGATGAAGAATCTAGATTGTCAGGCATACCTCACCAGTTTTAATACCCTATCTCGGTTGGTTCCGTACTTGGTAACCCCAGAACCTACGAGGATTGCTCGCTTCATCGGGGGTTTAGCCCCAGAGATTAAAGCTAGTGTTAAGGCATCAAGGCCTGCTACCTTCAGATCAGCAGCGGATCTATCTCTATCTCTTACCTTGGACGTAGTCAGGTTGAGAGCGCTCAGGAACTCAGAAGAAGGTAAGAGGAAGCGTGAGGACGATACCTCACGAAGATCAGATAAGAAACACCGAGGGAATAACGACCACAAGAAAGGGTCGGGATTTAAGAAGGATGGGCAACAATCGGGGGATAAGCCCAAATGTAAAACTTGGAAGAAGAACCATTTTGGGAGGTGTCGACTTGAGTCGAAATCCCAGTCTCACCCGAGACCCTGTGCGATTTGCAAATCTACAGATCATAAGACTTTGGAGTGTAAGAAGCTGAAAGATGCAACATGTTATGGTTGCAACGAAAAAGGGCACATTAAGTCTAATTGCCCAAAGAACACCAAGAAAACCGAGGAAGGGAAAAAGACCAATGCGAGGGTCTTCAAGATGGACGCTAAAGAAGCTGTTCAGGATGACAACGTGATTACAGGTACTTTTCTCGTAAATGATGTTTTTGCTAGAGTATTGTTTGATTCTGGAGCAGATAAGTCTTTTGTGGATAATAAGTTTTGTGAATTGTTGAAATTGCCTGTAAAAGCCTTAAGTGTGAAATATGAGGTTGAATTAGCTGATGGTACAATAGAAACCGCCTCAACTGTGTTAGATGGATGTGTTATATCCATTAGGAATCACTCTTTTCCTCTGTCCTTACTACCCTTTAAACTAGCCGGTTTTGATATAGTGATAGGTATGGATTGGTTATCGCATAACCAAGCCCAGATTGTGTGCAACAGAAAGCAAGTGGTAGTCAAAACTCCGTCTGGAGAGTCACTTACCATTCAGGGGGATACCCAGCATGGATTGCCTGAGCAGATGTCTATACTCAAGGCATCCAGATGTCTGCAGAAGGGATGTGTCATTTATATGGCACAAGTTACTATTGATGAGCCAAAGCCTAAGATTGAAGATATCCCTGTCATTTCAGAATATCCTGAAGTTTTTCCTGAAGAACTACCTGGTTTACCACCAGATAGACAAGTGGAATTTCGAATTGACATTATCCCGGGTGCAGCACCAGTAGCTAGAGCGCCTTATAGGTTAGCACCAACGGAGATGAAGGAGTTAAGGACGCAATTAGATGATCTGCTAGCCAAAGGTTTCATTAGACCCAGTTTATCTCCTTGGGGAGCGCCGATCTTGTTTGTCAAGAAGAAGGATGGATCGATGCGTCTGTGCATCGATTACCGTGAGCTTAATAAGGTCACCATCAAGAATAGGTATCCTTTGCCCAGGATCGACGATCTGTTCGATCAGTTACAAGGGGCAAGCTACTTTTCCAAGATCGATTTAAGGTCAGGCTATCATCAGTTGAAGGTCAACGATGAAGATGTGCACAAGACTGCATTTAGGACTCGTTATGGTCATTACGAGTTCCTAGTGATGCCTTTCGGGCTCACTAATGCACCGGCCGCATTCATGGATCTCATGAATCGCGTCTGCAAGCCTTACTTAGACAAATTCGTCATCGTCTTCATTGAGGACATCCTCATCTACCCAAAGAATCAAGCGGACCACGAGAAACACCTTCGTTGTATTCTCAAACTTTTACATCATGAGAAACTTTACGCCAAATTTTCGAAATGCGAGTTTTGGCTTCGAGAAGTCCAATTCCTTGGACACGTGGTAAGTGAGCGTGGTATCCAAGTGGATCCCGCTAAGGTAGAAGCAGTTATGAATTGGCAAGAGCCAAAGACGCCTACTGAGATTCGTAGCTTCCTGGGTTTAGCAGGATATTATAGGCGCTTTATCGAAAACTTTTCAAGGATTGCTGCGCCTCTAACTTCGTTGACACGTAAGAAGGTTAAGTTTGATTGGGGCCCTAAGCAGCAGGAATCCTTTGACATTTTGAAGAAAAAGTTGAGCAATGCACCAGTATTAACATTGCCCGATGGTATAGAAGAATTTGTGGTGTATTGTGATGCATCACACACTGGTATGGGCTGTGTACTCATGCAGAAAGGCAAAGTCATTGCCTACGCTTCACGACAGCTAAAGGTGCACGAGAAGAACTACATCACCCATGACTTGGAGCTGGGTGCCGTTGTATTTGTATTAAAACTATGGAGACACTATTTGTATGGAACCAAGTGTGTGATCTATTCAGATCACAAGAGCCTTCAACATTTGTTCAATCAGAAGGACTTGAATATGCGACAAAGATGATGGATGGAAACTTTAAATGATTACGACTGTGAGATAAGATACCATCCAGGCAAGGCAAATGTAGTTGCTGACGCCTTAAGCAGAAAAGAAAGAGTGAAGCCGATAAGAATCAATGCCAAGCGCATTGAAATAAGGAATAGTTTGAACGAAAGGGTGTTAGCTGCACAGAAGGAAGCTGTGCTGGAAGCTAACTATCCTGAAGAAAAACTAGGAGTAACTGAGGAGCAGTTATCCTATGACAAGGACGGAATGCTAAGATTGAATGGACGAATATGGGTTCCAGTTTATGGAGGACTTCGAGATGTTATCCTCCAGGAAGCCCACAGTTCCAAATATTCCGTTCATCCTGGAGCTGATAAGATGTACCAGGATCTAAAGGCAGATTACTGGTGGATTGGTTTGAAAAAGTCTGTAGCTGCCTACGTAGCTAAATGTTTGACTTGTGCGCAAGTCAAAGCCGAGCACCAGAAGCCGTCAGGTTTGTTACAACAACCTGAAATTCCCACGTGGAAGTGGGAAATGGTGACAATGGATTTCATCACCAAGTTGCCAAAGACAAGGAAGGGAAACGATACTATATGGGTTACAGTAGATAGGCTGACCAAGTCAGCACATTTTCTCCCCATTAAGGAAACTTACATCTCTGACATGTTAGCTCAATTGTATGTAGATAAGATCGTAGCTCTACATGGTGTACCAGTGTCGATTATCTCTGACCGAGATACGAGATACACCTCTCATTTTTGGAAGAGTTTCCAACAGTCCTTGGGCACACGCTTAAACTTTAGTACGGCTTACCATCCACAGACAGACGGACAAAGTGAGCGTACCATCCAAACACTGGAAGACATGCTTCGAGCATGTGTGATTGATTTAGGTGGCAGTTGGGATAACCACCTACCATTGATAGAGTTCTCCTATAACAATAGCTACCATACTAGTATTAAGGCTGCGCCTTTCGAGGCATTATATGGTAGAAAATGCCGAACACCCATCTGTTGGGCAGAAGTAGGAGAAGTTCAATTGTCAGGACCTGATTTGGTCTTTGAAACGACGGACAAGATTGTTCAGATTCGCGATCGTTTGAAAGCTGCCAGGGATAGGCAGAAAAGCTATGCGGACCCAAAGCGTAAATCTTTTCACTTCGAAGTAGGTGACAAAGTGTTGCTTAAAGTATCACCCTGGAAGGGAGTGATGCGATTTGGTAAGAAAGGCAAGCTAAGCCCGAGATACATAGGACCTTTTGAGGTTATCGAACGTGTCGGGTCAGTTTCTTATAAGTTAAACTTGCCTGAAGGGCTCAGTGCTATACATAATGTCTTTCACATCTGTAATCTGAAGAAGTGTTTCGCTGATGAATCACTGGTCATACCACATACGGATGTGCATATAGATGAAAGCTTGAAATTTGTGGAGAAACCATTGTCTATTGAGGATCGGCAGGTAAAGAAGCTTCGAAGGAAGCATGTGCCTATTGTAAAGGTCAAATGGGATGCCCGTAGAGGTCCCGAATACACATGGGAGGTAGAATCCACGATGAAAGAAAAATGCCCTCATTTGTTTCAGTAAATCTTGAGGTCGAGATTTCTATTAAGGGGGTGAGGATGTAACACCTTGGAAATTTACGTCCAATAATGTATTGACAGGTGTCATAAGCTTTGAATATGTGAAAAAGTACTTTAGAGGGACTAAAGTTGACAAACAGTGAAACTATGTGAGTATAAGAATCCAAAGTGTCAACAATGGATAAATAGACTCTACTATAACCCTACATGGTGTTTATAATCTTAAACGAATAATTCATGGATCATACGAAGCGGAAAATGAAAGAAAGTGAGGAATTACAAACTACAGGGGCTAAATGTGTCAACATGTTGAAAGTATACCTCTGAGTGATCTTTTGGCAAACCCGAAGCTTTGTAACGATAAAATATACTCATTAGAATATGTGGTAAAAATTTCATAAAGTTTCGTGATCGTATGAGAAAGATATGACCAAAACCATGCACGAAGGGTTAAATGCGTTAACGTTGAAATTCGTGACTTTTCGGGTAAGCACAAAGTTAACCAAGGACCTAACCAAGTTTGTAGATGTCCCAAGGCCCTTAAAAATCATGTTTGAGGGTCTAATGAGCAAGAAAAATAAGCAAAACCACGTAACAAGGGACCAAGGACTGAATTGTAAATATTAGAAACTTGTTTGGCTGGTTCCGACAGGCTAGGCGGCCCGCGTAAGAGTCCCTTATGGACTTACGCGGCCCGCGTCAGACCTACCAGCGACAGAAACTTGCAGCTGCCAGTTATCAGGTCTGATTTCGATGCTTAACAGCTGTTACATGATACCAGGGACTCACCAATGGTTTTACATGCATCATAGGGCACTTGGACAGATCTTACAACATATGTAGACTCTTGTGGCACCATCTTATGAGATCAAAGTGGATATTTAAGAACACCCATTGTTGCAACAAGTTCACATTCACTTGCATTCTCAATTCTGGAGCTCTCTGGTCAGCAACAAGGGTTCATTAGGCTCCCTAATCGTAATTAGGACTCTGGTAAGTGTTCATAACCCTTTCAAATTCGTTCTAGCTTAGTTGATTAGCTATTAGTCAAACCATCGTAAATTAAGTTTGACTTCGCGATTAAATGAAATCCGCTCAGGCATTTCTCGAATTGAAAGTACCTTTAAGTAGGTATTTATGTGGGTAACAAACCCTCAAAAGGGTACTTTCAGATTCCCACTCTAACTATGTTAATTGTCAAGTCAATGCTTACTTTAAAAAGTCAACAGAATGTGTATTTGCAAATTTAAGCATAATTAGCAATGTAGGGTACATGCAACCTGTTTGATCATTAAAATAACATGGTAACTAATGTAAGAACATGTTCCAACATGATCAACTTGACAATTTTCAGTTTAAACCCGGATCGGACCCGAAAGTCGCATAATTTGACTTTTGCTTTGACTATCAGTTCTGATCCGTTTATGCATGTTTAAGATCTGCCTTAGAGCTTATTTTGGACCAGGTTTCATATAAGTATAACTCTCTGAGATTATACAATTTGGTTCAATACTTATCCGATTCACATGCATGTTTCCGATTAATGCTTAAATGTTGACTATTTTGCCCTTTTGACTATAAAACGTGATTTTTGAAAAAGTGAAAGAGTAGAAACCTTAGTTACTGATTTATAAACTTGCACCTAAAATTTGACATCAGTTTGAGGTCTAGATTAGGAGTTATGCTCATTAGCGTAATTTGAAAGCTTTATGTTACTTAAACGGCGTAATTAGCGTATAACCTATTTAAACCCACTTTTTGGTATCAAACGTTTTACCCAATGATATAATATAATATTTTGGGATTTTTGAAGATTTTTATTTAATTTGTGGCTGAGCATAACATAGGTCTCTAAGTTTAATTCGGTTAATACCGATTTTGCCCTTTTAAGCCATAAAATGAGTTTTACAAATCCTTTTGACCCCAAACCTTTTTCTACTGATTTTATTTGTTAAATAAAATATTTTAAGCCTTCTGGAATTATAAAAATATCAGCTTTCCTTTAAAAACCCGGAAATGGCTCCAAATCGCCTTTTTAAGCGTTTTTAACGCATAGCATGTACTAAAACTATATTAAACATATAAGGTTAATACCTACTGATATTTTTAGTATATTTTTATATTATAACAGTAAGTAAAAGTTTATGAACTCAGATTCCAGTTTTGACCTTTTTTTAAGCCTAAGTGAAATTACCAAAATACCCCTAAGGTGCATAGTTTGGTTTTAAATGTTAAATTTCACATATAGGTCATACCCTACTGTTATAACTTATTAAATTAAGTGTATTTACTGTATAAATCAGACCTGTAACTCAGATTACTAATTAAACTCTTTTATAATCTTTTAAATGACCAAAATGCCCTTATGAGGCATAGTTTGTGTTTAAATCCGTTTTGGGCATAATAGAAGATACCTTACTAATATCACAACATGTTTAAGGCATATTAACTCAGGGAACTTGCATATGACTCTTATGGTTACCCGTGGCGCCTTTTCGCGCTCGGTTCGGTTTATGTAACTAGTTTGCATAAATTGTCCGAAACGGGTCAAACCTTATCATCTTTGTCTCAAAATCCAGAATGTATTTAGTATACCCATATTGTACAAGTATTGAAACTTGTCGGGTCTGAATCACATTCTATCCGGTCTTCGCTTAATCGTGCGTTTGAACCGTATCGTCTCTAAAAGCTAACCGGTCTAAGCTTAGGCTTAAATAAAGACCCGTTAGAAATCTAATAGGTTATTATAAACCTTTGTTCCAGAATAGAAGAACCAGTAAAAGCTACCTTCACTCGCTAATTGTGATTTATACTTACAAAGGTAAATACTTTTAACTTATTTTCCCTATACGGGCTTGGGGTACGGTATATAATATACCGCTTGGTCCGGCATTGAATTCTTAATCGAATAGAGGTTAATTTATTGATATGCTATGTTTTGAATGTGTTTTGTTTGCTTAAAGCCTTTGGGGGGTTAATGACCATGTCCCGGATATCCTTGGCATCATCCTACGAGATGGCCACGACCTGAGCACGGGGTGTAGGCGTACACCTGTCAGTGTATAACTCAATTTTGTGGTGTGTCTATTAATCTTTAACCCGGTCTACGGATCGGGCTACTGAACGCATAAGTAACATGTAATTCCCTTACAAGATTATATTGCATAACTATCCCAAGTTATAAAATGTTTTGTGCTACGTGCATTCAAATCAATTTTTAATTTTTTTTTAAAATGAGTCAGTTAAATTGTATTTTACCAGTGTAAACTGACGTATTTTTCCAAAAGGTTAAGTGCAGGTACTACTCGTACTAGGCTGGCTGTCTTCTAAAGCGTCCACAATAAGTCTCGCAAGCTTGGATGTTAAATAAACTGTTGAACAATATCTTCTTTTATTTTGATTCGCCTGTGGATCCATTTCAACTACTCGTGATATTTAATATTACATTTTATTTAAAGTTGAAATGAATCTATCTTTGCTTCCGCTGTGCATTTATATATTGTGTTGTTTGACTTATAATGATATCAACTACGTCACGATACTCCCCACCGGGCCCACCGGTGACACGTGGAAAATAGGGGTGTGACAGGTTGGTATCAGAGCCAACGCTGAGTGAATTAAACACTGGCCTTTTGTGTTTAATCTCAGTACACAAATTGCACATTCCTCAATTCTTGAGTCTAGACGAATAACATAGGACAAATTCCGTTTTGTTTTAAATTTTTGTCTTTCTTTTCTTTATATATATGCTTGTGTTATCTTTATTTTGTTTACAGGTTCAAGATGCCACCGCGATTCTTCAGAGGAAGAGGAAGAGGCAAGGGGACATCCCGTGCCCCTAATGATGATGAAGCCGGACCTTCCCACCGGCGCACGCCCTCAATCAACATGGGCACAAGTCCCCAGGACTGGAGGACGTACGTTGAACCCGGGAGACGATCCGTCTCCCTAAGCTCATCGCCATCCTATCTAAATTCCTTCGGGCCTCAGTCCGAGAATGAACCCAATAACTCTTTCATACCCCTCCTTCGCTCAAACTCGCATCATTCTTTTAATGACCCCACACCCTACTTTCAGAGCCGGTTCAACCCGGCCAACCAACAAGGAGAACCAGCAGGTTATAACCCGTTAGGGCCTGAAGACCACTTCTCTATGGATATGGATGAAGACCCGGACCCCGCAGAACCACAAACCGGAACCCCTAACCATCCCATTGAGATCTTCGATGGGTCCTCATTTCATGGGTCGCCTTACCACGGTCCAGATAGTTATCAGGAGAGGTTCAACCGAATTGATTGGTATTTTACACCTCCCTACCACTACTCACCTCAGCAGCAGCAGCAGGATCCTTCAGAGGATTCTCGTTTTGTGGCAGTTACTCCGCCACCACCACCAGTTCAGCAACCGCCTCCGGATCCACCGAGGCGGAAAAGGGGATCAAACGCGCGGATGTCCGCGCGGGGAGGAGTGCATATCAGCACCCCTCAACCCTCGAGTGGCAGCCATTACTCGCCACACCACGAAGACCCAGAGATGGGGGGACCCTCAAACCCTGTCTCTGAGGTGAACTCTACGCCAGTCGCGCCACCTCCACCACTGGGTTTTGATAACCCAATTCTGACTTACGCCGGTACAGCGGCGTATAATCCCTTCGAACCGCCGATCCACACAAATTATAACTATACAGAGGATCCCTACTGGGTAGCTGCGAACTACAACGCTCTCCATCCGGAAGGTCCCTATGGAGGTCCCTGGACTACGGGATACCCAACTCATGGATACCCACCATACGGGTATCAGCAACCGCCGCCTCCTCAACCTCCGCACTTTCAGCAACCCCCGCAGATGTCTCCGCCGCAGCATCAGGAGATTCTGCAAAATATTAGAGAGGTACGGCATGAATTGCGGGAAGACCGAAGGCACAACCATGGGATGTTCAAGAAAATGGTGAATTTGATCAAAGGAAAAAGCAAGAAGGATCACTAAATCCTTTGTTTGTTTATTTATTTTAGTATTGTAATCATCTCCCTGCAAGGACATTTATTTCTGTACTCTGCCCCTGTGTGGGCATATTTTCCTTTCTGTTCTGCCCCTGCGTGGGCATGTTTTTCTTTTTGACCCCTGTGTGGGTTTGTTGTTAATTTGGCCCCTGCGTGGGCGTGTTATTTGTGTAAAAGTCCCGTTTAGGGCAAACTCGTACTAGTTTAATTTTAATTGGAATGGTTAATTTAAGTTTTTCATTTTTAAATTATATGCATGAATATAATATGTGAATAAATGAAAAATAACATATTTCGATTTACCATTTTAATAAAATAATAAGAATCTTAAAAGGTAAAACCTAGCTTGTATGTCATATTAAAGACCTGGCCAATATGGTAGAACCTGTTTTAAAAAGATTCAGATCTCTGTTAACATCTGCAAACATGCTAACATTCTTGGCTAGTGTGATCCGCAAAATCACCCATGTCACCCTTTTAATAAATTATCCAAATTTATATTTTTATATATATCTGAATGTGACATAATGCCCACGGGCTATAACTAATGTCATATAAAACAAAAGGCAGCCGTAGTTTATAAACTCCCTGCCAATAAAGGGATTGATTGTTATTTTATTCAAATTTTAATCCTATAAGATCTAAATTTATAATTTAGAAAGTTGTCTACGTGACTAGGCCTATGTGCTATTATTAATGTATGGCTTTGGATTATGATAAAGATCCTGGATAAGCATATATTTAATAAATTAACTAAAATGGCTATTTAAAACCATGGTTAATAAATCGTCAAGAACGATAATACTGTTTAGACTTCTAATTGAACCTTGTCCTTATTTCCTTTATGTAGCAATTAAAACTACATGGCCAATTCAGAAGAAATAAACAGTCGTCCAGAGGAAAACCCTGGAAATGTTAAAATACTGGTAACTGGTGCGGAACTGTAAGCATTAGTAGATAATGCTGTTACCAAAGCAATAGATAGGCAGTATAGTGAATCAAGCGGGACCCGAAGTAGGACCCGATCCGCACCACATTCCAAGCCAAAGACACACTCGGAGGCTCATAGCAAACCGCCCTCTAAGAAGGATGAACCTAAGAAGGATGAGCCCAAGAAGGATGATGATCGACAATCATCTAATCACGACAGTGTTCCCTCAAAAAGGATGGTGTTTGATGCCAAACCACATACCAAGTCCTGTACTTACAAGTACTTTGTTTCTTGCAAACCTCGGGACTTCACCGGGGAAAAAGGAGCAATAGATTGTATGACTTGGCTGGATGAAATGGACACGGTTGTAGACATCAGCGGTTGTGCTGAAAGGGACGTAGTAAAATATGTATCCCAATCGTTTAAGGGAGAGGCACTGGCATGGTGGAAGTCTCTCATTCAATCTGCCGGAAAGATCCCACTCTACAACTTATCATGGGATTAGTTCGTTGCTCTTATTAAGGAGAATTATTGCCCGCAGCACGAAGTTGAACGAATCGAATCAGATTTCTTATCATTGGTGATGAAGAATCTAGATTGTCAGGCATACCTCACCAGTTTTAATACCCTATCTCGGTTGGTTCCGTACTTGGTAACCCCAGAACGTAAGAGGATTGCTCGCTTCATCGGGGGTTTAGCCCCAGAGATTAAAGCTAGTGTTAAGGCATCAAGGCCTGCTACCTTCAGATCAGCAGCGGATCTATCTCTATCTCTTACCTTGGACGTAGTCAGGTTGAGAGCGCTCAGGAACTCAGAAGAAGGTAAGAGGAAGCGTGAGGACGATACCTCACGAAGATCAGATAAGAAACACCGAGGGAATAACGACCACAAGAAAGGGTCGGGATTTAAGAAGGATGGGCAACAATCGGGGGATAAGCCCAAATGTAAAACTTGTAAGAAGAACCATTTTGGGAGGTGTCGACATGAGTCGAAATCCCAGTCTCACCCGAGACCCTGTGGGATTTGCAAATCTACGGATCATAAGACTTTGGAGTGTAAGAAGCTGAAAGATGCAACATGTTATGGTTGCAATGAAAAAGGGCACATTAAGTCTAATTGCCCAAAGAACACCAAGAAAACCGAGGAAGGGAAAAAGACCAATGCGAGGGTCTTCAAGATGGACGCTAAAGAAGCTGTTCAGGATGACAACGTGATTACAGGTACTTTTCTCGTAAATGATGTTTTTGCTAGAGTATTGTTTGATTCTGGAGCAGATAAGTCTTTTGTGGATAATAAGTTTTGTGAATTGTTGAAATTGCCTGTAAAAGCCTTAAGTGTGAAATATGAGGTTGAATTAGCTGATGGTACAATAGAAACCGCCTCAACTGTGTTAGATGGATGTGTTATATCCATTAGGAATCACTCTTTTCCTCTGTCCTTACTACCCTTTAAACTAGCCGGTTTTGATATAGTGATAGGTAAGGATTGGTTATCGCATAACCAAGCCCAGATTGTGTGCAACAGAAAGCAAGTGGAAGTCAAAACTCCGTCTGGAGAGTCACTTACCATTCAGGGGGATACCCAGCATGGATTGCCTGAGCAGATGTCTATACTCAAGGCATCCAGATGTCTGCAGAAGGGTTGTGTCATTTATATGGCACAAGTTACTATTGATGAGCCAAAGCCTAAGATTGAAGATATCCCTGTCATTTCAGAATATCCTGAAGTTTTTCCTGAAGAACTACCTGGTTTACCACCAGATAGATAAGTGGAATTTCGAATTGTCATTATCCCGGGTGCAGCACCAGTAGCGAGAGCGCCTTATAGGTTAGCACCAACGGAGATGAAGGAGTTAAGGACGCAATTAGATGATCTGCTAGCCAAAGGTTTCATTAGACCCAGTTCATCTCCTTGGGGAGCGCCGATCTTGTTTGTCAAGAAGAAGGATGGATCGATGCGTCTGTGCATCGATTACCGTGAGCTTAATAAGGTCACCATCAAGAATAGGTATCCTTTGCCCAGGATTGACGATCTGTTCGATCAGTTACAAGGGGCAAGCTACTTTTCCAAGATCAATTTAAGGTCAGGCTATCATCAGTTGAAGGTCAACGATGAAGATGTGCACAAGACTGCATTTAGGACTCGTTATGGTCATTACGAGTTCCTAGTGATGCCTTTCGGGCTCACAAATGCACCGGCCGCATTCATGGATCTCATGAATCGCGTCTGCAAGCCTTACTTAGACAAATTCGTCATCGTCTTCATTGAGGACATCCTCATCTACTCAAAGAATCAAGCGGACCACGAGAAACACCTTCGTTGTATTCTCAAACTTTTACATCATGAGAAACTTTACGCCAAATTTTCGAAATGCGAGTTTTGGCTTCGAGAAGTCCAATTCCTTGGACATGTGGTAAGTGAGCGTGGTATCCAAGTGGATCCCGCTAAGGTAGAAGCAGTTATGAATTGGCAAGAGCCAAAGACGCCTACTGAGATTCGTAGCTTCCTGGGTTTAGCAGGATATTATAGGCGCTTTATCGAAAACTTTTCAAGGATTGCTGCGCCTCTAACTTCGTTGACACGTAAGAAGGTTAAGTTTGATTGGGGCCCTAAGCAGCAGGAATCCTTTGACATTTTGAAGAAAAAGTTGAGCATTGCACCAGTATTAACATTGCCCGATGGTATAGAAGAATTTGTGGTGTATTGTGATGCATCACACACTGGTATGGGTTGTGTACTCATGCAGAAAGGCAAAGTCATTGCCTACGCTTCACGACAGCTAAAGGTGCACGAGAAGAACTACACCACCCATGACTTGGAGCTGGGTGCCTTTGTATTTGCATTAAAACTATGGAGACACTATTTGTATGGAACCAAGTGTATGATCTATTCAGATCACAAGAGCCTTCAACATTTGTTCAATCAGAAGGACTTGAACATGCGACAAAGATGATGGATGGAAACTTTAAATGATTACGACTGTGAGATAAGATACCATCCAGGCAAGGCAAATGTAGTTGCTGACGCCTTAAGCAGAAAAGAAAGAGTGAAGCCGATAAGAATCAATGCCAAGCGCATTGAAATAAGGAATAGTTTGAATGAAAGGGTGTTAGCTGCACAGAAGGAAGCTGTGCTGGAAGCTAACTATCCTGAAGAAAAACTAGGAGTAACTGAGGAGCAGTTATCCTATGACAATGACGGAATGCTAAGATTGAATGGACGAATATGGGTTCCAGTTTATGGAGGACTTCGAGATGTTATCCTCCAGGAAGCCCACAGTTCCAAATATTTCGTTCATCCTGGAGCTGATAAGATGTACCAGGATCTAAAGGCAGATTACTGGTGGACTGGTTTGAAAAAGTCTGTAGCTGCCTACGTAGCTAAATGTTTGACTTGTGCGCAAGTCAAAGCCGAGCACCAGAAGCCGTCAGGTTTGTTACAACAACCTGAAATTCCCACGTGGAAGTGGGAAATGGTGACAATGGATTTCATCACCAAGTTGCCAAAGACAAGGAAGGGAAACGATACTATATGGGTTATAGTAGATAGGCTGACCAAGTCAGCACATTTTCTCCCCATTAAGGAAACTTACAGCTCTGACATGTTAGCTCAATTGTATGTAGATAAGATCGTAGCTCTACATGGTGTACCAGTGTCGATTATCTCTGACCGAGATACGAGATACACCTCTCATTTTTGGAAGAGTTTCCAACAGTCCTTGGGCACACGCTTAAACTTTAGTACGGCTTACCATCCACAGACAGACGGACAAAGTGTGCGTACCATCCAAACACTAGAAGACATGCTTCGAGCATGTGTGATTGATTTAGGTGGCAGTTGGGATAACCACCTACCATTGATAGAGTTATCCTATAACAATAGCTACCATACTAGTATTAAGGTTGCGCCTTTCGAGGCATTATATGGTAGAAAATGCAGAACACCCATCTGTTGGGCAGAAGTAGGAGAAGTTCAATTGTCAGGACCTGATTTGGTCTTTGAAACGATGGACAAGATTGTTCAGATTCGCGATCGTTTGAAAGCTGCCAGGGATAGGCAGAAAAGCTATGCGGACCCAAAGCGTAAATCTTTTCACTTCGAAGTAGGTGACAAAGTGTTGCTTAAAGTATCACCCTGGAAGGGAGTGATGCGATTTGGTAAGAAAGGCAAGCTAAGCCCGAGATACATAGGACCTTTTGAGGTTATCGAACGTGTCGGGTCAGTTGCTTATAAGTTAAACTTGCCTGAAGGGCTCAGTGCTATACATAATGTCTTTCACATCTGTAATCTGAAGAAGTGTTTCGCTGATGAATCACTGGTCATACCACATACGGATGTGCATATAGATGAAAGCTTGAAATTTGTGGATAAACCATTGTCTATTGAGGATCGGCAGGTGAAGAAGCTTCGAAGGAAGCATGTGCCTATTGTAAAGGTCAAATGGGATGCCCGTAGAGGTCCCGAATACACATGGGAGGTAGAATCCACGATGAAAGAAAAATGCCCTCATTTGTTTCAGTAAATCTTGAGGTCGAGATTTCTATTAAGGGGGTGAGGATGTAACACCTTGGAAATTTACGTCCAATAATGTATTGACAGGTGTCATAAGCTTTGAATATGTGAAAAAGTACTTTAGAGGGACTAAAGTTGACAAACAGTGAAACTATGTGAGTATAAGAATCCAAAGTGTCAACAATGGATAAATAGACTCTACTATAACCCTACATGGTGTTTATAATCTTAAACGAATAATTCATGGATCATACGAAGCGGAAAATGAAAGAAAGTGAGGAATTACAAACTACAGGGGCTAAATGTGTCAACATGTTGAAAGTATACCTCTGAGTGATCTTTTGGCAAACCTGAAGCTTTGTAACGATAAAATATACTCATTAGAATATGTGGTAAAAATTTCATAAAGTTTCGTGATCGTATGAGAAAGATATGACCAAAACCATGCACGAAGGGTTAAATGCGTTAACGTTGAAATTCGTGACTTTTCGGGTAAGCACAAAGTTAACCAAGGACCTAACCAAGTTTGTAGATGTCCTAAGGCCCTTAAAAATCAGGTTTGAGGGTCTAATGAGCAAGAAAAATAAGCAAAACCACGTAACAAGGGACCAAGGACTGAATTGTAAATATTAGAAACTTGTTTGGCTGGTTCCGACAGGCTAGGCGGCCCGCGTAAGAGTCCCTTATGGACTTACGCGGCCCGCGTCAGACCTACCAGCGACAGAAACTTGCAGCTGCCAGTTATCAGGTCTGATTTTGATGCTTAACAGCTGTTGCATGATACCAGGGACTCACCAATGGTTTTACATGCATCATAGGGCACCTGGACAGATCTTACAACATATGTAGACTCTTGTGGCACCATCTTATGAGATCAAAGTGGATATTTAAGAACACCCATTGTTGCAACAAGTTCACATTCACTTGCATTCTCAATTCTGGAGCTCTCTGGTCAGCAACAAGGGTTCATTAGGCTCCCTAATCGTAATTAGGACTCTGGTAAGTGTTCATAACCCTTTCAAATTCGTTCTAGCTTAGTTGATTAGCTATTAGTCAAACCATCGTAAATTAAGCTTGACTTCACGATTAAATGAAATCCGCTCAGGCATTTCTCAAATTGAAAGTACCTTTAAGTAGGTATTTATGTGGGTAACAAACCCTCAAAAGGGTACTTTCAGATTCCCACTCTAACTATGTTAATTGTCGAGTCAATGCTTACTTTAAAAAGTCAACAGAATGTGTATTTGCAAATTTAAGCATAATTAGCAATGTAGGGTACATGCAACCTGTTTGATCACTAAAATAACATGGTAACTAATGTAAGAACATGTTCCAACATGATCAACTCGACAATTTTCAGTTTAAACCCGGATCGGACCCGAAAGTCGCGTAATTTGACTTTTGCTTTGACTATCAGTTCTGATCCATTTATGCATGTTTAAGATCTGCCTTAGAGCTTATTTTGGACCAAGTTTCATATAAGTATAACTCTCTGAGATTATACAACTTGGTTCAATACTTATCCGATTCACATGCATGTTTCCGATTAATGCTTAAATGTTGACTATTATGCCCTTTTGACTATAAAACATGATTTTTGAAAAAGTGAAAGAGTAGAAACCTTAGTTACTGATTTATAAACTTTCACCTAAAATTTGACATCAGTTTGAGGTCTAGATTAGGAGTTATGCTCATTAGCGTAATTTGAAAGCTTTATGTTACTTAAACGGCGTAATTAGCGTATAACCTATTTAAACCCACTTTTTGGTATCAAATGTTTTACCCCACTGATGTAATATAATACTTTGGGATTTTTGAAGATTTTTATTTAATTTTTGGCTGAGCATAACATAGGTCTCTAAGTTTAATTCGGTTAATACCGATTTTGCCCTTTTAAGTCATAAAATGAGTTTTACAAATCCTTTTGACCCCAAACCTTTTTCTACTGATTTTATTTGTTAAATAAATATTTTGAGCCTTCTGGAATTATAAAAATATCAGCTTTCCTTTAAAAACCCGGAAATGGCTCCAAATCGCCTTTTTAAGCGTTTTTAACGCATAGCATGTACTAAAACTATATTAAACATATAAGGTTAATACCTACTGATATTTTTAGTATATTTTTATATTATAACAGTAAGTAAAAGTTTATGAACTCAGATTCCAGTTTTGACCTTTTTTTAAGCCTAAGTGAAATTACCAAAATACCCCTAAGGTGCATAGTTTGGTTTTAAATGATAAATTTCACATATAGGTCATACCCTACTGTTATAACTTATTAAATTAAGTGTATTTACTGTATAAATCAGACCTGTAACTCAGATTACTAATTAAACTCTTTTATAATCTTTTAAATGACCAAAATGCCCTTATGAGGCATAGTTTGTGTTTAAATCCGTTTTGGGCATAATAGAAGATACCTTACTAATATCACAACATGTTTAAGGCATATTAACTCAGGGAACTTGCATATGACTCTTATGGTTACCCGTGGCGCCTTTTCGCGCTCGGTTCGTTTTATGTAACTAGTTTGCATAAATTGTCCGAAACGGGTCAAACCTTATCATCTTTGTCTCAAAATCCAGAATGTATTTAGTATACCCATATTGTACAAGTATTGAAACTTGTCGGGTCTGAATCACATTCTATCCGGTCTTCGCTTAATCGTGCGTTTGAACCGTATCGTCTCTAAAAGCTAACCGGTCTAAGCTTAGGCTTAAATAAAGACCCGTTAGAAATCTAATAGGTTATTATAAACCTTTGTTCCAGAATAGAAGAACCAGTAAAAGCTACCTTCACTCGCTAATTGTGATTTATACTTACAAAGGTAAATACTTTTAACTTATTTTCCCTATACAGGCTTGGGGTACGGTATATAATATACCGCTTGGTCCGGCATTGAATTCTTAATCGAATAGAGGTTAATTTATTGATATGCTATGTTTTGAATGTGTTTTGTTTGCTTAAAGCCTTTGGGGGTTAATGACCATGTCCCGGATATCCTTGGCATCATCCTACGAGATGGCCACGACCTGAGCACGGGGTGTAGGCGTACACCTGTCAGTGTATAACTCAATTTTGTGGTGTGTCTATTAATCTTTAACCCGGTCTACGGATCGGGCTACTGAACGCATAAGTAACATGTAATTCCCTTACAAGATTATATTGCATAATTATCCCAAGTTATAAAATGTTTTGTGCTACGTGCATTCAAATCAATTTTTAATTTTTTTTTAAAATGAGTCAGTTAAATTGTATTTTACCAGTGTAAACTGACGTATTTTTCCAAAAGGTTAAGTGCAGGTACTACTCGTACTAGGCTGGCTGTCTTCTAAAGCGTCCACAATAAGTCTCGCAAGCTTGGATGTCAAATAAACTGTTGAACAATATCTTCTTTTATTTTGATCCGCCTGTGGATCCATTTCAACTACTCGTGATATTTAATATTACATTTTATTTAAAGTTGAAATGAATCTATCTTTGCTTCCGCTGTGCATTTATATATTGTGTTGTTTAACTTATAATGATATCAACTACGTCACGATACTCCCCACCGGGCCCACCGGTGACACGTGGAAAATAGGGGTGTGACATGATTTCATGGGCCCATTCCCCAATTCTTATGGCAATTTGTATATCTTGGTGGCCGTTGACTACGTGTCCAAGTGGGTCGAAGCAATAGCCACCAAGACGAACGACCATTTCGTAGTTTGTAATTTTGTTCAAACCAATATTTTCTCAAGGTTTGGGATTCCTCGTGTCATCATAAGTGATGGAGGATCTCATTTTAAAAATTTTCGGTTTGGGAAACTTCTAAAACGGTTTGGTGTTGACCATAGGATTGCTACCCCCTATCACCCGCAAACAAGCGGGCAAGTTGAGGTGTCAAATACGCAAATCAAAGAGATTTTGCAAAAGACCGTGCGGGCGGACCGTAAGGATTGGTCAATCAAATTGAACGATGTTTTATGGGCCTACCGTACGGCACATAAAACACCCATTGGCACTACACCTTACCGGTTGGTTTACGGTAAAAATTGTCATTTACTGGTTGAACTTGTGCATAAATCATTGTGGGCTATTAAAGAAGTTAATGTTCAATATGATGATGCAGGTAAGGAACGGAAACTCAAGCTATGCGAGTTGGAGGAGCTAAGGGAAATGGCATATGAATGCGCGTCCAAGTACAAGGGTGGAATGAAGAAGGCGCATGATGTTAAGTTGAGAAAGAAAGAGTTCGAGATTGGACAAAAGGTGTGGCTCTACAATTCAAAACTCAAATTCTTTCCCGAAAAGCTACGAAGCAAATGGATGGGACCCTATGTTATCACCTGGGTCAGACAATTGGGTGATGTTACCATTGAGGACCCGAAGGATGGGTTATGGCAAACGGTTAATGGTCACCGGCTAAAACCGTTCCTCGACGGTAACGAAAAAGTGAACGAAAACAAGGAATTGGTGAGCTTTGTGGTAAGCACACCAATTTACGAGGTCGACTAACAAGGACCGGTAACACTATGTGTAAAGTTATATATAATTTTTAATTGTTTGAGTGCTTTAGATATAATCGTTGTCGTTTCATACTAATCCCTTTTGATTGTGTGAACTCCGGACATTCCGAACGAGTCATAAAGACGTAAGGTATGTTCTTAGACCTTGTTGAGTGCATTGAGGACAATACACGACTTTTTGGGGGGTGGTAGGGCCGTTAACGGTTTTCGCGTTTTCAAATTTTAGCTTATAAAAATTTACAAAAAGATTTTTAATAATTTTTATGAATTTTTATTGTATATAGTCCCTTTATAAAAAACCCATATTTTTATCCCTATTTTCCATTAAAAAAATTGAAAAAACTGGTGCCCGTCGGCGACGGGGGTGAGCCCGTCCGGGACGGGTTGTAGAGAAGCCCGTAGGCACATGACTCCCGTAGGCAGACGTATAACCCGTCGGCCAAAACCCCCATTTTTCTTGCCCGTCGGCGAAGGGTTGCCATTTTTGCTCCGCCCCAGCTCGTTCTTTCATGTCTTAAACCGAACCAAAACCTTTTCTCCACCCAAATAAACTCATATTTGACCAAAAAATCAAACCAAGGGCATCATATCTGATTCTTAAACATTCTAACCTACCTAAATCTTGCATTCACCACACCCATACGTATTCTCTCTCTTTCTCACTTCATCTTCCCCATTCTCTACTCCAAAACCCTAGACCTTCAAGCTCTCATAACTCTCTCAAATCTTCACCAAATCTTCTGATTTTTGGGTCCATCTTATGTAATTTTTCGAGAGGAACAAAACCCCCATCACGGTTTGCATCAAATCTTGCTAGTTTGCAAGATTCCTGGGCGTGTAATTTCGGGTTTTTGAAAAGGTGTTCATCAAGTTACTTGCTTTACATCTTTTTCTTTGTTCTTCTTATCTACAACATCAAAGGTATGGATTTCCCTTAAATTTATGCTTGATTATCATATGTTAGTTGTTTTTCTTCCGAAATTTTAAACTTGTTAGTTTAAGAGTAGGTTGTTTAAACAATGTATGTTGTTCTAGCATGAATTTATGTATGATTGGTTGTTTTGGTTGGAATTTGAGCATGTTATAACTATAGTGAAGTGATTACACTTGTTATGTACATGATTGAACATGAAGATGATGTTGAACTTTGTTCAACTTATAAGAAATTGTAAGTTAACAAGTAAAATTGATAAGTATATGAAAAAAAATGAGCGACTTTGGAAGTTTAAAAAGGCGATTTTGCATATATTTGTTAATTAAAACTTCAACATCACACATCATGTTCAAAGTTTGAGAGTTTAGTAAAGGTTGGGGTTTATATTGATGCTTTGTTTGTTTGTTTTGTGATTGTAGTTATGGCCAGTGGGAAAAGGCAGAAAACTACAGGGCAAGGATCATCATCGGGAGTGGGATCTTCTTCCAGTTTAATACCGAAGAAGTGGGAGCAACTAAGCTCCGTAGAAGAGGGAGATGCGACTCTTTACAGGAAAGATTAGGCGTGGGAAAAATTCAGAGATAGTAGAAGCGCTCAAGTATGGGATGAGGAGAAAAACAAACCCCTATCAGCTTATCAAGATAGGAAGTTGGAAGCCAAACTATGGAAGTGGAAGATGGTTAACAACGTTAGTACTTCTGTACCGGAAAGAGTGGTGTGTGAAAGGGTTGTGAATGTGGAAGAGTTTCACCAAATTGGGATCGTGCAGATGTTTGAACATCAAGGATGGGAGAGAGTCCTTGATTGGTGTGAAGATAACACCTCTAGGGTGTACTTGGCGGAGGTGTGCGAATGGTTGTCGACGTTGAAGTTCATGAATAAGAATGATACTCCAGCTCAGTGGAAATTGGTTGGTAAGACTAGTCGAGGGAGTATGACAATGTCCTTCGAAATAATTAATTGCATTGCTCGCTTTGACTCTCTGGGAGTGCAAGCATATGACTATCCCACCACTGAACAATTTTTGGATAATCATATGAATGATGGTGATCCGGAACAAATGACAGCGGCCATCTTACCATACAGCGATGGGGGAGAGGCTAAAAGAAATCAAATGGCGATTGAGGGAAGAATTCTTCAAGGAATTTCCCTAGAGAATGTGATGGTGAGGTTTGGTGATTGAGGATGAGTGAGTGAGAGCAAGCGATTGTAGGGTTGTCCATTCATTGTTGTACGGGACACCTACATTGTCATGGAGGCATATCATAATGATGAACACATGGATTACACGGGAGGCATCTCAAAGGCGTTTTATTCCATATGTACGCCTCATCAGTGCTATGATTGTTCAACAGAATTGTCTTCCACCAGAATCGTTGTGGGTATCCAAACCGTTGGAGCAAATCAACCAAGCGTCAATGAAGAAAAAATGGAAGATAGAGGTGAAGCTGTCGGGAAACAAATATGTGGTGACCGACAAACTGGGTCACAGGTATGATTTTGTTAATCCAGAAGCACAGCAAGGAGCTGGGGGTGATGAGGAGATGTTTGACGAAGAAGACAAAACCTAGCCTCTTGGTCCACGGGGACCAAAACAGAGGTACTTGAGGCCACACAGGGAGATTAATGCAGAGGTGGCAGGTTTTGTGCACATGAGAAAGGTGCCCTCCTACAAGGATTTTAATCGGGGCCAACAAGAGAAGTTTGACAATGTCTCTGCGTGCATAGGCGAGGGCCGAGAATATAACAGGAGGAGAGAGAACTGGGAAGAGAAGCACGGGGCCTACACGCAAGAACAATGGGCCTCCCAAGCATCCTATCGTGAGAGGATGGAGAAATATATGGAAGAGAAACAATTGCAACATGCGCTTCAAAGATCTCACATGGAACGCTTGATACAATTGCAGGAAGAAGATATGGCCCGAAGACGGGCATGGGAAGAAAGTGAGGAAAAAGTACGGCAAGACCGAAACACATTGGGGGATCACCGTTGGAGTGCCTTATTTGTCTCACAGGAAACGACTATTAATAATGCCAAAATCCTGCACGACCAGGAGAGATATCGAAGAGACTATGAGGCCGGCCTTCCTTATGTCGAGCACTCGGGGTGGACCGACTACCCCAATATTCCCGTTCCACGAGGCCCATCCGACCCATCTCCTCACTGGCCCTAGGTCGTAGGCTCCAGTTTCATTCCGATGCCCTATCAGCCACCACCTTAAGGATAGTCGAGCCCACTTGATATACAGGGAGATGTTTGAAGCCCTCACTGGTTATCCATACCAGCCAAACCCGCCAGTTGATCCCAACGAGAGATATCAGCGGTAAAAGCAAGGTATATTTTGTGTTGTTGTTGTTGTATACTTTAGTTCTTTATTTCTTTTTCGTTATTATTTACTTTTTTCCTAGTTAAATGAACGTTGTGGGTGTGTTCCCTATATAACCCTCACGAGACCTACTCGTCCTCCCAAGCTATTGGGGGGGTTTAAAAGGGCTTGTTGCATAAGCTAAATGCAACCGTGATTCCTACAAAGTGAGTTAGGATTGTTATTGTTTTAAATTATTTTCCACAAAAATCAAGGTAATTTAACGCATGACTTGGTAACACTTTCATAAAAACGGTAGAACTAATCGCCTAACAAATTTCAATGGTTGTGAGAAGCATACTTCTACACAAGGGTTAAGATTTGTAGGTACAACATGTTCGCGGGACAACCGTTTTTGTGAAGAGAAGAAGAAAACAGGAGCATCTAGCGACAAAAATCAGGTGCATGTGTTTCCTTTTTACCTTGATTCTTAGTTTAGTAATAAGTGGATTGTATTTTGTATTTTATTTTTCCGGGGTGAAATTTTGGGAAGGTTAGCCGTGTCACATCCCTTGTGCGTTTTCAAACTCTAGTTCTTACACATTGAGGATAATGTTTACCTCAAGTGTGAGGATGGGGGAGTAGTAAAAGTTTTCGATTTTGACCCGTTCATTTAAACACTACACATTGAGGACAATGTTTACCTCAAGTGTGAGGATGGGGGAAAATTTCAAAAAAAAAATTCAAAAATTTTCTTGTTTCAAAAGCGATGTTAAAAGCACAAGTAACTAAGTCAACGAGGGATGGCACAACCCATTTGGTCTTTTGTCATGGTCAAGTTCAAATTAATAGCATGACGGGTATTTAGCGGGTGGTTATTTGGGAATAATTCGCCTAAGGATCTAGCATTTTATGCATATCACATACCATACCCTTATACGTGAGATTTTGAGCCACTTCTATATCATAGATTTACATATACATGTTTCTTTGTTTGAGTGGACCATTAGTCGCGTATTGTAGAAGTTGCAGCTTTTGATACGTTTGAGACCATAGACCGAGTACAAGCACGAGAATGATTAAGGCATTAGGTAAACCTTTTTCTTTTACACCATTTTTATATCCTTACCCGAAAATTATCCCCTAGTGGCCAATTTTGAGCCTAATCCCTTCGTTTGATCACCCTATAGCCCATAACCTTAAACCTTTTTCTTTTAAACCCGTGTGATGGAAATTCGGTTATAGGATTCGTATTTGTATAGTTGTTTTTGATTGTTTGCATAAAAAAAGAAAATGTTATGAAAAAGAAGTGAAAACCATTGAGAAAAGAACAAAAATATGTGTTTCTAGTTGTTGAATAAAAGGCGAAAATCATTGCCTTATAGTTGATGTTTATAGTTTACTTGAGTTTAGAATAGTTGGGTTGTAATAAAATCGAATTTTCATCACCTTAGCTACTTTAAATATCCTATTTCCTACCCTTAGCCTAGCCCCGTTACAACCCTTACAAAGACCTTATGACTTGTGCTTAGTATTCGTGATCGGTGGTGGAGAATGACTGAGTTGCAAGCCTATGCGGGTACGTGTTCTAATCTGTGTTGAGTGATTAATTGTTGAAGTGCTAATACATTATACACATTAGCTAATTTTTAAGCCGAGTGGAGAGAACATTGTGAGGGATATGTATGACTTGCGGGTTAATCCTGGATAACCATTATTATATGTGATTTTTCACTTGACCGGTAAATATGTGAAAATTATAAAGAATTTGAACTTTTGTATGACACTAGACCTTAACCTTTGTCTCGGGAATGGGAAGTGTATTCGTTGTTCGACCCACGTGAAAGTGAAAAACAGATTTGCTTGAGGGCAAGCAAAAGACAAGTGTGGGGATGTGATATGTGGTTGAAAATCGGTGTTCGTTTATGTTTAAGTTCATGTTTTTACTTGACTTTTAATCTCGAATAGCCTACTTGTAATAGGATTTGTGTTTTGCAGGTCTTACGAAGTTTAAGGAGCTAAATTGGGAGCTTTACGAGCTACCGGGTCGAAAACCGGAGTATCGGAACGCGTTACGGGTCACACGGAAGCGAAAAATGAAAAATCGAGGAATCAACATCAGAGAGCTCGTCGCCGACGGGTCCCAAGCCGTCGGCGACGCCTTCTATAAATGGCCGTCGGCCAAACATACTCGTAGACAGACAATCAAGGCGTCGCCAGAAGATCAGAGTTGGGGAACCCGTCGCCGACGGCCCCCCACCCGTCGCCGACGGGTTATGTTTTTCTGAAACGCAAATTTTGGATTTTTGGGTTAAAGGTCGATTCTTATTGGTTCTTGGGCATTCAATTCGGAGGTTACACTATCTTGGAGTTTGAAACTTGATTCTTGGAGCCACTAATCGACCATCATTCATCTCCATTCCATCACTACAACAAGAATCATCATCCGAATCAAGATCATCATCACCATCATCCACACTCACCATCCTAAAAACCCTAGTTCATCCAATCCATCATTCTTTTCACCATCATCATCAACCAAAACCCTAATCCTCATCCTTCTACAATTTCACAAGATTCAAGATGATTCAATTTGCATTCCAATCATCCGGTGATCAAGCTTCTTCAACCATGAGTGGCTAATCATCTTGGTTTCACCCCGGTGTAGGTAGTTGTTTAACTTAGGGTTTTGAATTGTTTCTTGTTTCAACTTTGTGACAAATTGTGTTTGATTTTTGAAACCATTGACAATAGTTTACATTTGTTTCGTATTCGTAAATTGTCAAACGATGTTAAAAGTTATGACTTTACGAAATGGTTATGTGTAGTTATGCATTGTCGTGGTTAGGTTTTACTTGTGTTGATTACAAAGTGCATTCTTGTCCGTTTTTCGAAACGTTGATAGTTATTGGCACCTAAGTCACGGTGCACTAAATCCGCTAATCATATGCAATTGAGTTGGAACTAAAAACTTGTAGAAACCCTAGGTTGGCAATTACCAAAATCGGGTGTGAACCCTCTTTCTTATTATTGTTTTAGTAATCAACCTTTTCT
Source organism: Helianthus tuberosus (assembly GCA_030545235.1). Taxonomy (NCBI): domain Eukaryota; kingdom Viridiplantae; phylum Streptophyta; class Magnoliopsida; order Asterales; family Asteraceae; genus Helianthus; species Helianthus tuberosus. Next base: position 71,788,545 of record CM060417.1, on the reverse strand, counting down.
TGCAATTGTTAATTAGTAGTTGTTAATCAATTTAATCAATTCACTTAGTTTAAATTCACATCTCTCAATTAAACAAAAATACAAAAACATTCTAGTTAGCTTCATAAATCGTGACATTTGTTCTAATTCAATCGAATCCACACACAAACCACATACTCTTCGTGGTTCGACCCCTTGCTACCACTAACTATTTGTTAAGGGTAATTTGGGCTTATAAATATTATCTTTGACCGGAGCGCAACATTCTGATCACCTGTCATAAACGGGTCAAACGAGTGAAAATGATATGTTGAGGAACGGTCATGTATTGACCCGTTACGAACGGGTCAAACAAATTATGTTTTAAAAGAATCTAGTAAGGACTAGTATGTAAACAGGATGATTTGATAAATGCCATGCTTGAGGGAAACTGAATGAAATGTGCTAACCCTTGAATTGTAGATGAGAATGGACGAACTCTTGGCGTGATAAAACTAGTAAACTTAATGAAAGAATGCACACGAGTGGAAGCCCGTCACATGAATGGACGAGGTGAATCTAGTTTTCGACACTCGCTTATGAAGGGGCGGGCTGAACAAGGATACGGATTGTTGTTTATGCAAATAATAATGGTAGTAAAGTATTTGACTTGTGAATGATAAATAGAAAGTTATAGACGGAATAATGTTTATATACGAACTGGAATGAAATGCTTAATATGGTCATACAGTTGATCCGAAACGAACTGGTCAAAGAATAAGAATGTTATGTTTAGAATGAATATGTAGACGAATCCGGTAGAAGCAGGTCAACGAGCTAGAATATAATGTTTGAAATAGTCATGTATTTATTCCGTTGTGAGCGGGTTAAATATTTATTAATTTACTATTATTCAAATGGATTAAAGTGATGAGATCGAGTGGATGAGTAAGCCAAATATAATATAATAGAAGGAATACAAACATAAGGTTTATAGGAATAATGCAAATGATGAAATGTCTAAGTGAAGTTAGGATGTGAGATTGTATGAAAGAAAGACTTGACATATATGATTGAAATATGATAATTATGTAGTTATTTGTAAAATAACTTGAAGAACGTGTTATAGATGGAACTCGTACAAGAATTCGGGTAAAATATATGTTTTGAAAAGATTATGATTTAGAGGCTTGTACATTGTGCTTGAATGGGTGATACTCGCCATGTTCTACATTAATTACTTACTTTGCGATCAAGAATTGAATGTGTGCTAAAAGTAAAACATATAAACTTGCTAGTGAAGGATGATGTTATGATTATGCTAAATTGACTAATCTTGTATGTGGTTGTCAAATGTAAGATAATGAAAGCATTAGTATGTGTAAAATTGTTTATGTGTATTTGTGTATCTAATTAGGTGATTACATGGTTGTATACTAAATGGGTACGAAATAATTTTGGTGTCATTAGCATAACCGACTATATCGTTATGGACATATGTTCTTAAGTTGGAAGTTTGCATACATGATCGTTGACTTTTCAGAAAGGTCAATGAGCATGAGAATAACATGATTAGAAATCCTAATATGATTGTAAGAAAAGAAGGATTGAATGATGCATGATGGATCCTTGTATGATATACTTAATGATATGTTAAATTTGCGTGAATTTGGAATGATGTATTATTGAATCTATGCCTTGTGCTTGTTACAAATGAAAGGTGAAAGTCAAATGCGAGATATGAACTAGAGATGATAAGTGATATATAAAATTTTGTATGCTAACAAGAATGTGAATGTGGTGACATGCAATGATAAGCATTATATCAAGATGACGCGAGCACGAAAGGCAAATGGGTCAAAAGGAGGCGAGGAAGTGATCACGAATACGGACGCTTAATGTAAGTGACTATCGCTCTCACTTCTTATTTTGTTTAGATAAAGTTATCTATAATTGGAAAACTGAAATCAAGTAAAGATTTACAAATAATGGAATTGCTAGGATGAGAATGGTTGTAATGGTCGTTCGATGTCAATCCGGTGAAACCTCAACGTAGGGGCAAGCGAGTCAAAACTTTTAGTATAAAGATTTAACCAAAGAACATGTGGATTGGGTTGGGAAAGGTATGGAATGAATTGAGAACTTGAATAATGATTTATTTCAAGTATTAGAACCTTCGGGACACACGGTTAGTGAGTAGAAAGAACAAAATGCAAAATCAGCGTCTGAGCTGCAGAGGAGGCGTCGGCGACGCCTTGCCCTGTTGCAGCCGACACCTTATATTGTTGTCTACGCGGGTCCGGCGTCAGAAACCCGTCTTTTTCGCGTTCTTTCTCACTTTTCCTTGCTTTGAAGGCCCCGATAAGCTTCCCAAAGGTATCCCAAGCCTACTATAGAGTATTGTGAGGTACATGTAAGAACGGAAACTTAGGAGGGCAAGTACGAAGATGTGGTATGTATGTTTATATGTTTTCTTTATGGACATGGCTAGGTTTTTAAAAAGTAAAACTTATTGAGACACTATAGATATGTGAAGTGACGTGATTAGTATATGGTAACATGCTTATAAATGGTGCGCCTGTTATAGTAGGGTGTACAAAGGATATTAAGTGAATATGTATGCACAGGATGTAGTTTATTATGTAAAAGAATCATCCGCATAGATGTTGTAATTAGCATTTGTTTAATAGATTTGTGAGCATGTAAATTATACGTAAGAAAATTTGAGTAGTAAGGCATGTATGATCGTGGTAGGACCATTTATACCCGAAAGAGTTGGATTACATAATGTGTATGTATGTTATTAAACCTTACGTATTAAGGTTTCGGGGACGAAACCTCCTTTAAGGGGGGTAGATTTGTAACACCCCAAAAATCTAATAATAGATTATTTGAATGTTTAAAAGTTTTAAGTAAATTATATTAAGTTTTAATAAACAAGGAAGTTTAGGAAGTTAGGAAAATGTACTAGAATGATAACTTGAAAAATCCCAAGGGACTGAATGTGTAAATTTGCAATAAATAAGAAAATAAAAGAAGGGAATTGTCTGGAGTGTGGGTGTGTGCGACGCAGGAACGTTCAGGAAGGGAACAACCCTTCTTGCCCTAGCTTCTCAAATCAACAAACAATTGAATGAATTCTGGCCCTAATTCGAATGCATGTGATCAAAATCTCAACCATCTAAGAGTCTCCTACATAGAGTAAGTCAGATTTTATGATTTGATTCTAGTTAGTGAATGTGGGTTTTGATCAATCTGTGAATAAGTATGAAATTAAGCTTAGATATGCATTAGAATTGTTATTTAGAAGATGTTCTATGTCTGAATTCGTTTGTAATGAAGGTTTGAAGTAAAACCTATTTAACCTAGTAGTATGGTAATCTTGCAATTCAATAAATTGAGTTGTTGTGATAGATGAATGTATGAATTCTAAGATAATTGATGAATTACTATGTTGTAGAATGATTTGTTATGTGATTTAGATTGATAAAAAGAGTTGTGAATCCTACTAGAGAAATTATGCATAAACACTTGTACTTAGTGCTAAAATTGATATACGCACACCAAGTGTTCGATTAAATGCTTGAATAATCGATTCGTGTAAATTGAGTGAATTGGGATGTTTTGGCTTATGTGTGGAATGTGAATTTAATATGAATATGAAAGGTATGTAAATAGATGACATGATCTAAGTAAGGATGGATTATGTGTAGGAAACAAGAAAGAAGGAGGAAGCTCCGGTTCGCAATAAAAATCGCAAGAACGAGGTAAGTCCATTCACTTACAAAGTTACAAGCTTATGTAATGTTAATAGTTGTACATTTATTGATACAAATCCATGACTATTGCTAGTTTTATAATCCACTAGTTTCTTGTTAAATATAGAAGGTATGTTCCAAATTGAAGATGTAGTCAAGAATAAGGAGTTATGTTGATCCGTATTGAACGGGTCAATTGGGAATGAATGGGAATGTTCATGATTTGGTTATGATGATGGTTCTTTATGAACGGGATTATTTGTATAGAATAAGGATGAAAAGAATGTTAGCTTGCCGAACCGTATCTAAACGGGTCGACCGTTTAAAAGAAAGAAAAGAAGGAAAGTAGAATATATGTTAACCCATTCGTTGGGGTTTACATATTGATGATGAAGTGAGTAAAAGAATGGACCTAAGAAAGTTGAATGTTGTTGTTGCTAGAAATTAAATTGTAATATGTAAGCATACTAACAAGTTCCTTTGTCGCATTGGTTTTTAGGTAAAACTCAAGCTTAAGTGCTTTTGTCTCGCTCGGATCGAACACGCCATGAACGCCCTTATTGCGCTTCCGCAACTTTTGAAATATCATCAATGGTTAAATGTTTTGTTAAATTAGGCCAAGTTTGGCGTTTACAAACTCTAAACTTGATGTTTTTACTCTTTGTTAACACTTTAGTTGTAAATGTTTCAAATGCTTTTAAACTTGATGTCTTGTATGGATGTTTGAAAAGCCTTTAAATGTTATAGTTTTCATTATGTTTTTATGGAATGTGTCGTATGATAAATGGTTTGAATATTGTAAACAGGAAATTGATCATAAAGCGATCGTGTCATGCCCTAATTTTGTTAATTAATTGTATAAAAGTATAATCTTTCGGATGTAGAAGTTTGGGCGTTTCAACACACCCCTTCCTTCTAATTAATATTTATTAATTTACTTTTAATCAATCCAGCACATGTTATTAGAATGAAGGGGTATGTATGTTAAATAAAGAGGTATGAGTGTTAAACAAAGGGGTACATGTTGCTTTTTGTATATATATAAAATATGCAGTAATCATTGTTTTTTTTTTCTTCTTGAACAGATGTAATTGTGTTGTTGTCTGATTATGTTCTTGAATGAATTTGAGATTCAAAAACTATGATCTTGGATGCAAATCACATTAATGATTTGAAGGATTTGATGATGAGCGATAAAGTTAAATAAAAGTTAATAATGATTATTACAAAAACATTAACATTTGTTGTAAATCCATAACCTTTCTTTAACGCTCACGAATAATGACATGCATGAGAAACATAACTTTGGTCGTATTTGGAATAGATTAATATTCTATTGTGATTCTTATACTATACATCCACGCTATAATAATCGTTAGTGAATCATTAATGTTCTATTGTGATTCTTATACTATACATCAACGTTATAATAATCGTGCCTAATAATAACACTCAAAAAGGGTGTGAGTAAAATGAACTAAAGGATGTGAATTTTAAACAAATGGGACATAACCCAAGTTGCTAATTGGATTAAGAAAAATTAGACATGTTAATACAAGATTACAAGTTGTGCTGCTCTAATTTATAAAGAATGACCTCCACAATAAATTTCGCCTATTCATTTATTGATTGGCATTCCATAATCGAATGAATTCGAAAGTCCAAGAAAAGTAGATGTATATGATATTTTAATGGATATGATGTATGAGTACAACGTTTTGTTATGTATATTGAGTTGCTTTTGTTTGGCATAAAGTTAACAAATTTTCGCATTTCATGTATTGACACAAAGAATATTCATAATCAATATCCCGCCGCAACACGCGGGTAAACGTCAACTAGTTTATGACTTTATTAATATAATAATAATAATAATAATAATAATAATAATAATAATAATAATAAAATAATATTGATCAATTATTAGAAGTGCATTTATAGTTCGGATGGTATGGGACGCATTTATAGCTGTTAGTTTCACGTCACAGTCTAGATATTCAATAAAAATCCAAAGAGATATCTTGATTTCTTTTTAAGTGCAAAAAAAGCCCAATTAAATCTTGCATACTCAAATGAAGAGTATGCATACATGTTGCATACATAATTTGTTCAAGTCTTTGAACATTTTTATAAACATCCATAGAACAAATCTTAAAACTTTAAGAAGTACGTTTTCTTTTTCATCACTCATGGTTAACTAAACGAGGCCTTGAGCATGTTAAAAAAATACATTTTTTTAACTAACAAAACCTAAACTACGGACATTTGTTTACCCGAAAATGTTTTGCTTTTAAACCGGTACGATGGCTAAAAAAAAGTGCTAACTAATCTAATAACATCATTTCATAACACTTATAGTATATTTAGTTACTCAACAATACAATTCGTCCCATTAGATTATGGGGTTTGGCACAGGGGCGGAACTACAGAGGAGTCCGCTGACCCTCCGGCGACCAAGTTTTCCGTTAACGGTGGTCTATCTTGCAACTTTGTTTTTGTTGTTTGGCCCCTCTCTAAACTCTCAAGTCTCACCTGTAGTGTAGTTGAAGCAAGGTGAGAAAGTTGAAGTAACATTATTTTTGGTTTTATTCCGGCAAAAAGAGACTGTACCAGTTGTTTGAAGGTTAAAATGAAGAAGATAAATATATTAATCATTTAATTGATCATTTAATTTATAAATATAATAAGATAATGCTCTAATTTCGATTTAAGTGTATTATTATTTACGTACATATTAATACAATATATTAATATATTGTTAAGAACGATTATTATATTGTTTACGCCAAGAACATGTTCTTTTAAGACATGTGATCTTGCATATTACTCAAAATATTATTACTTAGCTGCAATTTTTTTAATGATATGAACTTTTCTATTATGACCCTCCAGATTAAAATTTCTAGTTCCGCCACTGGTTTGACATGCCACTTTAACCGCTTATCAAACAACAAATCTTCCATCCTAGATTGATAAGAAATTTTCTTGTTTCGCTTATCTTTCATAAAAACATATGCAACGTTGTGGTTCAAACTGAGTTCTTGTTAGTTGTTATGTAGAATGCATGTCGACACTTACGAATCCAACACATGAAATAGATGGTGTCCAACATAAGATACATCCACCAACATTTTCAAATCTTTATATGAAAACTAGAGAAAAATGCCCAGATAGTCCCTGTGGTTTGCCTATTTTTCATCTTTAGTCCCCAACTTTCTAAAGTTACAGCTATAGTCCTCAACTTTTGCAATTTCGTTCCCGGATACTCCCTGGGCCGGATGAAGGTTAGTTTTTTATGTTAAGTTGGTGTGAAATTACCTAAATGTCCTTCCTAATTAGAAATTAGAAATTACTCATACCCTCACCCTCCCCACCTACCCTCACCCCACCCCACCTCTTCTCCCCTTCTCTCTTCTCCTTTTTTTTCTGCAGTAAACTAGTCAAAGATTTAGTTTTCCGGCTGCAATTACTGTTCATCACACCAAGACCGGTGTTGAATACAATTAACCAGTAAACTAGTCAAAGATCTAACGGTGACTGTTTGACTCTTCACTTCCAATACACATAAATATCAAGCGGCGATTAGTCACATACCATACACACTAGTTAACGGTAAACTGTACATCACAGCGCACGTTAGCACCATGTCGAAAATCGATACCAGAAGAGGTTACTTCAAAACAAACTCCACCTTCTACAGCAAACGGAAACCAACACCGTTTATTGGGGGTGAACTGGTGAAGGGGTGTTGATGTAGAGGAGGAGAGAGGAGAGGGTGAACTGAATCGGATTGGAATCGAACCATACCTGCACTCCGATGACTGAGTATTGTCTCCCAAGTGTAATTTGATCCTCGAGTTTAAACCCGGTTACAACGTTTTCTCCCAGAAATGTGACCGAAGCCCCTGCAGCGGTTTTGTTCTTCTTCAGATTCCTGAACTTGGTTTCGCCTCTAACTATGTAAGCCAGCTATTTCCCGATTGGTTAAATGTCAAAACAGGCCACAGTAGACATGTTCTCCCCATGTTTAGCGGAAATTGATGAATCCATATTGATGCTGAAGTCTTTTTTATCTTTAGTAACCTGAACAGTAATTGCAGACAAGGAGGGTGGTTGTGGTAGTGGTCAGGGGCGAAGCTTGAATTTTTCGGCCGGGGGGGCGAATACAGGCCCGGTGATAAGTATGGGCAAGTAGGGCAATGGACCCAGGCCCAAAATTCTATAAGGCCCAGAGTTTTTAAAAAAATATACTATATACTATATGTTTTTGTAATTTTGTTATTGGGCCTTTAACTGGTAAGTGGTAACCTAATTATTATAATCGATTAATCGGCCTTCATATCTGTGATTGACGTGAATAAGTTAGAGCGGGAATCCGGAATAGATTATACGAAGCGACGACAGAGGAACAGGCAGCGCACACAGCCACACACAAAGCGGCTACGAAATCAGTTCACTATTCAGCAGCGGGAATCCGTGAATAAGTTCACTGTTCAGAGCGGGAATCCGTGAATAAGTTATACGAAGCGACGTCTGTTCGGTTCACTGTTCAGCAGCGCAGCGGCCACGAAATCAGTGATTCGGAACCGCGTTACAGGTTAGTTCCTTGTTCAGCAGCGACGATTTTGTTTATTGTCAAAAACGCAAGTGATTTATTGTCTATTTGTGTCTATTGTCAGTGACGATTTTGTTTATTGTAAAAAACGTAAGTGATTTACTGTTCAGCAGCGATTGATTTTTGTTTATTGTCAAAAACAGCCCACGAAATCAGTGATTTATTGTCTATTTGTGTCAAAAACAGGCCCACGAAATCAGTGATTTATTAAGTAGGTAAATTTAGATCATTTTGGTACAATACTTTTATTTTGATGATTGTTTTAACAATTAGTGTCATATTATAGTTTTTTTAATATATGATTATTGTGTTTAAATTATATGGGCCCGATTTATTTTTAGTGGCTCCAGGCCCAAAACGTTTTGAGATTTCTCGGAGACGGCACTGGGCGAAAACGTATATACCCAAAAATTTCTATAGAACCGGGGGGGTGAAAACGTATATACCCACAAATTTCTATACGAAAACTACATATATAACACTACTGAGCGAAAAATTCGGATGGGGGGGGGCGGGCGCCCCCTCCCCGCCCCTCTTATCCTTCGCCCTTGGTAGTGGTGATTATGGTGGAGATGGTGGTTGTGCCAGTGGTGGCTGAGTGAAGTTGTGCTGGTGAAGAAGATAAAAATGTCTTTTGGGGTTTTTAATAATAAGGGTATTTTGGTCATTTCGCACCAACTTAACTGAGAAAACTAACCCTCATCCACGTCAGGGACTATCCGGGAACGAAATTGAAAAAGTTGGGGATTATAGCTGTAATTTTAGAAAGTTAGGGACTAAAGATGAAAAATGCCAAACCACAGGGACTATCAGGGCATTTTTCTCTGAAAACTATATATATATATGTATATAGGGTAAGATTTATTTGAGAACCACCCTTATTGCAAGAAACAATGTGAACACAAAAAAAAACCTAAAATATCCAAAAAAATCCCACAATTTTTTTTTTTAATATTTTTCTAATAAAAGTCGCTATATTTGTGCAACTTAAAATGATTTATATGGCAAATTTAAATTTCTTATCAAAACTCATTTTTACTCAACATGCACATGCGTTCTGTCAAACTATAACTACTTTTCTTTAACAATATTTGTGCAACTTAAACTAATTTTCAGATTCAAGGTAAAAAATTAATTTCATGAATTATGTGCTCAAAAACTAAAAATAATATTTAAAAAGAGGGGGATTGAGAAATAGCAATCATCTTCCACCACCTACGCCCAAACAATTAAATAATACAATTAAAAGCTTTAGACTTGTGACTTTCATATTGATATCACAAAATCTAACCTGAACACAACTAACAAACCTGTTTTTGCATCAACGGTTTGATGTAAAAAATGTTCCGAGATTAATCTTTTTGTTGAACCAAGATAATAGAACGAGAGATATATGGAGAAAAGTTAGGATATGGATGAAATCCAATACCAATAGGCAATAGTCCATTGTCCAATATTTAAATGTCCATTTGAGTAATTGAGTCAAAATTTCAAATACTAAAATGTGAAGCGTCGATTAGTACTCAAGTCTCAACTCGCCATTCGATTCCTAAGTACAAGACCCTAATCAAAACCCCCTTTTGCCATCGTTATTCGATTTCTCCATCGCCAGTTTGCCACTCGCCAAGACGCCAACTCGCCAGGGTTTTGCTTTAATCGGTTCATTCAATTTCAAACTTCCGATAGAACAAGGGTATGTTTCAATCGGTCGACGATTTATTTTCCCGCTTAGTTAATCTCGATAGAACTAGTTGAGTGTTTTTGTATTCCTTGTTATTTGTTAAATTTTTTACTTGTGTTCTATTGGACGAACCATCAGGGATAAAAACTATACTTTATTCTAATAACTAGCACTCTCATCGTCATTTCCCTTGTTTGTTCTGCGAGGCTTGATACTCGCTCAACGTTCGTTCGAAAAATGCTCGGATCGAAAGACGCTCGCTCGACTTTGGCTCGGTTGAAAAAAACACTCGGTTCGGTTCGGATCGGTTTGTAAACGAACCGAGCACGAGCAAAGGTCTGATCGGTTCGGTTCGGCTCGTGAACAGCCCTACATGTGTGTAGATCAATGGCCAGGATTTGATGATAAAATACACTAGTGTATTTTACAATTTGATGATGAAATCCAAGCTATCCACGTGTGTAAATCAATGGCCAAGATTTGTTCACTCAGTTCGTAAATACATTAGTGTTCACTCTAGAACCCCACCCTATATATATATATATATATATATATAGGGGAAGGTTCAAATGAAAACAACTCTGATTAGGCTGAAATATAAACAGAGAATTAGAACAGATCAGTTCAAATTTTAAGATTCAAAATCAGAGAAAAAAACATACCCTCAACGATGTTGCAACAATGATGTTGGAAAAATTTCGTGAAGTACAAAAAGCTGTAATCGCAGATGAACAGACTGAATATGCAAAGCCGAGGTCAAAGGTGAGTGTGTGAAACTGAGCTTCAATGAAACAACAATGTTGGAACAATGATATTGGAACAAAGAACTGTATGTGAAGATTAACCGGCTCAATCATGAGAGCTATGCATTTGAGTAAGAGAGATATGATCGCAAATATAAAGGAGATAGATAAATTGATATTTGAATGTGGAGCCAAATTCATATATTTATATATGTTATTTATAGGGAGGCAGATTTATATGTAGATATGAGCGATAGAGATTTGAATGTGGAGCCAGATAATTATATCTTATTTATAGGATTAGAATATATGGTTTGAATTTTGAATGTGAGCAGAGGTTTTTTGAATTTTCAATAAACATCAGTACTTTAAATTATGAATGAGGGTAAACCTTTGAATTTTCACTAAACATTAGTACAGATGGGCAGACCTTTGAAAATGTGGATGTGGGCCACCTTTGAATTTTAAAGTCTTTTAATATTAGGCATTATGATGTAATAATGACATAAGAAAAGCCTTGTTGGACAGCCTCTCCAGCTGACACATCAGTTTTTCTTATGTAATTGAAGTTTCTTCTTTTATAGAAAGTATAGATAGATTACTATATATTACTATATATTAATAAACGAATTGAAATGAATAGTGATTTTAATATTATAATAATATATAGTTTTTAATACTTTTATTATTTTAATATTATAATAATAGTTATTTTCTTTACTTTTTAACTTTAATCCTTTTTTTTAATATTAAGGGTTGGGATAAGCTTGGTGTCAACCGGTATCGAACCAGTACTGGTATCGAAAATACCGGTACGGTCCTGTTCGGTATCAGTACATGAAGGTAAAAACCGACACTAATATAGAAAACGCCAAAAGTTGGTGCCGAATTGATATTGGAAATCTTTTAGTTCGGGAAATTCAGTGCGGCTACCCGGTACCATTTGCTTATCCCTGATCACGGTTACCGTACGAACAACGGTATCGTACAACTTTTTTGTTGATTTTCTTCAACTTTTAATTTTTTCTTTTTTAGTTTCAGGGGTAGGGATGAGTTCGGTGCCAACCGATACAGAATCGGTACTGATACCGAAAATACCGGTCACAGTACCGGAATATGAAGGTAAAAAATGGTAGTGAATCGGTACCAGGAACGCCAAAAGTCGGTACCGAATTGGTACTTAAGATTTTTCGGTTCGGAAAATTTGGTACCGGTACCCAGAACAATTTGCTCATTTATGACCACGGTTTTCATACGAACAACATCGTTACCATACAACATTTTTGGTTGATTTTCTTTCGGTTATCTTTTAGTGTTTTTTTTCTACATTTTCTTTTTATTCTTGTCAGCAGTTTTGTTCGCAACACGCTCGTAATGATTTCAAAACACATGTAAACACAGACTAAATAACAAAAGAAATTCGCTGCAACGCGGCGAACTTCTTTAAACCTAGTTTTTTATAAATAGTACACTATAGCTAAAAAGAGTTTTGTTTGAAGGTTTTTTTTTTATAAAGTATGCATAACATATGTTGCTTGTTTGTTGTGTAATATTTGTTTTAACGGCAAAGAATCTCACGTGTAAACCCATCCTGCGTTGGGCTATGTCCAAGGTCGACTCATCGACCGCCAGGAGACCGTGCCCCCTTGATGCGTGGGAACCGGATGGAATCCGTAAACTCTCGCCCCGTCAGGTTCGAACCATAGATTAAAGCCCCAATACATTCCTTCACCCATATGTCCATCGAAAATGGCCAAAGCATGAATCGAACTTGTGTCTCCAAATAATAAAAAAAACACCCACTTTTGTAATGTTACACCTTAATTGAACAAAGCAACTCATGTTTATCACGAGAATTAGATAACAAAAAAAATAATTGATTCGCAAATGATGAAGTCCAAAAGTCTCCACAACATATACATATATATAAAGATAAGTCAGCCCATGCTCATAAATTTTTGGCATCCATTCATTTCGACTGATCATCAAACAATAATATCTTATGCTATAAAAATTTCGCGACTAGCGACCACATGTCTCTAGGTAGAACTAGATCTTTAAGAAAAACAATAATGCTTCAATTAACCAACCACATAAACAATATAATGTCAAGCAAGCTCTTGGTTCTTCTCCACTATCCTCACTTCTTTTGCAGATCTAAGCACATTGGCCTGAAAACAATACAAAAGTGTGCGTGTGTGTCTGTGAGAACCCACTCGGTTTGGAAAAAAATAGTAAGAACTTTGTATGCTTTTGAAAAAAATAGTGAGAATCTACCAAAACGAACCCACTGAAAGAAGTTCCTGGATGTGTGTGTGAGAGAGAGTAGTCACCTGAGCATCAGTGATTTGAATAGCAAAAGCATCAACAATGAACAAAGACGAAGTCTTGTTGTAGGTTCCAGGCTCAAGTTTCTTAGCCAACAAATCATCATGCTTCTTGCTCAAGTATATTTCCACCTTTCTTGCCCCTCTCTTTGTCCTGCAATGCAATATTACACACACATATATAGTTATAACACCAATGATGAAAGTTAGGATGAATGTGAAGGTGGTGGTGGTGAAATTACAAAACTGACCTATCAGATTGAAGGCGATCATATTCAGGATCATAGTTCATGAACACATAATGCAGATGTTTTGTTCTGTCATCCATTCTTGAGTTGTTGGCAGCTTTGAGTGATCATATGATCCATTGCTCATTGCCATCTTATAGTACACCACCAGTGGCGGACCCAGGATTTTTTTCCAATGGGGTCCATTTTTTCGGTGTTCAAAATTTTCATAATAAAACGTTAAAATTTTCGGTTCGGTCCTCGTTCGGATCGGGTCAGAGCGAGTTTGAACTAGATTTAAAAAAAAAACACAAAAAAAACAAGCTATACAAAGATTGAACCCATGACCTCTTGTTGTTAAAGAGAGAGGTTTACCACTATACCAGCTTTCCTTTTCTTTCTATGGTGTCCAACTAATTACATTTATGGGGTCCTAATAAAATTTAATATACCGAATCTATTAATTTTTTAAAAAACATTGGGGTCCGTGGACCCGGATCCTTTCAATATGGGTCCGCCCCTGTACACCACCAAACCAAATCACTTTGACTCTGTCAAACCTTGATGGATCTATAATATTCTTTGTAAAAGAAGATAAGTTTTTTTATTATATATTTAACTAGATGACATGAATGAAAAATGACCATTACTTTTTAGGTCAAAATCGTCCATGAGGTTTTGGTAGATTTGCTATTTTTGTCTAAAATGACACTTTTGTACTAAATTGCCCCCAACGTTTGTACTTTTTGTCATTTTCATCCAAACCACTAACTTAGTTTATTTTTTCTGTTAAGTTTAGGATATTTGGATGAAACTGGCAAATATAAAACCAAAGGGACGATTTTGGCAATTTACTCAAACTCTTTTAAATTTATTTTATTTAATTCATTTTGTTACATATATAATAAAAAAGAATATACATGCAATTTTTATATGAAAAAAAATAATAGCTTTGTCACATAATTTTTATAAATTTTCATCCAACCACTAACTAAGTTAATTTTTCTATTAAGACGAAAGATGTTTATAAACTAAGACAGAAATTATTTTCTAATTTTTTATATAGGTCAGCTTTATAAAAATAAAATCTACTTAAACCTCTAAATTTTATAAAATTAAAATGCTGGTGACCTTATTGAAAAAGGTCAAATAAAAAAATCTTATCATATGTACCAAGTTTGTAATTCATCTTCTACTCTTTTAAATTCGCTGCTTAGGAAAAACAGAAGCCAGTGCCCCCCTCTATCAAACAACGTATCGTTACCAAACCTTAAAATTACCCACAAAATTGTAATTATAATGCTATGAACCAAAAGTTTCTTTACTCAAGCCCTTCAAAATAAGCATTAGTTAGTTACCCTCATAATCTTAATTAAATAAATATTTTATTTCTACCAACATATTTCCTAGGTGCTCAACACATTTAAAAAATATGTAACGTTTTACAATTTTTTTTCTATCTCTACAACTAATAAATACTAAAAGTTGTAATCGATTGTTATGTGTTGCACACCAATGACATTTTCTCTTTATAAAACTGATTTATATAAATGAGCTGTAAATTAATTTCTGTCTTAATTTATAAAATTTAAAACATCCTTCACCTTAACAGAAAAAATAAACTGAGTTAGTGATTTAGATGAAAATTTATAAAAATTATGTGACAAAACTATTAATTTTTTTTTAAAACTCCATGTATATTCTTTTTTATTATATATGTAACAAAAATAATTAAATAAAAGAAATTAAAAAGGGTTTGAGTAAATTGCCAAAATCGTCCCTGTGGTTTTATATTTGCCAGTTTCATCCAAATATCCTCAACTTAACAGAAAAAATAAACTAAGTTAGTGGTTTGGATGAAAATGGCAAAAAGTTACAAACGTTGGGGGCAATTTGGTACAAAAGTGTCACTTTGGACGAAAATGGCAAATATGCCCAAACCTTAGGGAGGATTTTGGCAATTAACTCTAAAGATTTTGAAGAAAATGAAAGTTTTATTATGACCCTTAATGTTGTTTGTACTTACGAAACGGACCCCTGTACTTTAAAGAGAGATTTGGTACAAAGTGATTGATGCTTTATCGATACGTTTTCACTTCTAACCCAATGGTTTATATGTTTTGCATTTCAAGTTTTTTTGTTTTTTTACTTTTAACACAAAACTTTTCATCTTTTGCAATTTAACCCTAACACATTTTTATTTTCAACTTTGATCCACGTATTTTTCATCTTTTGCAAATTTTTTGTTTTATGGTTCGTTCTAATTTTGCGAGTAAACACGTCGTAACGTACATTGGGTTTAAAAGCTTTTTTTTGACTATTTTTCCCATTTGACAAGACTTTCACAACGCGTTTATTTTCCCTGTTTGACAGGTTCGTCTATATTTTTTGCATTTTAAGTTTTTTTGTTTTTTTACTTTTAACACAAAACTTTTCATCTTTTGCAATTTAACCCCAACACATTTTTATTTTCAACTTTGATCCACGTATTTTTCATCTTTTGCAAATTTTTTGTTTTACGGTTCGTTCTAATTTTGCTAGTAAACACGTCGTAACGTA
Source organism: Helianthus tuberosus (assembly GCA_030545235.1). Classification (NCBI taxonomy): domain Eukaryota; kingdom Viridiplantae; phylum Streptophyta; class Magnoliopsida; order Asterales; family Asteraceae; genus Helianthus; species Helianthus tuberosus. Next base: position 71,772,677 of record CM060417.1, on the reverse strand, counting down.
CATGTGGGTTTAAAAGTATTTTTTGACTATTTTTTCCCATTTGACATGACCGTCACAACGCGTTTATTTTCTCTGTTTGACAGGTTCGTTGCAACGCGCATGGTCTTAGATCGACTTAGTTACTCTTTTCTATTTTTACATTTCATTCTAATTTCTTCGCATTAACATGTCGCAACTGGCATACGTGGTTCAACGATTTTACGTATGCTTTTCGTTCGATATTATTTTTTCCTTTTTATTTATTTTGTTTTTATGAGCTTTTCCGTTGTTGTTGGTCGCTTGTAGTTGTGTAGCATTAGTGCTACTTGGCACGGTCTATGCCCCGCCGCAACGCCCTTGATACTGGTTAAACTTGAAATTTCACCACTTTTTGCTCATGATTTTAATTATTTTCTGAGCATTTTATTGCTTTTGATTATTTTCTGTTCACGGAGACAGTTGCTTGCTTCTGAAGCAAGTGATCAGAGAAATAAAAATTCATTTAATGCTATAGTTGTCTGGAAAAATGAACCCCTACCAAATAGAACTCAAAAAATGCTCAAAAGAATGTTTTAAATATTTATTATTATTTTTTTTTTTTTAGAACGGCGAAAATCCCCCAAACCCAAGTACTAGCAGAATTTCCCTGAATCCTGGTACACCTCCACCCCCAGTGCGGGAAAACCCCCCAAAGACAACTAAGCCGGGACTCGAACCCGGGACCCCGGGGTTAAAACCCTCACACCTCACCCGCTCGGACACGGGATCATTGGTTTTAAATATTTATTATTATTTTCATTAGTTTACGTGTTGGATGAAATGCTCAAACAATGTTACTAGTTAGTTTCAAACCGAAGTTTTGTTTTTTATTTGTATATTTGATGGGTGTTTTCTTGTTTAAAACAACTTTGTTATGTAACTTTATTCTAGACACTTACTCACAGATGATTCAGCCAAAGTATTGTTCTATCGATGAAATTGAATGACGGTTACCCTAGGTGATAATGGTGTATTATAACACCATAGTGTTACGGTGGATAATTTTGTTTAGCGTTATAGGGTAGACTGATCAAACAATGTTAAGTCCGAAAGCTAGATCTAGTATGCCAATGAGGTGGTGGTGGTGGTGGAGTGGTAAGTGAGAGATTTGGTGTTCTAAGGGACGCAATTGTTTTCTGCGGCACCTGGTGATGATGGGAGACTAGGCGAATAGGTGGAGATCGCTAGTTCGATCCTTGAACTGAGCGGGTTTTACCTCACCGCACTGCCGTGCCTATGGGCGAGTGTTCACGGGTTTCGGCCCTAGGTGAGGGTTTTCCCCGATTCGGAGGCGAGTGTATCCCGATGTGGTGAATTTCGCCACCCATTTGGAGGATTCGTTGGCCGTTCAAAAAAAAAGTATGGTCTAAAACCAATAAAACGATTAATATTAAACCAAAGAGGAGTTTTTGTTCTCTATTTATATCTATTGTGTCTTTTCTTGTCTAAAAAAGATTATTTTTTAAACATTATCCTACACACTCACTCACATAGCTACTAGGGTTGCAAACGAACACGAACAAGACCTTTTATGTATTCATTTGTTAAGCAAACAAATATGTTCACTAACTGTTCATGAACACTTACCGAACAAGATTTTTGTTCTTGTTCATTTACTGAGGAAATGAAAGTGTTTGTGTTCGTTCGTTAAGATTAGGTAATGAACGCAAACGAACGTTTATGAACATAAGTGAGCACAAACAAGCGTTTATGAACAAAAATAAACGTACATTAAATTTCAAATAAAATAGGCATCTTTTATGACAAACATTACGTAGATCCACCCATAATGTACTAACCTAATATTTTTTATATAATTTAAATAAAATACAATAAACTAGTATTTATTATGTAGTTTATTAGTGGGAATACTGAAGTATTTAATTATAATATACAAAAATTAAAAATCCTAAGGAACTATCGAGCACAAACAAACACAAAAACCATAATAAAGAACACGTTACCGAATGTTCACGAACATAGATGAAAGAACGAGACATTTGTTCATGATCGTTCATTTATTAAACGAATGAACCCAAACAAACTTCCAGCCGAATGGTTTATAATTAGTACATGATTTGAACTTTAGGCCTCTATATTTACTTGACTATAACTATTTGTGGAGAGTTCAAATGAGAAGAAATTTTGTGTAAGAATAAAAAAGAAGAAATTTCAACCAATAAGAATGCTTCATTTTACTTCATTTGATTTTTGTATTTAATATTAGTGTAAGAGTATATTGGTAAACTTAGATGGATCATTAATTAGTACTCTTCCTTTTTAATAGCTAACTACATTAAATTTGTAACTTATTTTCAAAAAAAGAAAAAAAATATATAATTTTAAGTGTAGCATAAATTACGAGGTGTGTATGATAAATTTCAATATGTGTAGGATATATTTCAAAACATGTAGGATAAATTTTGATATGTGTAAGCAAAAATATAAGTGTGGAGGATGATAATGTTTATGACTAATTAATTAGTCAAAGATAATAATAAATGAGTTGAGAGAAAAACTATTTAATGTTTTACATTTGTACCCTTTTTTCTTTTTCTTCTTAATTTAATTTTCTTCTCAAATGAACATTCCCATAATTATTTAATAAATAAATAAACTAATTATTAATTAACTGATTAATAAGGTTCATAAATGACAATAAATTTCTAAGCAAAATCATTGATGTCGTGAGTGAGATTTTTATAGTGTATGTTATTTTGCTAGTAATGATCTCTAGATTAAGTGGTGGAAGGCTTGCATTTCTCTGGAGAGATGCAAGTTCAACTCCCAGTTGGTGTAGAGTGAGACATTGGTGGGCAATGATAGGAGACCCAGGGAAAACTGGGTTCGATGCTTGAGCCAAACGGGTTTTACCAGTAATTTTCAACGTCGTGCCTACGGGCGGGTGGGTTACCGGGTTTTCTCCGAAATTGGTGGTGGACTCGGGTTACTCTCGGAGTACTCCGTTTGGTCCAGTGGATGCCCCGAGAGTGCTTGGTATTTGATTCTGTTGGCCGTTCAAAAAAAATATCAATATTTAATAACTATGCAAAGGAATTATATTAAATGATAAGTTTTATAAAATATAAAGACAAACTCAATTGTACAAAACTAATGCGAAAATAACATTACGCTATTTGACAACCGATGTAACAACAATGATTTACATAAAACTATATACAATTTCAATGTGTGTATTAGGCTGGAAGGTGTGGTATAAAGTCCTAGGGGCTTTATCACGCAACGTCAGATCTACGTCAACGCCACGTCATATGGGGGGCTTTAAAGCCTCTCCCTTTAACTTGCATTGTATGGTATAAAGCCCTTATTAAACAAATTAAAAAAAAAAGATTTTATTGGATGAAATGATGTGGGCCCACCTGCACACACCTTCTTCCTCGTTATCACGGTGGCGGACAAACGGTGGCTCCCCCTTTTAACAACAAGGGGGTGGTCGATGGCGGACAAGGGCGCCATAAATGGTTGATGTGACGGGTGGCGCCCTCCCATACCCTCCGGCCTTAGAGATGGTTATAGACAAATGAAAAATAAACGATATGTATTTTTTTTTTTTTTTTTGAACGGCGTATGTATCATATGATAGGGATTATATACCAGTAATAATTATTCCATATATTAAATAGCAATAGCATGTGTCTGTCACAATTCAGACTTTGTTATAATTGTGTATGATTATGTCTTTACTAAACATAAATCCTCCAAAGTCCAATCTGATACTCTATTGTCACATACAATTATTACGTTTTACAATATATTTATTATATGTTCAACAATAACTTGAAAACATTAGGAAATTGAAATTTTAATGGACCATGCCCCACCCAGTCATCATGCCAGAATCTTATTTTTTCCCCGTTTCCGAGTTCCACCTTCAGAACGTCTTTGATGCTAATACCCTTCTTACCTAAGCTACCATCCACATTTGCTATGTCTTTCCACCAACCGCTAATTGTCTTGTTAACCGGTACGAGCTTCGCTCCTTTATCCGGGCCATGAATAGCGGCGATAGCACGCGCCCAAAGTTGGCTCGGAGCATCAGTAGACATGTTAATGTTTGAAAACAGATCTTGCTCTTCATTTAAACAGTGTTTTGAAATATAAATTGTTTCAAAAAAAAAAAAATATATTATAATTAAAAATACCAGATATGTTACATTGTCCCATAACGTTAGTTTATTCTCCTTTTATAGATCTTTTCTTATAAATGGAGCTGAACCAAGTTAAATGGAGCTGGCCCAATGATAAATCTGGGATATTTTCGGTGGCGTCGATGAAAAAAAAAATTCATTTTAACGCCTCGAGAGTTACTGGAAGGCGAACACATTTATGTGGAAAGCATTTTAACGCCTCGAGAGAATGCGTGAAAATGGAACGGGTGGGTTCCTAAGAAGGCGAACACATTTATGTGGAAAGCAGATATGGATAGAATCCCGACGGTGATGGCTTGGTTAAGCGGAACATTATCAAGAACCAGGGGGACTGCAGAGTTTGTGGCGAAGGGAAGGAGACGAGCAATCATTTGTTGACGGGGTGCGGTTTTTTGCCACGTTGATTTGGCTAGCGGTTAGTACGTAGTGCAGTATCCTGACCATTTACGCTTTCTCGGTTCAGGACTTGATAAACATGCATAAAACTTCACGGCTGGATCATTGCAGGAGTAAACGGTTAGCGCATCAAATACGATGGAAATTTCTACCATGAGATTTTGAACCATAGATTGCTTTCCAATTGTGGTCTGAATTTTAATATGATCATATATCTATTACAGTCTACACTTGATAATAAGATGAATAATCATGTACACAATCAAAGATACAAACATAAACATATTTAACAAAGGGGTGTGAATTTCTAACACACGACCCGATAACACAACACAACACAACATGAACCTAACACGAAATTCACGGGTTTGGGTCAGTTTCAGGTTAAACCCGCAAAACCGCTTGAGCTAAACAGGTCGGGTTTGGGTCAACCCGATCGGGTTGGCGGGTTGATCCGTTTAATCCATTTACATTATATTATATTTTTTACAATATATTTTATGTGATAAATTAAATTGGGTTGAACGGGTCGTGTGGGTTAGCCACGAATATTCAGGGGTCGTGTTCGGGTCCATATGTAAGACAAAATTTCGGGTTCGAGTCGTGTTCGGGTTCGGGCCGGGTTGAACCCACCAACACATGAACAAGACTCGTTTAGCTCCCCTAAATTATCAGTTTAGGGCAATGCTTTAGCATATAAAGAATCTTCAAATAATAAATAAATAAAGATTGCTGTATCTAAATTTTAATTTCAAGTTCAACCAATCAAGAAAAATATCTTAAAAACAAAATAAATGAAGATTGCTGTATCTAAATTTAAATTCAAGTTCAACCCGTCAGGAAATTTGACTTTCTTCACAAAAATATAACCTAAAATGCCTTAAATCATGATTACAAGGGTGTTTGAACATAGGTTTAGCATTAAACAAAATTTAAAGATTGTTGCTTTTTTCTCAAAATGTAATTTCAAGTTCAACCCATCAAGAAATTTGACTTTCTTCAACAAAATTAAAACCTAAAACACCATAAAAATTAACAGAAACATAAAATTTAAAAAATGTATACCAGCAAGATTCAAAGAAGAACCAATTGATTCTTTAGCTTTTTTCTCTGAACCCAAAGCCTTATCATCAAATCTGTTCTCATAAACCCTAACTTTTCTCTCATACTCATCAATCAACTTCTTCATTGCACCAATTTCATCTTCTTTCTTCTTCAACTCATCACGTAGCTTCAAATTCTCCTTAAAGATTGCATCTTTTTCCTCTTCAGCCTTCTTTTTCAGCTTCAAATACTCATCTTTAATGTGTTCTTCACGTTCTATCAGTGTTTTGGCAACTTGTTGAAACTCTGATGAAAAGAATGATGATTGGAGTTGTAGAATGAGATCCTCCACTGTTGGGGTTGGGTTATCATCTTTCAACCCCATTTTCCCTCAACTACTTGAGATGATCAAGTGCTTGAAGTCAAGAAATGGAAGTTGAAAATGGCTTTTTGTTTCCTGTAGAAAACCCCTTTGAAGATCGTGATTTAAGACGTGAATTTTTCACGTTAAGCCCCTAAACTTTGTTGGAAATTCTGAATGGAACCCAAATTCTGAGAAATGAGAGAGATCACATTGATCAATAACAAAGGGGCTGAGCATTTGTGGTACCGGGTACTAGGGCTGACAATTCTGACACGATAACACGACACGAACTTATCATGTTTCGTGGGACTTAGGATGAATTATACACAAACACACGTGGTTCTTTTGCCACAATCCAAACCCTAATTTTTAAATCTCTCACAAACACCACCATTCCCAATTCGGTTCATAGCTTCCCCAATTCGGTCGTGTCTGTGTCTTGAACAAGCCGTGTTTGTGTCTTAATAGGTTGTGTTCGTGTCTTAAACAGGTCGTATGATACGTTGGTAATTTTTTCGTGTCTTAACAGGTCATTTCGTGTAACCTGTTTATTAACAGGTTCGTGTTTTGAAAATCTGACACGTTAAGATTTCGTGTCGTATTCGTGTTTACGTATTTCGGGTTCGTGTCTTATCGTGTCCGTGTCTTAGTAGATTGGGTTGACCCGTTATACCAGCCCTACCGGGTACAAACAAAATTGATTACTTTTTTAAACTAAAATACGTATAGACTGAAATTCTAAGACGGTTAATAATTTTACTCAAATAATGAAGAATTGGTATTCGTTAGGACGTTAGGTATATCATATAAGTTTGGGTGCAATTGGTAAACTTTGAAAGGTTGTTCTTGTTAGGGTGTACACGTAGTTTTTTTTTTTTTTTTTGTTATAAAAAATATAAATTATTTAATTAACACGAGTCTTGATATGCATGGTTGTGGGACAGGAGTTTTGGAAGCTTCTATCATTGCTCCTTACCGATGTACCTTTAGTTTACACTAAGACTGAGTGTAGTGGGGCGTCCTCAAAAGAGGGCGTCTTGCGACACGTGGCGTTTGGGGGGCGACTTGGGGCGTCCTCAAAAAAGGGGGCGTGGTGTTCATGGCAACTCAAGTTGCCATCAAGAAATCTGATTGGTTGATTTGTTTGAAAAGGGGGGAAGTCTTGGAATTTTGTGCCAAAAGTTGAGAAAGTGGGAGAGGAGGGGCGACGAGAAGAGGACGGGCGAAGTGAAGTTGCTATGCAAGTTGGGCAAGGGGCGCGGTGTAGGGGGCGACCTGGGGGCGACTTGGGGTGGGAGTCGCCCCACTACACTCAGTCTAATAAATTATCACCTACTTCCTTGTGTAGGTTTATATTTGTGTAGATTAAATTATCACCTATATTTTTTTTTTTAGTTCACCTTTCAAAAAAACTAAATTATAAGGAGTTAGTGCTCGACGATGAAGGTTTAATCCGGATAGTGTGTGGGGTATTGACGATCAGCTCTCTGTAGCAATCTTGTATTTACTGCTCATCCTATCTAGAATTCTCTAACATCCATTCGCCTCCTAGACTAATTCTTCGGTGCTCGTCGATATGAGTACGAGGGAGGACGAGGGTCCCTGGATAGACGTTCCTTCTAGGAAGACTCGTAGCAGTGACGGGAACATCGGTGTTAAAGAACCTAAAGGTAACATAACGAAGTTTTACGTCACAAACCTTCCACTGGGTTGTAGACTGTGGGATGTCTCGGAATTCGTTAAAGTGTTTGGAGAGGTGGCTGGGGTTTATGTGGCAAGGAAGAAAGATAAGGAAGGGAGGATTTTTGGGTTTGTTAGTTTCAGAAATGTGACTGACGTCAAGGAAATGGAAAGGGCTTTGAACGGCACAAAGATGGGGGGTAATAAGATTATCGCTAACTTAGCTAGGTTTGCGACGGAACACGGTGGAAGACAGACTAGTGGTGGTACTGTAAGTAGAAAGATCCCTCTTACCTCTCGTATGCAGCAGCAGAATAACGTTATTCATAACCATGCATACGTAAACAAAGGGAAAGGAAAGTTGTTTAGTGACCTTTTCTCCGTTGAGAAAAAAAGCTCCTGCGAGTTTCCGAAGGTTGTTCAAGGGGGTGTGAAATCAGTTTCGGTTGGTGAGGACTCGGTGGCTTTCAAGGAGTTGACGAGGAAGGCTCTTGTTGGAAGATGTAAAGATCTCAATACTCTTAGGTTTCTCAACTCCTTCTTGGGTCGTCTTCGTATCCAAGGGGTGTCGCTGAGTTACCTAGGGGGCTTATCTATGTTGATTAAGTTTGCCAATGACGAGGATTGTGCGAAGTTCCTGTTAGATCACGAATGTTGGGGAGAATGGTTTTCTAACCTAGACTCTTGGGTTGGCCAGTCTCTGCCTTTTGAGAGATTGGCTTGGGTGAAGATTTTCGGTGTTCCTATTCATCTGGCGGATAACAAAACTTTCAACAATATTGCCGGGCTGTTTGGGAAAATCGTCCACGAGTCTCAAATGGATGCAGATGACAACAACTTGTCGGTTAGTTGGGTCGGTATTCTGGTAGGGGAAGGGGATAGGATTTTCGATCAGGTTAATCTCTGCTGGGAGAATAAACAATTCAGGGTCTGGATTGAGGAAGAAGTCAGTGAATGGGCTCCTGATAGTGTAGGAAAAGTGGCATTCCCGGACGAGGAACCGTCGCCTCAGTTCAACAGTAGTGGAGGAGAAGCTCAGTCTCTTAATCCGGAGTTCGCTCCGGCCAGTCTGGCTGACGGAGTTGGAGACATCCAACAGTCTCCGGTTAGGGCAAACGAAGAGTCTAGGGTCTATGACGACGGCGGACATAATTCCGAGGTTAATAATACTGATATGGACGTTCGGAATTCCGAGGTTGTAGGAAATCCCGTTGCCACATGTGGTGGGGCCCAGGTTACGAAGGGAAATGTCAGCAACATTAAGAAAGATTTTTTCTTTTCTAATTCGGTGGACAAAAATTCCAGGACCAGTAATAAAAGAAGTAAATACAGGCCCCGAAAAAATTCAGTTAACCAGAGTGGGCCGATTAGTCCTAATTCTTTTAAGAGGCCTAAGAAAAGAGCTAGGGATATTGAAGACTTTTGTTTTGATTTGAACAGGAAAGCTCCAGAAGGTCAGAGTGAATCTTCTCAGAGTATCCACTACCAGGACCCGGTGGATATCTTCATCCAGAGTCATAATGCAGAGGAAAATATCTCGATTCCGGGTTCTTCTGAATCCGGAAGGTCGGTCGGTTCGAGTGATAATATCAATTTCAGTGGTGGTAACCAGATTGAGGAGGAGATTCAAGCTACAATTGATCTGGGTAACGTGGTTGGGGTTAAACTTGACAGTCACGACAGGTTAATCAGAGAGGCGATTAGCGGAGAAGGTATTAATGTAGTTTGTCAATGAATATCCTATCTATTAACATTCGAGGTATTGGTGGGGGGGGGGCAAAAGGTTCTTGGATTAAGGATATTAGAACGGCGAACAGAATTGGTGCGGTTGCTATTCAGGAATCTAAGGCAGAGTCTGTGGGTGTGTCGGATTTAGTTGGCTATTGGGGGAATCGAAACTTTGAATTTGCTACTGTGGATGCGGTTGGCCTCTCAGGTGGCCTTATGTGGATTTGGGATCCAAATATCTTAAAGATTGAAGTGGTGGTCAAGAAAAGATACTTCCTTGTGATTAAAGGATCTTTGGTCGGAAGTGGAGATCAGATCAATTTGGTTAATGTTTACGCTCCTCAGAGATCAGCTAAGAAACTGATTCTGTGGAACGAGATCTCAGGTGTTATCAATTCAGCTGAAGGGAAGTGGGTGTTAGCTGGAGATTTTAATGCGGTCAGAAGTCCAGAGGAAAGAAAGAAATCTAAGTTCAAGCAGGTTTGCGCTGAAAATTTCAATAAGTTCATCTTCGATAGCGAATTGCTTGAATTTCCTATGCAGGATCGTAAATTCACTTGCATTAGGGATAACGGGAAGAAACTAATTAAGTTAGACCGTTTCTTAGTATGCTTGAATTTTTTCAACAAGTGGCCCACCTCGTGTGTGAGAGTTCTTCCGGGCAGATTCTCAGACCACTGTCCGATTTTGCTTGAATCGGTTGATCTGAATTTTGGGCCACGTCCGTTCCGAGTGTTTGGTTCTTGGATTAGGAAACCTGGTTTTGAAGATGCGGTTAAGGAGGCGGTGGAGAATTTCAGAAATTATGATCCTCCTGACGTATGTCTTACAGCCAAGTTTGCTCAGATTAGATCGGCCCTTAAGGTTTGGAGAGATGAATTCATTTTCAATGAGGGGGAGAAGGTTAAATCGGCTCTCGCGGAATTAGAACAGTTAGAGAAAGACATGGAAGAAAGGGATCTCTCGGAAGAAGAGGAGTGGATCATGGCGGAAAATAAAAGAGTTATTAGAGAGGAAGAAATCAGAAAAGCCTCGGATTTAAAACAAAGAGCTCGTTTGAGGTGGGCTTCAGATGGTGACGAAAACTCTAGCTTTTTCCACGCTATGGTTAACAATAGGAAAGCTATCAATTCTATCCACGGTCTCAGTATTAATGGAGAATGGTGTAATAAGCCCGCCAAGATTAAAAAACAGGTTCTTTCCTTTTTTCGTAACAGGTTTAAAGAATGTTTCCAATCGAGACCAGAACTTACTTGTCATAATATCAAAAAAATTTCGGATGCCGATAAGTCCTTTTTGGTTGAAGAGTTCTCGGATGAAGAAATAAAATTGGCGGTTTTTGAATGCGGGGATGACAGGGCTCCGGGTCTGGATGGGATGAATCTTAGATTCATCAAGACTTTTTGGGATCTTTTTAAGAATGATTTTTCTCGTCTTTTTGCTTGGTTTCACCAACACGGAAAAATCAATTTAGGGAGTGGGGCGTCTTTTATTACCATTGTTCCTAAGATAAATGACCCGGTCTCCCTAGATAATTATAGGCCCATTAATTTGGTTGGGGTGATTAGTAATGTTGTTTCCAAAGTCATTGCTAACAGGATGAGGAAGGTTATGGATAATCTTATTTCGGAAGCCCAATCGGCATTTCTTCGAGGTAGGTATATTTTGGACGGTCCTCTAATTGTCAACGAGCTTATTTCTTGGAGTAGGAAAAGGAAATCTAAAGCTTTCATTCTCAAGATTGATTTTGAGAAAGCGTACGATAACGTTAATTGGAAGTTTGAGGTTAATATCCTTCACCAAATGGGTTTCCTGCCTAAGTGGTGTAGTTGGATCATGGGTATTCTTGAATCGGCAAATTCCTCGGTTTTAGTTAATGGGGCGCCCACATATACTTTCAAATGTGAGAAAGGTATGAGACAAGGGGATCCCCTTTCTCCCTTTCTTTTCTTGGTGGTGATGGAGGCGCTATCTTGTATGATGCTTAGTGCTAGAGAAGAAGGTCTTGTTAAAGGTATTGCTTTACCTAATAACGGGCCAACTATCTCTCATCTTTTGTACGCGGATGACGCTATCATGGTAGGGGAGTGGTCTAAACAAGAAGTCATTAATATTGTAAGAGTTCTCCGGTGCTTTTTTATTTGTTCGGGCCTTAAAATAAATTTTGGAGAAATCTTTGCTTTACGGTATTGGAACGAGTTTGATGGAATGTGAAGATATGGCGAATGAGGTGGGTTGTAAGGCCGGGTCCCCGCCTTTTAAGTATCTCGGTTTGATGGTGGGTGCTAATATGAATCGTGTTAGTAATTGGCAACCGGTGTATGATTCTTTTCGTGCTAGGCTTGCTAAGTGGAAAGCGCATCTTTTGTCCATTGGAGGTAGGGTGGTTATAATCAAATCGGTGTTGGAAAGCCTTCCAACGTTTTATTTTTCGCTCTACAAAGCTCCTAAAAAAGTTATTCAATATTTGGAATCCATGATGAAGAAATTTCTTTGGGGGGGGGGGGGGGGGTTTCTTTGGAAGAAAGGAAAATGCATTGGGTGGCTTGGGACAAAGTTTCGAGGCATAAGAAAGATGGAGGTCTTGGTTTATCTAAGCTTCAAGAGGTCAATATCGCTCTCCTTTCTAAATGGGGTTGGCGCTACAAATCGGAAAAAGACAATTTATGGAGAAAAGTGATAGATGCGCTTCATTCTAGTAGAGTCGGTTGGGAATGTATTCCTTATAAAAAAACGTTAAGTGGGGCTTGGAATAACATTGCGAAGACGTTCATTAACACAAAGGCGGGTGGAGTCCATTTAAAGAATTACATCAAAGGCAATGTCGGTAACGGAGAAGATATAAGGTTCTGGCTAGACTCTTGGATCATAAATGAACCTCTTAAAGTCAGATTTCCTGAGTTGTTTTGTAAGGAATCTAATAAAAAATGTTACGTTGCTGAAAGGATTCAATGTATTAACAGCGAAACGACGTTGAATTGGAGCTGGAATGTGGCTGCCCTTCCCGCAGAATTGATGGCCAGCTTCGATCAGCTTATTAACCTTCTGTCTAGTGTCCGCACTATTGGTTTGGTTTATTATGGAATAATATGACACTGACACTCAGTATAGCAACCGAAAGAGAAAACCTAACATATAACGGTGTCGAAAAGGATTTGGACATGTGTTTTAAATCAACTGAAAAACGATAATAACGAATATTAGTAACGTGTTGCCTCAGCGGTGTAGACTTGGTGGGAAATATGTAAGGGCTAGCTTTGACAACTTCTACAATAACATTTAAAATAATTACGTTGAAACAACGGTAAACATAAGCAAGCCACACGGTTAACTAAACATGTTTAAAGTTAAAAGTTACCTTCAACCATAATAAGTTAAACAAAAAAAAAGGTTAATAAAAAAGTTCAATGTATAACAAAGATAAAAGAAAGGTATCGGTTAAAAAAATAAAATATAACTTTATTAAACTTTAAGGATCGTATGATAACTCTATGCAAGTTGAAGGGGTGTGCAGAATTCGTTTCGAATTCGAAAAATTCGAAATTCGTTTAGATTCGATTCGATTATCAAGAATTCGTTTCAATTATAAGAATTCGAATTCGATTCGATTCAATTCGAGTCAAGTAAACCGAATACGAATCGAATACGAATTTATAACTTCAAATTCGATTCGATTCGATTCGAAATTCGAATAAAAATTATACATTTTTATTTATTATTTTTATATATAATACATATATAACTTTGATTAGGCTATACTATAAATTATTTTCAATTTTTTTCCAAGTATTAAAATTACCCATTACCAAACCCACTACATGGCCCATAACTAAAACTTAAGTAGCAAATCTATCAATAGATTTTTAAGCGTAAAAATATTAACTTGTAATGTGGAGTGGTTATTTCCGACTTCTCGTTTTGAATTTTAGACTTGTGGTACTTTATTTGGAACTTTTTAATGTGATATCATGCTTTATGGCTGCTTTAAAATTTATGTTTCATTATGAAAGTTTTTTACATGTTTTTAAAGAATCTGAATTAAATCGAATTTATTCGAATTCGATTCGAATTCGAATTTTTAATCGAATACGAATTGGGTTTTTTATTCGAATACGAATTCGAATCGAATTCGGTATGTTTTAATCGAATTCGAATCGAATACGAATTCAAGGAAAAATAAAAATTATTCGAACAATTCGATTCGAATAATTCGAAAATTCGATATTCGATTCGATGAACACCCCTAAGTTGAAGGGTAGAAAAATAAATTAGCTGAAGAATTTTTTTTTCTTAAACTTAAGGACTATATGATAATTTTATTTTATTAAAGTTTAAAAGGTACAAAGGTGCAAGTATAAAAAAACCATTAAAAGGAAAAAAATAATCAATCCACTTGTACAATCTGCCTTATACATTTAGAAATAGTAAAATATGAGAGTTGTTTTTTGATATATATAATTTTTGAGATACAAAATGTTAATATGAGAAAAGAGAATGAAAAGGTTGGTCATAAAAAAACTTACTTATGTCTGCGACGGAGCGGGCGGCTTTGATGTTGGCGATTCGAATGTCGTCTTTGCGTTTATGGAGAGAAAGGAGATGAGATTGTGTTAGAGAAGAGAGATGTCGCCGGAGAAGACGGATATGTCGCCGGAGTGGTTCAGACCTATGTCACTTCTGGAGTTCAGATTTGGTGTGTTCAAATCTATTGGTGGTGTTGATCGGTTCATTTATAACATTTTATTGCATACTAATTATAAGATAAGGGGCTCTTTGATATGTTTTTATTTTGTATACAATACCCCTCAATATTAGTTGTTGTACATAATAGTCCCTGAAGAGATGAAAAGACAATAATGCCCTCATGTGCCTTGCACATGCCTTCATTTAACTGAAAAAATTAACTGGGTTTGCCTTAAAGGACAAAACTTGCAAGATTTTGAAACATAAAGGACACCACCTGACAATTTTAAAGGTAAAGGACAGCGCCTGAAATTTGATGCAAACATAAAGGACAAAACTTGTAATTTACTCTTTTTATTATTTATAATTTTTATGCATGGTTATATAAAATAGACGTGCTTGAGCAAAAAAAAATTGTAAAAGTATAAACATTTATGATGATGATGATGTCCATCTTGTTTGAGGTTATGGGGTTCTAATTTATAAATAATGGCTATGAGACAGATTATCTCTATCCTTAAAAGAAATTTTGTCCCACGGTTTAATAGAACAATGTGTTTTGGGTTTTTGGCGAGTCACTTCACAAGATACAACGAAGCAACAAGTAGTATATCTTATCAAAACTGCACGAGATGTGTATTTAATAAACCAACCCCCCCAAATAAGTGTGAAATAGGTGGAAACACAAAGGCGTCAAATCAGATGCATTTCATTGTTATGGTAAAGTAGATTATTGGATACTTGCCGTAACACCAAGAATCTAGTCGCATTTCACCTAATAAATGACACAGTTGATAGCTTTGGTGGTCAGGAAGATCACACTAATATAATTCTTTTTATGTTGATTACCTTCTTACAAACAAGTTATTTTGTGTTGATAGCTTTGATTTGATTTCAATGATAGTGAAAAATTAAAGTAAGGGTAAATTACACTTTTCGTCCTTTATGTTTGTACCAGATTACAACGGATAGCCTTTAACTTCAATAATTACAGTCACAATCCTTTATTTGCAAAACCCATTACACCATAGGTCCTTTAAAACTAACCCAGTTAAAAATTTCAGTTAAATTTATTTACTTAAGGGTATTTTGGTCAATTCATGTTTTTATTTAAATGTTTAATAAATAGTATATCTTATCAAAACTGCACGAGATGTGTTTTTGGTCAGGAAGATCACACTAATATAATTCTTTTTATGTTGATTACCTTCTTACAAACAAGTTATTTTGTGTTGATAGCTTTGATTTGATTTCAATGATAGTGAAAAATTAAAGTAAACATTCACAAGAGCTATTACCCGAAAGAAAGAAAAGTTGGTCCGTTCCGAGGCGAAAAGTCCTTGTGTAAGATCAAATACGCGAGAGGAGATCCATGAGGAGGATAAAGAATGGGGAACTTTGTCCGGGAAAGACCACCATGACCCGTGAGAAGAGAGCAAGATTTTTTGCAAGAAAAATCAATCGGGCCTGATATATTGTCGATTTTCTAAAGACTAGTGATATCGAATGAATTGCTAATACCTTTTTTGAATATTAATCTGATATATTTGTAATTCTACACCAACTCTCACTGTGGGACTGATCTTTAAACTTTTTGAAGAATGATACCATTTTACACACCTTAATACTGCAAAATCAAAGTCCAAGCGGTATAATTTATTTTTTGAACCGCGAAAGTTACTGGATGTGAAGTTTTTATAATATAAGAGCTATTATATAATCTATATCCAACAAACCGTGATATCAATTGTTCAAGTAAGCAGAAATTGGTGTTACCAAAATCGATTTCTGGCCAATATTGTATGCCATAAGTACATGGAACTCACATTGTTTGTTGTGTTTGAGTGTTAAGTGGTGTTTTCGAAGCCATGACTCTGACCGATATTTCATGGGCCTTCTCTAACGTCTCAACCACTTGACCCATTGACGGTCGTTCTGGTTTGTGTCCTGTGCATGACATTGCTAGCTTAAACACAAGTTCAAAGGCTTCTGTAGAGTATTCACCTTCAAGCTTTGCATCAGCGAATCCTACTACGCTTCCACCTCTGGTTAGTGACTTCGCCTGTGTGATTTTTTAATCTTTAGATTTTATTTGCTTCTCTACACAAAAAAGTGAAAAAATTACTAACAAAAAGATATTTACCGTCCTCACTAATGACATCGGTTTGTTTACATTCATGTTTATAACTTTCTTTCCGGAGATAATTTGTAGAAGCACTATTCCAAAACTATACACATCACCTGCTGAATTGACTTGACGGTCACTTTGGTATTTGGGGTCAACATAACCGAATGTTCCTCGGACCTCTGAGCTTGCATATGTTTCTCCAATGTCAATAACCTTGGACAATCCAGGCCTCAAGTTTTGGCCCTAAGAGTATGTTTGTCGGCTGCAGTTTTATATAACAATTAGTTATAAACCAGAGACATTAATCTTTCAAATTATTAATCTCAATTTAAACCTTAATATCCCGATGAACAATGCAACCCTCTGAATATGTGTGGAGAAACCAAAGTCCTTCATAAATTTTTTATAGTATTAGAACCTAGAGTGTTGTTATCTAGTTTTTCATAAATTTTTTATACTATTAGAATATATATTAGTTAGCACTTTCCCCTATATATATATAGGGTAATGCTACACAAGAAACCCTTTTTTTTAGAAAACTTTGGAAACCCATCACAAGGCCTACAATTTGCCACGTGTCCCAGCCATCTCCATCTTATCTTTTGCTTTTGAGGGCACATTTGTAAATTCAACATTATCATACCCAATTCAAAAAGATCTTTGACCTTTTTTTCTACTATGATCTGACAACATTTATTGCACACTTATAATCCCAATGTATCTTTCCTCTCTCAATTTCTCTATCCTTTTCATTTATAATAAAGACCTCCATTAAAGACCTGCATCTCTTCCTTTACCATATACTCCTTCATTTCTTCCTTTCTCCATTAATGTCCATGGAGACAAATCCACCAACGAACGAGTTAATGTCGTCGGGTCATCTGCTCCCCAACAGGTTCATTATCAGTGACTTCCCTACTGATGAGGAATTAAATGCTCATTGTCTTGCCGTCGAGGCTCCGCCGGAGACTCACGGAAACAAAGGCGTCTCCGTCAAGTGTTGAAGAAATTGAAGCTAAGCTTCGTGATGCAGATCTTCGTCGACAGGTTGTTGTTGTTGTTGTTGTCATATATGATTAATTCGTTTGATTATCAGGATTTTGGTTATTGTTTTGTATGTGATTTGTTTGAAATAATTTGTTGAAATTGTAAGGTGTTAAGAGTTGTTAAATCTGTGAGTTTTTTTTTTTTTTTGTTAATGTTGTGTATGATTAATTTTACTAAACAAGTGATTAATTTTACTAATTTGCTGATTAGGTGTTGCTGAATTAATTGCTAAAATTGTAAGGTGTTATTGATTATATGTCAAAGAGTTTTTAGTTCTGTGTTCTTTGTTAGTTGTTGTTTCAGTTGTGTAAGATTAATTTTATTAAACAGGTGTTATTGATTAATTTTATTAAACATGTGATTAGTTTTACTGATTAATTTTACATCGTCATACCCTAATACATGTTACACTTTATCCTATTAGACATAGCCATACAGTTTAAATTATTATAGTTATGACGTGTTTAACACATGCCCGATTTTTTTATTTTTAGATGTCTAATAATCGGCACATCTGTTTTTAGAAACGAAAAGCCAAGTTTGTCTTACAGCACAACCAACGTAACACGTGTTATAGTCTGAACTCCTGTTTCACAGCTAAGCCAAGTTTGTCTTACAGCACAACCAACGTAACACGTGTTATAGTCTGAACTCCTGTTTCACAGCTAAACCCTGTAACATGTTATAGAGACATGTATTAGGGTATGACGATGTATTAGAGACATGTATTAGGGTATGACGAATTAATTGCAGGTTTTTAGTTCTGTGTACTTTGTTAGTTGTTGTTTCAGTTGTGTAAGATTAATTTGCAGGTTTTTATTTTTGTGTTAAAAAGTTGTGCTTGGTTTGGTTGCTTGTTTGGGCTTTTGATCTGAATAGTAACTGTTTTTTTGTTGGTTTGGTTGCTTTGTTTGGGGCTTTTGATCTGAATAGTAACTGTTTTTGTGATGTTATTTGAGAAAAAAAGATTTTCTGGCTATGAATGTGTTAATATTTATGTCTGGTTAACGACTTAACGGTTATCTTATCTTTTTGTTATTAGGACGGTGATGGATTCAAGGGAAATAAGATCCAATTCTCGGGACCGTTGGTTTCGTCAAACGTGGATCAGATGCTCAAGGATCATGACCATGTTTATGTTACAGCACAACACAACTAACACATGTTATAGGTTGAACTTCTCGGACATGCATGTGTTACATGTGACATGAAACCCATGTACAACGTAACACGTGTAACGTGTGACATGAAAACACATTTTTATAACTTCCCTGGCATACGCACACCTACATGTTTACAAACCGTTTCAAGACCGACCCAAACAATAAAGCAAGGGTAGCCGTTGAAAAGCTAAGGCAGACTGTTAAAGGAAGCTCCACCATTTTCTTAGTGCTATGTATTTTCGTTTACTAGTAATATGTAATGTGAGACTCTTATTTTGTTTTGTCTAGTACATGATGTTAAAACGGTATGGACTTAACACATTCTGGAAGTCTTAACACACGTTATAAAAGAGGCTTAACACACATTATATCAGGTATACTATGTTGTTATTAAGTTACTATTGGAGTTTATGCATCCATTCTGGAAGTCTTAACACACGTTATAATAGAGGCTTAACACACGTTATACATGTCAGGCGCGTAACACACGTTACAGTATGTATATACAAATCATGGTGTTTTGGAAACCACTAGCTTATACATGACACCATGTTGGGTTAAACCAAGATTATAACATAGGCTTAACACATGTTATCCCAGGTATACGGTGTTACAACATTAACTTATATGTTCCATATTAACTTGTACACGTGTTACGATCAGTATATGCACATCATGGTATTTTGCAAACCACTTTCATATACATGAATACAAGTCGGGTTATAATGGATGCTTACATGTTATCATATGTATACAAGTGGGGTTACAACAAGATTACGATATTAACTAAGCTCACCATTAAACTCATCGCCCCCGTCGAATGTTTTCAAAACACCTTGTCACATGTTAAGCAATTACATGTTCCGAACAGACAAATTGTAACACATGTTAGATCAGTATATACACATCATGGTGTTTTGTAAACCACTAGCTTATACATGAATACATGTCAGGTTACAAAAAGACTAGAACAGTGGCTTAACACATGTTATACATTCCAAAATGTGCAAAACAAATGACCCGTTTCATATTATATATTCCAAAATTACCGGTACATGTGTTACCATAAATGGCTTGTTTCATATTACACGTTACATACTAACTTGTACATTTATTACTTGTACATTTATTACTTGTACAAGTTTTACGCTCAGTATCCACATTATCGGATATTTTAAATATCAACAAAAATAAAATAGATATTACTTGTTTTTTTTAATTAACAAAAGGTTAACACACGTTATATATCATTCTAACAGGGGCTTAACACATGTTATACATGAACACATGTCAGGTTACATCATGGTGTTCTGTTACAGCATGAACCACCAACACATGTTATAAATGAACGAAGACTTCTTTCCCAAAGGATGTGACTTATTCAATGTCCCCGCATTAACGTCGTCTACATCCATCCAGCTTGTCAATTGAATATCTTTTATGGATCTGTTTCTGTAAATCAACACACGTTATATATCATTCTAACAGGTGCTTAACACATGTTATCGGTCTGTCTCTGTAAATCAAGCAACCCAATAAAAAAACAATTATTGTTAAGATCAAAAGCCCCAAACAAGCAACCAAACCAACAAAAAAAACTCGTTCAAAATCTCATCCTAAAGTTTTGGACTTATTTAAAAAACATGAACATTAACCATTACTAGAACACGCATTAACTTCGCCTACATCCATCCAGCTTGTCAATTGAATATCTTTATGGGTTTGTTTCTGTAAATCAACACACGTTATATAACATTCTAACAGGGGGGCTTAACACATGTTATGGGCCTGAGTCTGTGAATCAAGCAACCCAACAAAAAAACACTTACTGTTCAGATCAAAAACCCAAACAAGCAACCCAAACCAACAAAAAAACAGCTACTGTTAAGATCAAAAGCCCCTAACAACTAACCAAACCAACAAAAAAACCCGTTCATGTATAACGTCCTAAAGTTTTTGATTTATTTAAAATACATGAATATTAAGCATTACTAAAACACTTTTAGCACACAAAAACATATTAACAACCATTTCAACAAAAAACCAAGTGTGAAATGATATTTCAAGAACACTTACCGGATCTATACCGGTCCGATGAACACGAAGAAGATCTTCAAACCTTCTTCTCACACACACACTCGTGCGTGTGTCTTTTGTGATAAAGATTGTTGTTTCTCTATCTAAACATCAACTTTCTCTCTCTAAAAACATTCATCTTGTCATCGTTCTCTCTCACACACTTGTATGTGTGTTCTTGGTGTTATAGATGAACATGATGAAGATTGTTGTTTCTCTCTCTAAAACAAAAAATTCATCTCTCTAAAAACTTGTGTCCTACCATCATTCTCTCTCTAAAAGATCTGAGATTAGTGTTTCTTGGAATCTTGAAGGTAGATATTTGAATTCTTAAATGAGATCATCATCTTCTTGTTCTTCTTCACGTTTGTGGGGTGGGGAGGAAAGAGAAAGAGGTAAGAGAAAGAGAAAGAGTTGGTGACTTGATGGTAATGCATGGGGAAGTGGAGTGGGTTATTGTCAATGGTCAAAAAGCCACTTTTTCACTACCCAAATTGCCCTTTCAGTGGTTCTAGACAATATATAAGAATTATTTTTGTAACACCTCGAAAATTCGTGTTCAAATAAAATAACGACACGTGTCATACAAGACAAAAATGTTAGAAACCCGGATCTAGTCAAAGATGTATGGCAGGATTTAAAAGTGTCGTCATGTTAATTTATACCTCGGAACGACCTCATTTATAAATCCCAAGACCCTAATATATATTATAAGCATCTAATATACCTTCAATCCAGTAATTGTTGGCAATAATTGAATTCAAAGTGCAAGAAAGGATCCTATGGAATTTTCTACGATAAACCTTCATTTTCGGCACTTTCAAAAGAATCCAAGACATTTACACAACATAACATGGTGATGTAAACTGTTCATGACCCAAACATGAGGCCCCATACTGAAAATAATGGTCCAAATTCGTAATATCTCAGTTGCCCCTTCGAAACTTGAAAGATCAAAAATTTTTGTCATCTGCAAAAGGTTTACGGACCGTAAGCCACCACCCTTACGGTCCGTAAGGGTTGCCCAGCGACAGTAAAGTTGGCTGTTGGCTGTTTTGAGCGTTTAACCGACTTAGAAAGATATTTTCTCATCCATGGGCGACCCCTAAGAGTTCCTAGGCACTAGGGACATGTGTTAATGATCAGGGACCACTACTAGAGTTGGTTGTCATCATCTCATGGATCAAAATTCACTATAAAAGGCCTTCAATGTTTGCAACATTCTTGCATTCATTCCACCTGCTTTCTTGGAGCTTCCTGGAGTATAAGAGCAGACCCAAGTCATCCCTAGTCGTGCATTAGGCTTTGGTAAGTACCCTTGACCTTCCTTAATTGAGTTTTTACTTAGTTTTAGCTTAAAAGTCAAACCGTCGTAATTACCGTTTGACTTAGCGATTAATCATTAATGGTCCAGTGATTAGTCGAATTGAAGGTAGTTATAAGTTGGTAATTATGTGGGCATTAAACCCTTAAATGGGCTCCCTCTGATTCCCACTCTAACTAGACCATTTGTCGGGTCAAAGTTGATAAAAAAAAGTCAACAGAATGCTAATTTTCGAATTAACGCATAATTAACATTGTAGAAGGCATGTAACCTATTTTATCACTCATATAACTTGGTAATAAGTATAATAACTGGTCTAAGCTTGTTTGATCCAACAATTTTCTGTTTAGACCCGGTTCGGAACCGAAAGTCGCAAAACTTTGACTTTTGCTTTGACTTCAGTTCTGACCCGATTAATTATGATTTGGAAATGCCTTAGAGCTTCCTTAGGACTAGGATACATGATAGTATAACCCTCTGTGATTATACACCTTGGTTCATTAGCTATCCAATTAATATGCATGATTCCGTTAATTGCTTAAATGTTGACCAATATGCCCTTTTGACCATAAAACGAGAATTTTGGATATGTGAATGGACAATAATCTTTGTTACTGATTTATAAACATGTCCCTAAATTTTCACATCAGTTGGAGGTCTAGATTAGGAGTTATGCTCATTAGCGTAATTAGAACGCCTTTTAGTAATTAAACGGCGTCATTAGCATAAAGCCTATCTAAACCCACTTTTCGACACCAAACCTTTTACCCACTGATGTAATATAATATTTTGGGATTTTTAAAGATTTTTAATTATTTTTAACCTGCTCATAACCTAAGGTTATGACCTTAATTCGGTAAATACCGATTATACCCTTTTTGGTTATAAAATGAGCTCTACATAATATTTTGACACCAATCCAATTGCTACTGATTTTAAATAATAAATAAAGTATTTTGATCTTTATAACCTGGTCAGAAAACTCATATTTCCTGTATAACCCGGAAATCGCTTAAAATGGCTTTTTAAGCGTATTAAACATATAGTTTATGTTTAAAACCATTTTGTCATATAAGACTTATTACCAACTGATATGACCTGTTAAAATAAGTTATTTTACTGATGTATTCATACCCGAACCTCAGAGTTTCATTTGATCTCTTTTATAATCTTTAAAATGACCAAAATACCCCTACGGGGCTTAAATTAAGATTAAAATCGTTTTAGGGCATAATGGAAGATATCCTACTGATATCACAACATATTTAAAGCATATTGACTTAGGAAACCTGTATATAACTCTTACGGTTACCCGTTACGCTTCTTACGCGTTCGGTTCGGTTTATGTAACTAGTTTGCATAAATTAGCCGAAACGGGTCAAACCTTGTCGTTTTTATCTCAAAATCCAGAATGTGTTTAGATTACCCATATTATACAAGTCTTCAAACTTGTCGGGTCTAAATCACATCATTTTCCGGTCTTCGCTTAATCACGCGTTCGTACCGTATCTTTCTTTAAAACTAACCGGTCTAAGTTTAGGCTTAATTAAAGACCCGTTAGGATTCTAATAGGTTATTATAAACCTTCGTTCCAGAATAGGAGACCCGGTAAAAGCTACTTGCAATTGCTGTTTGTGAATTATACTTGCTCAGGTAAATACTTTTAACTTATTTTCCCAATACGGGCTTGGGGTATGGTATATAAAATACCGCTTGGTCGGGCATTGAATCTTTAATCGAATAGAGGTTAAATCATTGATATGCTCCGTTTTGAAATGTTTTGTTTGCTTAAAGCCTTTGGGGGGTTAATGACCATGTCCCGGATATCTTTGGCATCATCTTACGAGATGGCCACGACCTAAGCACGGGGTGTAGGCGTACACCCGTCAGTGCCAAAATACATAATGTGGTGTGTCTATTGATCTTTAACCCGGTCTACGGATCGGGCTACTGAACGCATAAGAAACATGTAATTCTTTTACAAGATTATATATTCAAATAATTATCCCAAGTTATAAAGAGTTTGTGCCACGTGCATTCAAATCAATTTTTATAAACTTTTAAAAATGAGTCAGTTGATTGTATTTACCAGTGTAAACTGACGTATTTTCCCAAAAGGTTAAGTGCAGGTACTACACGAACTAGGCTGGCTTTCTCCTAGCGTCCACAATAAGTCTCGCAAGCTTGGATGTCAAAACTGTTGAACAATGTTTCCTATTTATTTTTGATCCACATGTGGATTACTTTCAACTGTTTGTGATACTTGATATTACAATTATTTAAAGTTGAAATATATCTATCTTTTGCTTTCGCTGTGCATTTAAATATTGTGTTGTTTGACTGTAATGTTACCAACCACGTCACGATACTCCCCACCGGTCCCATCGGTAATACGTGGAAATATCGGGGTGTGACAATTTTAAATATAGTAATTACCCAAAAAAAAGTAGAGCCATTGATCAAACACAATCAATGGATGAGATTGGGTTTCCAAGGTTTTTTAAAAAAGATGGGGTTTTCTATAGAGCCCAACCCTATATATATATATATATATGATTATTACCTTGTTATTACTTTGGAGATTGCTTTTTGATTTGTCTATAGTCCCAAGCTCCGGTAAAAGCAGAGGAAACACAGAATGCGGTATGTATGCCACATGCATATTCTTTGTGCATGAGGTATGTATGCCACATGCATATTCGGTTAATAAATGAAGTGGTATCATCCTTTGGGCTTGTTATATATAAATGACAATACCACCACCTTAACTCATTCATACCATCAATCTTCACTTCACTTCACTTACCAAGCAAGCATGAAGTCTCCTTTTGATTTAAAAAAAAAAGTTGCTCTTGTCTTGGTTGCAGCAGCATATGTACGTTTCTTCTCACTTTTTGCTATTTACTGATTTCGTTGCATATTCTATAACTTTCGTTGCATGTTGTATAATTAATTGTCATTATATTTTTCAATTTCATCAATTTCAAGCGGCAACATGTTAACCCCCGCCCTACTCGCCCGTCCGTACCTGCTGGACCGGCGACGGTGTTTGGGAGCGGGTAGGGGGCACATGAAAGTTTGGGCTGGGATCATGTTGGGTGTTGCATCTCCGTATCATGGTGTACATGAAAGTTTTGCCCTCATTAATTCCTTGCTATGAGTAGAATCTTACTGAGTACGTTTATTTGTATTGTTTTAGACTGGGGGGAGTGGTTAGGCAGTACCAACAGGTCGTCGAGACGGATTAGTTTCACTGGCATCTGACGCAGAAAGCATACATGGTCCAAACGTATATCCCCCACTGGCTCCAACATGCCCCCCGACAACCCCACCATCTCCAACATATCCCCCAAAAGACCCACCCAACGTATATCCACCGCGCTCCACACGAGTCGGGTTCTACAAGACTACATGCCCACAAGCTGAAGCCATTGTGCAGTCTGTGGTCCAGTCTGCGATTCGATCAAACCAGACATATGCACCTGGTATACTACGAATGTTCTTTCACGATTGCTTTGTCAATGGTTATGATGCATCCATCTTAATCGATGGCTCTTTTGCTGAGAAAACCGCAAGAGCAACTTCTCGCTTGAGAGGCTATGAAGTCATAGATGCTGCAAAGTCCATGCTAGAAACCGTCTGTCCGGGGGTGGTCTCCTGTGCAGACATTCTTGCCCTCGCTGCTCGTGATTCTGTGGTCCAGGTAATTAATCACTAGCTTCATACATGTTTAATTTAAGCATTATACACGGATGGTAGAAAATCTATTTAAATATGTAGTTTTCTCCTTTCGTATTGTATGTCATCAGTTTTGTTATCGACGGTTTCGTATTATTAATATTAGAGCATCCACAATAGGATGTTATCGGTGGTGCCACTACCCTAGGGTCTAAACTACCCTCTCCTTTTTTATTTTAATTATACATACACACACAATCATCAATTTCAAGCGGCAACATGTTAACCCCGCCCTACTCGCCCGTCCGTACCTGCTGGACCGGCGACGGTGTTTGGGAGCGGGTAGGGGGCACCCGCCAGCGGCCAGCCTTACCCTTACCGCTGGTTCCCCTTCTCCCCTTAGGGATGGTCTTAGATTTTTTTGTTTTTCTTGTCTACACTTTATGTTATTTGTTTGTCATACTTAATTTTTTCTGAAAAAGAGGGTTATTTTTTTTTGGGCTGGGATCATGTTGGGTGTTGCATCTCCGTATCATGGTGTACATGAAAGTTTTGCCCTCATTAATTCCTTGCTATGAGTAGAATCTTACTGAGTACGTTTATTTGTATTGTTTTAGACTGGGGGAAGTGGTTGGGCAGTGCCAACAGGTCGTCGAGACGGATTAGTTTCACTGGCATCTGATGCAGAAAGCATACCTGGTCCTAAAGACTCCATTGATGACCGTCTCCAACATATCCCCCAAAAACCCCACCGGCTCCAACAAGTCCCCCGACAACCCCACCGTCTCCAACATATCCCCCCAAAACCCCACCGGCTCCAACAACTCCCTCCACACCCCCACCGGCTCCAACAAATCCCTCCACACCCCCACTGGCTCCAACATGTCCCCCGACAACCCCACCATCTCCAACATATCCCCCAAAAACCCCACCGGCTCCAACAACTCCCACCACACCCCCATTGACTCCAACATATCCACCGACAACCCCACCAGTTCCAATGTTCCCATGAAGACCATCTTTTATTGTTACCTAAAGTTTAAGAATAATTGGTCTTGTCTTTTGAATTTCAGTTGTTGTTTGCTTGCAAAATTTTCAACTCTTGATATCAAGCAGGAGTACGTACTTTAATGAATACAATATGATGTTTATCATTATGCAATTAACAAATTATATGATGTTTATCAACTATCATCAACAAATTATAATTAATTCAAGAGAAATTATGGAACAATGTCATGGTACAGGTATATGAGCATTTAGGTTAGGTTGTTTAATAAAAAAAAAAAAAAAAAACATTTTTGTTTGTTTGTTGAAGGCATGTTAATGTGATGGTCAGATACGCCAAAAGTGATGTTATATGAGCATATAAAGTTATACATGTACTGTAGATATGTAATCAGTATTTGTGTACCAAAAAAGAGGGTGCACCTAAACTACATGTTGGCAGTTGATTCTTTAATTTCTTCCATTGTTATCACCTGCATTTATTGAAGGAAAGATTATGCAGTTGCCAGAGGTGCAAAGCGGTTAAATAATAACATGTTAAAAAGAATAAATAACTAAAAGAAATATTCTTTAACAGTTTAAATTCAATATTAACAGAAATTTGGGGATCATACTACCTGCTCATTGCCAGCAAAATCATTATCAGGGGTGAGGAAAAGCATGCAGTGGCACTCTTTTCTGAGAAATAAGAAGTCAATAATCTAAGTCAGCTATGACAACTAGGGGTGAGCCCAAAAAAACCAATTTAACTGAACCGACAAAAACTGAACTGAAATTTACGGTTCGGTTACGGTTTTGCATTCTATGAAAACCAAAAAAAAAAAAAAAGAACCAAACCGAATAACCTAAAAATCATTTTTTAATGTTTGTTATATACTGATTTAGGAATTATTAATTTTATTCTTGAATATTGAGTATTTATAATAAAAACATTAGCATGCTTATCTATCTTTGAAATGATTTATCCATTTCATACAAGAAATAATAAAATTTAGCATAAAAATTAAATGATTATCCAAGTATTATAAAAGAAAATGTCTTAATAAAAACTTTGGAGAATAATAAAAATAGATTAAAAGGTTGGGTTTATGTGAACAATATTAATTAACAAGGAGAAATATAATAACTTAAATGTAAACATCTAAAAATGATTCTTAAACCTTGGATTATACTTTTTACAATTGAATCTTACATAATTTTTTTACCGAAAAAACCGATAAAGCGAACCTTTGCTAAATTCTAAAAAAAAAAACCGAAACCGAATGGTTTTCAAAAACTGAAAACCAAATAATTCAGTTACGGTTTCGGTTTTACCATAAACCGAACCAAACCAAAACCAAACCGTGCACACCCCAAGTGAAAATATTTGCCAGCAAAAAGCTTAAAGCTATAAACAATACCACCAAATTTCACCCAAAAAAATCATCCAATTATCCGATGTCTAATTGAAGTCGTAAACGAACCAAAATCTATAATTTACCATTTTTATGTAGCAAAAAGAAAGCCGGTTACCTTTCTCTCATAGGAACACATGGGCAATTCCAAAAGCCTTGTGTTGCCTCAGCTGCTTTGTCATCATAGTGCCTGATAATATACCAGATCACATATTATCTGATCTATACAAAAACGCATTTGAATTATAATAAAATAATAATCTTGTTTTAGAAGGCGTGTAGCGCTCCAATACGTTTTGATCCCAAAAGCCGATGCACGAGGTGCGCACGTCGCGTGTGCAAGGCTTCGTTATTAAAAAATACTAAAAAATTACTTATAGATGATATTTCAACTTGTTAACTTTTAAACACTAACATATAGGATAGATGATATTTCACCGCATCATGTGATCGCGCATTATGCGCTCCTGATGAGCGCATTTTAAAATCAAGTTTATAACGAGACATTTGAGAGATTTTTTTGACGTAAAATTAAAAAGGATTGCAACATACCTGCAGGGGCAAAGTGGTGCACCCAATGAGTCTTTGTGGTCTGCTAATCCCTGTGTCCACAGTAAAGACCAAAAACTTCAATTTTACCATATAAAATAAGTGATCATGAGCCTAATACAATTATGACCAAAAACTTTACGCATTCTTAAACAGAGAATCAAAACGAGTGATGTAGATATATGTATAAGCAATAAACATAACAGTTTTGGCCTCCATGTACCCCAAAGAAAATATTGCAGTTAATGTAGTAAAATATCGGATATCTGTCAAGGACCGATATTTGAGATATCGGTTATCGCGGTGGGATATCGGTAAGAATTCATATATATAGCAATTGAACACTTAACAATTCAGTATACTCTCCTACCATTAATAAATTAACCTTTTGCAACTTGCAAAATACTAACAATTGTAGCAAGTAGGAATTGATCAAGACTTAAAACACTAATGGCAGCAATAAAAAGAAAGACAAACGGTAGAACTATGAAGAAAGGTACTGATATCGGGAAAATCGGTGATATATAGCTCCAATATCGCCGATCATATCGGCACCGTTATTCTGACCGAAATTTAACACCAATATTTTACATGGGGACTGATAAACGATATATCGGTGATTCTGCATAGAAAATATAAACCACATATATTTACATTTATTGACCCTTGTGGATCATCACATTACAAAAGCAAATTGGCATACCAAATTCCATGGCTAG
Source organism: Helianthus tuberosus (assembly GCA_030545235.1). Classification (NCBI taxonomy): domain Eukaryota; kingdom Viridiplantae; phylum Streptophyta; class Magnoliopsida; order Asterales; family Asteraceae; genus Helianthus; species Helianthus tuberosus. The sequence continues at coordinate 71,743,509 of CM060417.1, read as the reverse complement.
AAAATGAGGTGCTCACCTAGAGGCTAGGCACTCGTATGGAGCAGCTATTTTATAAAGTGGAGTTTTAATTTTATCCATTATTACTTTATAGATCTATTTCAGTTTAAAGTTGCGTTGAATTTAGAGATTACTTGAAAGCCTAATATAGGTATAGGAATACAAAACGCTTACCGACTACCGTACATAAAGTATGAAGTTTGAGTTAGACTAAGCGGTATGGGGCTCGTCCCCAGCCTCGTCCTCCCGCCGCCGCCCCATCTTCCCACCCCCTTGCTCCGGCGCCGGGCCAGGCCCGTGAAAACCGGCAGCTGGGAGCCGAACTCAACGCCCCTCCTTCCCTCACACACTCCTATATATACATACATATATATATATATATACATATATATATATATATATATATAAAGGGGTTCATCCCCCACCCCCTAGGTCCATACCCTCCAAGCCGAGCCTACGTGGCGCTGACGTGGCGACCCATCCCCTTGGGGATGAGGCTCTCCATACCCACTAGTCTTGGATACTACAAGAAAATGTTTTGAAAGAAATGCAAACAGGAATAAAAAAACTTGTTTTAGGATTCCAAGCACAATATGTATCACATCTAAAGCCAATATGTGTTGGGTTCGTAGACTTTAGGGTAGCCGGCCCTAATTAGGGTTATCTGGCCCTAGTTATTACGCCCACTTAGTTAACTTGTTGACCAAGTAGGAAACCCTAATCTTGTTCTATAAATACCTATGATGTAATTGTAGTCTGTGTCATTCTATAAACAGTTGTGAGCATCTAATAAAAGTGAAACCTGAGTAGCAAGCCGTGGACGTAGGTCACCTTGACCGAACCACGTAATTCTCGTGTTCTTCATTTTCTGCTAGTGTGTGCGTGTGTTTGTTCCGCTTCCGCTCGAGCCTACTCTGATCCAATACCCTAACAAGTGGTATCAGAGCCATAGGTTCAGTTAAACACACGGTTCACACGGTTATCGTAGGAGAGGGAGAGAGCTGGACGAGAGATCTTGATCTGCTGTTGTTGCCGTCACCGCTGACTTGTTTACGGCCCGTACCTATTCTTTGGTTACGGCTCGTAAGGTCTAGGGTTTGGGCCGTAGGGTTTACTGTTGCAGATCTGGTGGTTTTGGGGTGTTTGGCAATTAGGGTTTCTGTTCTTGAACCCTGGTTATTCGCTGATTTTACACTCGGGTTTATAGGAGAAATCGCTGGTTCGGGTACTTCTGGTTTCTGGTTTATTGAAGGTTGCTCGGGTTTCGGTTGCTTGGTTCCTTGTGGGTTTTTTTTTTTATTTTCTCGTTTTCTATGGCTGAAGACGGGAAGTTCCGTATCGAGAAGTTCAACGGTACTGATTTTGCATGGTGGAAAATGCAAACAGAGGCGTTGCTTGGTGAATGCGACTTGGATGTGGTATTGGAAGAAAAACCTGCTTGAATGGAGAAAGCTGCTGAAGCACTTTTGAACTCAAAGGACAATAAGGCAAGAGGTAAAATTGCATTGGCCTTGACGAGAAGCGTTGCATTTAATATCATGAAAGAAACAACTGCTCGTTGTATGTTAACAGCTCTGTCAAATATGTATGAGACGCCGTCTTCCGGTAATAGGGTGTTCTTGATGAGGGAACTGTTTAATATGATAATGAACAAGCGCAGTTCAGTTGCTGATCACATTAACGAAGTCAATTCAATTTTTTCCAAGTTAGCAACTGTAGGTATGAAGTTGGATGATGACACCCAGGCTGTGGTTTTGTTATCTTCCTTACCTGATAGTTGGTCAGGATTTGTGACAACGGACACTGAAACTGCTAGAACTGGAAATTTGAAGTTTGATCTGGTCCGGGATAGTGTTTTGGGTGAGGATGTTCGCCGGAAGAACTCTAGTGGAGGATCTACTTCTGGTATGTTCAGTGTTAGCAGGGGAAGAGTGTTACAACCCCAAAATACCACCTAGGGAATGCCCCTGTTAGGCGTGTGACATACCAGGATCTAGCCACCAATCACATTGAACTCATAGGTATACTCAAATGAAACTTTCATTGATTAACATTAAGTGTTACACATTACAAATAATTCACGGTATATAGCGGAAGCATATTTCATTCGTTAAGTGTTTATAAACCACATGTAAAAACCATTAGTCTTGTGTTGCGATTTCATGTATTTCGACCCATGACCACTCCAGCCTTCCAGACAGCAAGTTCCAACAATATGCACCTAAAGACCTGCAAGGCATGCAACAACGAATCAACAACAAAGTTGAGCGAGTTCACAGTAGGGTGTTCGTTTTTAAGTTGTTCCAAAAACATAGTTTTCAAGTTAGCTGACTTACTTGCCGTGGGGTTTACCCCATAGTTGAAAATATGATTAACCCGTTCCTTCTTTCCCAAACCATAACCAGTATTAGTGGGGGCTTCCCATGTGCGTTACCAGACCGTACCATATCGACTACTACGAAAATAAGTTGTGCCCTAAGTCAATGTCTATCATCATTGACCCTTTGCCTTAGTCCATTAGTACACGCCCGTCCGAACGGCACGGTGTGAGGCTTGTCAACCCTAATAGCGCTATTAACTAATGACCCGCTCGCCATTGGCACGACGATTAAGTCGATATAAAAATGAGGGACTTCATGATAGAGTTTTGTCTAGTAAGTTTAAGGTTGTTGTCCTACCCAAGGAGGACGAACGTACGTATTCTACCCAAGGAGAATACGCAGGATTAATATTGGCATCCTACCCATGGAGGATGGCCGTACATATCCTACCCAAGGAGGATATGTAGCTTCCGTTTTAAATTCTTTAACCCATTCCCAACCACCGGGAATCCCATGCCTTAGAAGAGTGTGAACTCACCTTTGGTTGCTCGGTTGAACTCGTAAAGTAGCTAACAATAGGTGTTGGTCAATCACGTCCTAGTATGATTACCACTTAGTTTATTAGTGACTTCAAATAAGCACGAAGTTCCTACACGCATCTACCACATAACATGCACTCACTTTAACAGTTCACGCCCATATAAACTTTCCACCTATAGCTACTCAAGATTAAGCATACGATATTGCACATAACACTTTCATTGACATATAACACGTTAGATCATTATCGGATAACATAACCGACATTTAGACATGCAAATCACTAGTTATGTCATTTCAGCTTTAACATCCAAAACTGGACTGTTTTCGAGTAATTTAATAAAATAATTAACTTATTTCAAAAATTCCCAAACTTTTATAGAATGTTTTAAACAACCCAAATATTACTGTGTAAAAATATCGGGATCCGATTCATTACCAATATTTTATAAAAAATAATTTACCGGACTGCAATCAGATTCGTCACTTTCTGACTGCAGTCCACGGAATAATTCATTTAAATTTCATCGTAAGTCCGATTGATGAAATTCTAGTTGGATTATTACAACGACATCAGTGGTCATCTACAGTACAAATTTCATGAGCTAATTCTACACAGATTTCAAGTTATGACGAAACACATAACACACATTTTTTGCAGTAAAAACGCAGCTTTTGCTGTTGTGAAAAACGCCCCTTTAAAAATAGCAAACGAAGTCCAAAAATTATGATTCTAGTGCCATTAGAACCGTATTTCGAAATAACACATTATAGACTCAAGAAAATCAATTTTTCGTTAAGTTATGACCTGGTTACAGCCGACTGAAGGCGGCTGTAACAGTTTGACAGCTCCCTGTTTTCAGCTTATAGCACTCAAACGCAAGTTCTATTTGTTCCGTTAACATGTTTAGTGATCAACAACGACATTTAACATCACTTGCAGCAGGTTATCTTTAACTTATATTTATCATGTCAAGTACCACCATCAACATAAACAAAACAACATCATACTAGCATTATTTCATCATATTACATCTTTATGTTTAAGATTTATGTTTGTGTTCCTTTAGTGTTCATATGATTTCATCATAATATAATCTTTAACTACTAACACATGAAGTAAACAAGAGTTTAAAGAAGTCTTACAACTAGCATAAAGCTAGGGAAGATCACTAGAGAAAAAGATGACAAAGATGGATGATGAAAGCAAATGAGAAGGATTCTTCAAGATCTTCAAGCTTCAAGTTCCATGTACACCTTCTTGTTCTTGAATGAACTTGGAATTTGATGAATGTGGTGGTACATTTTGAGATGAAGATTTCAAGTCTATTTATAGTGGATGCTTGCCATATTTTAATTTTTATGTAACCATCCATCCTCGACTTTTGTACAACCATCCATAATTGAAAATAATGCAACCACCCATATTTGACTAATATGTAATCATCCATATATGCAATGTTTCTAGTAATTTTTTTTATACTACCATCCATTGCTGGATAAATGCAATGTTTCAAGTAATATTTTGATGTTCCGGGTAATGTCCGGTTGTTCGGTTAAATACCGTTTCGTTAAAATGCTAAGTTATACCGTATAGTGTCTTTTATGTAATTATTTGTAACCCTTTTAATTCTCAACACTTAAGAAAACATTCAGGACCATTTAGTTAATTTTTTTTGCACAATTATTAAGCACAATTTAATATTAACTAATCGTACGGATACGTGTAATTATGAGGGTTGTCACATTCTCCCCCTGTTAAGAAAATTTCATCCCGAAATTTAGCACGTGGTTACTGTGGAAGCTAGTTAAGTTGCGTGGTTTTTCCTGGTTTTCCTGGGGTGTCACATCATCCCCCCGTTGGTTTGGAATTTCGTCCCGAAATTCTGCAGTAGCTTCAGCCTCAGTAGTGGGTGCACTTTTTTTAAACAACTGGGGATACTTGAGTTTCATTTGGTCTTCTCGTTCCCAGGTATACTCTGGGCTACGACGGGAATCCCAACGAATTCGGACAAGAGGTATTCTGGTACGCTTGAGAATCTTAACCTCTTGATCAGTAATCTCTACTGGTTCCTCGATGAATCGCAGCTGGTCGTCGATAGTGAGCTCCTTGAGAGGAACTATGATGGTCTCATCCGACGGACACTTCTTCAGATTTGACACATGGAAAACATTGTGAACTCCGCTGAGTTCTGCCGGTAGATTCAGTCTGTAAGCGACCTTGCCAATTTTCTCAATGATTTCGAACGATCCGTCATAGCGCGGATTGAGTTTGCCTCGTTTGCCAAAACGAACTACACCTTTCCAAGGTGAGGCTTTAAGAGCAATCCTCTCGGTTGTGTCTACCACAAGTTCTAGGCCTGTGATTTGACTGTCACCAATTTCTGCCCAACAAAGAGGTGATCGGCATTTATGTCCATACAATGCCTCAAACGGAGCGGCCTGGATACTGGTGTGGTAGCTGTTATTATACGAAAACTCCACTAACGGAAGGTGTTTTTCCCAGCCATTACCAAAGTCGATTACACATTATCATTTTACTTGGTGTGGTCCAACTGGTCATACCAACTGATTATGATTCATAAACTTCTTATTTATGATCATATATGTATTACTTGTAGGTAAAACGCAAAAAAAAAAAAAAAAAAATTGATAGTCTATTATGATGTGAACAAATTTACATTTGAAATAAATCATGTAATGAATCAAATTCAGACTCAGAACTATAAGGTGGTGGACGTGGTAGAGGCAGTTGCATACGAGCAGCTAATTGTCTTAGCATGTCTTCCAACCATTTATTTCTTTCTGTCAGCCGTTTTATTTGTTGAGACAAATTTCGAACTTGATCGTTTAACCTAGTCACTTCGACTCCCATTGAATCTGAAGGTAGATTCATTTGAGGCACCGTACTTGGGCCTGCTATATCAGTTGGTGGCAGTTGTTGTTCTACTTCGTTTAATAGTGACTGGAAAAAAAAACTGTGGCTGTAATGGTGATTGCAAAAATTGTAGGATCGTTGTTGGACCCGATTGAGTCGTTCAGAAGAACTTTATATCCGATTCAAAGGCGGAATCAGTGAAACGGACGTGGAAACAACTTGATACTATTTAATTTGTCACTTATATTGATATTAACACTGATTACAACCTGGACAAACTTTGGCAGCACTTCGTTACAAATTCAGAAGCCGTACCAAATGAAATGTCAAGTGCCCTATATATAGTGTTGGGATTCCGCTCGAAATGACTAGGGTGCACTTTCGAGCGGAATCACATCCATAAACCTAAAAATCTGTTTCTTGAACCTTAGGCACTGATAATCCTATCCTATCCTATTACATGATACAAGATGAAGTCAATAGATGTAGTGCACTAACAAAAATGGTTCTGATGCTAACTGTTCTGGGATCATCATGTTTTCATCAAACAAAATTTCTTGCATCGTTGGATCTTCCTCGAAAACTAATGGTGGGAAGCTTTGTAAGACGTTCGGTGTTAATGGTTGGGATAGGTTAGTTGTAATATGTTCTTGTATGTATGGCAGCTGTGGTTGCAGATCAAATCGATAAAAAGACGGTTGAGGAAGCTGCAACAATGCTTGTTGTAAATTTTGTGTGGAGGTACTTTCTAAGATAACTGGAGCTTCCTCCGACTGGAATGGTTGAGTTGGTGTATAATTATGAACAGGGGTTAGACTAATGATGTTAGAATTTACAATCCCAGGTGCCTTTGGTGGAGATAATCCTTGGATAATCTGATCACTTAAGACACCTAACGATTTTGCTATTCTTGTAATGTAAGACCCTCCCATGAGACTTCTCAGAGGATTTGTTTGTTGACTAAAAAAATATGTAGCAAGCTCGTGGGCAATATTACAAGGAACTTGCTCAAAAATACTATGCAGATGGAAAAGTTCGGTTGAACTAACCCTTTGTTGATTAATCTTGTGCCCCGTGATAGTGTTGGCTAAAACACGGTGCATGTATCGATAACGAGGGTCTGTGAAGTTCATAGAATTATTGTTGCCACACCACTCTTTTGGTGAATGGCGTCGCCAATATTTTCTCATTTCCACAGAGGAATAAGAGGTTGATGCCTCCGTAAAAATGGGTTGTTTAACTTCTTCATCTGTATATATGCCCAGACGAACTGCGAATTCTGTTAATGACATATTATGAGGTTGTCCACAAAGTCGAAAATGAATGGATTCATCGGTAAGACTTTTATTATATTTAAAATAGAAAGTGGACAAGAACTCATATACCAGTTCATCGTATGACGGTTCTAGGATGTCGAAGAAACGGCGCCAGGGTGTATTATGTGGTAGTAATCTTGCCAGTAAACCACTGGAATCAAATATTGCCATTTGATGCCAATCAATACCGCTAATAGTAAAAACTTCAATATCCTTGAGTTTTCGATACCTCTCACGAGTGGGTAAATCAGTAAACCGAAGGAATGGATGAATTTCTACTACATTTGAGGATTCAGCATATGCTACTGGGAAATTTGCCATTTTAATATTGGGTTTTGTTGAACTAAGAAAAGTTTGGGTATGGGTTATTTTGGGTATCTCAGGCGGCGGCGGTGGGTTAGGTCGACACAAAGAGGAAGTCTGGGAGTGTGTGAAAGAGGTTGTGATGGTGTGAGAAAACGATGTGAACGGTGAAGGTGTCGAGATGTTGTTTATATAGAGTCTCGAAAGTTTGGCAATGGTTTGTGATGCATTGTATATGTGCTATAATGGGTCTATGTTCATGTTGACCGACAAAGTGGAAACGCGGATTCTAATCGATTACCGAGAAATCAGGAACCGAAAAAAAAAATCGGCGAAGATATGTTTGGAAAAGGAAAGGGTTGTCGCTGTCATATTCTTGGCGGCAATCTTGAAAGAATCAACGAAATTGTCGCTTAGTTAAAATTTAAAGGTTAGGTTGTTTGAATGATCAAAAGGCTTGGCGGAGCGGTTAATGTGCGCGTTTGTGAGAGTAGCGACCTGAGTTCGATTCTGGGCGTTGCCCCTTTTTGATCCTTTTATTTTTAAATTAAAGTTTCCATGATTACAATTGAATCCCTTAACTTACTAACTGACGCTGACGGGGTTAAATTGTAAATATTCAAAAATCGCACAAAAAGGGGGTCTTCTTTAAAGAACCGGCCCCTTGTGGGATTCGAACTCGTGACCTCTCGTTTAGAACCGTAACGCCTTAACCAGTTTATCCTCTGTACAGAGCTGTTAGATATTGAAATTTAAATTCATATATACACAGTTAGGGTTTTTAGTTTATATAAGTTTAAAAATAACAGTTTTGGTCCCTTCAGTTTAAGTTTAAGAAAATGACCATTTGAACCCTGGACTTTAAAATCACAATCAAATATATTTATTTCTTTTATAAATAAGTTTCAAAAATGATACAAAGGACCCTAAACCTGTAGTTTGCAAAATTACAAACTTGATAATAGTAAAACGTAGGTTTGATTAAAACTTGGATCGTTCCAAAATGGAACTTTGACTAAACCGAAATAAATCAAAAGTCCTTTCGAATTAGGGAAACGTGCTTTGGCCTATAGGTATTTTGTACTCTCATCGATAGTCCCCAGGTAGGCAAACTGGTCCGTTAATTTGGATTTGTACGAATTGCCAGCCTAGACAGGACGTCCCGACTACCGGTACTTACCCTTCCAGTTACTACCCGTTTCCATTCGATCGAAAATTTGAAACTTTGCGAGGTTGAAAATCGAGGAGTGGGACTAGTTGACGAGGTGCGGGTTTCATCCCTAACTTGGCGACTTCGTACCCTAACTTGACGGATTTAAATTTGAAAAATTATTATATGATTCTTTATCATCAAGGTCCATCCTTTCTCATTCTGAACCACGTCCTAAAGTGCTACTTATTGTGCTGGTAGTTACACATTCCCCGTTATAGTCGATTGTCATTGCTGGTGTCCTGATTGTTTCGTAAGAGTTGACTCCCATGAGTCGCTGACAGGGATTAAGGATTCGGTTGAAGCCAATTCGCGGGTGTTTGTTGCCGGTAGCCAGGTTCGTCAAGGTACTAAGGTTGGTAAAGTACTACGCTCATCCTCATGGCCATCGACATTGCAGGTTCTTCGAGTAATACACAGTATGTTGCAGAAGTGATCACACTTCGGGATCTAAGACGTCAATACGTGAGTTCCAGCAAACGAAGAGAAGTGAAAATGGTATCGCTCAATCATTCGACGCTGCGACATTCAACTCAGGGACGTTCGTATAAGCACCTCACATTCTACACGGTTCGCTAGGTGTTCAGATGGATGTTCAGGTAATGCCCGATAACATCGAGATTCGAAGGGATCCAGAGATGAATGAAAAGTTCACGTTCGAGTAGGGGACAATCACTGCTATGATCCCTATAGGTTTGTTATGTTTCACATCGATCAAATAACAGAACGGAACCCCTTTTCCACTTGTTAAGGCTCACTGGAACTCGCATGCACCCCACATTATTATTATGTGTGCACCCACAATAATATTGTGATTTGCATGTTCATCTCAGTTCCTCCTAACTCATGTCAAATGGTTCCTCAAACTCAGATGTCAAACGGAGGTCGTCAAGGTAAAAAAAATTTACCAAATTTATGGACTATGGCATACGATCAACGCATCATAAGGTAGGCAAGCAATCCATGCCATCATGCTATAGTGACGAGTGTGTGTTCGTATGTTTCGTCATATACAAGTGTGTACTAGTTACGTAATGTATACAACAAGTAAGAGGGACGAACCTCGCAAATCTGGAGCTGAGTGTCATGGTCGTATTCATGTTTTTAGAACTGTTCGGTTATAGTCTGGTTTAAAAAAAAACATTTTCCCCTTTTTAAAACCAAGTTCACTATAACCAATGTCTCTGATACCAATCTGTCACACCCCCAAAATACCACCTAGGGAATGCCCCTGTTAGGCGTGTGACATACCAGGATCTAGCCACCAATTACATTGAACTCATAGGTATACTCAAATGAAACTTTCATTGATTAACATTAAGTGTTACACATTACAAATAATTCACGGTATATAGCGGAAGCATATTTCATTCGTTAAGTGTTTATAAACCACATGTAAAAACCATTAGTCTTGTGTTGCGATTTCATGTATTTCGACCCATGACCACTCCAGCCTTCCAGACAGCAAGTTCCAACAATATGCACCTAAAGACCTGCAAGGCATGCAACAACGAATCAACAACAAAGTTGAGCGAGTTCACAGTAGGGTGTTCGTTTTTAAGTTGTTCCAAAAACATAGTTTTCAAGTTAGCTGACTTACTTGCCGTGGGGTTTACCCCATAGTTGAAAATATGATTAACCAGTTCCTTTTTTCCCAAACCATAACCAGTATTAGTGGGGGCTTCCCATGTGCGTTACCAGACCGTACCATATCGACTACTACGAAAATAAGTTGTGCCCTAAGTCAATGTCTATCATCATTGACCCTTTGCCTTAGTCAATTAGTACACGCCCGTCCGAACGGCACGCTGTGAGGTGTAACACCTTGAAAATTCATGTCCAATGTTATATTGACACGTGTCACGGACTTTAAACGTGTAAAGGAATTAAGTTAGAGGGACTGAAGTTGACAAACAAGGAATCTATGTGTATAAAAGGATTCAAAGTCTCAACAATGGATAATTATACCTTTCAATAGCCCTACACGATGTTTATACCCTTAAACGAATGAATCATGGATCATACGAAGCTAATTGTGGAAGAAAGTGAGAAATTACAAACTACAGAGGTTAAATGTGTCAACATGTTTAAAGTATACCTCTGAGTGATCGTTTAGCAAACCCAAAGCTTTGTAATGATAAAATATACTCACGAGAATAAGTGATAAAAATTTCACAAGGTTTCGTTAAAGTATGAGAAAGTTATGACAATATTCGTATACGAGGGGTTGAAAGCGTCAACGTTGAAATTTAAGACTTTTCGGTGATCGTATGAATAACCGGGGACTTAACAAAGTTGGTTTATGACTTGGAGTCCTTAAAAGTCAAGTTTGGAGGTTACAAGTGCAAGAAACCACGTTAAAAATCAAGTTTGGAAGTTCAGGGGCCAAACTGTCAATTTTTGAAAGTTCTGTCGTGCTGGCTGGTCCTTACGGACCATAACACTCTGGACCTTACGGTCCGTAAGCTACTCCCAGGTGTAGAAAAACGGGCAGCTGCTTGTTATATCCGGTTGCACCGCCTTAGATTGATGGTTTTCGAATTCAGGGGCTCTTGCAACTGGTTTTGGTATTTTAGGGACACCTGGAATGATCTTGCAACACTTGTAGAGTGATTTGGCATGATCTTATGCATTTGGGTTTACTATATATATGAACTTGAAGTTGCAACATTTTGTTCATCACTTCAAGGACTTATCTGGAGCTCCCCTGATCAGCAACAAGTTTCCTAGTGGTCCCTAATCATAATTAGGACTCTTGTAAGTATCCTTAACCCTTCCTAATTTAGTTTAGCTTAGTTAATTAGCTAAAAGTCAAACCATCGTAATTAAAGTTTGACTTCGTGATTACTCAATAATTGTCCAGTCAAATCACGAATTGAAAGTACCTATGAGTTGGTAATTATGTGGGTAATAAACCCTTAAAAGGGTACTCTCTGATTCCCACTCTAACTAGGTCAATTGTCGGGTCAAAGCTAATTTTAAAAAGTCAACAGAATGCTTATTTTCAAATTATTACATAATTAGCAATGTAGGATCGATGTAACCTGTTTTATCATTAATATAAATTGGTAATTAATATAAGAACATGTCTAAACATGTTCAACCCGACAATTTTCAGTAGAGACCCGGTTCGGAACCGAAAGTCGCATAATTTAACTTTTGCTTTGACTTTCAGTTCTGACCCGTTTAAGCATGTTTTAGAAATGCCTTAGAGCCTTATTTGGACCAGGTTTCATGTTAGTATATTCCTCTGTGATTATACGGCTTGGTTCATTAGTTGTCCGATAATTATGCAAGTTTCCTTTAATTGCCTAAATGTTGACTATTATGCCCTTGTCACCTTAAAACGTGAATTTTGAAAATATGAAAGAGTAGTAACCTTAGTTACTGATTTATAAACTTATACCTAAAAGTTGATATCAGTTTGAGGTCTAGATTAAGAGTTATGCTCGTTAGCGTAATTAGAAAGCTTTTAGTGATTTAATGGCATAATTAGCGTATAGCCTATCTAAACCCAATTTTTAATATCAAACTTTTTACCCACTGATATAAAATATTATTTTGGGATTTTTGAAGATTTTTATTTATTTTTAGGCTGAGCATAACTTAGAGTTTTAAGCATGAGTCGGTAATTGCCGATTTTGCCCTTTTGGGCTATAAAATAAGTTTTATAAAACCTTTTGACCCCAAACCTTTTGCTACTGATTTTAAATAATAAATAAAGTATTTTGAGCCTTCTGGAATTATAAAAATATCAGCTTTTCTTTGAAAACCCGGAAGCGGCTCCGAATCGCCTTTTTAGGCATTTTTAACACATAGTATGTATTAAAATTATTTTAAACACTTAAAGTTTGATACCTACTGATATTTTGAGTAAATTATTATATTTTTACAGTAAGCTAGAGTTTTAAACTCAGGTTTCCAGTTTTGACCTTTTAAGCCTAAGTGAAATTACCAAAATGCCCTTTTGGTGCATAGTATGGCTAGAAATGATAAAACTCACATATAGGTTATACCCTATTGATATAACTTAGTAAATTAAGTATTTTTACTGATTACATCAGACCCGAAACTCAGATTTCTATTTAAACTCTTTTATAACCATTAAAATGACCAAAATACCCCTACGGGGCGTAAATTGAGTTTAAATCCGTTTTGGGCATAATAGAAGATATCTTAATGATGTCACAACATATTTAAGGCATAATAACTTAAGGAACTTGCATATGACTCTTATGGTTACTCGTTACGCATTTTTCGCGTTCGGATCGGCTTATGTAACTCGTTTGCATATATTAGCCGAAACGGGTCAAACCATATCATTTTTGTCTCAAAATCCAGAATGTATTTAAGTTACCCATATTAAACAAGCATACAAGCTTGTTGGGTCAAAACCACATTCTAAACCGGTCTTCGCTTTATCATGCGTTTGAACCGTGTCTTCCTTTTAAAACTAATCGGTCTAAGCTTAGGCTTAATTAAAGACCCGTTAGAAATCTAATAGGTTATTATAAACCTTCGTTCCAGATTAGGAGCCCAGTAAAAGTACTTGCACTTGCTGTATTTTATTGATACTTTGCTCAGGTAAATACTCTTAACTTATTTTCCCTATACGGGCTTGGGATACGGTACTATAAAAGTACCGCTTGGTCGGGTGTGTGTAGTCATTTAAATCGGATTGTGATTAATGTATTTTCATGACCCGTTTAATATGTATTATTTGGTGTATGGCCTTTGGGGGTTAAATGACCATGTCCCGGATATCCTTGGCATCATTCACAGAAATGGCCACAACCTAAGCACTGGGTGTAGGCGTACACCTGACAGATGCATTATGTAAAAACTGGTAACCCACTTAAAGGAATCAACCTTGTGGGCATTATACCTGTGGCGTGTCAGTTAACTTAAGTCCGGCCCTACAACCGGCCCTAATGGACGACAAATGAGTAAAACTGTATACAAGATTATTTTTAATAATTGTCCCAAGTTATAAAAATATTTTTGCCGAAGTGCATTCAAATCAATTTTCAAACCTTTTCAAAATGAGTCAGTTAAGTTGTATTTACCAGTGTAAACTGACGTATTTTCCAAAAAGGCTAAGTGCAGGTACTAGACGAAATAGGTTGGCTACTCCAGGCATCATTACTCAAGTCTTGCAATCTTTAGATGTCAAAGTCTGTTGAACTGTTTTCCTTTTTATTTGATCCGCCTGTGGATCTGTTTCAGCCACTTTGTGATACTTAATATTACATTTTATTTGGTTGAAATAAATCTATCTTTTGCTTCCGCTGTGCATTTAAATATTGTGTTGTTTGACTATGATGATATCAATTACGTCACGATACTCCCCACCGGGCCCACTGGTAATACGTGGAAATATCGGGGTGTGACAGGTTGGTATCAGAGCCAACACTGAGTGAATTAAACGCTAGCCTTTTGTGTTTAATCTCAGTTGCACAATTGCACATTCTTGAGTCTAGACAAGAACATAGGACTAATCCAAATTCGTTTTATTTTGTCCTTATTTGGTTCCTTTGTTATTTTTCTGATTAGCCCCTGCATGGGCAAGTTTTTCTATTAGAAATCCCGTTTAGGGCAACCATGTACTTGTTTAAATTTTAAATGGAACGATTAGAATTAAAATAACATTCCTATTATAAGATCTACCATTATAATAAAATGGCAAAATCTAAATAGGACAAGACCTAGCCATGTGTCACCTAAAGACAGGGCCAAGATGGTAGTTCCTCAATTAGATTCAGATCCTCGTTAACATCTCAATTTAGGATTGTTCTGCGTTAAATAATAAAAAGAATCTTAAAGGTAAAACCTAGCCTAAATGTTGTTGCAGACATGGCCAAGATGGTAAAACCTATTCAAAAGATTCAAATCCTTGTTAAACATCTGAAAGCATATTAACATGCTTGACAAATGTGATTCGATAAAATCACATAAGTCATTTCTAAATTAAGTTATTCTAAATTCCCTTGTTTGTATAATCATCCCTTAAGGATGAAGAGCCCACGGGCTATAATTAACGTCCTACGGGACTGAAGACAGTGGTAGCCTACAACTCCCTGTCAAGAGAAGGTGATGAACTTTGATTCAAACCTTAGTGCCTCGATTCCATAAAATCTGGACTTATAAATTAAACTTGTCTACGTGACTAGGCCTTTTGTGCTATTTTAACTTGTAAATTAGGATTTATGATAAAGATCCAGAATAAATTTATATTTAAACAAATTAACCAAAATGATTATTATGAACCATGGTTAATAAATCGTTAAAAAAGATAGTACTATTTAGGCTTCTAAATAAACCTTGTCCTTATTTGATTTTATGTAGCAATTAAAGCTACATGGCTAGGTCAGATGAAGTAAACAATCATTCCCTGGAAAACCACGATGATGATAGGGTTAATATAACCAGGGGAGAACTCCGTACACTGATTGATACAGCTGTATCTAAAGCTGTAGATAGATAATTCAGGGAGTTTAGTGGGACTAACAGTAAAACATCATCTGTGCCACACTCTAAGACTGTCCCGAAGACTCATTCAGTGGCTCACAGCAAGCCACCCTCTAAGAAAGATGAACCAAAGAAAGATGATGATCGACATTCATCTAATCAAAACAGTGTTCCATCCAAGAGGATAGTGTTCGATGATGAATCGCGTACCAAGTCCTGTACTTATAAGTACTTTGTTTCCTGCAAACCCCGAGATTTCACTGGGGAAAAGGGGGCAATTGACTGTATGACTTTGTTAGATGAAATGGACACAGTAGTTGATATTAGCGGTTGTGCTGGAAGGGATGTGGTAAAGTATGTATCCCAATCGTTCAAGGGAGAGGCATTGGCTTGGTGGAAGTCTCTCATTCAAGCTGCTGGGAAGATCCCACTCTACAATCTGACATGGGAACAGTTTGTTGCTCTCATTAAGGAGAACTACTGCCCTCATCACGAGGTTGAGAGAATTGACTCAGATTTCTTATCATTGGTGATGAAGAATTTAGATTGTCAAGATTACCTCACCAGTTTTAATACCCTGTCTAGACTGGTTCCGTATCTGGTAACCCCGGAACCTAAGAGGATTGCTCGCTTCATTGGGGGTTTAGCCCCAGAAATAAAAGCCAGTGTTAAGGCTTCAAGACCTGCTACTTTTAGGTCGGCAGCTGACCTATCTTTGTCCCTCACTTTAGATGCGGTCAGACTAAGATCGCTCAAGAACTCTGAAGAGAGTAAGAGGAAGCGTGAGGATGATGCCTCACGAAGATCTGAGAAAAAGCACAAAGGTAATACGGACCACAAGAAGGAGTCTGGGTCCAACAAAGGTAATCAGCGATCAGTGGAGAAGCCAAAGTGCACGACTTGCCAAAAACGCCACTTTGGAAAATGCAGACTTGAGTCCAAGTGTAAGTCAGGATCACCTGCATGTGGGTTATGCAAGTCTAAGGAACACAAGACTGTTGATTGCAAGAAGATTAAAGATGCCACGTGCTACAATTGAAATGAGAAGGGGCACATTAAAACCAACTGCCCTAAATACGCCAAGAAGCCTGAAGAGGTCAAGAAGACTAATGCCAGGGTCTTCAGAATGGATGCAAAGGAAGCTATTCAGGATGACAATGTGAACATAGGTACCTTTCTCATAAATGATGTTTATGCAAGAGTACTTTTTGATTCAGGCGCTGATAAGTCGTTCGTAGATAATAAGTTTTGTGAATTATTGAAATTGCCTGTTAAAACCTTAAGTGTGAAGTATGAGGTTGAATTAGCCAATGGAACCATAGAAACCGCATCAACCGTGTTAGATGGATGTGTTATATCCATTAGGAATCACTCTTTTCCACTATCCTTACTTCCTTTGAATTTAGCCGGTTTTGACATAGTTATAGGCATGGACTGGTTATCGCATAACCAAGCCCAGATCGTCTGCAACAAGAAGCAAGTGGTGATCAAGACTCCGTCTGGTGAGCCACTTACCATTCAGGGAGATACCCAGTATGGACTGCCTGAGCAAGTGTCTATGCTCAAGGCCTCTAGATGCTTGAAGAAGGGTTGTGTCATTTATATGGCACAGGTAACGATTGATGAGCAGAAGCCTAAAGTGGAAGATATTCCCGTTATTTCTGAATACCCTAAAGTGTTCCCTGAAGAACTACCTGGTTTACCACCAGATAGGCAAGTAGAATTCAGAATTGACATCATCCCCGGAGCAGCACCTGTTGCTAGAGCACCTTATAGGTTGGCACCAACGGAACTGAGGGAGTTAAGGACTCAACTAGATGATTTGTTAGCCAAGGGTTTTATTAGACCTAGTTCGTCTCCTTGGGGAGCGCCAATCTTGTTTGTCAAGAAGAAGGATGGATCAATGCGTTTATGCATTGATTACTGTGAGCTTAATAAGGTCACTATCAAGAACAGGTATCCTTTGCCCAGGATCGACGATCTGTTCGATCAATTACAAGGGGCAAGCTACTTTTCTAAGATTGATTTGAGGTCAGGCTATCACCAATTGAAGGTTAAAGATGAAGATGTGCACAAGACTGCATTTAGGACTCGTTATGGTCATTACGAGTTCCTAGTGATGCCTTTTGGGCTCACTAATGCTCCTGCCGCATTCATGGATCTCATGAATCGCGTCTGCAAGCCCTACTTGGACAAATTTGTCATCATCTTCATTGACGACATCCTCATCTATTCGAAGAACCAAGCTGACCATGAGAGACACCTTCGCTGTATTCTTAAACTTCTACATCAAGAGAAACTTTACGCCAAATTCTCGAAGTGTGAATTTTGGCTTCGAGAAGTCCAATTCCTTGGACATGTAGTTAGTGAGCGTGGTATCCAAGTGGATCCCGCCAAGGTTGAAGCTGTTATGAATTGGCAAGAGCCGAAGACGCCTACTGAGATTCGTAGCTTTCTAGGTTTAGCAGGATATTATAGGCGATTTATTGAAAACTTCTCAAGGATTGCTGCACCCCTAACTTCCTTGACACGTAAGAATATTAAGTTTGACCGGGGTCCTAAGCAGCAGGAATCCTTCGATAATCTGAAGCAGAAGTTGAGCAATGCACCTGTGTTGACATTGCCTGATGGAATAGAAGAGTTTGTAGTATATTGTGATGCATCACACACAGGTATGGGATGTGTCCTCATGCAGAAAGGCAAGGTCATTGCCTATGCTTCACGTCAGTTAAAGGTGCACGAGAAGAATTACACCACCCATGATTTGGAATTGGGTGCCGTTGTATTTGCATTAAAACTGTGGAGACATTACTTGTATGGAACCAAGTGTGTGATCTTTTCTGATCACAAGAGCCTCCAACATTTGTTTAATCAGAAGGATTTAAACATGAGGCAACGATGTTGGATGGAAACTTTAAATGATTATGATTGTGAGATAAGATACCATCCAGGCAAGGCAAATGTAGTTGCTGATGCCTTGAGTAGAAAAGAACGAGTGAAGCCTATAAGAATCAATGCCAAGAGCTTTGAGATAAAGAATAGTTTGAACGAAAGGTTGTTAGCTGCACAGAAGGAAGCTGTGTTGGAAGCTAACTATCCTGATGAAAAGCTAGGAGTAACTGAGGAGCAGTTATCCTATGACAAGGATGGAATCCTTAGGTTGAATGGACGAATATGGGTTCCAGTTTATGGAGGACTTCGGGATGTTATCCTCCAGGAAACCCACAGCTCCAAATATTCCGTTCATCCTGGAGCTGATAAGATGTACAAGGATCTAAAGGCAAACTATTGGTGGATAGGCTTGAAGAAGTCTATAGCTGCCTATGTAGCTAAATGTTTGACGTGTGCGCAAGTCAAAGCTGAACATCAGAAGCCGTCAGGTTTACTACAACAACCTGAACTTCCCACATGGAAGTGGGAAATGGTGACAATGGATTTCATCACCAAGTTTCCAAAGACAAGGAAGGGAAATGATACTATATGGGTGATAGTAGATAGACTGACTAAGTCAGCACATTTCCTACCCATCAAGGAGACTTATAGCTCTGACATGTTAGCTCAATTGTACGTAGATAAGATTGTAGCTCTGCATGGCATTCCAGTGTCGATTATCTCCGACAGAGATACAAGATACACATCACATTTTTGGAAAAGTTTCCAACAGTCTTTGGGCACGCGCTTAAATTTTAGTACGGCTTACCATCCTCAGACAGACGGACAAAGTGAGCGTATAATCCAAACGTTGGAAGACATGCTTCGTGCATGTATAATTGATTTAGGTGGTAGTTGGGATAACCACATGCCTTTGATCGAGTTCTCCTATAACAATAGCTATCATACGAGCATTAAGGCTGCGCCTTTTGAGGCATTATATGGTAGAAAATGCAGAACGCCTATTTGTTGGGCGGAAGTAGGAGAAGTTCAATTATCAGGACATGAAATAGTCTTTGAAACGACGGACAAGATTGTCCAGATTCGCGATCGCCTGAAAGCTGCCAGAGATAGGCAGAAAAGCTACGCAGATCCAAAGCGTAAACCTCTAAAGTTTGAGGTTGGTGATAAAGTTTTACTTAAAGTATCACCCTGGAAGGGAGTGATGCGGTTTGGTAAGAAAGGTAAGTTAAGCCCGAGGTATATAGGACCATTCGAGATTATCGAATGTGTTGGGTCAGTGGCTTACAAGTTGAACTTGCCTGAAGAGCTCAGTGGTATTCACAATGTATTCCACATCTGCAATCTGAAGAAATGTCTAGCTGATGAGTCGCTAGTCATACCACATACGGAAGTACACATAGATGAGAGCTTGAAATTTGTAGAAAAACCTTTGTCGATTGAGGATCGACGGGTTAAGAAGCCTCGAAGGAAGCATGTACCTATTGTAAAGGTCAAATGGGATGCTCGAAGAGGTCCCGAGTACACGTGGGAGGTAGAGTCCACAATGAAAGAAAAGTACCCTCAACTGTTTCAGTAAATCTCGAGGTCGATATTTCTTTAAGGGGGTGAGGATGTAACACCTCGAAAATTCATGTCCAATGTTATATTGACACGTGTCACGGACTTTAAACGTGTAAAGGAATTAAGTTAGAGGGACTGAAGTTGACAAACAAGGAATCTATGTGTATAAAAGTATTCGAAGTGTCAACAATGGATAATTATACCTTTCAATAGCCCTACACGATGTTTATACCCTTAAACGAATGAATCATGGATCATACGAAGCTAATTGTGGAAGAAAGTGAGAAATTACAAACTACAGAGGTTAAATGTGTCAACATGTTTAAAGTATACCTCTGAGTGACCGTTTAGCAAACCCGAAGCTTTGTAATGATAAAATATACTCACGAGAATAAGTGATAAAAATTTCACAAGGTTTCGTTAAAGTATGAGAAAGTTATGACAATATTCGTATACGAGGGGTTGAAAGCGTCAACGTTGAAATTTAAGACTTTTCGGTGACCGTATGAATAACCGGGGACTTAACAAAGTTGGTTTATGACTTGGAGTCCTTAAAAGTCAAGTTTGGAGGTTACAAGTGCAAGAAACCACGTTAAAAATCAAGTTTGGAAGTTCAGGGGCCAAACTGTCAATTTTTGAAAGTTCTGTCGTGCTGGCTGGTCCTTACGGACCGTAACACTCTGGACCTTACGGTCCGTAAGCTACTCCCAGGTGCAGAAAAATGGGCAGCTGCCTGTTATATCTGGTTGCACAGCCTTAGATTGATGGTTTTCGAATTCAGGGGCTCTTGCAACTGGTTTTGGTATTATAGGGACACCTGGAATGATCTTGCAACACTTGTAGAGTGATTTGGCATGATTTTATGCATTTGGGTTTACTATATATATGAACTTGAAGTTGCAACATTTTGTTCATCACTTCAAGGACTTATTTGGAGCTCCCCTGATCAGCAACAAGTTTCCTAGTGGTCCCTAATCATAATTAGGACTCTTGTAAGTATCCTTAACCCTTCCTAATTCAGTTTAGCTTAGTTAATTAGCTAAAAGTCAAACCATCATAATTAAAGTTTGACTTCGTGATTACTCAATAATTGTCCAGTCAAATCACGAATTGAAAGTACCTATGAGTTGGTAATTATGTGGGTAATAAACCCTTAAAAGGGTACTCTCTGATTCCCACTCTAACTAGGTCAATTGTCGGGTCAAAGCTAATTTTAAAAAGTCAACAGAATGCTTATTTTCAAATTATTACATAATTAGCAATGTAGGATCCATGTAACCTGTTTTATCATTAATATAACTTGGTAATTAATATAAGAACATGTCTAAACATGTTCAACCCGACAATTTTCAGTAGAGACCCTTTTGGGCTATAAAATAAGTTTTATAAAACCTTTTGACCCCAAACCTTTTGCTACTGATTTTAAATAATAAATAAAGTATTTTGAGCCTTCTGGAATTATAAAAATATCATCTTTTCTTTGAAAACCCGGAAGCGGCTCCGAATCGCCTTTTTAGGCATTTTTAACACATAGTATGTATTAAAAATATTTTAAACACTTAAGGTTTGATACCTACTGATATTTTGAGTAAATTATTATATTTTTACAGTAAGCTAAAGTTTTAAACTCAGGTTTTCAGTTTTGACCTTTTAAGCCTAAGTGAAATTACCAAAATGCCCTTTCGGTGCATAGTATGGTTAGAAATGATAAAACTCACATATACGTTATACCCTATTGATATAACTTTGTAAATTAAGTATTTTTACTGATTACATCAGACCCGAAACTCATATTTCTATTTAAACTCTTTTATAACCATTAAAATGACCAAAATACCCCTACGGGGCGTAAATTGAGTTTAAATCCGTTTTAGGCATAATAGAAGATATCTTACTGATGTCACAACATATTTAAGGCATAATAACTTAAGGAACTTGCATATGACTCTTATGGTTACTCGTTACGCATTTTTCGCGTTCGGATCGGCTTATGTAACTCGTTTGCATATATTAGCCGAAACGGGTCAAACCATATTATTTTTGTCTCAAAATCCAGAATGTATTTAAGTTACCCATATTAAACAAGCATACAAGCTTGTCGGGCCAAAACCACATTCTAAACCGGTATTCGCTTTATCATGCGTTTGAACCGTGTCTTCCTTTTAAAACTAATCGGTCTAAGCTTAGGCTTAATTAAAGACCCGTTAGAAATCTAATAGGTTATTATAAACCTTCATTCCAGATTAGGATCCCAGTAAAAGTACTTGCACTTGCTGTATTTGATTGATACTTTGCTCAGGTAAATACTCTTAACTTATTTTCCCTATACGGGCATGGGATACGGTACTATAAAAGTACCGCTTGGTCGGGTGTGTGTAGTCATTTAAATCGGATTGTGATTAATGTATTTGCATGACCCGTTTAATATGTATTATTTGGTGTATGGCCTTTGGGGGTTAAATGACCATGTCCCGGATATCCTTGGCATCATTCACAGAAATGGCCACAACCTAAGCACGGGGTGTAGGCGTACACCTGACAGATGAATTATGTAAAAACTGGTAACCCACTTAAAGGAATCAACCTTGTGGGCATTATACCTGTGGCGTGTCAGTTAACTTAAGTCCAGCCCTACAACCGGCCCTAATGGACGACAAATGAGTAAAACTGTATACAAGATTATTTTTAATAATTGTCCCAAGTTATAAAAATATTTTTGTCGAAGTGCATTCAAATCAATTTTCAAACCTTTTCAAAATGAGTCAGTTAAGTTGTATTTACCAGTGTAAACTGACGTATTTTCCAAAAAGGCTAAGTGCAGGTACTAGATGAAATAGGCTGGCTACTCCAGGCATCATTACTCAAGTCTCGCAAGCTTTTGATGTCAAAGTTTGTTGAACAGTTTTCCTTTTTACTTGATCCGCCTGTGGATCTGTTTCAGCCACTTTGTGATACTTAATATTACATTTTATTCGGTTGAAATAAATCTATCTTTTACTTCCGCTGTGCATTTAAATATTGTGTTGTTTGACTATGATGATATCAATTACGTCACGATACTCCCCACCGGGCCCACCGGTAATACGTGGAAATATCGGGGTGTGACATGAGGCTTGTCAACCCTAATAGCGCTATTAACTAATGACCCGCTCGCCATTGGCACGGCGATTAAGTCGATATAAAAATGAGGGACTTCATGATAGAGTTTTGTCTAGTAAGTTTAAGGTTGTTGTCCTACCCAAGGAGGACGAACGTACGTATTCTACCCATGGAGAATACGCAGGATTAATATTGGCATCCTACCCATGGAGGATGGCCGTACATATCCTACCCAAGGAGGATATGTAGGTTCCGTTTTAAATTCTTTAACTCATTCCCGACCACCGGGAATCCCATGCCTTAGAAGAGTGTGAACTCACCTTTGGTTGCTCGGTTGAACTCGTAAAGTAGCTAACAATAGGTGTTGGTCAATCATGTCCTAGTATGATTACCACTTAGTTTATTAGTGACTTTAAATAAGCACGAAGTTCCTACACGCATCTACCACATAACATGCACTCACTTTAACAGTTTACGCCCATATAAACTTTCCACCTATAGCTACTCAAGAGTAAGCATACGATATTGCACATAACACTTTCATTGACATATAACACGTTAGATCATTATCGGATAACATAACTGACATTTAGACATGCAAATCACTAGTTATGTCATTTCAGCTTTAACATCCAAAACTGGACTGTTTTCGAGTAATTTAATAAAATAGTTAACTTATTCCCAAAATTCCCAAACTTTTACAGAATGTTTTAAACAACCCAAATATTACTGTGTAAAAATTTCGGGATCCGATTCATTACCAATATTTTATAAAAAATCATTTACCTGACTGCAATCAGATTCGTCACTTTCTGACCTCAGTCTACGGAATAATTCATTTAAAATTCATCGTAAGTCCGATTGATGAAATTCCAGTTGTAGTATTACAACGACATCAGTGGTCATCTACAGTACAAATTTCATGAGCTAATTCTACACAGATTTCAAGTTATGACGAAACACATAACACACATTTTCTGCAGTAAAAACACAGCTTTTGCTGTTGTGAAAAACGCCCCTTTAAAAATAGCAAACGAAGTCCAAAAATTATGATTCCAGTGCCATTAGAACCGTATTTCGAAATAACACATTATAGACTCAAGAAAATCAATTTTTCGTTAAGTTATGACCCGGTTACAGCCGACTGAAGGCGGCTGTAACAGTTTGATAGCTCCCTGTTTTCAGCTTATAGCACTCAAACGCAAGTTCTATTTGTTCCGTTAACATATTTAGTGATCAACAACGACATTTAACATCACTTGCAGCAGGTTTTCTTTAACTCATATTTATCATATCATGTACCACCATCAACATAATGTAAGATTAAATATATTTAGTATATTTAATCTATGGCCATTATAATCAATTTACATAATAATAGATCATTATATATTAAACCTATTAAATAATTAGTGGGTAATTGTTGATGGACCATATTACCCTTAATGACTAATTATGGTTTCCTCCCGGGTGTATCAAAGAGTCTATATATAGAGAGGCTAAGGGTTGAACTAAATTGCTCACTCACATTACACAACCTACTCATAACATCATAATCCTCTCTCTCTCTCTCTCCATACGATTCTAAGCCTCTAGAATCGGTACTACCATCAAGCACGTACACCCTAAGGAGGAACCAGATCGTACTGACAAAGATGTCGAACTCAATGGCTTCGTCTTTGACTGGATTCTCCGCTGGCCTTGCTGCCGTTACAGGTATTATTTCATGTTTTCCATTATGTTTAAGCGGAACTGATCAACATGTGCTATCAGAGCATATGTTGATTAATCAGTTCTGTTTCGTATCCATTATTCTGGGATTGAAATCTGGAAAACATAATTTTAACAACTTAATTAAAAATCAAAGAATGGATGGATGATTTGAATATCATATATTACTTTCGTAATGTTCTTAGTAGATGCTCTTAATTTTTTCGTCCACTTTCATAAGCAGTGTTGTTTGAATACTTTTGTCAAGACTACTACCGTTATTATTATTATTATTATTATTATTATTATTATTATTATTATTATTATTATTATATTTGGTGGGAAATCACAAATATTGAAGGCGGCTATTAAGAAAAGTGGGGCCATGCCCATGTGACTTTCATATGCAATTTTGTCTGAAGTCAAAAGCATGATTTGCATTGTCCATAAAATACGATCATAATTGATGTTCTTTTTGAATTATAGAAACCATACCCTTGCTTTTGCTTTTTGAATTTAAGGCCTACTTTTGAATTCTCTTTCCAAAACTAACCATTATTATTATTATTATTTTATGTTTAAATTCAAAAGGTCAGGTATGTGATTACACTGTTTTAATAAGCAAACAATAATCATGTGATATATATATATATATATATATATATATATATTTTGGCGGCTCTTGTTTTTGAGAGCTAGCCGGTGTTTATGAAAGTTTATGTTCAAAATATATATATATATATATATATATATATATTGATGGATGTACCTTTTCCTTTTATTAAATGAAAAAGCATGGAGAGTATTTCAATTAATTTTATAAGAATATATTTATGTATTCTAAATTTAGAGTTGGTTTATCCAACCAAAACAGGAAATACGATCATAATTTCAAACATGCTTAAAATGACGGACATGTAGTAACTGGAAGGGTTACGTACCGGTAGTTGAAAACTCCTGTCTAGGCTGGCATTCGTACAAATCCAATTAAAGGACCCGTTTCCTACCTGGGGACTATCAATGAGAGTACCAATACCTATTAGGCCAAAGCATGTCCATCTAATCAATTAAAATGGTTTTGTAAACACTTAATCAGAATCAATAACCTTTTACAAAACCAAAATAGCTTAACTTGAATGAGCTTCTGATATATCACTTCTGGCCAAAGCTGATTTGATACATCTATTTATTGTTCAAGTATTACAAAAGCTATGTTAATTATGCCTTTCAAACGTGAATGTTTAATTTCTGGCCAAAGTTGATTTAACTCATTCATTTCTTGCATATTTAACAAGTGCATAACTAGGTAATTGTCTCATTTCTGGCCGAAGCTGATTTGTCACAATTACTTTGCACACATGCTTAAATGATTACACTTCTGGCCAAAGCTGATTTATCTTCGTTTAAGTAGAACTTTAAATAGTCTATTATTTTGATGTTAGTAATAGACATATCACAACCTCTTCACATAATGATCCTTATATTAATGATCCCTTAATTAATTTTTATGATCATTTCGTCTGCCTTAATTTTAGTACCCATAATTTTTACTCACTGTAGCTTTCTTCTATAAATCAATATCTCATCCACTCTAATTCTTAAACCTAAAATGTTTTGCTTTATTTAAAGTTTCTATAAGAATTAGCTCCTAAATTAAATCCTTGATTATCTCTTAAGACACGATAATCCTATTGATCTCTTCTGATAAAGCAATACAGAAGAAAAGTAGAGCATGATGATTAGGATAAATCGAACATGATGTCTCTTATGACAATCAAGAATTCTCTAACATAAATGCTATCACTAAACTTATTCCAGATTAAGTCTTTCCTAAGACTAATCTATTATCTGTGGAATAATTACAAAATTCCTAAGATGCATGCCTTCATTCTAAACTATAAAGTTAAGTGGTATATGTGAATACATTATAATGTATAATACCATGACCCATAAAGTTAAGGGCTTACGCATGAAAATAAGTACATTTTTCCAGTACATTACATACTAAGATTTTCACTTGTACAATTTGATGCCTTATAAATCAACTATAACACTCAAAAGTACCAAAGTATAATGAGTGTGTTGATAAGCAACATATGTACATAGAAATAAATGTTTGAAACTGGAAAATAAGATGTTATTCACCTTACAACCACTGATACTTTAAAAGAGGATTGTTCTAAGGTCCATAGACAAATTACAAGTGCTAATTCCAACTTTAAGGTTCTTCAAGGGAAAATCTCACTGAATAATTGTGCCATTAGATTAGGCATAAGCAACGAGACTATCCATTATTCAAAGGAACAGTTGGATAAGTTAATTAGATAGTCACTTACTAATGATATTTGAGTCTGCTAATTTTAATATTCCAATTAACACGTGATTAGTTGACTCTAGTTCCATACGTTTCCTTACCAGAACTTAACAAATAACTAACATGAGAGTTAGTGACAAAATTAAATGTTAAGGCTATAAGAACCATAATAAGAAGTCTTCCAACAAAGCTTTTCGATACCTTATATATTCTGAAGATTAATCAGAACATAGTATCATAATTAAGCTATGTTATGAAGGTTGTGAGGTTTGCATAGTCAACATAAAGTCACACTTACCTTAAACTCTCATCTTATTTGTTCCAAATATCTGGATAGAAACATTACTAAGATAAAACTAGATGATACCTTACATTTTCACAACTTTCGTTATCATGTAAATGAGAATTTGACAAAAGAAAAATGAGATTTATAAATTTCATCCATTATAACTGAAATTCATGAGAAATCATGACATGTTTAGTGAGGATGGTTTTCATCTAATCTCATTCTAAGTGATTTTAAATCATGACGTTACAGCCCTAAAAATATGTTTTGGCTTAAGGAATATGTATGGGTCCATCATAAGTCATTCATTGACATTCGTGGAACTTATTCCAAATGGAATATTCAGACATAATTCATTAATCATTTAAAAGACTATCAACTTGTACCTAAATTTTGTCGCATATGGCCCACGGTCTTAGAAGAAATCTAATCATATATGTACTTACTAAGATTTCTATTAAATATGTCCCTGAGTTTTCTTATGACATCTGGACATTAAAGAAATAAAATAAAGTCTAATGTATATATGATACGTTCCCACGTCACGTACCTCATTGAAACTTCTCTTGTAGCTTTTCTAGAGACATTGAAGATCAGTGGGAGCATTAAGTGTCTTAATAATAACTTGCAATAGTTGCAAGAGGTGGGGAATGAAAAACTTCATAATACTTCAATTTACACCTCTTGTACAAGACACCGCTCCATCACGACACTGTTCCATCAAACCTTGTCTCCTTAAAATATAATACTACACTTACAAAAGTTTCATTGTTGCTTAATTGTGGGTACACTTAGATTTCTTACCTAAACTAACATAATCCTCAACAAGAGAAATCACAACGACTAACATCATTAACTTGTTTCTCTATTAGAATTTGTTGGTCGTTAAATATTGACCCTAAGCATGCTGAGTTCCTAAAGATTTCTAAGGTCAGTGGGAGTAGTCAAAGTCCTTATTATGATTTGCAAGGAATACAAGAGGTGGGGGGAAGAGTGTCATTAAATTTCACTCCGAATTTAACTCCGATTACACCTCTTGTACACCATACTGCACCAACTCTTACAAACTTAGAATCCTGAAAATGATAGCAACCTAACCAAGAGCTAATCCATAAAGCTGAAACTTCTAATAAACCCAATAATTAACTCAGGAGGTCATCTAGGTTTAAAAGCCTATTAACTTTGATGATTACATAACCTCCCTAACTGAAGTTGAAATGGATTTTGGAAAAGTTTACTGATCCTATCTCTTCAAATTAAGCCATTAGCGTCAATCAATCTTCTGAATGGAATAAAACTGTTTTCTAGTAAAACTGATTTTATGTGTTCGTATAACGTTTGGGATTTGATTGTATTACCTAAGAGTGTTCATAACTAAACCAAATCCCTATATATAAGCGTTAAGACAAAGGAGCATGATTGATTGTCAAAGGTTGTACTCAGGAAGAGATAAATTATTAAAGAATCTTTATTACATATCTAACAAAAGATTTCTTTGAGGATCATCACTGTTCTAGTAGCTTATAATAGTTTAAAGCTACATTAGATGAACATTAAAAACAATTTTCCCTAACAAATGGCTGTCATATTTACATGTTCATAAAACAACCTGAAAGTTCCAAACTGAAGGTTAAAGAACAGTTTGTCTATAAGCCAAGAAAATCCATGTATGGGTTAATACAAACATCATAATGTGATGAAATCTTAACGTAATTATTTTCATCAACAACCAAGTGGATTAATGTACCTACCTCAAGATGAGTGGGAGCAACTAAATTAAACTTGTCTATATAGATGATATTCTTTTGACAAGTATATGTTACATAAGTCAAAGCATTGTTAACACAAACTTTGATATAATAGATCTCAGAGATATCTCTTATGTAATAGATATCATAACATACCGAGATAGACCCAATGGGACAATAGTATCATTCCATAAGTTTAACATTAAATGGGTCCTTACACATGTAACAAACAATATTGCTCTCCTTCAGAGGATGATTATTTATTTACGCTTCATTAATTAGAAGCCTTATGTAAATTCAAGTCTATACTCGTTTAGATATTACTCACATTGCAACACACTAGATATGTCTAGATTAATGTGAAACATCTAATGGAGTATTACAATATCTTTAAACGAAACGAGAGGCTATAATTTGAAGAAGAAGTGAGAACTCAAACCGGTTTATTACTCTAACTTTGTGATATTCAAAGATGACAAAATGTAATTCCGGGTACATCCTTATGTCAGCAGACAAAACCTATCTTATGGAGGAGTCATAATAAACTGATAATAACAACCTAAGTTATAACGACATAATATAGTCACTAAATGTTGTTGGAAATTTATCAGTGGACTCATAAGTTTATTAACTCCATATAATTAATGTTTTGTAGACTTAGTGTGATAAAGTGAGCTACCATGACTCCTTGAACAGTAACAGTTCAAGAGGTGCTGCATTAAATTTCGATACGCAATTAATTATTCGTTTATGAACGAATTGAGGAAACTAAGTTTTGTATCGAATACATTCATGATATGCTTAAGGATCCTATAACTGAAGGGCTATTACCCATATGTCTTATTAAGAGAGCTCATAGACGGGTATTAATTAACGGCCGTGCGCAATTGCATATTGTACTATGAATGACTAAGTATTAGTTAATTTTCCTCATCAGTTTGATTTTGTATGTCTCTAACATATGTTCTGTGCATGTAATGACATATAGACAAATATAAATACATATCAAACGATAAAGGGCTTACTTGAATATTTTGATCATAACTGTTAGGTTAGATTGAGGTTGTAGTATGACTAATGGGGGTCCTGAGTCGAATGATGATTCAACGACTGTATTTCTCTGCTATGGTTCTTGGTTTAAAGCTAAAATGAGTGTTAACTCCTGATCAGGCTTATCTAATACTCATAGTAAATGATTACTCGGCCAAGTGGGAGAATGTAAGATTAAATATATTTAGTATATTTAATCTATGGCCATTAATTATAATCAATTTACATAATAATAGATCATTATATATTAAACCTATTAAATAATTAGTGGGTAATTGTTGATGGACCATATTACCCTTAATGACTAATTATGGTTTCCTCCCGGGTGTATCAAAGAGTCTATATATTGAGAGGCTAAGGGTTGAACTAAATTGCTCACTCACATTACACAACCTACTCATAACATCATAATCCTCTCTCTCTCTCCATACGATTCTAAGCCCCTAGAATCGGTACTACCATCAAGCACGTACACCCTAAGGAGGAACCAGATCGTACTGACAAAGATGTCGAACTCAATGGCTTCATCTCTGACTGGATTCTCCGCTGGCCTTGCTGCCGTTACAGGTATTATTTCATGTTTTCCATTATGTTTAAGCGGAACTGATCAACACATAAACAAAACAACATCATACTAGCATTATTTCATCATATTACATCTTTATGTTTAAGATTTATGTTTGTGTTCCTTTAGTGTTCATATGATTTCATCATAATATAATCTTTAACTACTAACACATGAAGTAAACAAGAGTTTAAAGAAGTCTTACAACTAGCTTAAAGCTAGGGAAGATCACTAGAGAAAAAGATGACAAAGATGGATGATGAAAGCAAATGAGAAGGATTCTTCAAGATCTTCAAGCTTCAAATTCCATGTACACCTTCTTGTTCTTGAATGAACTTGGAATTGGATGAATGTGGTGGTACATTTTGAGATGAAGATTTCAAGTCTATTTATAGTGGATGCTTGACATATTTTAATTTTTATGTAACCATCCATCCTTGACTTTTGTACAACCATCCATAATTGAAAATAATGCAACCACCCATATTTGACTAATATGTAATCATCCATATATGCAATGTTTCTAGTAATATGTTTCTAGTAATTTTTTTATACTACCATCCATTGCTGGATAAATGCAATGTTTCAAGTAATATTTTGATGTTCCGGGTAATGTCCGGTTGTTCGGTTAAATACCGTTTCGTTAAAATGCTAAGTTATACCGTATAGTGTCTTTTATGTAATTATTTGTAACCCTTTTAATTCTCAACACTTAAGAAAACATTCAGGACCATTTAGTTAATTTTTTTTGCACAATTATTAAGCACAATTTAATATTAACTAATCGTACGGATACATGTAATTATGAGGGTTGTCACAAAGAGGTAATAACAGAAGCAGTGGGAGTCGTGGGAAAAGCTTGTCTAAAGCTGGGAAAAATGTGAGGTGCTGGAATTGTGGTGAAAAGGGGCATGTTAAAAACGAGTGTCCTGATCCTAAGAAAGAGGATGGTAAACAGCATGTAAACAGTGTTGTGTCAGATGAATCTGACGGTGACGTACTGGTTTGCTGTGAAGAGTCTACAGACTCTTGGGCTATGGAATCTGGTTCTTTGTTTCACGTCATGCACAGCGGGAAGACGATGGTGAATCTGAAAAAGGAGACTTTGGAAAGGTACGATTAGCTAACGGTCATGTTCTTAATGTTACGGGTATGGGAGATGTCAATCTGAAGACTCCATTAGGCACTACATGGAACTTGCAGAATGTCAGGGTAATTCCAGGTTTAACGAAGAAACTTATTTATGTTAGTCAACTGGATAAACATGGACTAGATGTTAAGTTTGGTGGTGGGAAGTGGAAGGTGATTGATGGAAATCTTGTTGTTGCATGTGGGAGGAGACGGGGATCGTTGTATCTAGTTGAGGTAGCTGCTAAGGGAGTAGCCGTCCCTGTTAAGCATAAAGTCTTGTTCACTGAATGTAGTAAGCAGAAGTGGATTCAATTTGCAAACTTGAGCCCTGGTGCTCTAGGGATGTCAGTTGAATGTGGTCGGGACTCTAAGTTTAAACCAGTCAGGGGTTTTGGTGATCATGGGAGCACGGGTCGTGTTCCGGTACAATCACAAAGAACCATTGGGTTTTGAAGACGAAGGTTCCGACTAAAGAAAAATGCTCTCCTGGAAATAGTTTGCAAAATGTGGAGAGTGGTATTAATTCTCGGTGTATCTCTGAAGCTGGTGGATCGTGCAAGCCGGTTGAGAAAGAGAATGGGTCAGTGGTGGTTTCAGTCACGGCTGGGTTGGAGCTAGTGGGAGCTTCAACTGGTCTCCCAGATACTTGATGAGAGGTGTGGTTGCAACTAGGTGGCTTGGATGTGACTGAAGTCTTAGCTTGTTCTTGGAACTGGAGGCTGGGAAGACTTGAACGTAAAGATTACTGATAGATGGAAGTGGATACCAGGCCCATCAGGAATATTTACAGTTGCCTCCATGAAGAATATCAATCCAAAAAATCAACCAGAGGCTGAAATTAAAAGGTGGGCCCAGAACTCTTGGGTTGGACTCCGCTTAAAATAAAGGTTTTTACGGATGTTTTATCAAGACGTTTTAGTGAATGAATCTTTGGACCACTTATATATCTCTTGTTACATCACGGCTAACGTGTGGCAAGGGAGTCGATGGACGGTACAATGTCGAACCTATTATTGCCTTTTCATTCTGTGATCTTTTGGATGTCTACAAGCTTGTGATTGGCTAATCGAAGAGATAGAAAATATATAAATAAATAAGTATTTTCATTAACCGTTTGTTTTTATAAAAGTCGTTTTAAAAAATAATTTGTTTTTTACATTTTTTTTAAACCTTCTATCGTTTTTAAAATTGTTCCTTTTTAAACCATTTGTTTTTTAAAATCGTTATTTTTAAATTCGTTTTTATTTTAAAGTTTTTTTTAAACACTTCATTTTATACCATTATTTTTAAAATCATCAATTTTTTAAGGCTTAAACTATCTACACACCAAGTGTGTAGATAGCCAACCCAAAAAGGTGTTTTTGTCCTATATGCATACCCTGCAGTGTCGAGCTGTGGCCAAAGCGCGGCGTTTTGGTCCGGTCAACCAGACAAAGACTGACGGGTGTCTGACAGGTCTGTTGACCGTACCAAAACGCCTAGCTTTGACCGCGTTTTGGTCCTGTCAACCAGACCGGGTGTTAGTCTTTTGTCTGGTTGACAGGACCAAAACGCGGCCAAAGCTCGGCGTTTTGGTCCGGTCAACATACCCATCAGACATCTGCCAGTCTTTGTCTGGTTGACCGGACCAAAACGTCGCGCTTTGGCCACAGCTCGACACTGCGTGTGCATATAAGACAAAAAACACCTTTTTGGTGTGCCAATAGGCAAATGGGTGTGCAAATAGGTATAAAAAACAAAATAAATGTAAGATTTGAAAAAAAATTTCTAATAAAAAGTTTACAAAAGATCGTTCATTTTCCAAACTTTTTTTAGAATGGTTTATTTCTTTTTCAAATCTTTCATTTCTTTAGACCGTTTATTTATTCAAAATTTGTTATTTTTTTAACATTTCGTTTATTAAATTCGTGCGTTTTTTAGTACCTTACACTTGTTAACTTATTTTTTATGGTTTAGTTTTTTATAAGTGTCCTTTTTAATCTTCGTTTTTTTTAAACCACTCGTTTGTTTAAAATCTAACGTTTTTAGATTCCTTCGATTTTTGAAATCGTTCATTTTCTGAAGTTCTTTTTCCCTAACAGCTATAAGTAAACTCAATACAAAGTTTAAAAAATGAACGATTTCAAAAACGGTTCTAAAAGGAATGGTTTAAAAAGAAACGCTTATAAAAATTAACGACTTAAAAAAACGAATTGTTTAAAAAAAAACAAGGTCTTATGTCTGCCCGCCTGAAGACATAGGCTCCCTGGAGATGTTTTAAGCAAAAACACACAGCACCTAAGTCTCTCACAATCTACCAAACACTGAGTCAACTGATCTGATGGCAAACCAAACAGGTTGTGAGACGGGTCAAAACAGGTTCGGTTTAGAACAGATTTCAAGCAAAATGAGTTCGGGTCAAAACGTGTCGCTTTTTAAAAAAAAAGTAACAATTTGGATTAGACCAAAATGGACTCGGGTTAAAATGCATCATTTTTTAAATATATCAAATTCGGTTATACATTTTTATGGGCGTTAGGGGTGTGAGGAGATGGACAGTGGTGGCAGCGTCGCGGTGGTGTCAGGTTGGCGGTAGAGGCAGCAAGAATGGTGACAAATGCGTAAGTTGTGACAGCGGCTCACAACGTCTTCAATGGTGGAGATGGAGACGAACAATAGCCGCAGTGGTGCTAACCCGCCTGCTTTCGTTTTTAAGTTAACAAGTTTTACAACAATAGAACATTTTAGTCTGTTGTCAAATTTAACTAGGCACAAGATGACTTGTGCAGTGTTAGGCGTCAGGGTGTGGTTCGGGAGACGGCATCGGGGAGCTGAGGTGGAGCTCCTCCCCCGACGGGAACACCGACCCCCCCAGCGGGAATCAGTGCCTTCAGGACTCCACTCCCGATTGTCCCAAGCTCTCTCTCTCTCTCTCTTCATTCTCTCTATCTCTCTCTTGAATCTCTCTCTCTCTCTAGCTTTGATTGGATAGAGATGGATGGGGAAACCATTTCCTAGGGTTGGGGGAAGAGGAAGAAGAAGGTGATGATGTGGAGATGAGATGGAGATGATGTAGCCATAGGGGAAGGGGAATCACACCCCATAGTCTTATAAAATCGGGATTAATCCCTTATTAAATTTCATCTGGTCGGATCTAAGTTCTAACATTGGTACTCAGTTGAAGGACCAAATTTGGTCAAAGTTTTTGAAATATTCGAAAAATAATACTTATTAATCCAATTTGATTAATAAGTTTGAAAATTATATATATAAGTTTGAAAAGTTGCATTTAAAAATCTAATCCAAATAATCGTTAGTATCTCACCACCTGATTGGTGCATAGCGATTTTGCAACCATGCAAGTGTCTAATTTGAGTTGATGTGAATGAACCTATATAAATTATTTTTACCCAAATTTATTAGATAATAAAAACCTAAATTTGTCAAATTGTGAAAAACATGAAGCTTCACTTGGTATTAATGCATAATTTGTGAGCGTAAATTAGTGATTTTTAACTTGCTATTAAAACACAAATCAGTAGCTTACAATTCGTGAATTGTGACGTAACATTGGTGGTGGCCGAAATTTGCCACTTAATCATGCATTTTTTGTCAATTTTGTCACCTTCATGCGTCCTTGGAACGTCCTCACAGCCTCGGAAGCGTCCGCCTATCATGTTGAAGCGTCCGTCCTCTACAAATCAACACGTGTCCAATGTTGAAGCGTCCGCCTCAGTTTGCTAACGCGTCCGTGAAGCGTCGGCCAAAGACACAGCTTTGTATATTTGTGCAAATACAGAATGATCAAATTTTTTTTATAACTTATAAACAT
Organism: Helianthus tuberosus; assembly: GCA_030545235.1. Taxonomy (NCBI): domain Eukaryota; kingdom Viridiplantae; phylum Streptophyta; class Magnoliopsida; order Asterales; family Asteraceae; genus Helianthus; species Helianthus tuberosus. Next base: position 71,708,307 of record CM060417.1, on the reverse strand, counting down.
TATAACATGGGATCCCTTATAACATACATGTTAACGGAGTCAAAATTTAACGATATAAACATGTTATTTTTTAGTTATTTTTTTAACTTATAAACATGTTAACGGAGTCAAAAAAAATTATACTAAACACTATTAAACATTAAACATAACATAATAAAAATAAAAACCAAAACAACAACACATAATATTCTAAAACCATATCCTAATAGCCTCCCACTCCGAGACATGTTTGAATTCATGTCCCTCTTCATGACAGTAGTTGATGAGGGCCACGTCCTTCTGATCGTCCTCACCAAGGTCCGGCATTTCTGTCTCCACTTTCTTGAAATATCGATCAAACCTCTCACATTCCAACCGTAGGACACGGAACCTGGAGGATAATGCGTCAACGGTCCGGTTGTGGTCCGGACCACGTAGTTGGGCGAAAATCTGTTGAACACGAACCCAGAGCCCACCATGTCCTCGTCGTGGAGGATCGGTCATGGCCTCCTCCCATGCTTCGCACAGAGCAATATCTTCAACATCAGTCCACGAGTTGGCCATTTTCGGGTCGTTGACGGCGTTGGAGTTGTAGTGAAATGGCTGAGAAATGTTTGCAAACTTTGAAAACGGCGGGTGGTGATAAGTGAACGGGGTGAGGGGTTATATAGTGGGGTAAATGTGTGCAACGGTTAAAAAGTTAAACGGCTTTTGAGTTTCCCTTTTTTTTCGTTAATTATTTAAGAATCGGCCAAGCCTCGGGGAGCGTCGGTCAAGCCTCGGGAAGCGTCGGTCAAGCCTCGGAACCGTCGGCCAAGCCTCGGAACCGTCGGCCAAGCCTCGGAAACGTACACAGGGACGCATCAAAAAAGTTTATGGTTATGATGCGTCGGTGACTAACGCATTTTGGTAACGGACGCTTCAATGTGTATCGGACACGTGTCAGACACGTGTCGGCTTGAAAGGAAACGGACGCGTCAACATAATAGTGGGACGCTCCCGAGGCTGTGAGGACGTTCCAAAGACGCAGGAAGGTGACAAAATTGCAAAGACACTTGGTCAACCAACATTTTGGTAATTTTCCCTTTTAAATAACTTAAAGACAGCTCTTCTTTCTAGGTGGCGGTGGCGATATAAGATACAAGATAATAGCTTATGGAGAAACTTGATTTCGGCTCTCCATTTTATGCCCCACTCATGGTCGGCCTTGCCTCACAAAAAAACGCTCCCAAGTACGTGAGCCACTATTGCTAATGTAGAAAACTGTCTTGCAGTCCATAATGTCTCGGTCGCCAAGGCTATTCAAGGTCAACTGGGAGATGGTGAAAAAATTCGTTTTTGGCTTGATTATTGGGTTGGTGATCAGCCTCTTAGAGACCGCTTTCCAGTTCTTTTTGGGTTGGAGACTATTGAAGGGTCCAGATGTTGTTTGTGGTAATGGAAGTCTCGGATTTTCGACGCGGAACTGGAAATTCTGGTGAAGAACATGGATGTTGGTAATGGGGCTCATAGATGGAAGTGGATACCAGACCCGTCAGGAATATTTACGGTTGCCTCCATGAAGAATATCAATCCAAAAAATCAACCAGAGGCTGAAATTAAAAGGTGGGCCCGGAACTCTTGGGTTGGGCTCCGCTTAAAATAAAGGTTTTTGCGGATGTTTTATAGAGACGTTTCAGTGAATGAATCTTTGGACCACTTATATATCTCTTGTTACATCGCGGCTAACGTGTGGCAAGGGAGTCGATGGACGGTGCAATGCCGAACCTATTATTGCCTTTTCATTCTATGATCTTTTGGATGTCTACAAGCTTGTGATTGGCTCATCGAAGAGATAGAAAGTGTTGCAAGTAATTGTTATGGTGGCATGTTGTATTCTTTGGAAGACGCGGAACAATATTATTTTCTACAACGGCACTCTCAAGTTGGACGACAACATTATTAGAGATATCAAAGCGTATAGTTTTCTTTGGATTAGAAACCGGGCGAAAATGTTAGATTTGGATTGGGTAGATGAATTGTCTTTGATTTCTAATCGTTTTATGTTTGTTGTTTTGTATTACCTTGTATAGCTACTTGTTAGCGGGAAGAGGTTTCTAATAAATTTTGTCGATAAGAAAAAACCATAAAACTATGTTCAATTAAAATGAGTGAATGCTTTTAAAAATAAATAAATAAATAAATAAAATATTAAGTGAATGATGGTCTACCGTCTACGTAAACTAGGAGTGTATAGTGTGGGACTGCATATTCAAAAGTTGTTAAACTGGTGGTGATTTGTCTTCTTCGTATAATAAATTAATAAGATTTGGGTTGTTTGGTAGGTTCTTAATGATTTCACTAAAAAAACTATACTTAAATTAGTCAGCATTAAGTGTGTTTGGTTTAAGAATACATTTCAATCAATCCGTAAGTCTCTTATTCATTAAGTTTCAAAAGTGATGTTTCATGAAATTTTACCCTTTTTATTCATTCACATGTGTTCATAACCCTAGTCGGCCACTCATGCACCTCCTCCTCGACCCACCACCACCAACCAATCAGGCCGAGGCAAATCAGTCCTCTTACTGGTTTAAAGTCTCTTATGACTCAGCACTTAATGACGCAGAGGTTGTCAAACAATCCTTAAGGGTGACCGACCAAAAATTTCGATTATGCTCATTTCTCTATACTTTAATAATTCATACATGGTCAAAAACTTCAATATACCTTCGTCGCTCTTGATTTTGGCCGGAAAAATTTTCCTATGAGTTTTTTTCACCCCCCTCCTTTGAGTTCGGTCTCCTACTGACCTACTAAAACCGAGACCAGCCGAAACTGTATAGGCCATAAATGGTCCGGTTCTCGGTCGTAGTTTTCACAGTATTCCGCGTCAGGCCAGGTTTTTGACGGATCGGTACAGTTAATCCAAGACGACCAGTCATAATCCAAGTCTTATACCCGATTGTAAAATCGTGTCTCACACCTAGCCGAATACCTGTTGGGTATCGGGCATGCCCGTTTATTTGTTGAATTTTTATTTTTATAACAACTATTACAAATTAAAATATAATATATTATAAACATACAAGTTTTTGTCATAAATAAATGACATCAATATAATTTTATGTATATACTTCACAACATATAAATGATATTATCAAATACATATTTCAAAGAAATCAAATATCCACATAATGAACCTACTAAAATAAAACACTAATAGACTTGGGTTATGGAAAATATTTAAAAAAAAATCAGGTATATGGTTCACGTAAAGAGGTATGTGGTTTTCGTTAATCAAGTCAGGTATCACCTAGTCTTATATCTGCCACACACGCACGAATTTTTTTAAAACTAATCTCATATCCGATCATATACCTATCGGGCTTCAGATATACCCATCACAGATATTTCGGGTATACTTGTCGAGCTTTTTTTTTCCGCCATCCTAAGTGCATTTTGTCACACCCCTTTCTGCGGCGGAAGCATGAGGTGTGATCATGAAAGGTTCTCATTGCATACGAAAGGTAAACATACTACATGCTCATAAAAATAGCTTTAAATGCAACACATTACATAACTGAAATCGTAGTTTAAGTGTTTACATCACAAGACAACATTTTGTCTGATAAGTTTACAACTTTATTCAAAGATAAACAAAAGCGACATCCAAGAGCATGAGTAAAACCGCGCGCACATCCACTAGTTACCTGAAATACATGTGAGTTTTGGAAAAACGTCAACATAATGTTGGTGTGAATTCATGCAATTTTTGTATTTCACGTTTGTATACTTTGTATGAAAACATAATTTGTATCTTGTATAAGTCAAGTCTTTTGTGTACACCACGTACTCATGTATAAACCAAGTATTTCTGTATGTATCAAGTGTTAATGGGTTGCAAAGCCATTAACATGTGACACGACATAGGAAGTCACCAAACCATAGGCATTTTTCTGTAGTCGATTCACGACTGAGACACAAAAACACTACTCGGTTCTAGTTGTCACCAAGAGTGGGGCTGCCCTGAAACCCATTAGATCTAACCTTTTGTTCTGCGGTCTTAGTATGTACACGATTAATGGTGCTTATGGTACCCTATTCGTGACACGATTTCTCGTATCATTCCTCATTTTTTGTATTCATCATACCATTTGTAAACATTGTAATATTTGTAACATGTATTTCACCCCCGAAGTTATAAAACTGAAAACAGTTAAAAGAAAAGGGGGAGCATGAACTCACAACTTTGCGTTCCTTGCGTCGTAAACTTCACCGGATTTGCTTAATTAACGTCGTGATCTATACGTGTTTTCTTAACGTTAGTCACTAGACTTGTATCGTACAAGCACAAGTCACTGTCTTTTATGTATATGTTTTCTTGTGTTAAAAATAATTCATATTTTTAACTAAGTGTCTTACTTATATTATTTTTCTCAAAAATAAATATAAGTTTCTTGTATTTTGCACTTTGCACCCGAGTTATGTATCTTGTATGTTGTATGTGTATTTTTGTTACAAAAATTATGGCGATGTTTATATTCGAAAAGCATAGTTTAGAACACACCAGTAAACGTTTGTCTAGAAAATATTTACTAAGTGTTAGGATTTTCAGAAAGTTTCGCCATAGTCTCCTTTGTAAATGGAGGTGTCCAAGCTTAATAGCATATCATTTTCTTTTACATATATCCCGTAGGTTGTTCTCACATAACCAACCCGACAATCAGACATGCAATATACTTCTTATGTCATTTCAGCTTTATTCATCAAAACTGGACTGTTTTCGAGCATTTTAATAAAATAGTTAACCTTCTCCAAAAATTCCCAAATTTTTACAGAATGTCATATACAATCCAAATTTTATTGTGTAAAAATTTCGGGGTCCAGTTCATTACCAATATTTTATAGAAATTCATTTACCGGACTGCAATCAGATTTGTCACTTTCTGACTGCAGTCTACAGAATAATTCACTAAAAATTAATCGTAAGTCCGATTGACGAAATTCCAGTGGGAGAATTACGGTGACAACAGTGACCATCTACAGTAAAAATTCCATGGGCTAATTCTACTCAGTTTTTAAGTTATGACTCCGAATACAACACACTTTTTCAGTAGTAAAACCGCAGCTTGAGCTGTTGTCAAAAAATAGTTCTTTAAAAATAGTAAACGACCTCGAAAAATTACGATTCCAGTGCCATTTGATCAATTTTTCGAAAATACATAATTTAGGCTTCAGAAAATCCGTTTTTCGATTTATTATGGTCCAGTTACAGCCTGTTTAAATTGGCTGAAAATACTAACCAGCATGCTTTTTAGAGTGTAAATGTTACTAAAACGCGTCAACAATTGTTCTAACAACGGGTTTATCGAGAATTCAGTGATCAAACAACATGCATGCTTATACCAACATAACCCAATCAGATTTTATCATTATATAAGTTCATGTTTAGGTTCCTTGTTCATTTTCTCTTTGTGTCCTTATGTTAAACTTCAAACAACAATGTTTCGAACAACCAACGTAGAAGTGATTCAGGAGTTAAATCGAGGACTTACAACTAGCACAAGGGCTAGGGATGAACTTGTGAACAAGAAATGATGATGAAAATGGCGTGAGAATGCAAGGGGTGATGTTTCTTCAAGACTCCAAGCTCAAAGCTTCACAAGGTTCCTTCTATCACTTGTTTTGGACTTCAAAATGGATCAAAGGGGTGAATGTTGAAGTGATGGTGGTGGTGGCGGTTTGGGGAGAGCCGAATGGGAGGGAGAGAGAGTGAAGGTAGTGTGTGTAGGAGATGAAATGAGTGCATATCTCCTTATAGATCCTTTTATGGCATATTCTAGCATATTCCCTTACACCAAATCTCATATAATCTAGTAAAATAATGATATAAGATCTTGAATTAGATATGAGCACATGGTGGAGGATTTGTGGGTCCACCTATGGCTGAAAATCGGTTTAGGGGTGGGGGGTTTAATGTAAATTTTGTAACTAGATAGTAAAGGTAGTTCAATTCCAAGTAATATGCTTTCATATATTATTTATTTGATTTTTAATGGGTGTTATGGTAAACGGGGATCATGACTAGCCAGAAATAATAAAACAGAGTATTTGACAAAAATTTGGTGTCCCGGTTAATGTCCGTTTGTTCGGTTAAATACCGGTTCGTTAAGTGCTAAGTTGCACCGTTTAGTGTCTTTCTTGTACCCTTTTGCCCCCTTTCAATTCCCGACACTTAGGGAAATATTCTGGATGATAGAACGTAAATTCTGTATGATATTTTATTGTTTAAAAGCTGGTTATAGCTGAATTTAGAATAATTATGCACTTAAAGTGCGTTTCGGGTGCTTTTTAGTGCGTATTTTAGCTTTCGGAGCGTCTATATGTTAACCCTTGTATGTACTCTTGGGTTTTAATGTATTTTTGACGTTGGACCTACACCTAGGCCTTAGTTCTAATGTCTGACTGCTTTCTGCAGAGTTGTTGACATATTGTGTTTTACCGGTGAGTTTACTAGTATTTCTGACGCAACGCTCTTGTTAAGGCATAAAGCAATATTTTGTAGTATTAATCGTGCATGAATTCACTTGTATATAATGTAATCAATCAATGTTGACGTTTAAGCACATAATTGCAGTCATTAAGTAATAATTAAAGTATACGGAAATTACCGGTTTTGTGCCAGTTGTCACACATTTGACGGTTGTGTACATTGGCGGACTTACAATGTTAGTAGGGGTAGCCCGGGCTACCCCTCAACCCCGTTTCCGTAGTGTAAAAATACCCCGCAACTCCGTCTCCGTTATACAAAGCATACCCCTGATCTAAAAAATAAAAAAATTGGGATACCTCTAAATTTTTGGGCTAGTTCCGCCGCTGATTGTGTATATGAAATACTAGGTTATAACCCCGTGTATTACACGGGTTGACAAAAATGTAATTTTATATACTAAATAATAAAACAATATATCTTTAAAAACCTCATTTATTACACGGGTTGAATAAATGTAATTTTATATATTAAATAATAAAAAATATTATATTTTTAAGAACTACGTGTATTGTAATTTATATACCAAATAATAAAAAAGTTAAATCTTTAAAAACTCTATGTATTACACGAGTTGAATAAATGTAATTTTAGATTAATAGTACTAGTGGGAAACCCGCGCGTTGCAGCGGAGTCGACACTACGCGGATAGAACACACATCACCACTACAATGTCATTGCCAACCACCACTCCGTCATAAACCTCCAAAAACACCAAACAAACATAAGAAAAATTGGTTGCCAACAATTCATCCTTCATTTTTTCCGTTTTTCGATACCGGTACTTATGGCTAAAACACCGGTACCGGTACCGAACTGGTGTTTTCGGTGCCAATTCGGTACCACTTTTCGCTGTTTTTCGGTACCGAATTGGCACCGTGCTCATCCCTATATTTGACTATAGATGAAGGCTCTTTAGTATTCCACAGCCCAAAATATTCCAAGGGTTGAGGGTTTAAACAACCTTAAATAATATATGTTTAAGTAAATCATCTTTAAAAAAGCTAAGTTAATGTTATTTGTTGAATTTATACATAGTTCTGTTGACTAAAGCTTTGACTTTTGCCATAATAGGAAACTAACATAAATCACAAACTTTAGCAGAATTAACGTTTTAACCTCATAAGCTAGAAATGAAGTTAATCAACATATGAGCCATCTGTATATTTGACTGGAACTGAACAATTCCTGTAAACATTTAGCTTTCCATAGTCGAATAAAGTGAACAACTGCCATCGGCCCTGGATCAGACTCTAGCTCGTCTGCAGAACTGACTGAACTCACACTTAATTGGAAAAATACTGGACTCTAAAATCTCTACTTTACATGTTAATGTTTGACATTGAGTTTTGAAGAAGATCTTCCCATCAAGAATATCCCATCAAGGTTTGCTTCAACCAAAGTGATATTGAATATATGACGGGAACCATATCAAACTCACAGAATTACATATTCAGCAATACCCTACTAACTAACCAAAGGGAACAGGTAACCCAGAGCTGCCCGTTTTGATCATAAGTAAATATTTGTTTTGACCCGAATGACTCTTGACCCGTTACCCAATAAATTTGACCGCCTAACTTGTCGCTAGTTTCTACTATTGTTGTAATCTTTGCCCCTAAATCTACTTTCTTCAAAGCTGCCTACAAAATGACACATCATTAGATTCCATAAATGGAAATTATTTCATATAGAAACATGTAAATTTTGAAACAAAAGAATGGGTTGTATTAATACTATTGAACCCAACATGTAAACTTAACAATCATTTTAATAACTAACCGTGTGAGAATAACTAACCATGTGAGATGTGTGGTAATCATCAAGCCCAGGGATTAATGTACAGAACTGCATCACAGAAGTCAGCCTTCGAACACATTTTGACTAATGCCACCTATTTGACAAGCAGCTGCACCAATTTGTTTCCTCAGTTCCTCACCGTAATAAACATTAAATTAATAATAAATAAATAAACGTCATAGTTTAATCAAATTACAACTCTGAGGCAGATGATTTAATACCTGGGCGGATGTGATAACATTAGAACCTGTATGATCGGCTAAATATCCCTTGTCATCACGAAGATCTAAAAGCAAAAAAAAAAAAACCGGAAAAAAAACCAGTGTTTGACGCTTATTTTCAAGAAAATTGTATTTAATGAAGATTAATTAAATGAAATATAACATGATCATATAAACTGTAATGTGTACCTAGTTTTGTCCCAACAAGTACTACCGGAACATTTGGTGCAAATCGTCGAAGTTCAGGCATCCACTGTATGAATAGTCAAAGTTCACTTGAAGTTAGTCAATTTTTGACTTTGTAAATTCAAACGTATATCAAGTTGACAGATGAAAAGAATTCTTATCTATTATGGGGGTTTTCTTCCTTTTCAAGATTAAAGAAACTATAACATAAAAATATGACGGGCGATTATGAATTCTTATTTGATTTTGAATATAAAAAGTTAAAAACTAATCCATTTGACTTTAAAAAAGTCAAAATCAACCTAATATAGGAAAAAAATAGTTATGAAGATTAAAAAGGTTTCAACTTGATTATGTGGTTTTCTTCTTTTCCAACATTCAAGAAAATATAACATTAAAAGAAGTGTGAACTATATCATATCTTAGAGCATTCACATCCACCCCATTATCTTTAACCCTATAATTTAACAAAAAAATCACTACTTTTTAAAATTTATCTTGTTGGGCTACAAGGGTCCAACAGATTTTTAGGGGATATTCTTTGATGCACTAGTAGTGCCATGCTATGTTAATCTTCACCAGAGATTAAAATAAAATCAAACCCATCAAACTGAGGCAAAGGAGACTCTTAATCACATTGATCATCAAACAAATAAAAGTTACTATAGAATGTTGTTCAACTAAATATGGTACCATGGGGAGTTTGTATTAAAGTTGTTCCTCCAAAGTGCTTGACACATCTTATCTTGGTAACATAACAGAATCCAATTTAACATGATTTCAGTTATAGTTGACGAACTTTTTTCAATCTAACCAACAAATCTTTGTAGAAAAATGAAGGCATAAAGACGACAATGGTTACCGTATTTCCATTATAAATATAAGATAACAAGTTATCATCTTACCATCTAAGTCCTCTTTTGCATTAGTCATACATTCAGCTAAGGCCTTGACAATCAAATCTGCTAATTAAAGAGTTATTTGAGCCACAACACTGGTAGTGTGTTCCCGGTTAGGATAATATGTAATAAGCTAAACATAATACGGTATACCTACTTACTGGAAGGAACTGTGCATAGTGTATCCCGCAATCAATTTGCTAATCATTTTTTCTCAACACCTGGAGGTCTTGGAAGTTGAAACTCCAACAAATTTGCTAGATTTTCAACAAACAGTTTGTCTTTTGACCTAAAATAAAGGAGTGGAATTTGTCAAAAGTTGTTGACATAGAGAACAAATTACAACTTCCTAAGTCCTAACATCTATTCATTCAAAAACGCAAAATATCATTTAAAAGCATTTGATTTAAAAAAAAACATTTATTTGCATAGAGCTCAAATCCAAAGTTTACAAGGCAAAATAAAGCATGACAGTGGAGATTAGGCTACATGGCACAAAATAACAGTTTGTCTTCAAGCAGATGCTGTTGAGAGTAAATTGAGCATGCTAAATGGGTAAAATTGAAAAAAAATAATATTGCTAAGATGAAGCAAATGGTACCTAACTTCTGCAAATGGTACATCATACTGAATTTAGGTCTGCTCTGAATATAGTGACACCTTTCATCTTCTTCTTAGGATACTAAGGGTGCTCCATGAGGCGGAAGTAGCTACGACTAATGTATACTTTTCCTTTAGAGTAAATCGGGGTGCACTTGAAGTTGCCACTCTCATCTTTAACAGCAATCCCTGGACAGACCTTCAACACACCCCTGTATAAAACAAACATGCTCGTATCAGTACAACAACAACAATAGCTATGTTAGATTTATAATGTTATATTTACTATGGATACTTTCACGATACAACCAATATTAACAAACTGAAGGAAGAATAAACCTTGAGGATACTTCTACCACCTCTAATCCCATCGACCTCAGATCCAGTCGTGTACGACTGGTTGCACGCGGTATGGTTCTTCCATGTTGTTCATAAGCATACAATACCATCAATTTCGAATCATAACACATTTCTGCAACAGGAATGATGAATGAGTTCATATTACAAGAATATAAACAAAACCAGTAGAGAAGGACAGAGAAACCTGCAGATGTGGTGGTTGACGAATCGATTAGGGTTTTGGCGAGACGAAGAGGGGTTGTTTCAATCGGTCTTTTTAAACATCGATTACACCTTCGAAACACGGGTATAGATCAGTCCCATTCGATTATCATCATTACTAAACATAATCAAATCCAAGAAACACGGATATAGATCAGTCCCATTCAATTATCATCATTACTAAACATAATGAAATCCAAAAACATACCTCTGCAATTCTCAATCGGAACCCTAGGTAGAAGATTTGGGAGGAATCCAACACAATTTGGAAACAGAAGATGATGATGAAGATGTGGTTGTGCGTTTGGATGATGAAGGGTTTCATGAGGTGTTTTCGTAGAGATTTTGAGGAGGAGAGATTTGGAACGGTGTGTGGGTCTTACATTCCGAGAATGACCCTGTAGGCGTCTTAAAATGACTCTTCAATTCCAATTGTGTTGCTTAAAATCCTATGTATATGGTGCTTAAGAACTTGTATATTTGGTGAAATTACATTCTTATCCATCACTTCTCCTTTTTATAATAGTATAGATATTAAATAAATATAACTTTGGATTAATAGTGTATTAAATAAATATAATTTTGGATAAAGTCTTATATATAAATTTTAATTAATTTATTTGATAAATAATAAAAATACTAATAATAGTAAAAAATCTAATTTATATACTAAATATAATAAATATAAAAGAAAGGCAAAAAACTCCAAAAACAGGTGCCTCCAATGAATGACACGTGTCACATATTGTTTTCTTTTATTATACAAGTATAGATATAGATGTAGATGTTCACATAATCGGTTGTTTCAATCGATAACATAATTTGTTTTCATATCATGGATCGATAACCAACGCTACAAATGTGACAAACAACACTACAAAAAGGGAGGTGGATATGAAATACCGACTATAAAGTTAACCGAATAGACTATAAAGAAATTGAACTAAAGTAGAGTATATGGTCTAAATATGGAGTAAAGTGAAATAACAAAGTAAAGTGTGCATGGTCTAAATATGGAAGAGTGAAATAAGTCGCTTTATACTTAAGATTTATGAGGTGATTTTCATAGAGTTTTCCCACCTAAAAAAATGTATCTTTTCGATTTATTCCTACCTAATTTTTTAAATTCAGATAACTATCGATTAAAATTTACATAAGATAATTTCTTTTATTCATAACGAGTTGGCCAGTATTTTTACTAATTAATTTGCTTAAAGATAACTATCAATTAAAATTATATTCTACATGCTAGAAAATAATTTCTTTGATTCATAAAGAATTGGCCAGTATCTTTACTAATTAATTTACTTAAAAATACGTGTAACATTCTCAATGTTTAACAAATGGTTTAGTGATCCTTCTAAATATTATTTGTATAATTACACGATTATACTTTCAAAGTGTTTTAAAAACGTTGTTTTATTATGAATAAATTAACTTAAGAAAAACAAAACAATAGTGTTATAGTCCTTCAAACTAAAGTCGCATGGACCACGACCAAGGATAAAGTATTCACCATTATAAATTGTTATTCTATTCACAATTATAAATGCTATGATATAGAATTACAACTAATTTCATAATTTTCCTTTATCTGAATTTTATTTTTTCAAGTTCAAATTAATATATATTAACTAAATAATATTTAGTAGGAGGGTTATCTATAATTAAATAAAAGAAATTAAACTAAAATAATAATTATCTATAAGAGATGGCCTAATATAATGACAAGTGTCCCTAAAGTGGTTTCTTTTATTATATAGTACTAGCGGTAAGACCCGTGTGCAAACACGGGTCGTTTCTTAGAAAACCATGCATACCAAATTTTATTAAACGACGAATGACTATACATTTTTTAAGGTTTAATTAAAAATAGATTACAAAGCAAGGGAACATCTTTTAAATAACAAATAAATAACAATCGAGCACACATTATTCTATATTCCATGATCGTAAATCTTGAAACATATCTTGATGCAAGATCCTTCATTGTTGCGGTATAGCGTTCCATAAATCTGTCATATATCATAAATTTTGAATTAGTATTGATACAAGTCAACAATTACAAACCTCAAAATTCACAAATTTAATCTTGTTTTCATGTTTCTAAGTTGTTAACAACATGTTTTCTCCACAAAACACTGTTTTAACGCAACAGTGGTTTCAAACCACCTTTTTTACCCAACAGTGGTTTCAACTACTATTTTCTCCAGGAAACAGTGTTTTAACCCAACACTAGTTTCAAACATCTGTTTTCATCCATCTGTTGACCCAACAGTGGTTTCAAAACACTGTTTTAACCCAAAACAACGGTTTCACTTTTTCTCCAGAAACACTGTTTTAACCGAACAGTGGCTTCAAACATCTGTTTTCATCCATCTGTTGACCCAACAGTGGTTTCAAAACACTGTTTTAACCCAAAACAGTGGTTTCACTTTTTCTCCAAAAAACACTGTTTTAACCGAACAGTGGCTTCAAACATCTGTTGACCAAAGTCAACAGATGTATCAACCACTGTTTTATCAAATGCTTTTCCAACTATCCGATCAAATACAGATAGAACTTAATGCTGAAAAACCTTAGCAGTCGTTTCGTTGCAACTGTAATAATATATATATATATTGATCTACTTTACAAGTTTTTTATTCATCTTTCATAACACATGTTTTCCAAACTCTTTTATAAATAAAAAACAAAAAACCAATTTAATCAACAAAAAGTAATAGTAAAACCTTTGACCAACTTCATGGTTCCAATTATATGATACCAGGAGAAATAATGAAATATACACTTATATTTAACAAATATTAAATGTACCACGACAGCCAGCAAGAATAAGGAGTTTTGAAACGTTGCCATTTTAGTACCTGTGATTTGGGTCATTTTGCCAGTTTAGTCCGAAGTTTTGAAACGTTGCCATTTTAGTCCAAATAGTTTCACGCGTTGCCGTTTTAGTCCTCTGGGTTAACTCCGTCCATTTTTTCTGTTAGCTAGAAGGGTAATTCGATCATTTTATACGGTCAAATTGTCATTCTAGTTAACAGAATTACATATAAAATGACCGAAATGCCCTTCTAGTTAACAGAATAAAATGATGGAGTTAACCCAGTCGACTAAAAGGCAACGTTTGAAACTATTTGGACTAAAATGGCAACGTTTCAAACCTTTGGACTGAACTGGCAAAATGACCCAAACCACACCACTAAAATGGCATTTAACACTAATATTTAACACTAATATTAATCATAATAAACAACAAACAGTAAACACTGAGGATAAATAATAAGAATAATAATAAGCTTATGTTGAATAAATTTAAATACCTTGAGTTAATAATGAATTAGAAGATGATGATGATTTTGATTGTAAAGTGAAATAAGACTCTATCTCAACTGTAGAATGAACTTTATCTGGTAACCGAGTTAAGAAATCGGTTCTGAGTGAGTTCACTGAGTAGTGACTCGTCGGAGATAATAACGACTATTTTTCTCCCTCCATTCACTCTATATCTCCACTTTGCAGTTCTCTTCATTTCACTTTACAATCAAAATCATCATCATTGAGTACTGTCCGAAGCATTTTGATCGAAATTTACCGTAAATGATTTAAGTCAGTCCGAAACGTACCAAAAACTTTAGCCGAAAGTTATCGAATTCGACCAATAACACCACCAATTCAATATATTGTTCTAAGAACTTTCGAACTCAGATTACGCCGACATCAGCGATCATTGAAGCAAAAACCTCCTATAAAAGCAAAATGTTTTGTAATTTCTCTCTCATTTTAGTCAAAAAGTGGAACGGGTTAAACATGTTAAAAGTTTACAAATGCTTATGGGTCAACAATATGGACATACCTGAGTAATCACGGTCTCCTACAACAAGCTCTCCTAAAACTGGAATACCTGAGAATGAGTAGTAATCCATAAACATTAAAAAATTTATCCAACATCTTTACAAATGAGAATAAGAATTGTATTAAAAAATAATAATTAATAAAAGGAATATTGGATGCAAATTGATGGTGAATAATACTTGCTATTCATGTGATCTTGGGAAAAAAAAGCGAACTATTTGCATTATTGGTGGTCAGTTGGCTGCAAGCCTGAAGGAGATGAACCAAATAAATATCTAATAATTAATAATCCGTTTCAATTCTAAACAGAAAGCATCTTTATCAAACCATTTTAGATTTTGCAGATTTTAGAGACAAAAAAACTTATGAATTGGAGGTTGTGGCGCTGCCGTTATATTATCAAAAAACACAAGGCTAAGCTACATATTTTTAAAAGTCGAAACAGTGGAAATTATTTATAATAAGATATTTTAAGGGATCAATGGTTTTAAACTTACTTTTACTCTTTTAATAAACATAGGCTGCTCTTGCTCCGCCCCAATAAGTTACCCTGCACTCTCCACCAACGTCGACGGAACCACATCACTATCAAATATCGAATCTCAAAGATTCCCCGACGTCTAAGTCTGCATGATCTGCCGCTGTGACGGCAGATCCGTCAATTGATCCGACGGTCCACCAGTACCGTCTCGTGACGTCCTTCTTCAATATCAAAAACAAATCAAACACAGCAGACGCACTGCACCTTCAAAACTACAAATCTACTTAAAAAGCCATATGATTCAATAATATATACCATAACAAGTTATAGCCTACATTCGTAGTTGTAAAAGTATATCTTCAATATCAAGTTATAGCCGGCTTCTCATTTGTATTAAAAGCATAACTGATTTCATGTTTGCCTCTTTATTAATTACTTCTTAATAACCGAATAATGAAGATAATAAAACTATAAAGTATCACATCGGTCCGACCTATACAACAATATATAACACAAATCAAGAGAGTTTACAAAATGTCAACCTACCTCTTTTTTTCCTCTCATCGTTCTCTGAAGTATCATCTGAGTCATCATCTTTCTCGGCACATGTCACAAAACAAAAAATCACACCGAAACTCGATCAAATTAGACTGGAAATTGATTCGAAATCAATGGAAATTGACTGACATGATGTCACACCCCTTTCTGCGGCGGAAGCACGAGGTGTGATCATGAAAGGTTCTCATTGCATACGAAGAGTAAACATGCTACATGCTCGTAAAATAACATTCAAATACCATAATTTGAAAACATACGTTAGCGTTTACATCGCTAAGTCGCATAAAACATTGTCTTAAAAGTTTACAACTTTATTCAAAGTTAAACACAAGCGACATCCACGAGCATAAGCTAGACCACGCGCACATCCATCCTAGTTACCTGAAATACATGTGAGTTTTTGGAAAAACGTCAACATAAAGTTGGTGTGAATTCATGCAGTTTTGTATTTCATGTTTGTATACTTTGTATGAAAACATAGTTTGTGAGAAAATCAAGTTTTCATATATAAATCCAGTTTCATGTGTACACCACGTACATCTGTATAATTCAATTTCTTCTTGAGTACCCCACGTACTCAAGTTTAATTCTCATTCTCTTGAGTACCCCACGTACTTCAAGTATAATTCAATCTTCTTGAGTACCCCACGTACTTCAAGTTATATATCAATTTTGTATGGTATGAATTTTATGTAAATACAGTATTTCTGTAATTATCAGATTGTTAATGGGTTGCAAAGCCATTAACCTGTGGCACGTCATAGGAAGTCACCAAACCTAAGGCATTTAATTGGTATATTCTGAGACACAAAAGCACCACTCGATTCTCGCCCCGACCGAGTGTGAGGCTGCCAGGCACCCGTTAGATCTAACCTTTTGTTCTGCGGTCTGAATGTATACGTTGATTAATGGTGCTTCTGAACCCTATTCGTGACACTATTTCTCATAACGCCTCCTACTTGGTTCTCGTTCTCACCAAGCGCGTTTCTTGTTATCATTTCTCATAGCGCCTTACACTTGGTTCTCGTCTCACCAAATGCGCTTCTTGTATTTATATCATACCATTTATAAATATTGTACTTTTGTACATGTATTTCACCCCCGAGGTTATAAAAACTGAAAACAGTTAAAGAGAAAAGGGGGAGCATGAACTCACAACTTTGCGTTCCTAGCGTCGTAAACTCCACCGGATTTGCTTAATTAACGTCGTAACCTATACGCGTTTTCTTAACGTTAGTCACTAGACTTGCGTCGCACAAGTTCGGTCACTCTCTTGTATATTTTCTTGTGTTAAAAATATTCTATATTTTTAACTACGTATCTTACTTATATTATTTTCTCCAAAAATAAATATAAGTCTTTTGTGTTTTGCACTTTGCACCCGAATTATGTATCTTGTATGTGTATTTTTATATTTCTACTCCTCATGAGTAATTAGTGTATTTTTAAGTCTTAATACACTAGCACGTATAACACATACTATATACACTTAGCACAAAAGTTGGTGATAAAATAATATATATTTTTCTCTCAAAAATATACATACTTATATCCGTTTTTATTCTTGAAGAAATCCTCATTTCTTATCACCAAAAATTAGGGAAACCTGAGTAATACCTTTAAATACATTTTTAGGGAATAAGTTTCTCAAAAACTTATATTTTTCTAAGTGTCAAAATTTATAAAAATTTTGACAGAGTTTCCCCTAAAAATGGACGTTTCCCATGTTTTCAAAACATGTGTTTATTTTCTTTTGAATTATCAACAATCATCAACAACAATTATCAACAATATCCGTCAACAATAATCACTAATTTCATGAACCTGAATATTTACAAAAATGTGTAGTAACTTACTAGCACATTTAGTAAGTCTTGTTATCTTTAAAAATAAGTTTAATTTCTTAAAAACTTTATTTTTAGAGAGTATGAAGTTTTACAACTTCTAGTCGGTTTTTACGAAAACTATTTCTTCGTTAAAACTTTTGTTACACAAGTATCCATACACTTGTTTGTTCACAAAAACCACTTTTGTTTGTGTAAGATCCGGTTTAGAACATGTGATTTCTTGGACACTTGGTCCTTTGAAAATACCGCTTGTAGATACGTAGATCTACTAGTTTTAAACACTTTTGTACAAGTTAAAACATTTTTTACACAAGTTCATGGTTTATGTGTGGTAGGGTTTCACCTTTTAACCCTTGTTACTTCTAAAATAGCTTTATGTTAAGATCCATGATCTTACCAAACCGGGTTAAACGGTGATCCGAGCTACCACAACATAGATTGGGTCTAAATAATCACATATTTCAAATACTACAACTTTTACACAACATATATGCTTTTAACCAACAATATTTGCAAGTTTAGTGGACTTTAATGCTTCAAAATGCAAGATTCTGAGTTTTAATCATCATACATCTTATTAACCACCTTAGATTAGTTAAAGTATGAGTTTTAAGCATTATACCTCTAGCTCAAGGCTAGGGAAGAATCTAAGCACAAATCGAGTGGATAAAAGCAAAGTAGAGAGGTCCTTCGCCTTCCGTTTGCTCCAAGACTCCTAATATGTGACCCTTAACACTTGTGTGACCTTGGAATGGCTTGAACAAGGCTCGAAAAATTGATGGATGCTTAGGGGTGTTTGGCCGTAAGCTATTAGAGAGAAAGAGAGAGTGTGTTGTGATGGTGAGTTTGGGAAGATGATGGTTCACTTATATACACAATCCCCTTGGTCCATTGGATTATATGTCTTATGAAGTACAAGACATATCTTCATGAAATCCAAGGATAGATCATAGGAGATTTTAGGGGATTAAGTAAATCTTGTGTGGGGCCACACATGGGCCGAAATTCAGCCAATGGGGGGGGGGGGTAAAGTGTAAGTTCTAACCACTAATTACTTACACTAGTTAAGTTTCAAGCGTCTTGGTTAGGGATTAATGTGTTGTTACGTTATAAGGGGTGTTACGGTGTTCGGGGACCATAACTAGCAAAAAAAAAAAAAAAAAAAAACAATGCTTCTAGCATTATTTTGGTGTTCCGGGTATAGTCCGGTTGTTCGGTTACATACCGATTCGTTAAAGTGCTAAATTACACTTTTTAGTGTCGTTTAAGTACCTTTCTTGTACTCTTTCAACTCCCAACACTTAGGGAAATATTCTGGATAATAAAACGACATTTCTGCATAATATTTATGTGTCTAAATGCTGAATTATTGCTGAATTTTATAAATTCTGCACTTAAAGTGCGTTTCGGGTGCTTTTTAGTGCTTATTTTTGCTTTCGTATTGCATATATATTAACCCTTGTATGTATTCTTGGGTTTTAATGCATTCTTGTTGTCGGACCTACACCTAGGCCTCAATTCTGATGTCTGACTGCTTTCTGCAGTTCTGTTGACACATTGTGTCTTACCGGTGAGTTTACTATTATTCTGACGCAACGCTCTCGTTTATGCATAACGCAATATTTTGTAGTATACAACATGCATGAATTCACTTGTTTAATCATGTGTTCAGACATTGCTGACACTTAAACTCATAATTGCAGTCATTAAGCAATAATTATAGTGTACGGAAATTACCGGTTTGTGCCAGTTGTCACAGTCTCCCCCCGTTAAAAGAATTTCGTCCCGAAATTCAGACTGAACTAACTCTCGCTGGAGTCTTCTTGAATAGGTGGGGATACTTTTTCTTGAACTGGTCTTCACGTTCCCATGTGTACTCGGGTCCGTGCTTAGAGCTCCAACGTACTTTGACAAGTTTCACACTGCTCCTCCTGGTCTTGTTGACTTTCCAGTCAGTAACCTCAACGGGTTGTTCTGTAAATCGGAGGGCTTCATCAATATGCACTTCATCCAACGGGATGGTCACGTTTTCTTGCGTTGGACTCTTCTTCAGGTTGGATACATGAAACGTATCATGTACTCCATTAAGTTCTGCCGGTAACTCCAACTTGTATGCCACGGTACCAATTCTTCTCAATATTCTGAATGGTCCGATGTATCGTGGATTCAACTTTCCACGCTTTCCAAATCTGACTACGCCCTTCCATGGTGAGACTTTTAACAACACTTTGTCTCCCACCTTGAAATCTACCGATTTTCTATTTGGATCCGCGTAGCTCTTTTGTCGCTCTCGAGCCGCCTTAATGCGCTCTCGGATCTGCGCAATCTTGTCGGTTGTCTCTTGTACAAGTTCAGGACCAACCATACGCTTATCTCCAGCGTCTGCCCAACATAAGGGCGATCGGCATTTGCGGCCATACAGAGCTTCGAACGGCGCGGCTTTTATGCTTGTATGATAGCTGTTATTGTAGGAAAACTCAACTAAAGGTAGATGAGTATCCCAGCTGCCGCCTAGGTCCATGACACATGCGCGAAGCATATCTTCTAACGTTTGTATAGTCCGTTCGCTCTGGCCGTCTGTTTGTGGATGGAATGCCGTGCTTAGATCTAACTGAGATCCAAAGGCTTCCTGAAATGATTGCCAGATTCTTGAGACAAGGCGTCCATCTCTGTCTGAAATGATTGAGATTGGCACTCCATGACGTGCCACAATTTCTCTTAAGTATATCTCAGCAAGCTTTCCAGTGCTGTCTTTTTCTCGGATCGGTAGGAAGTGCGCAGACTTCGTCAATCGATCAACTATTACCCATATCATATCGTGCCCTCTCGGGGTCCTGGGTAATTTCGTTATGAAGTCCATCGAGATTTGTTCCCACTTCCACACGGGAATCTCTGGTTGATGTAGTAGGCCGGACGGTTTCTGATATTCGGCCTTAACCTTCGCATGGGTTAGGCATTTTCCAACATAGATAGCAACGTCGCTTTTGAGTCTCGGCCACCAATAGTACTCTTTCAAGTCTTGGTACATCTTGTCCGATCCTGGATGGATCGAATATCTCGATTTGTGGGCTTCATTAAGGATGACTTCTCGTATGCCACCATAGAGTGGAACCCAAATACGCTTCTCAAAGTATAAGGCTCCCTCTTCGTTTGGCACCATGTAATTCAATGCACCCCGGAGGTATTCAGCTTTACGGTTCTCTTCTTTAAGAGCTTCTTGTTGTGCATCCCGAATGCGTGCAGTGAGGTTCGTTCGAATCGTCATTTCCAATGCTCGAACCCTTAGGGTCTTAACCCTTTCTTTTCGGCTCAACGCGTCTGCTACAACGTTCGCCTTTCCAGGATGGTACTTAATCTCACAGTCATAATCATTCAGCAGCTCGACCCAACGTCGCTGGCGCATATTCAATTCTTTCTGATCAAATATGTGTTGTAAGCTTTTGTGATCTGTGAAGATTGTACATCGAGTACCATATAAATAATGTCGCCAAATCTTCAAGGCGAATACCACTGCACCCAGCTCCAGGTCGTGAGTGGTATAATTTCTCTCGTGAACCTTCAGTTGTCTTGAAGCATAAGCGATGACTTTTTGGCGTTGCATGAGCACGCAACCCAAGCCTTGTCGTGAGGCGTCACAGTATACCACGAAGTCTTCAGTGCCTTCGGGTAACGATAGTATCGGTGCATCGCAGAGCTTGTTCTTAAGTAGCTGAAAGGCTTCTTCTTGTTTGTGACCCCAGTCGTACTTCTTGTCTTTCTGAGTCAGGGTCGTTAGCGGTTGAGCTCTCTTCGAGAAATTCTCAATGAATCGCCGATAGTAGCCCGCTAAGCCCAAAAATTGACGAACTTCAGTTGGGGTCTTGGGAGCTTCCCAATTCTTTATTGCTTCAATCTTGGACGGGTCTACATGAATGCCTTTCTCATTCACCACGTGACCAAGAAATTGTACTTCGCGGATCCAGAATTCGCATTTCGAGAACTTTGCATAAAGTTTCTCTTTCTTCAGTAGCTCCAAGATGGTTCTGAGATGTTGCTCATGTTCTTCTTTCGTTCGCGAGTAAATCAGGATATCATCGATAAATACAATCACGAATTTATCGAGATATGGTTTGCATACGCGGTTCATTAGGTCCATAAAGACCGCTGGTGCATTCGTCAATCCAAATGGCATCACAAGAAATTCGTAGTGCCCATAGCGTGTTCTGAATGCAGTCTTTGGCACGCTTTCATCTTGGATTTTCAGCTGATGGTATCCAGACCGAAGGTCGATCTTGGAATAGTAGCTTGATCCTTGCAGTTGATCAAATAGGTCATCAATCCTCGGTAGCGGATACCGATTCTTGATTGTGAGCTTGTTCAGTTCCCTGTAATCGATACACATCCGCAATGTTCCATCCTTCTTCTTCACGAATAATACCGGAGCTCCCCAGGGTGAGAAGCTTGGCCTTATAAATCCCTTATCCAACAACTCCTGGAGTTGTGTAGATAACTCTTGCATCTCGGATGGCGCAAGTCGATAGGGTGCCTTGGCTACAGGAGCAGCTCCTGGAACCAAATCTATACGGAATTCGACTTGTCGTTGCGGAGGTAGTCCTGGCAGATCTTCAGGGAACACATCAGGAAATTCCTTCACCACAGGAATGTCTTCGAGTTTTGGCTCCACAGCCTTCTTGTCTATAACGTGTGCTAGGAAAGCGACACATCCTTTCCTCAAGCACTTCTGTGCCTTCATGCAACTGATGATTCGTAGAGGCGCGTTTCGTCTTTCCCCATGTACAATGAGAGTTTCATCATTCGCTAGAGGGATGCGAATGATTTTCTCATGACAAATAACTTCAGCTCTGTTTTTGGACAACCAGTCCATTCCGACCACTACATCGAAGCTACCCAATTGAATAGGTAAGAGGTCGATGCTAAAATTTCGTTTGCCAAGTTCCAGTGTGCAGCCTCTAACAACTTTGCCCGATTCAACAAGTTTACCATTGGCTAGTTCTATGGAATAAGGAATTTCTAATCTACTAGATTCTATTCCAAGTATGCGTTTAAATTCCACAGACATGAAACTATAATCGGTGCCAGTGTCGAATAATATGGATGCAATGTGATTGTTAATGAGGAACGTACCGTTGACCACATTAGGGTCCTTGCGTGCGTCCCTTGCTCTAATTACAAATGCTCGGGTCTGAGCATTGTTTCCCCTTGGGCAATTTTTATTGAAATGATCCATGCCTCCACAACCAAAGCATCCTTGGCTTTGCCCAGCTCCACGGCTATTCCGGTTACCATTGCCATTCTCATTCCCATTCCTTCCGTTTCCCCAACAGTTTTCTGCTTGGTGACCCAATCTACCACATTTGTCGCACCTTGGAATGCGACAAGCTCCTTTATGATGAAACTTACATTTTTGGCATTCAGGCATGGAGCCTTGGTATGCCTTGGTTGAAAGGGTCTTCGCCTCCTGAGACGGGTTAGCGTCACGCTTTTTGTTGAAACCTTCGTTGTTGCGAGTCGCTTGATTCAGATTCGAACGCTTTCTCTTCTTGTCACCGGACGACTCATCATGTGTCTCGGTCTTCTTTGTTGGGTTCAACGATAACTTCTTCTTACGAACACAATCTTTGGTCAGGCTGACAGCCAAAGTTACAGCCTCAGTGATTGTTTGTGGTTTGGCTGACGTCACCATGCCACGAAACTCTGAGGCCAGTCCCCAAATGTAGCGTTCGACACGCTTGAATTCGGGAGTCACCATGTAGGGAAGCACTCTGGACAGATCGTGGAATCTTCGAGTATAACTATCAATATGAGCACCTTCTATAGTCAAGTGCCAGAACTCCGTTTCCAGTCTTTGGAGTTCAGCACGAGAGCAATACTTCTCTCTCATCCTTTCCTTTAGTTCCTCCCAGGTTAGACCATACGCGGCATTATTGAGCAAGGTTTGGGCTTGCAAATTCCACCAAGTCAGAGCTTCATCGACAAACAACCCGGTAGCAAAGGTGACTTGTTGATCCGCGGTACACTTGCTCATGCGAAAAGTAGCTTCAGTCTTCTCCGTCCAGCGCACAAATGCTACTGCACCTCCTGTGCCATCGTAGTTCATCGGCTTGCAGTCGAGGAACTGCTTAAATGTGCAGCTTCGAACTGCGCTGTCTCCAGATGAATCTCCATTCCCATTATGTCTAGCGTTGCTTGGTCTTTCACTGTCTTGAGTACGGTTTGCCTCGTACTGGGCGATAGCAGCGGAGACCCGTTCTTCCAGTAGAGCCTCCAGCTCTTCGGCAATTCTTGGCAGTGGGGGAGGAGGAGGTTGGTCACGAGCGTTCACAGCTTTCCTGGGTGTCATGTTCTGACAGAACATAACACAGCAGGGTTAGGTATTTGTTTGATATCGTCACACTAGACAGTAGTATCATATATTCACAGGTATATATACCACATAAGTGACATCAAACATTTATTACTCTAGCAGAGTACTTATTAGGCTTGTACTGAGGGAATCTATACGTGACAAGACTTGCTGTGATTTCTGTGCACTGAATTCCATAATTACGTATGCATCCATAATTACGTAACTCCTTGCACAGTCCGCACAGTTCGTTTCATCCTCGTATTTCTCCCTTCAGATGGGCCATCGCTTTCAGGTATAAGTCACGTATACTTGTGACATTCTACCTCTAGTATATGCTAATTATCACACATAATTGCAAGTAATTTCTAGTCAATGACAAGTGCTACTCTAGTGCACTCTAAGTCTTGTAGTGTCTTTTCTAGACTCATGTAGACAGTTTCAGGTAGTGGATGTCGCGGGACGTTTTATGCAATGAAAACTCTTTGAAAATTGTTTTCGTGAATGGATCCTAGAGATTGTAGACTAGACTCGAGGATGAATCCTGGTTCACTACAATCGCAGCTCTGATACCAAATCTGTCACACCCCTTTCTGCGGCGGAAGCACGAGGTGTGATCATGAAAGGTTCTCATTGCATACGAAGAGTAAACATGCTACATGCTCGTAAAATAACATTCAAATACCATAATTTGAAAACATACGTTAGCGTTTACATCGCTAAGTCGCATAAAACATTGTCTTAAAAGTTTACAACTTTATTCAAAGTTAAACACAAGCGACATCCACGAGCATAAGCTAGACCACGCGCACATCCATCCTAGTTACCTGAAATACATGTGAGTTTTTGGAAAAACGTCAACATAAAGTTGGTGTGAATTCATGCAGTTTTGTATTTCATGTTTGTATACTTTGTATGAAAACATAGTTTGTGAGAAAATCAAGTTTTCATATATAAATCCAGTTTCATGTGTACACCACGTACATCTGTATAATTCAATTTCTTCTTGAGTACCCCACGTACTCAAGTTTAATTCTCATTCTCTTGAGTACCCCACGTACTTCAAGTATAATTCAATCTTCTTGAGTACCCCACGTACTTCAAGTTATATATCAATTTTGTATGGTATGAATTTTATGTAAATACAGTATTTCTGTAATTATCAGATTGTTAATGGGTTGCAAAGCCATTAACCTGTGGCACGTCATAGGAAGTCACCAAACCTAAGGCATTTAATTGGTATATTCTGAGACACAAAAGCACCACTCGATTCTCGCCCCGACCGAGTGTGAGGCTGCCAGGCACCCGTTAGATCTAACCTTTTGTTCTGCGGTCTGAATGTATACGTTGATTAATGGTGCTTCTGAACCCTATTCGTGACACTATTTCTCATAACGCCTCCTACTTGGTTCTCGTTCTCACCAAGCGCGTTTCTTGTTATCATTTCTCATAGCGCCTTACACTTGGTTCTCGTCTCACCAAATGCGCTTCTTGTATTTATATCATACCATTTATAAATATTGTACTTTTGTACATGTATTTCACCCCCGAGGTTATAAAAACTGAAAACAGTTAAAGAGAAAAGGGGGAGCATGAACTCACAACTTTGCGTTCCTAGCGTCGTAAACTCCACCGGATTTGCTTAATTAACGTCGTAACCTATACGCGTTTTCTTAACGTTAGTCACTAGACTTGCGTCGCACAAGTTCGGTCACTCTCTTGTATATTTTCTTGTGTTAAAAATATTCTATATTTTTAACTACGTATCTTACTTATATTATTTTCTCCAAAAATAAATATAAGTCTTTTGTGTTTTGCACTTTGCACCCGAATTATGTATCTTGTATGTGTATTTTTATATTTCTACTCCTCATGAGTAATTAGTGTATTTTTAAGTCTTAATACACTAGCACGTATAACACATACTATATACACTTAGCACAAAAGTTGGTGATAAAATAATATATATTTTTCTCTCAAAAATATACATACTTATATCCGTTTTTATTCTTGAAGAAATCCTCATTTCTTATCACCAAAAATTAGGGAAACCTGAGTAATACCTTTAAATACATTTTTAGGGAATAAGTTTCTCAAAAACTTATATTTTTCTAAGTGTCAAAATTTATAAAAATTTTGACAGAGTTTCCCCTAAAAATGGACGTTTCCCATGTTTTCAAAACATGTGTTTATTTTCTTTTGAATTATCAACAATCATCAACAACAATTATCAACAATATCCGTCAACAATAATCACTAATTTCATGAACCTGAATATTTACAAAAATGTGTAGTAACTTACTAGCACATTTAGTAAGTCTTGTTATCTTTAAAAATAAGTTTAATTTCTTAAAAACTTTATTTTTAGAGAGTATGAAGTTTTACAACTTCTAGTCGGTTTTTACGAAAACTATTTCTTCGTTAAAACTTTTGTTACACAAGTATCCATACACTTGTTTGTTCACAAAAACCACTTTTGTTTGTGTAAGATCCGGTTTAGAACATGTGATTTCTTGGACACTTGGTCCTTTGAAAATACCGCTTGTAGATACGTAGATCTACTAGTTTTAAACACTTTTGTACAAGTTAAAACATTTTTTACACAAGTTCATGGTTTATGTGTGGTAGGGTTTCACCTTTTAACCCTTGTTACTTCTAAAATAGCTTTATGTTAAGATCCATGATCTTACCAAACCGGGTTAAACGGTGATCCGAGCTACCACAACATAGATCGGGTCTAAATAATCACATATTTCAAATACTACAACTTTTACACAACATATATGCTTTTAACCAACAATATTTGCAAGTTTAGTGGACTTTAATGCTTCAAAATGCAAGATTCCGAGTTTTAATCATCATACATCTTATTAACCACCTTAGATTAGTTAAAGTATGAGTTTTAAGCATTATACCTCTAGCTCAAGGCTAGGGAAGAATCTAAGCACAAATCGAGTGGATAAAAGCAAAGTAGAGAGGTCCTTCGCCTTCCGTTTGCTCCAAGACTCCTAATATGTGACCCTTAACACTTGTGTGACCTTGGAATGGCTTGAACAAGGCTCGAAAAATTGATGGATGCTTAGGGGTGTTTGGCCGTAAGCTATTAGAGAGAAAGAGAGAGTGTGTTGTGATGGTGAGTTTGGGAAGATGATGGTTCACTTATATACACAATCCCCTTGGTCCATTGGATTATATGTCTTATGAAGTACAAGACATATCTTCATGAAATCCAAGGATAGATCATAGGAGATTTTAGGGGATTAAGTAAATCTTGTGTGGGGCCACACATGGGCCGAAATTCAGCCAATGGGGGGGGGGGGGGTAAAGTGTAAGTTCTAACCACTAATTACTTACACTAGTTAAGTTTCAAGCGTCTTGGTTAGGGATTAATGTGTTGTTACGTTATAAGGGGTGTTACGGTGTTCGGGGACCATAACTAGCAAAAAAAAAAAAAAAAACAATGCTTCTAGCATTATTTTGGTGTTCCGGGTATAGTCCGGTTGTTCGGTTACATACCGATTCGTTAAAGTGCTAAATTACACTTTTTAGTGTCGTTTAAGTACCTTTCTTGTACTCTTTCAACTCCCAACACTTAGGGAAATATTCTGGATAATAAAACGACATTTCTGCATAATATTTATGTGTCTAAATGCTGAATTATTGCTGAATTTTATAAATTCTGCACTTAAAGTGCGTTTCGGGTGCTTTTTAGTGCTTATTTTTGCTTTCGTATTGCATATATATTAACCCTTGTATGTATTCTTGGGTTTTAATGCATTCTTGTTGTCGGACCTACACCTAGGCCTCAATTCTGATGTCTGACTGCTTTCTGCAGTTCTGTTGACACATTGTGTCTTACCGGTGAGTTTACTATTATTCTGACGCAACGCTCTCGTTTATGCATAACGCAATATTTTGTAGTATACAACATGCATGAATTCACTTGTTTAATCATGTGTTCAGACATTGCTGACACTTAAACTCATAATTGCAGTCATTAAGCAATAATTATAGTGTACGGAAATTACCGGTTTGTGCCAGTTGTCACACATGATCAAACCTTTAATCGACCAAATTAAAAACTTGTGTAAAACAGTTCAAAACGTTCAAAATATTTGTAAAACTTATCAAAATCTCAGTCGAAAAAATTCGTATAACTCCGAAATGATCCGAAATAAACTGAATTCACATTGAAATCAAACAGATCAGTTCGGAATCAATTAAAAACAATCTCTATTCAACTGAAATGCCGACCTATACAACAATATATAACACAAATCAAGAGAGTTTACAAAATGCCGACCTACATCTTTTTTTCCTCTCATCGTCCTCTGAAGTATCATCTGAGTCATCATCTTTCTCGGCACATGTCACAAAACAAAAAATCACACTGAAACTCGATCAAATTAGACTGAAAATTGATTCGAAATCAATGGAAATTGACTGACATGATCAAACCTTTAATCGACCAAACTAAAACTTGTGTAAAACTGTTCAAAACGTTCAAAATATTTGTAAAACTTATCAAAATCTCAGTCGAAACACTTCGTATAACTCCGGAATGAACCGAAATAAACTGAATTCACATTGAAATCAAACAGATCAGTTCGGAATCAATTAAAAACAATCTCTATTCAACTGAAATGCCGACCTATACAACAATATATAACACAAATCGCAAGAGTTTACAAAATGCCGACCTACCTCTTTTTTTCCTCGTTATATATCCAAGTATACCACATGTGAAACTTTTAAATGACTTCTAACCGAAGAAGAACATTAAAGCGGACTCCTTTTTTTTTGAGCCGTTATCTATATTTAGACATTTATGATGAGAAATAAACAATTTCTAAATGTACCTCATCAAAACGACAACAGGTGAACAGTTTTAGTGTACATCATCAAAATGGCTCCTACAAAAAAGGGAAAGCTAAAGCCAAGTCAACAGAAGTGAATTAATAGTATAGATCTACCGTTTGACAACAATTTTGATGATTTTCGAAGTATTCTCTCGCCGGCAACCTTCATGCTTCCATAAAAAGGCTGGAGCTTCTGATGCATTGAAAGTTCATCTGTATTGAAAGTTCATCTGGATTAATGAAGCTTAATGCCTTTGACATGCCTGAATCGGAGATTGTGAAGACTGTTCTCCGCTGACACCGTCTCCGGCGTGACGTCATCCACCGCCTTCGAAGACTGGATCGGACCTTATCAGTAAATGCTCCTACAAACATTTTTTTTCTTCGAAACTAAGAAAAGCATAAATGCTTCTACAATCAAGTCAGTTATATATATATTTTTTCTTCAAATCAGGAGACTGTTAAGTGACTGTTCAATGATAAGTAATATCCAATTAGGGTTTGGGATTAGGAAAGATGACACGCAAAGGACTGATGAAATATAAATCTCTTAGTAATAAACCAATAATCAACACATATGAACTGAAATATAAATCTCTTACCATTTGTAAAGAAAGAAGATAGAAGAAACATAATAGAAGCCGAGGCAGAGCAATCATAACCTGAATCGATTGGATCTGCAGGAAGAAAGAAGACACAATTGGGGATGAATATGAAGAATAATGAAGAAGAAACATAACCTGAATCAATCGAGATCTGAATCATCGAAGAGAGAGAGAGAGAGAGAGAGAGAGAGTTGAGAGAGAAATTGATTAGAGAGTAATCTATTGATTGAAGAAGATAGATATGTTATATATACCTGGAGCCATAATTTTGAATTTTGAATTTGGAGCCATAATATTGAATCGTCAGAGGTTTTGAAGTTTGAATTTTGAATCATCAGTGGCTTGAATGGACAATGGTTATTTATTATCGAGGTTTTGAATGGGCAGTGGTTTGAATGTGGGCCAGCTTTGAAATTTAAAGTATTTATATATTAGCCTTTATGATGTAATAATGACATAAGAAAAGCCTTGTTGGACATGCTCTCTAGCTGACACATCAGCTTTTCTTACGTCACTTGGATTTCTCCTTTTATAGAAAGTATAGATAGATGTGACAAACTCTTAACGGAAATGATAATTCTTGTAAATGATAAATTAATTAATAAAAGATAAAGATTAAAACCAAAATATACAAAAATGATTTTTTTTCCTCTTCTATAAATGTCTTACACTCTCAATACACAAAATAATGTAACCTTTATTATTTCCTACACACCCCACACTCACAATTCAACTTATTTTGCGGGTTACTTGAGAGCTAGCCGCTAGGTTCAACTTTGATTTTCCTCATGATCTGTTAATTAATAATATCACATAAATATGCTTTTGATTTACTCTTGTAATGTGGTTTACTCTTGCAGAAATGAAACGATTGCAAGATGATGCGATTCAAACACCTTCTGCTTCTTCCCCTGAAGAATCGTATGCTACACACACACACTCTTTTCATTCTTTCAATTTCGTCGTTATGTTCGTTTATTATTTATTTATTTATTTATTTATTCATTTTTAATGCTTTTTCGGGTTTAAACTTTTAGGGCTTATGCTTATTAGATTATGGATCTTTTAGGGGTTATGTCTGTTGTTACTGCTAAATAAATGTTACTCCTGAATAAGTAGAATATTTTAAACTTTCAAGTGGTGCGAGTTCTAGCCCCATGATTAATATTAGCGTAAAATTTAGGATTACATTTAGTGACTGTATGAGTTTGCCTTTATTAAAAAAAACAAATGAGTAGAATCCTTAGGTCTCGGTAATTTTATTACGGAGGGCAGTCGTGTGGAGTTACCGACGACTCAACGAGTCCTCTGGTGGCTGACGTTATCTTTAAAAATGTTTGTATTTTTTTTGGAACAGTAATTACCAACGTCAATAAAACTCATTTGTTTAGTAGTGTGTGTTGTGTTTCTTCATTTTATTTCTTCCTATGCTCATGTTGAAGGTATGGCCCGCCCCTAGTCCCCGGCAGTGAAGCGTCGAGAAGGGTAGGAGGTGGTGGTGGCGGTGCTAGTCGCCCTCGGAAACTTACTACCGATGATGCTTTAGCATACTTAGGGGAAGTTAAGGAGGTGTTTCGAGACCAAGAAGAAAAGTATGAAGAGTTTCTTGGTTTTATGAAAGACTATCAAGCTCAAAGGTACCTACATACATACATATATATTGGTCAAAGGGTTAACATTTGTTAAGTTTTAAATATTCTTCTCCTGATCAACATGCAGAATTGATCCTCCTGGGGTGGTAGGAAGGGTGAAAGAGTTGTTTAAAGGGCACAATCATCTAATTTCTGGGTTTAGCACTTTCTTGCCACAAGGTAATGAGATATAGTTGTTACCGATGACGATGACGATGATGATACTACCGGGGTGGTAGCAAAGTAGACTGTACTTAGAAGGACATTTTCAAGTATCATAACTTGAAATTTACATGAATGTTGTTTTAGTATGTATGTATGTTATAATAACTTCTAAGAATGATTTTATGTTTAAGACTATAAGCATGTTTTAATGTTCAAGTGTTATTAGTATGTTACTATGTTTGAGTTGTAGTTTTTTTGGTATATCATATATACACTTTAAAGGCTATGTCGGTGGCCCAATCCGACATAGCCAAGTGTCGCGAGATGATTGGCCCATAATGATGTTACTCCTTTTACCTTTTAACTTTGTAAATATACCTGCTTAGTCCCTCTAATTTAACTTTGCTAATATACATATTTTGTCCCTACACTTTAGTAAACTGTTTCCCCATTAGTTAATTTTTCTAATATGCATCTTCAGTCCCTCTACTTTTATTCCTTTCAGTATTTCGCTTTTTTTTTTCTCGCTAACGTGACGGACTAAACCGACTCCAACCAAACAATATCGTTACCAGTATCGATATTAT
Source organism: Helianthus tuberosus (assembly GCA_030545235.1). Lineage (NCBI taxonomy): Eukaryota > Viridiplantae > Streptophyta > Magnoliopsida > Asterales > Asteraceae > Helianthus > Helianthus tuberosus. The sequence continues at coordinate 71,676,598 of CM060417.1, read as the reverse complement.
CAACACCGACATATTTTTTTGCTTTTAGTATTTCGTCTTTTAGTGTTTTTTCTAATATGTATATTGACGGTTCGATGTTCTTTTTACTGTGGTTTTATGTTTTCTTTCGGTTGTTATACCAAGTGTCGGTATTGTACTAATAATCAAACTTCCACCGCACCACATGGGGTAAAATTACTAGTATATACTTAAACACATAGTGTAGGAAAGAAATAATTCAATTTATGCATATATACTTGCCTCAACTGTCTTTCCAAGGTAATCTCCTTTTTCGTCCCTTCTCAAGATTCTCAAAAGTGGGTATCGGTACCGAAAATACCAGGTACGGTACGGTTCGGTACCGATATTTGAAGGTAAAAACTGGTAAATATTGGTACCGAAAATGTCAAAAGTCGATACTGAATCGAATGCGAAAATGTATCGATTCGGAAAATTCGGTACAAGTTTGATATCGTACCCGAAACCATTTGCGCATCCCTAATTACAAGTCATCACATGTTCATGGTTCTTAGACCGAGGTTTTTTTTTTTTAAATCCGAGTTTGAGAACGGAACCGAAATGTCACATGGCCGGTGTCACACCCCCAAAATACCACCTAGGTAGTGTCCCTGTTAGGCGTGTGACGTACCAACAATGAGCCACTAATTACACTGAACCCAATCAAGTTTATAATTAGAATCTCCAATGATTAATAAAAATATCATCAATAAGTTTAAATGAAAACCAACGTGCTCAGCGGAAGCAAATAAAAGAAAACATAGTTAACTGTTTCAAATTAAATGTATGTAATCAATAAACCCATCATTCGTATCCCATCAGCAAGACCCATGACCACTCCAGCTACTTCAGACAGCAAGTTCCAAATCCAAGTAATCTATCGACCTGCGAGCATGCAACAAGTGTATCAGACAAGGCTGGTGAGTTCATAGTTTTACAAAAACGTTGGTTACCAAATGTTTAGTTAAGTTCAATGATTGCATTTCTGAAAACAATGTTGATAATACCCCGATACAAGACGGCTTCTGATTATTTTGCCCTTTCTCCAATGCTCCTATCAAAGCATTGGTCATGACTAGGTCATTAGTTCAACACCCGTCCTCCCAGGAACGGGGTGAGGTTGCCAAACCTAAGTAGCGCTACTAACTAATACCATGTTACCTCCCCGGTAACCAAACAACACGGAGGGACTTTAAAGGTGATAGGAAGAGTATATTATCCAACATTCCCGTTTTTACCCAAAAGACTTATCCCTCCCTGGGATACCCACTGACTGTCCCAACCACCGGGACGCATGCTCAAGAGTAATGAACTCACCTTTGGTTTGCTCGGTAAGATTAAGACACGTATTCCAAGTTGGTCAATTAATTCCTATTGTAATTACCAATAACAGTTAGTTTCTTGTCCTTTCAAATCACGCATGTAACATATTGCATATTTTGTACGGGTTATCACATAGTCACATAACAAACATTCGAATCGCATACCAGATCTCATCTCAAGTTCATGTTTCGCGTTAACATCTAGCAGCTAGTTCACTGTCAATGCTAATTCACAACATGACAATCACCATTTATTACATTTATTGATAAACATGAGTCTTAAACAAGTTGGTAGTTCACATACGTAACATCAAATAAGGTATCATGACAATAAATCTCTTAATTAATTAATTCGAAACCCATCAGTTAGAATCATAGGATTTGATTTGATTTGATTGTTAGTGGACCCAACATCAGTTACAATTTCATGGTTCATCATAATTAATTAATTCTCCTAATATTAGAAACTATCACCTGCAACATTAATTGGATCACATGGCCGCCATTATCAAACCATTTACCTTCAAATTACATGAGCCGCCATTTATTAATCTTTGTGCATAAAACTTGACTAAATTATATACATATAAATTCCGACCGCAATGGTATCAGGATCGGCTACCTGTACCTCATCAATCTCATTACTAGACTTTGATAACCAAACATGATACCCATGCACATATTCAAACTCTATCAGGTTAGCATGCCGATTTTATATCAAGATTTCACACTAACATTAGTCTAGTTCTTTCACAAACATAAGCATTCTGCAAACATTCTTAACACATGTAATCGATGGTATTTACACATATAATCATAACTAATTAACCATCACATAAGGGCATTATTCATGTTATCAACAGGAACAACAAATAACTTGTTAATAAAGATTTGGTGCACTAACCGAAATCAAGGGTACAAGATTGAAAGGTCTCCTGTGTGAGGGGGGTCTACGATCGCACCAACAGGGAGAGAGAGTAATGCCTTAGGGTTTTATTGTGAGATATGATCTAATCAATCAACCTAACATACATATTATACGCACTAAAAGGTAGAGGCGGTCACAGATTTTCCGAAGTGGGCTTAGGCCCAGCCGCATGGCTGCCAATATCTATTTAGAAGGACAATTACTTGCCCTCCCAATCAAAGCAATTGCACATTTGGTACATTTGGGCTCCATTCGGCCCAATCACTGTTTAGTGTGCGTGGTTATGCATGCTAAATCATAACCGGCCCAAATACGATGCCCACTTGGGCGCTACTGAGCCCGAACATAATTTCGATATGCAACTTTGTTCGGATTGGGCTACGGGTAACAGTCGGTTAATTAAAACACTAAATACTAACTTAACCGAGTTAAACAAGCAACGAAACATTTAAACTAACCAAGTTAAACAAGTAAACGCGCGAGCATACTTAGCTACAATGTAAATCAATCGTAACAGAAAGTGATTCGGAATTAGAGACACACCTAAAGATTACGGGTCGTCACATCATCCCCAACCTAAAAGAAATTTCGTCCCGAAATTTGACAAGTAAGCACAGAGAAGTGAAGTGAGAAATCAAGATTGTTGCGGGTTTTCCTAAGGTGCCACATCATCCCCAACTTGAAGCGGAATTTCGTCCCGAAATTCACCAGTAGTACCTGACTTAGACTGATAATTAGGAAAAAGTTGAGGATATTTGAGCTTCATCTGATCCTCACGTTCCCACGTGAACTCCGATCTACGTCTTGAGTTCCAACGAACTCTCACGATTGAAATTCGACTGTGTTAACAGTGGGTTTCTCAACAAAGGTATCACAAGTGTTGCGTTGAATAGACGCTTCTTTAGGTTCAAGACATAAATGAGATCGTGTACGTTATCTAATTCGTCAGGTAACTCGAGTTTGTAGGTTACACTACTGATTCCTTCCTAGACTGTTGAATGGTCCATCGTGACGTCAGTTAAGCTCGCCATGCTTCCCAAGCGTTCCACACCCTCCCAGGGTGTTGTGTATTGCCTGACACAGATCATGCATAGATCAAATTCAGAGATAACAGTAGTTGGCACCTCGTACCTAAAAGCCGCCTCTCTCAGAGGAACACTCACAACTGTGAAGTCTCGTCAGTTTTCTTGATTGCAAGAAAGTGTGCTAGTAACTTGAGTCCATCAATGATCACCCAGGTGATAATGTTTCCGTTTCGAGTTGTAAGTAGACTAGTGACAAAATCCATGGCAGTTTGTTCTCATTTTCCATAGATGTGTTTCTGATTGCTAATATCTCACCTTGACTTTCCCACAAGTCAAACATCATTTCCATGCGTTGCTATGTGGGCCTTCAGGCCCGGTCACCAGCACATGGTCTTCATGCTTTAATGCATCCTATCGAAACTCCGATGAATAGGATATCAAGGCCCGTGTGCCTCGCCTGCACCAGTTCCCTAAGGTTGCTGTATAGTGAGGTTCATATTCGTTCCATGAAGTAGCAAATATCGTCCGACCTGCCAAAGGTCACTTCCCCATGCCTCGCATGGGTTAATATTGAGAACTTCCTTCCTTCCTTCAGTTCTTCAGTTTGGGCAAGGCGAGTCTGATCAGGTATGTTAGAGTCGATAGCAAGCTGCAAAGCTTGTGCACGTCCAGGTTTCACGGTCGTATTCATTCAAAAGCTCCATCCAGCGATGTCGTACATGCCTAGCTCCTTCGAAACAAGGGTATACGAGAGGCCCTTGTGATCGGTCTAAGTAGTGCATTTGGTACCGTCCAAGTAATGCCTCCAACTTAAATCCAAAGACCATGGCTTCCACCGCAGGTCCTGACTCATGCAGCTCTTCTTGTAAGTCCACCACGTGGCCATCTCCTTCTCGTGTTGCATTGATGTGTAACTGGGACTCTGATTCGAACCATCATGGTATACCGCCAGATCATCGGTACTCTCGGATAGAAATGATGCTCAATGCGTTGCAGGGTTGAGTTTCAAAAGCTGAAGAGACGTTCCCCTGTTTTATTTCCCATAAATTCACAGCTCCCCGCTGTGCTAAGGAGGTTGAAGTTGCGCAATCTTTCGAAAATCCCATGATGAATCGGCGATAGTATCCAGCGATCCCAAGGGATTGCTGTATCTCAGAAAGAATCTGAAATTGCATAAGGTCAATCAGAAATTCCACCTGACGATGTGGAGGTAAACCAAGTAACTCTTCAGAAAACACGTCTGAAAAATCACGAACAACTGGAAGATCCTCGATCTTCCTTTCTTCAGGTTGCGAATTGGTGACGAGAACTAGAATAGCAGGGTAGCCCTTTCGTAGTCACTTCTGGGCTTTCATGGCTGAGATGATGCCAACCATGGCACCACTATGATGATTTTGAACTGACAAGGATTCCCCACTAGGAGAGGGATACGCACGATTTTCTCTTTACAGAGGATTACCGCTTGACGCATAGATAACCAAATCCATGTCAACGACCACATCAAAACTTACAAGAGTATCGGGAAGTATGTCAATGTCGAACACTTGACCCATGAGATCAAGTTCGCAACCAAAAAGAACATGAGAAGCTTCTATCGATTTACTAACAGCTAATTCTACTACATGCTTATTTACAAGAGGTGTGGGAGTAAATCCTAACTGACGACGGAACCCTAAAGACACATAACTCCAATCGGCACCAGAGTCGAATAAAACAGAAATAAAAATATCATTCAAAGAAGACGTACCGGTCTCATCATTGCCCTTCATTGCGAGCTTCCCCAGCGCCAATAGTAAATACTCTTCCACGTGCCCCGTTCCCACCGTTGTTCCCGTTGTTATTCCCTGCGTTGTTGTTGTTGCCAGCATTCTGGTTAAGCTGAGGGCAATCCCGCTTAAAATGACCCTCTTCACCACACTGAAAGCACCCCTTCTGATTTCCCCGATTCTGTTGGGGCTGCTGCCTCTCCTGTTGCTGCGGCGGCTTTGGGAGCCAGACCCTACAATCTTTGGCCATATGGCCCACCTTGTTGCACCTATGACATACTCGGGTGCATGGCCCGCGATGGTGGAACATACACTTATCACACTTTGGTAGCTTTCCTGCGTAAGAACCTTGATTTGAATTGTTGCTCTGATTCTGGTTCACAAAAGACGACTGGCTGAAACTACGGTGGATGCTGTTGTCTGCCCTTTTCTGAGATTGGCTGGCACTGGTTGCTTTATCAGTATCGTTCCATTTTCGCTTGTGATCACTGGCAGGTGTGGTAGCTGTAGCAGTTGAGGTAGTAGCAGAAACACGTGGCGGCAAGTTGCCACGTTCGACCTCTTGGTCAGTAATCTTATGTGCCAAACGAACGATACGGGGCAGATTGTCTAGGTTTGCAGCAGTAACGTACCCCTTAACAGCTGGTGCTAAGCCCTTGAGATACAACTCAATTCGCCGGTGTGGGGGTCGAGACATGTCAGGGCACAAAGTTGCTAAATCATTAGACCTCCTAGTGAATGCTTCAATCTCAGATCCCTCCATTTTCAGATTGTAGTACTCGTTCTCCAATTTCTGAACCTCATCACGAGGACAATACTCCTCTCGCATCAACTCCTTGAAATCATCCCAAGTAGTGGCATTTGCCATCTCAATACCCAACATCTGAACCTGGGCATTCCACCATGTCAGGGCGCCATCCTCGAGTGTGCCCGTAGCATACTTCACTCTGTCCCCAGCAGGACAGTTACACATTGCAAATACCGATTCTGCCTTCTCAAACCATCGCAGGAGTCCTACAGCCCCTTCGGTCCCACTGAAGGTCTGTGGCTTACAATCCATGAACATCTTGTACGTACAAGCAGGTGGAGCAGGTAGATTGTTTTGATTCGCAGGTTGACCTAAAATGTAAGAACGTACAACGCACAGGTAAGATTCGAGTATACGGCACAAGGATAGAAAGTAATTGGCACATATCGTACCAGCCTGGTAAGCCGCTAGGGCTTCAGCTACACGAGTGTTGATCAAGTTGGTTAATTCGGCCTGCGTCATAGCAATGTGGCCACGTCCATGGCCTCGTCCGCTCATGTTTCTATACAAGAAGAGGAAGGATTTAAAATGCAAGTTCGAGTAGAAGTCAAGTATTACTATGACTACTGAGTTCTAACATAATACCAATTAGCCGAGCAGAACCCTTTTCACACTCGTTAAGCCTCACTGGGACTCACATACACCTCACGTTATTATTATGTGTGCACCCATAATAATAAGGCGATTTGCATGCTTATCTCAGTGCCTCTTAACTTGCGCTAGAAGGTTCCGCACATTCAAATAGCAAACGAAAGGTTTTACAGGATCAAGAGTCACAATAGTCGAAGGGTAGTGTCACACTAACAGCTCACATAACAGGCGTTGGTAACATAAGGGCTCATACTGTTGTGCTAAGTGTGCATTCACGTGTAATGTTATACGTATGTGTACACTAGATATACTATGCAATAGTAAATGAGAAACGAACCTTGCAGTCTGGAGCTGAGTGTCATGGTCGATTTCGGTACTGTTTGGTTATAGTCTGGTTTTATAAAAATGTTTTAAAACCAAGTTCACTATAACCAGTGGCTCTGATACCAAACTGTCACACCCCCAAAATACCACCTAGGTAGTGTCCCTGTTAGGCGTGTGACGTACCAACAATGAGCCACTAATTACACTGAACCCAATCAAGTTTATAATTAGAATCTCCAATGATTAATAAAAATATCATCAATAAGTTTAAATGAAAACCAACGTGCTCAGCGGAAGCAAATAAAAGAAAACATAGTTTTCTTTCGGTTGTTATACCAAGTGTCGGTATTGTACTAATAATCAAACTTCCACCGCACCACATGGGGTAAAATTACTAGTATATACTTAAACACATAGTGTAGGAAAGAAATAATTCAATTTATGCATATATACTTGCCTCAACCGTCTTTCCAAGGTAATCTCCTTTTTCGTCCCTTCTCAAGATTCTCAAAAGTGGGTATCGGTACCGAAAATACCAGGTACGGTACGGTTCGGTACCGATATTTGAAGGTAAAAACTGGTAAATATTGGTACCGAAAATGTCAAAAGTCGATACTGAATCGAATGCGAAAATGTATCGATTCGGAAAATTCGGTACAAGTTTGATATCGTACCCGAAACCATTTGCGCATCCCTAATTACAAGTCATCACATGTTCATGGTTCTTAGACCGAGGTTTTTTTTTTTTTAATCCGAGTTTGAGAACGGAACCGAAATGTCACATGGCCGGTGTCACACCCCCAAAATACCACCTAGGTAGTGTCCCTGTTAGGCGTGTGACGTACCAACAATGAGCCACTAATTACACTGAACCCAATCAAGTTTATAATTAGAATCTCCAATGATTAATAAAAATATCATCAATAAGTTTAAATGAAAACCAACGTGCTCAGCGGAAGCAAATAAAAGAAAACATAGTTAACTGTTTCAAATTAAATGTATGTAATCAATAAACCCATCATTCGTATCCCATCAGCAAGACCCATGACCACTCCAGCTACTTCAGACAGCAAGTTCCAAATCCAAGTAATCTATCGACCTGCGAGCATGCAACAAGTGTATCAGACAAGGCTGGTGAGTTCATAGTTTTACAAAAACATTGGTTACCAAATGTTTAGTTAAGTTCAATGATTGCATTTCTGAAAACAATGTTGATAATACCCCGATACAAGACGGCTTCTGATTATTTTGCCCTTTCTCCAATGCTCCTATCAAAGCATTGGTCATGACTAGGTCATTAGTTCAACACCCGTCCTCCCAGGAACGGGGTGAGGTTGCCAAACCTAAGTAGCGCTACTAACTAATACCATGTTACCTCCCCGGTAACCAAACAACACGGAGGGACTTTAAAGGTGATAGGAAGAGTATATTATCCAACATTCCCGTTTTTACCCAAAAGACTTATCCCTCCCTGGGATACCCACTGACTGTCCCAACCACCGGGACGCATGCTCAAGAGTAATGAACTCACCTTTGGTTTGCTCGGTAAGATTAAGACACGTATTCCAAGTTGGTCAATTAATTCCTATTGTAATTACCAATAACAGTTAGTTTCTTGTCCTTTCAAATCACGCATGTAACATATTGCATATTTTGTACAGGTTATCACATAGTCACATAACAAACATTCGAATCGCATACCAGATCTCATCTCAAGTTCATGTTTCGCGTTAACATCTAGCAGCTAGTTCATTGTCAATGCTAATTCACAACATGACAATCACCATTTATTACATTTATTGATAAACATGAGTCTTAAACAAGTTGGTAGTTCACATACGTAACATCAAATAAGGTATCATGACAATAAATCTCTTAATTAATTAATTCGAAACCCATCAGTTAGAATCATAGGATTTGATTTGATTTGATTGTTAGTGGACCCAACATCAGTTACAATTTCATGGTTCATCATAATTAATTAATTCTCCTAATATTAGAAACTATCACCTGCAACATTAATTGGATCACATGGCCGCCATTATCAAACCATTTACCTTCAAATTACATGAGCCGCCATTTATTAATCTTTGTGCATAAAACTTGACTAAATTATATACATATAAATTCCGACCGCAATGGTATCAGGATCGGCTACCTGTACCTCATCAATCTCATTACTAGACTTTGATAACCAAACATGATACCCATGCACATATTCAAACTCTATCAGGTTAGCATGCCGATTTTATATCAAGATTTCACACTAACATTAGTCTAGTTCTTTCACAAACATAAGCATTCTGCAAACATTCTTAACACATGTAATCGATGGTATTTACACATATAATCATAACTAATTAACCATCACATAAGGGCATTATTCATGTTATCAACAGGAACAACAAATAACTTGTTAATAAAGATTTGGTGCACTAACCGAAATCAAGGGTACAAGATTGAAAGGTCTCCTGTGTGAGGGGGGTCTACGATCGCACCAACAGGGAGAGAGAGTAATGCCTTAGGGTTTTATTGTGAGATATGATCTAATCAATCAACCTAACATACATATTATACGCACTAAAAGGTAGAGGCGGTCACAGATTTTCCGAAGTGGGCTTAGGCCCAGCCGCATGGCTGCCAATATCTATTTAGAAGGACAATTACCTGCCCTCCCAATCAAAGCAATTGCACATTTGGTACATTTGGGCTCCATTCGGCCCAATCACTGTTTAGTGTGCGTGGTTATGCATGCTAAATCGTAACCGGCCCAAATACGATGCCCACTTGGGCGCTACTGAGCCCGAACATAATTTCGATATGCAACTTTGTTCGGATTGGGCTACGGGTAACAGTCGGTTAATTAAAACACTAAATACTAACTTAACCGAGTTAAACAAGCAACGAAACATTTAAACTAACCAAGTTAAACAAGTAAACGCGCGAGCATACTTAGCTACAATGTAAATCAATCGTAACAGAAAGTGATTCGGAATTAGAGACACACCTAAAGATTACGGGTCGTCACAGCCGGTCGGTTAACCTGGTTGGACTGGAACCGAGCATATGTTGGGCTAAAATTCAACTCATGGGCTTTCGTTACTGGATATTGAAGGATCTGATCTCAAATATGTTTTAGCCCAAAAATATGTTGATATTTATTTAGCCTTTAGGGGCCAGCGATTATATTCTGCAAATTACACCACAAATAATAATAATAATAATATTATTATTATTATTATTATTATTATTATTATTATTATTATTATTATTATAGAAATGAAGCAATAACTCCTTGTAATCTTTCCCTAAAAAAGTGAATTCGAGGGTTGTGTTTAATGTTCTTTTATGGACATTCTACTGTAAATTATAGAAAAAATGAGTTTAATTCAAAATAGTAACCAAATCAATGCCAACATCGATACCGGTATCGTAATTATCAAAACTGATACCGGTATTTGTTTTGTGGTTTTCAATATAAAAACACATGTCAATATCATTTTGAGCATATCATGACTTTAAACTAAGTATTTATACTGTACATATACCGTAACGAACTAAATCGATACTAAATTCTCCATGTTAAACTAAAACAACATTAACCGAATTCTCAAAACATCCCACTAAAGTCCACCTATTATTTAGAGTCACCCTGAACGTTAGATCAATAAATTTCTGGGCCTTTAAATTATGAGGTTATCAAATTCTATTACAGCTTTTCGAATCTCTCCAGGGGCAGACCTAGGTAGAGAGTTGGGTGGGCGGGCGCACCTCTTGAAAAAAAAAATTAGTGTATTTTATAGGTCAAAATCCCGATCGCACCCCTTAAAAATTTGGTAAAACCTCTCGTTCGCACCCTTGAAAATATTTCCTGGGTCCACCACTGAATCTCTCCCTTTCGATCGAAGCCAACCTTCACATGCCATTTTGTAAAAAGGTTAATAGGAGAACAAGGTTTGGTTCTAGCTTTAATAATGAGAGTAAAATGTCAAAATCGTCTCTAAGATTGGGTACTTTTGTTTGTTCCTTTCAAAATAAGAATTTTTTTTTGTAACTGGACCCCTAACATTTTATTTTTTTGTCATTTCCATCCCATCACTAACTCAGTTAAAATGTATCGTTAACTCATAGAAGATTTTGACAATTCTCAAACATTTCTTTTTGTTTTTTTAATTTTTTTTATCTTTAAATAAAAATAATTATAAATATTATGTATATATATAAACACATTTATAAATTCACACTTATTTTTTTCTTTAATTTTCTTTTTTACCTTTAAATAAAAAATAATAATAAATTAATTATAATATAGACACATCCATTTATAATTATATATATACACACACACGCACCATACACACACACTCCCTCTCTCTTCTATCATTCTCTTTTATCCATCCACCTCCACCGCAACCACCTCGTCTATCTCGACACTCGTACCGCATCTCCCTCGTCGACCTGTCATACCAAACATCAGTACCACTCGTCTCTCCCGTCATACCAAACAATATTAATTTATTATTATTTTAAGGTAAAAGAGAAATTTTTTTAAAAATAAGTGTGTATATATAAATGTGATACACACATTTATTTTTTAAACTATTGAAGGAAAATGTCATTTTTTAAATGATTGGGGCAAAATAATTAAAATAACCAAACGACATAGAACAAAACAAAAGTTTACTCAACACCTTTAATGGGATATCAAAACATCACTCCTGCCAATAAAGTAGTGGTAGAGTGGTTGGGGAAAACTTGGGTTTTCTAGTGACCCATGTTTGACTCTTACTCTCCTCATTATTTTCTACGTCATCCAGGTGAAGAGCGAATACGGGTGGCGCCGATTCGTCTTGGATGGAAAACGAGGTTTTACCGATTATTCTACTGTCGTGCCTTCGGGCGGATGGAGGTCGGGTTTCCACGCATCTGGGAGAGCAAGGGGCTGGCGGCCGTCGAGCCTTGGCCATGATGGTTGGCAACACTCCAAATCGATAAACTTGGCTCTATTTTTGGCAGACACAAATAGGTTTGCTTTTAACATCTTCCGCAACTTTCTCCGGTGATTTCTTAATCTTCTTAAAAATACGATTATTACTCACCATCCATAGCGTAGTTTTTGGGACAAAATCAACAAGCAACCTAAGATGGGCCATGGATCAATTATTGAATTAGGCTTCTTTAATTAAACTTGGGCTAAAACCATCAAATTTTGTGGGTTTATATTTTTGGTGGACTTAGGAAAGCCACAAGATAACCGTAAGTTGGAAATAAAAGGGGGAGACGTCAATTTGAAACGATTATTGATTCTTGAGAGGTTCCACGGCTGGAGAAGAAAAAGCAATTTGATTTCTTTTTGTGAATTGATTTGAAGAGAATTTCGTAAGTTTTTTGTATATATTAATTAGTCATCATGTCTTGCTAAATCAATTTTATCAGGGAACACTTATGTGAGCGATTTTTAGTGGTTTGTTTGTATGTTCTTGATCTTTTTACATAATAAACTTGGACACTTTGTTAATTATTTCAAATAAAGTTGTGCAAGTTTTTAAACCCCAAAACTGATTTTAATTTTTGATCCCAAATCTGCTATTAAACATTCTGAACGGCGTGAATTTTAATTATAATCTATACTTCAAAACAACTTGAGCTTAGAGTAGTGGACTAGCTCTAATCAACTTTGTTTGGTTAGACATTAAGATGGAGTGGACGTCAAAACGGCTCAATGTCTAGTATCGATACAACATGTATTCATTCCCTTTGTCTTTGATACATTTGGTTCCTTTGCTCTCGAAGTTGTCGTTTTGATGTCGAGGAACCAAAATTTTGTTTTCAGTGGGATTAGATCAGGGCGGCCCAAGCCCAAGTATTTTGAGGCTTGGGCTTTGGGCCTCCATTTTATAAGGGCCTCCATTTTAAAAAGATTCCAGAGTTCTTGGGTGTTTGTAGTTGCAAGAATAATTGTTTCAGAAGAGAGAGTACGCTTAATAGACATGGAAGAAACAATTAGTTTCTAATTGAAATTGCTAGTTTTTTTTTCTTTATTAAAATTGCTTTACTAGTTTTTTTTCTTTATTAAATTGCTTTGCTAGTTTCTAATTGAAATTAGTTTGCCAGTTTATAATGTTAAATAGAAGAGTAAAGTTCTTTTTGAGTCCCTGTGGTTTGTGCATTTTAACCATTTGAATCCAAAAATCAAACTTGTCTTGATTTGAGTCCCTGTGGTTTTTAATTTTAACCATTTGAATCCAAAACGTAAACAACATTCAAATTAGAAACATTTGGTTTTTGGATTCAAATGATTAAAATTAGAGACCATAGGGACTCAAATGGTTAAAATTAGAGAGCATAGGGACTCAAATCAAGAAAAGTTTAGTTTTTGGATTCAAACGGTTAAAATACACAAACCACAGAGACTCAAAAAGGACTTTACTCTAAATAGAAATTTTAAATACGAATTCGGTCCCAAGGCCGGGTAAATGAAGACGGTTTGTAAACTTTTTTTAGTTTTAAATCGAAGAAACAATGAGTCACAAGGGCCTCGGATTTTTATTAAGCTTTGGGCCGCCAAAATGGTTGAGCCAGCCCTGGATTAGATTTGCTATTCAAAACGGGGTTGTGGCGAAGCTTGTTGTCCGTTTACCTATCATTCTTCTGTAAATTTCCGAAATCTATTGATGACATTTTTAGTATTGATACAAGCCGTTTAATTAAAAGATCATTACACCATAACTGTTAATGATCTTAACCGAATCAAATCAATAAAGTTTGTTTAGTGTTGGAATTAGTTTTTACTTTTTAGTATCTGAGATTCTTAATTCATCTAAGAATTTAATTAACCTTCTTTTTATTTTTTCTTAAAAAAATCCAAATATATTCATAATTTTATTGTACTATATTATTTATGAGGTTTACATTATATAAGAAACCTAAGGTGGGCCTGTCACTAAACTCTAATAATGATATAGTCAAATTTGATCATAACCCGTATTTGCTATGTCGTACTCGTGCAGAAATGAAAAGATTGCGTGACGATGTGATTAGCAACTCTCGAATGAAGAGACCTTCTGTAAGACCCTTACATTCTCTTTATATTTCATACAAAATATAATGCATTTATAATGCATTCTGATAAAAACCAAAGAAAAATAGAGATCAACTGAATTTTATTCTTCATTCTATTCAACATTACAATATATAGATAAACATAACTATAAACCCTAAAGCCCATAAGTAATGGGTTGGGCCTAAAATATCTGGTTTATAACACTCCCCCTCAGACATTTAGAATTATACACAGTTTAACAACATATTTCAGGATGATGTTAAATAGGTACTTCAGGACCTGAATAAATAAACTGATACTACTGGATCAATTGTACTGCCTCATTAAAAACCTTACTAAGAAAACCCATTGGGACAAAACTTAGTTAAGGGAAAAAGAGTATAGTGTGTATAATTCTCCCCCCGAATTCAACAAACATCTTTCAATCTGCGGAGACCGATCTTGTGTGATAGTTGCTCGAAACTGCTTCTTGGTAAAGATTTTGTGAACAGGTCAGCTAAATTTTCACTTGACTTGATCTGGCGAACATCAATTTCCCCTTCTTTCTGCAAGTCATATGTTGAGAAGAACTTTGGTGAGATGTGCTTTGTTCGATCACCCTTGATGTAACCTTCTCTGATCTGAGCTATGCAAGCAGCATTGTCTTCATAAATAATCGTCGGCTCCTTCTTGATCTGTTCTAATCCGCATGCTTCTTATATGTAATAATCATTGATCTCAACCACACACATTCTCGACCAGCATCATATAGTGCTATCAATTCAGCATGATTTGATGATGTTGCTGTAAGTGTTTGCTTAGTTGACTTCCAAGAAATTGATGTGCCACAGTATGTGAATACATAACCTGTCTGAAATTTTGCTTTGTGGGGATCTGATAGATATCCGGCATCAGCATACCCAACAAGTTGGGACTTTTGATCTTTCTGATAGAAAAGACCTAAATCTTGTGTCCCGCAAATATACCGGAATATATGTTTTACACCATTCCAGTGTCTACGTGTTGGATTCGAACTGTATCTCGCTAGTACATGTACTGCAAATGCAATGTCAGGTCTTGTGTTATTTGCGAGATACATAAGGGCACCGATCGCGCTTAAGTACGGTACTTCCGGACCATGTACTTCTTCGCCTTCTTCTTGAGGGCGATAAGGATCCTTGTGTGGATCTAGCGGTCGGACAACCATAGGTACGCTAAACGGATGTGCTTTATCCATATTGAAACGTACTAACATCTTCTGGATGTAGTTTGATTGATGGAGAAATGTGCCATTGCACAGATACTCAAATTGTAGTCCGATACATAATTTCGTCATACCAAGATCTTTCATTTCAAATTCCTTCTTTAACAACTGAGCAGCTTTCTCTATCACTTCAGGAGATCTGATGATGTTGATATCATCAACATAGACTGCTATTATAGTGAAATTTGAGAGTGTTCTTTTTATAAAAACACATGGACTGATTACATCAGACTTGTATCCTTCTTTTTCGAGATATTCACTAAGTCGATTGTACCACATACGACCAGATTGTTTGAGACCATATAAAGATCTCTAGAGCTTTATAAAACACATATCTCGAGGTGTTGATTTTAATGCTTCAGGCAATTTAAATCCTTTAGGGATTTTCATGTAGATGTCATTTTCAAGTGTCCCGTATAAGTATGCGGTGACGACATCCATTAGTCTCATATGAAGTCCTTCAGAGATTGTGAGGCCGATTAGGAACCTACGGGTTATCGCATCCACTACAGGGGAATACGTTTCCTCATAATCAACTCCTGGGATTTGGGAAAACCCTTGTGCTACAAGTCGAGCCCTGTATCGTACAATCTCATTCTTTTCATTTCTTTTTATTTCAAACACCCATTTATAACCTACTAGTTTGATGTCTATGGGCGTTCGGACTATAGGTCCGAAAACATGTCGCTCTTCGAGCGAATTCAATTCTGCATTTATGGCTTCTTGCCATCTTGGCCAATCATTTCTGTGCATGCACTCTTCTAAAGTTTTAGGTATGTAATCATTTTCATTGATTACATCTGTTGCTATAGCATATGCGAATATATCATCAACACGTGTTTTATTCCGGTTCCACATTGTACTATCTTGTACATAATTAATAGAGATCTCATTTTCGTTCGGTACCGGTGTTTCTTCTGAAACTTCATTTTCCTCTGGATTCATAGTTGTCTCTTCTGGGACATTTACCTGTACCGGGGTTTCATTTATAATCTTTTGTGAGTTTTCACCAACTGCGTTACTTTGCTCTTTTCGTTTCCGTGGGTTTTTGTCTTTGGAACCGATTGGTCTCCCACGCTTTTGTTGTATAGTAATCGCTTCTGGGATTACTTCAATTCGAGCAGGTGCATTTGATGATGGTACATGTGACTTTGTAACTCTATTCGTGTCTGTGAATGCATCTGGTAATTCATTCGCTATTCTTTGCAAATGTATGATCTTTTGGACTTCATATTCACATTGACCACTTCGGGGGTCGAGATTTGACAGTGATGATGCATTCCATGTTATTTCTTGTGTTACCAGTCTTTCTTTGTCCTTATCTCCCCCTAAGACTGGGAACATTGTTTCATCAAAATGACAGTCAGCATACCGTGCTGTAAAAATGTCTCCTGTCATTGGTATTAAATATTTAATTATGGACGGGGAGTTAAAACCAATATAGATACCCAGCCTTCTTTGGGGTCCCATTGTATTACGTTGTGGCGGTGGTATTGGTACATATACTGCACAACCAAAAATTCTAAGGCGGGATGATGCGTGTGAAGTGTTATATATATTAGGTGTATATTTTAAGCCCCTTTAACACTTTTTAGTCAAGTTTTAAATTTATAAAACACGATATTTACTAACACTAGACACACATATGGGCAAGTGCACCCATCGTGAGCGTAGTATAGTGTTGGTAAGATACCGAGGTCGTCCAAGGACACAAGAGCTTTTAGTACCGGTTTATCCTCAACGTCTAATCAAATCAAAAAGTTTAGAAAAAATGTTTTAAACTAAGAAAAATAAAAACTAACTAAAAATGCTGAAAATAAAAATAAAAAGAAAAACAGATAGACAAGATGAATCACTTGGTTCCGACTCGTATCTAGTGTAACCTTTGATTATTTCCGCACTTTTGCACTATTTTAAGAGATTATCATAGTTATTGTAGTAGGCCCCTCTTTTGAAGGTGACGTTACCCTCACCCCAGTAGTTTGAGTCAGCAAGGATACAATCCTAAAAGGGTGGATTATTGGAAGATAATTAATTAAGTTATTAATGCAAATTATGGTATGCCCCTCTTTTGGAGGTGACGTTACCCTCGACTAAGTAGTCTGAGTCAGCAGGGATACAGTCCTAAATAGCCGGGTTATAGTATTAATAGTAGTTAACTTATGAGGGGATCAAAGAGTTTGGACCCCCGCCATCCAATACCGTTATGTATTGAAGGAGGTCCTACTAAATTTGACCCAGGTCCATTGCAGGACCTCTAAACGCTGAACAATGGCAAGACCTTTACCAAACTGTTCCCTTAACCCCCGACCAGGTAGCCAACATACCTCCATATAGACCGTGGAGATATGAATGGTGAAAATCTTTTATTTTATATAGACAGTAAAATAATGCCAAGACACCACGGACAAACGATAAGGAAAGATCACCTTCAACATAAGCAACTAGTTATTAAAGTTATTAATACAAAACCAAGTAAAAAGTGCAAAAGATTAGAAATAAAAAGTATTACACTAGACACTTTGTCTTCAATAAGTGATGTAAGAGACTTAGGCAAACATGGCCTTGATTGTCAAGAACTCTTACGATCAATCTTGGATCCCGAGACGACTCACACACTCTATGATGGACAATGAATGATGGTGGTGGATGATGGTGTTATGGTGGTGGTGGGTGAAGTGTGAGAGAGGTGGTGTGCCAAGGGATGGTTTGAGCTTGAGCCAAGCACTTCTATTTATAGGCTGAACAAAAGCTCGGGCACGGCCCCGTGTCCAGTGGGCACGGCCCCGTGTCCACATCCTCTCTTTCTTCATTAAATGCAGCTTTGTCTTATTAGTTGACCACGCCCCCGTGTCCGCTGAGCACGACCCCATGTGCAGAAGAATCTTTGTACTATGAAGATTTGCCTGGATTGTGCGAATCTTATAGTTGACCACGGCCCCGTGTCCGCTGAGCATGGCCCCGTGGTGCGCAATAGAAGCTTCTACCACTTTGTCTTTTCTGCTGACACTTGGGCACGCCCCCGTGCTGGCTGAGCACGGGGCGTGTTCAGGCTTCTGATCTCTTGTTTTGCTTGGGAAGATGCTGTCGTGGGATCGGGCATGTCACGTCTTGTTCTTTTTCTTGTATTTATGTTAGATTTTGATGTCTTTTTGCTTCTTTTGTTAATTTGAGCTCATTTAATCTTGAAAAAACAAAAGGAAGACAAAAGCACACTTTTTCCAATATTAGTACTAAAAAAGGGTTAGTTTTATGCCTCATTTGATGAAATTTATATGTTACATTTTGAACACATCAAATACCCCCACACTTGAATCTTTGCTTGTCCTCAAGCAAAACTCTTTATTATGTGGCTATTTACACTCCCAAATGGAATGGGTAGAAAAGAAGGTTTTGGGCTTGTCATAGAGTGTCGGGATTTCCAAGATTCTTTATTTAGTTTTATTTTTATTTTTATTTATTTACAATCCTATTCGTCATGATTTATTTAAAACTTTTCATAAGATAAATTACTTATTAGGGCATAACATGCCTCTTTAAAATTCTATTTATATACAAGTTCACATACCTCACGGGGATCACTCAACACTCGGCCGAAAATGTATTTTTGTGGATCACTCGAGAGCGGCATGGAACTCACTCAACACTCCTCCTTTTTAACTTATATACCTTTGTAAATATCAAGAGGACTTTGTGGGTGAAGGGTTAGGCTTGGGTTAAAGGTAGGTGGTTGGGTTGGTGGTTAGTGGTTAGTAGAAAAAGGCGAAAAGCGTAACAAGTGTCGGTTTTCGTAAGACTTTCTATTTTTGTAGCTTTTCTTTTGATGAAGCTATTTATTCAAACAAAGTTATTTTTGATGAACTTGTTTGTTTATTTTCTTTTGCTTCATCATCAACACAAAATAAATTTTTTTTTTTTTTGAAGAGTCATACGAAAAATCGAACTTGTTACTAAAACAAAGGGGTAAAAAATGAAAAAGGTTTTGGTGGGTAAAAAGGGTGTTTGGTTTGGGTTATGAAATGAAAAGGTTTAGGCTCAAAGGGGCTAACTAGGGGGATTTTGGGTAGGTGGTAAAAAAAAGAAAAAATAATGGTGTAGAAATAAAAAGGGTTAGTCCTAATGCCTCCATCATTTACTTACTCGGGTTTAAGTTGGTAAGGACCGGGAATGTATCGTCATGGCAAGTTCTAGAGTCGTAAGAACCAAGCGGCTATTCACACAAGAAACGAAAACGAGCATTTAGTTCTATTGATATGTAATTGTATGCTCAATTAAAGGCTCAAAACTCACTTTTGTGGGAATGGGTTTTTATGTGATCAAGTATATATAATCAAATTTTAACTAAGCTTGTCATGCCTTTTCATAATTTTCTTATGTTGGTTCTTTTTATCACGACGCTATCGGTTGTAAATTCGTAAAAATATAACCTTTTTAGAACTTGAATTTCCCGAGTTAAACCTAGACAAGTAAAAAAATGAAAATTTTTGAAAAAATTTGGGGTGATTAGCGATTCCAATAGAGTTTTGTGTAAGGCTTGTATTTAGGACTTGCGAGATTCAAGGTTTTAGCATCCCCCCACACTTAAATTACACATTGTCCTCAATGTGTCCCAAAAATAAGTTTTTAGGTTGATTGAATGTGTAAAAAGGTGTGAAAAATCAAAAATTTTGTGTTACTGGGCGCTGAACACGGCCCCGTGTTATCCGGGCACGGCCCTGTGTTCAAGTGCCAGTAACAAAATTAAAACAAAAGAAACAGAAGTCTGGACACGGGGGCGTGTTGGGTGAACACAGCCCGTGTACAGTTACCTGAACTGGTTCTTTTTCTTCAGACTGTGCAGCAAGGGGCCGTGTTGGGTGGACACGGCCCGTGCCGAGCTTACTGTAAACGAAGAAATTTGTCGGACGGTTCTGTTTTCCTGTATGGAGTGTTGGTTCAAGTTTCCCTTGCATCCTTTGCCATCTCAAGTGCGTTTTATTCATTTCAACACCATCCAAAACACCAAATTAACTAAAACCATCATTCATTAATCATAGAGAGAATTACATAATAGTCCTAAAAATTAAAAATAAAGCAGAAAATAAAAGTTAAAAGTCCTAATAGGTCAAGTGATCCGTAAAATCTTCCTAAGGAATTCTACTTCTACAATAAGAACCAAAATTCCGGAAATAGATTTCCGGTTTAAAAGTCTTGTAGAACTCCAAGCCGAACGGTGTTCCATAGATGTTGCTAGAGCCATTCTTCGATTTCCCTCGGGAGAAGGGAGGCGGCTTCATGTTCCTCGACATCTGGTGGAGGATGAGCGACACCAACTGGGACTCCTCGGAGTATGTCTCGAGGAGGTTCCGGGTGTAGGGCGTACCATTCGGCCGGAATGATGAATTCCGGCACCACATTCCATGCCCTTTGGGTGATAATCGGTACCAAAGGAGGAGAGGCGAGGATGTTCAACCTTTGGTGCAAAAGGTTGACCTCCCGGAGACATCCTTCTAGTCCCACCATCAAATGATTAATGCGGTCGACCAATGCCTCTTCCACACTTGTTACTTCATCAAGAGCTTCTCTTAAGGCGTAAACATAGTTTACAAGAGAATCCTCAACTGTAGACGATCTTCTCCCCTGCCGGTTGTTTCTGGAATGCGACGAAGAGTTTCCGCTTGTTCTGCTTGCCATTCTGAGAAAACATGCCGAAAAGAGTTCAATTTTACAGGTTCAGTACTTCGGACACGGCCCCGTGTTCAGTGAACACGGCCCCGTGTTCAGATATCTGCAGGATTTTTGGATAAGCAATCTTGGGGTTTCAAATTGTTTTTATAATTTTTGAAGCATTTTTGAACTTAAACAACTTGAAACATTGTTATAGAACTTATTTTTATCAAGATTCCATGAACAAAAATCTAACAAACATCTCAATAAGGCTTGAAACTATAGAAGGTTCAAGCTTTAATGGAAGTATGAGGAAAATTGAAGAAGATGAAAGTGGATAAAAGAGGAAAGGACAAGAAGATAGTTGAGAAACTTCTTTTAGAAAATACCTAGGATGGTATGTGAGAATATTCCTCAAATCTCTGTCCCTGGAATGGTTCAAATGTGCAGGATTCTTAGCTGCATTTATAGAAAACGACAGTACGTTGCACACGGCCCCGTGTCGGCTGGACACGGCCCCGTGTGCAGATGGAATCCTGACACATTTTTGTCCGCATTCTGACAAAATCAGAAGGGAATCTTTTGGGTGGACACGGGGGCGTGCTGACCTGGACACGGCCCCGTGTCTAGAAGCTGTCTTAAGGAACTCTTCAAATTTCAAGGAATTTTTCCGGATCGGGTGGTTCCTTACTAGATGGAACAACCCCAAAGTGCCTAAGATACCTTAATTGTTCTAGATTAAGACGAGAACGCAAGAGGTTGTCGGTGAGGGTGATTCCTATGCTATATGTAGGTGGACAAGTCCAACCCTTTTCCGGGCTCTCGTTAAAGAAGGTGTATGTCGAATCGCTCAGGTCTATGTATGCATCAAACGAAGTTGATGGGGAGTCCTTCACGGCACAATCGACACAGGGACGACTATCGCTCAAGTCCTCACTAGAGTTAGAAGTATCATTGGAAACAATGAAGTTGTTTGAATGCGGTTCCAACCTCTCTTCTTGGTTATCGCCTTGGAAAAGATTATTGAGGTCTTCCCTAAGTTCTTTTAACCAATTAAAAATTAGATCTTCTAGTTGAAATAATTCATCGAGAAGCATTTCTCCTAGAATATCCGGTTGGGCGCATTCGAGGGAGCGATAGGGATTACTTTTACTTTCGCCCCTCTTAAGGATACTAGGAAATGATGGGTCTATATAGTGGGGTTTATAATTTAGAAAAAAACATTCTAATTCTTTATGGTTACCACCACATAATTGACACCACATAGTACCATAAGAGTGCCGAAAGTAAAAAGTATCAGTATCACTCATGTTTGTGTCAGAAATTACCAACCGTCGGGATCTTACGGTTCTGTTTTCAGTAACTGAAACTTGGGCACGGGGGCGTGTTGAGTGGGCACGGCCCCGTGTTCAGCTTACTGTCTGACTTAAAACAAGATTGCCAGTTCCAATGATTGGGCACGGGGCGTGTTCAGCGGGCACGGCCCGTGCTGAGTTCTGCAGAAGCTAAAAAACTAAAAAAAATGTCGCTCTTCGAGCGAATTTAATTCTGCATTTATGGCTTCTTGCCATCTTGGCCAATCATTTCTGTGCATGCACTCTTCTAAAGTTTTAGGTATGTAATCATTTTCATTGATTACATCTGTTGCTATAGCATATGCGAATATATCATCAACACGTGTTTTATTCCGGTTCCACATTGTACTATCTTGTACATAATTAATAGAGATCTCATTTTCGTTCGGTACCGGTGTTTCTTCTGAAACTTCATTTTCCTCTGGATTCATAGTTGTCTCTTCTGGGACATTTACCTGTACCGGGGTTTCATTTATAATCTTTTGTGAGTTTTCACCAACTGCGTTACTTTGCTCTTTTCGTTTCCGTGGGTTTTTGTCTTTGGAACCGATTGGTCTCCCACGCTTTTGTTGTATAGTAATCGCTTCTGGGATTACTTCAATTCGAGCAGGTGCATTTGATGATGGTACATGTGACTTTGTAACTCTATTCGTGTCTGTGAATGCATCTGGTAATTCATTCGCTATTCTTTGCAAATGTATGATCTTTTGGACTTCATATTCACATTGACCACTTCGGGGGTCGAGATTTGATAGTGATGATGCATTCCATGTTATTTCTTGTGTTACCAGTCTTTCTTTGTCCTTATCTCCCCCTAAGACTGGGAACATTGTTTCATCAAAATGACAGTCAGCATACCGTGCTGTAAACATGTCTCCTGTCATTGGTATTAAATATTTAATTATGGACGGGGAGTTAAAACCAATATAGATACCCAGCCTTCTTTGGGGTCCCATTGTATTACATTGTGGCGGTGGTATTGGTACATATACCGCACAACCAAAAATTCTAAGGCGGGATGATGCGTGTGAAGTGTTATATATATTAGGTGTATATTTTAAGCCCCTTTAACACTTTTTAGTCAAGTTTTAAATTTATAAAACACGATATTTACTAACACTAGACACACATATGGGCAAGTGCACCCATCGTGAGCGTAGTATAGTGTTGGTAAGATACCGAGGTCGTCCAAGGACACAAGAGCTTTTAGTACCGGTTTATCCTCAACGTCTAATCAAATCAAAAAGTTTAGAAAAAATGTTTTAAACTAAGAAAAATAAAAACTAACTAAAAATGCTGAAAATAAAAATAAAAAGAAAAACAGATAGACAAGATGAATCACTTGGTTCCGACTCGTATCTAGTGTAACCTTTGATTATTTCCGCACTTTTGCACTATTTTAAGAGATTATCTTAGTTATTGTAGTAGGCCCCTCTTTTGAAGGTGACGTTACCCTCACCCCAGTAGTTTGAGTCAGCAAGGATACAATCCTAAAAGGGTGGATTATTGGAAGATAATTAATTAAGTTATTAATGCAAATTATGGTAGGCCCCTCTTTTGGAGGTGACGTTACCCTCGACTAAGTAGTCTGAGTCAGCAGGGATACAGTCCTAAATAGCCGGGTTATAGTATTAATAGTAGTTAACTTATGAGGGGATCAAAGAGTTTGGACCCCCGCCATCCAATACCGTTAAGTATTGAAGGGGGTCCTACTAAATTTGACCCAGGTCCATTGCAGGACCTCTAAACGCTGAACAATGGCAAGACCTTTACCAAACCGTTCCCTTAACCCCCGACCAGGTAGCCAACATACCTCCATATAGACCGTGGAGATATGAATGGTGAAAATCTTTTATTTTATATAGACAGTAAAATAATGCCAAGACACCACGGACAAACGATAAGGAAAGATCACTTTCAACATAAGCAACTAGTTATTAAAGTCATTAATACAAAACCAAGTAAAAAGTGCAAAAGATTAGAAATAAAAAGTATTACACTAGACACTTTGTCTTCAACAAGTGATGTAAGAGACTTAGGCAAACATGGCCTTGATTGTCAAGAACTCTTACGATCAATCTTGGATCCCGAGACGACTCACACAATCTATGATGGACAATGGATGATGGTGGTGGATGATGGTGTTATGGTGGTGGTGGGTGAAGTGTGAGAGAGGTGGTGTGCCAAGGGATGGTTTGAGCTTGAGCCAAGAACTTCTATTTATAGGCTGAACAGAAGCTCGGGCACGGCCCCGTGTCCACATCCTCTCTTTCTTCATTAAATGCAGCTTTGTCTTATTAGTTGACCACGCCCCCGTGTCCGCTGAGCACGACCCCGTGTGCAGAAGAATCTTTGTACTATGAAGATTTGCCTGGATTGTGCGAATCTTATAGTTGACCACGGCCCCGTGTCCGCTGAGCACGGCCCCGTGGTGGGCAATAGAAGCTTCTACCACTTTGTCTTTTCTGCTGACACTTGGGCACGCCCCCGTGCTGGCTGAGCACGGGGCGTGTTCAGGCTTCTGATCTCTTGTTTTGCTTGGGAAGATGCTGTCGTGGGGTCGGGCATGTCACGTCTTGTTCCTTTTCTTGTATTTATGTTAGATTTTGATGTATTTTTGCTTCTTTTGTTAATTGGAGCTCATTTAATCCTGAAAATACAAAAGGAAGACAAAAGCACACTTTTTCCAACATTAGTACTAAAAAGGGTTAGTTTTATGCCTCATTTGATGAAATTTATATGTTACATTTTGAACACATCACGGGACAAACTTGGTTCTCATCCGGAGTCCAGTTGCAATGGGGAGTATTCATGATCAGTAGTTGGTCTCAATCTAATCAGTGCAGCGACATGCAAAATAGCATGACCCCATGCAGAAGATGGTAACTCTCTCAAATCTTCAAAACCCTAGACCTTCAAGCTCTCATAACTCTCTCAAATCTTCACCAAATCTTCTGATTTTTGGGTCCATCTTGTGTAATTTTTCGAGAGGAACAAAACCCCCATCACGGTTTGCATTGAATCTTGCTAGTTTGCAAGATTCCTGGGCGTGTAATTTCGGGTTTTTGAAAAGGTGTTCACCAAGTTACTTGCTTTACATCTTTTTCTTTGTTCTTCTTATCTACAACATCAAAGGTATGGATTTCCCTTAAATTTATGCTTGATTATCATATGTTAGTTGTTTTTCTTCCGAAATTTTAAACTTGTTAGTTTAAGAGTAGGTTGTTTAAACAATGTATGTTGTTCTAGCATGAATTTATGTATGATTGGTTGTTTTGGTTGGAATTTGAGCATGTTATAACTATAGTGAAGTGATTACACTTGTTATGTACATGATTGAACATGAAGATGATGTTGAACTTTGTTGAACTTATAAGAAATTGTGAGTTAACAAGTAAAATTGATAAGTATATGAAAAAAAAATGAGCGACTTTGGAAGTTTAAAAAGGCGATTTTGCATATATTTGTTAATTAAAACTTCAACATCACACATCATGTTCAAAGTTGGAGAGTTTAGTAAAGGTTGGGGTTTATATTGATGCTTTGTTTGTTTGTTTTGTGATTGTAGTTATGGCCGGTGGGAAAAGGCAGAAAACTACAGGGCAAGGATCATCATCGGGAGTGGGATCTTCTTCCGGTTTAATACCGAAGAAGTGGGAGCAACTAAGCTCCGTAGAAGAGGGAGATGCGAGACTTTACAGGCAAGATTGGGCGTGGGAAAAATTCAGAGATAGTAGAAGCGCTCAAGTATGGGATGAGGAGAAAAACAAACCCCTATCAGCTTATCAAGATAGGAAGTTGGAAGCCAAACTATGGAAGTGGAAGATGGTTAACAACGTTAGTACTTCTGTACCGGAAAGAGTGGTTTGTGAAAGGGTTGTGAATGTGGAAGAGTTTCGCCAAATTGGGATCGTGCAGATGTTTGAACGTCAAGGATGGGAGAGAGTCCTTGATTGGTGTGAAGATAACACCTCTAGGGTGTACTTGGCGGAGGTGTGCGAATTGTTTTCGACGTTGAAGTTCATGAATAAGAATGATCCTCATGCTCAGTGGAAATTGGTTGGTAAGACTAGTCGAGGGAGTATGACAATGTCCTTCGAAACAATTAATTGCATTGCTCGCTTTGACTCTCTGGGAGTGCAAGCATATGACTATCCCACCACTGAACAATTTTTGGATAATCATATGAATGATGGTGATCCGGAACAAATAACAGCGGCCATCTTACCATACAGCGATGGGGGAGAGGCTAAAAGAAATCAAATGGCGATTGAGGGAAGAATTCTTCAAGGAATTTTCCTAGAGAATGTGATGGTGAGGTTTGGTGATCGAGGAGGAGTGAGAGCAAGCGATTGTAGGGTTGTCCATTCATTGTTGTACGGGACACCTACATTGTCATGGAGGCATATCATAATGATGAACACATGGTTTACACGGGAGGCATCTCAAAGGCGTTTTATTCCATATGTACGCCTCATCAGTGCTATGATTGTTCAACAGAATTGTCTTCCACCAGAATCGTTGTGGGTATCCAAACCGTTGGAGGAAATCAACCAAGCGTCAATGAAGAAAAACTGGAAGATAGAGGTGAAGCTGTCGGGAAACAAATATGTGGTGACCGACAAACTGGGTCACAGGTATGATTTTGTTAATCCAGAAGCACAGCAAGGAGCTTGGGGAGATGAGGAGATGTTTGATGAAGAAGACGAAACCGAGCCTCTTGGTCCACGGGGACCAAAACAGAGGTACTTGATGCCACACAGGGAGATTAATGCAGAGGTGGCAGGTTTTGTGCACATGAGAAAGGTGCCCACCTACAAGGATTTTAATCGGGGCCAACAAGAGACGTTTGACAATGTCTCTGCGTGCATAGGCGAGGGCCGAGAATATAACAGGAGGAGAGAGAACTGGGAAGAGAAGCACGGGGCCTACACGCAAGAACAGTGGGCCTCCCAAGCATCCTATCGTGAGAGGATGGAGAAATATATGGAAGAGCAACAATTGCAACATGCGCTTCAAAGATCTCACATGGAACGCTTGATACAATTGCAGGAAAAAGATATGGCCCGAAGACGGGCATGGGAAGAAAGGGAGGAAAAAGCGCGGCATGACCGAAACACATTGGAGGACCGCCGTTGGAGTGCCTTATTTGTCTCACAGGAAACGGCTATTAATAATGCCAAAATCCTCCACGATCAGGAGAGACATCGAAGAGACTATGAGGCCGGCCTTCCTTATGTCGAGCACTCGGGGTGGACCGACTACCCCAATCTTCCCATTCCACGAGGCCCATCCGACCCATCTCCTCACTAGCCCTAGGCCGCAGGCTCCAGTTTCATTCTGATACCCTATCAGCCACCACCTCAAGGAGAGCCGAGCCCACTTGATAACTACAGGGAGATTTTTGAAGCCCTCACTGGTTATCCATACCAGGCAAACCCGCCAGTTGATCCTAACGAGAGATATCAGCGGTGAAAGCAAGGTATGTTTTGTGTTGTTGTTGTTGTATACTTTAGTTCTTTATTTCTTTTTCGTTATTATTTACTTTTTGCCTAGTTAAATGAACGTTGTGGGTGTGTTCCTTATATAACCCTCACGAGACCTACTCGTCCTCCCAAGCTATTGGGGGGTTTAAAAGGGCTTGTTGCATAAGCTAAATGCAACCGTGATTCCTACGAAAGTGAGTTAGGATTGTTATTGTTGTAAATTATTTTCCACAAAAATCAAGATAATTTAACGCATGACTTGGTAACACTTTCATAAAAACGGTAGAACTAATCGCCTAACAAATTTCAATGGTTGTGAGAAGCATACTTCTACACAAGGGTTAAGATTTGTAGGTACAACATGTTCGCGGGACAACCGTTTTTGTGAAGAGAAGAAGAAAACAGGAGCATCTAGCGACAAAAATCAGGTGCATGCGTTTCCTTTTTACCTTGATTCTTAGTTTAGTAATAAGTGGATTGTATTTTGTATTTTATTTTTCCGGGGTGAAATTTTGGGAAGGTTAGCCGTGTCACATCCCTTGTGCGTTTTCAAACTCTAGTTCTTACACATTGAGGACAATGTTTACCTCAAGTGTGGGGATGGGGGAGTAGTAAAAGTTTTCGATTTTGACACGTTCATTTAAACACTACACATTAAGGACAATGTTTACCTCAAGTGTGGGGATCGGGGAAAATTTCAAAAAAAAAATTTCAAAAATTTTCTTGTTTCAAAAGCGATCTTAAAAGCACAAGTAACTAAGTCAACGAGGGATGGCACAACCCATTTGGTCTTTTGTCATGGTTAAGTTCAAATTAATAGCATGACGGGTATTTAGCGGGTGGTTATTTGGGAATAATTCGCCTAAGGATCTAGCATTTTATGCATATCACATACCATACCCTTATACGTGAGATTTTGAGCCACTTCTATATCATAGATTTACGTATACATGTTTCTTTGTTTGAGTGGACCATTAGTCACGTATTGTAGAACTTGCAACTTTTGATACGTTCGAGACCATAGACCGAGTACAAGCACGAGAATGATTAAGGCATTAGGTAAACCTTTTTCTTTTACACCATTTTTATATCCTTACCCGAAAATTATCCCCTAGTGGCCAATTTTGAGCCTAATCCCTTCGTTTGATCACCCTATAGCCCATAACCTTAAACCTTTTTCTTTTAAACCCGTGTGATGGAAATTCGATTATAGGAGTCGTATTTGTATAGTTGTTTTTGATTGTTTGCATAAAAAAAATGTTATGAAAAAGAAGTGAAAACCATTGAGAAAAGAACAAAAATATGTGTTTCTAGTTGTTGAATAAAAGGCGAAAATCATTACCTTATAGTTGATGTTTATAGTTTACTTGAGTTTAGAATAGTTGCGTTGTAATAAAATCGAATTTTCATCACCTTAGCTACTTTAAATATCCTATTTCCTACCCTTAGCCTAGCCCCGTTACAACCCTTACAAAGACCTTATGACTTGTACTTAGTATTCATGATCGATGGTGGAGAATGACTGAGTTGCAAGCCTATGCGGGTACGTGTTCTAATCGGTGTTGAGTGATTAATTGTTGAAGTGCTAATACATTATACACATTAGCTAATTTTTAAGCTGAGTGGAGAGAACATTGTGAGGGATATGTATGACTTGTTAGTTTTACGGGCGGGTTAATCTTGGATAACCATTATTATATGTGATTTTTCACTTGACCGGTAAATATGTGAAAATTGTAAAGAATTACACTATCTTGGAGTTTGAAACTTGATTCTTGGAGCCACTAATCGACCATCATTCATCTCCATTCCATCACTACAACAAGAATCATCATCTGAATCAAGATCATCATCACCATCATCTACACTCACCATCCTAAAAACCCCAGTTCATCCAATCCATCATTCTTTACACCATCATCATCAACCAAAACCCTAATCCTCATCCTTCTACAATTTCACAAGATTCAAGATGATTCAATTTGCATTCCAATCATCCGGTGATCAAGCTTCTTCAACCATGAGTGGCTAATCATCTTGGTTTCACCCCGGTGTAGGTAGTTGTTTAACTTAGGGTTTTGAATTGTTTCTTGTTTCAACTTTGTGCCAAATTGTGTTTGATTTTTGAAACCATTGACAATAGTTTACATTTGTTTCGTATTCGTAAATTGTCGAAGGATGTTAAAAGTTATGACTTTACGAAATGGTTATATGTAGTTATGCATTGTCGTGGTTAGGTTTTACTTGTGTTGATTACAAAGTGCATTCTTGTCCGTTTTTCGAAACGTTGATAGTTATTGGCACCTAAGTCACGGTACACTAAATCCGCTAATCATATGCAACTGAGTTGGAACTAAAAACTTGTAGAAACCCTAGGTTGGCAATTACCGAAACCGGGTGTGAACCCTCTTTCTTATTATTGTTTTAGTAATCAACCTTTTTTTGCAATCGTTAATTAGTAGTTGTTAATCAATTTAATCAATTCACTTAGTTTAAATTCACATCTCTCAATTAAACAAAAATGCAAAAACATTCTAGTTAGCTTCATAAATCGTGACATTTGTTCTAATTCAATCGAATCCACACACAAACCACATACTCTTCGTGGTTCGACCCCTTGCTACCACTAACTATTTGTTAAGGGTAATTTGGGCTTATAAATATTATCTTTGACCGGAGCGCGACATTCTGATCACCTGTCATAAACGGGTCAAACGAGTGAAAATGATATGTTGAGGAACGGTCATGTATTGACCCGTTACGAACGGGTCAAACAAATTATGTTTTAAAAGAATCTAGTAAGGACTAGTATGTAAACAGGATGATTTGATAAATGCCATGCTTGAGGGAAACTGAATGAAATGTGCTAACCCTTGAATTGTAGATGAGAATGGACGAACTCTTGGCGTGATAAAACTAGTAAACTTAATGAAAGAATGCACACGAGTGGAAGCCCGTCACATGAATGGACGAGGTGAATCTAGTTTTCGACACTCGCTTATGAAGGGGCGGGCTGAACAAGGATACGGATTGTTGTTTATGCAAATAATAAGGGTAGTAAAGTATTTGACTTGTGAATGATAAATAGAAAGTTATAGATGGAATAATGTTTATATACGAACTGGAATGAAATGCTTAATATGGTCATACAGTTGATCCGGAACGAACTGGTCAAAGAATAAGAATGTTATGTTTAGAATGAATATGTAGACTAATCCGGTAGAAGCAGGTCAACGAGCTAGAATATAATGTTTGAAATAGTCATGTATTTATTCCGTTGTGAGCGGGTTAAATATTTATTAATTTACTATTATTCAAATGGATTAAAGTGATGAAATCGAGTGGATGAGTAAGCCAAATATAATATAATAGAAGGAATACAAACATAAGGTTTATGGGAATAATGCAAATGATGAAATGTCTAAGGGGCTGTTTGGCAACCCTCTTAATGATTCATTAAGAGGTTCCCCTCTTATTCGGACAGAGGTTACCTGTTTGATTGGCAAAATACCAACCTCTTAATGGTACCATTCAGTGCTTATCCATACAGTGATAAGAAGTCGCTGAAAGAAAAAAAAGACTCTGCATACCCTTTTCCTTCTTTCTCTGTATCAAAACTAGGGTTCACCATTTCCCCCTTTCTCCTCTCATCAACACCACCTCAGCCCCCATCCCTCTCCTGACCACCTCCCGCCGCCCTCCTCCTCCGTCTCCTCACCACCGAGAGCCGCCCTCCTCCTCCCTCTCCTCGCAACCGAGCGCCGCCCTCCTCCTCCCTCCGGCCACCTCCATCCCTCTCCTGACCACCTCCCGCTCGGCGCCTCCTCCTCCTCACAACCTACAGCCGGTCGCCGCCTCCTCCTCCTCCTCACAACCTCCCGCCGGTCGCTCCTCTACCCAAGTTCGTTTCTTGCTCGTTTTTTTTTCTATTAAACTGATTTTTAATTTAATGTACTCATTATTATGATGTGGTTAGTTTGATTTGGTTTTTTTTTATGGATATGTTTATTTTTCTGATTTTTTTATTAGTTTTTTCTGATTTTTTTTCAATATTTTACTCATTATTATGTTGATTGATGTTATATGTAGAATGGTTATGTTGTATGTTGATTATTATTAGTTGTTACATTAGAAATATTGGCTAATTGGTATGATTGTGAATGGTTATGTTGTATGTTGAAAAAATATACATGTTTACTTTATGTTGTATGTTGATTGTGGTTACGTTGTATGTTGAAAAAAGATACATGTTTTCTTTGTGTTGTATGTTTGATTGTGGTTATGTTGTATGTTGAAAAAAGATACAAGTTTTCTTTGTGAATGGTTATGTTGTATGCTGAAAAAAGAAACATGTTTTCGCTATGTGAATGGTTATTGGTATGATTGAGGTGGTTTAAATCCATAATTTTTAGGAACCAATATCCAAAGAAATGGCAAAAAGGATTAGGATTAATTGGAAGCAAGAAGGTCTTGAAAAAACCTTTCTTGAAGCATGTGTTCATGAAATAATCGTTAATGGTCGTGAAGGAAGCAGTCTTAAACAAGCGTCATGGAAAACTGTAGCTGAAAATTTGAAAACACAACATAATTTCATAGTGGAACAACGTCAAATGAAGAATCACTATGATTTTCTAAAAGGAAAATTTGCAGCTTGGTTAAAGCTTAAAAACAAAATCGGGAATGTCTATGATCCAGTTACAAACAGCTTTAACTTGTCAGAAGAAGAGTGGCAAATTGAGATGAAGGTATCTGTTTTATACTAATAATTAGTAGTGGTATATTTCATTAATTTTATAGTATTTTAAAATATTTCTTCACACAGTCTAACAAGTATGTAGAAGCTTTGAGAAGTGCGCCACTTGCTTTCCCCGAGCTTTGTTGTCAATTGTATGAGGGGTCTACTTCAAATGGGTTTGATAGTTGGGGGCCAAGTTCTACGCTTCCTCATCCTTCTGAGGAAGTGAATGAGCACAATTTGGATGGTATGGATGTCGAATGCACTCAAGTGGATTCCCCAGGTAAAGGTGTTAGTGAGGAGTCAAGTATTCGGTCCCAAAAAAAAGAAAAAGGAGAGAAACGAAAACATAAGGCAACATTAGAGTCACAGCTTATAGAAGTTGGTGAAGATATTAGCAAGTTGGCAAAGATGATGATTGAGAAACACACACTTTCTGATGATATGGATGCATGTTTGGAGAAGTTGGAGACATTGGGTTGGGATGAGTCGGATGTGAAATACGAAACAACGCTTTTGCTTTTTGGTGAGAGTGCCGATCTTAGGAAACTGTGGGTACGTCTTAAGCCGCAGAATTGTGAGAAATGGGTTAAGAATGCGGGAGCGAAGTATGGATTGTTTAACTAAGATTGTGCTTTGGTTTTTTTTTTTTTTTTTGGGTTAGATGTTATGTTTTGGATGTTATGTTTTGGATGTTATGTTATGGATGTTATGTTAATGTGGATGTTATGTTTTGGATGTTATGTTATGGATGTTATGGATGTTAAGTTAATGTGGATGTTATGTTTTGGATGTTATGTTTTGTATGTTATTGTTATAGATGTTAATGTGGATGATATAGTTGTTTATTTATGTTATGATAGGTACCTTATGGATCCGGACGATGAGATTATAGTTATCATGATCTTTTGTTGGTATTGGGTTTCATTAGCCTCGAGAATAAATGTTGAAAGGATAAGAGACTTGAATTCGGCATTAACCGGTCATGAATACACGCAAGAATTATTGCATGGTACTTCTACACAATGTCATGAGATGATGCGTCTTTCACGTGATGCATTTATACTATTGTGCAATCATTTTAAACAAAAAAAATTGGGTGCAAAGTAGTAGGTCAATAAGCTTGGAAGAAAAGTTGGCTATGTTTTTTATGGTCATTGGACATAATGAACGTTTTCGAATGGTTAAACGAAGGTTTCAACACTCAATGGAAACAATTCATAGATGTTTTCATGAGGTCCTAAAGGCAATGATGAATTTCGCAAGAGAAGTTATAGTTCCAACATCTTCTAATGTAAGCGCAAATAACTCCGAACGACATAGAAGGCTAAAAGAAATATTTCCTGGAGCAATAGGTGCCTTAGATGGAACTCTTATACATGCGATCGTGCCTGTTGATCAACAGACTCGTTACAGGGGAAGAGGAAAAGGTGAATGCTTTCAAAATGTATTAGCAATTTGTGACTTTGATATGATATTCACATTCGTATGGGCCGGATGGGAGGGCATTGCACATGATTCACGAGTTTTAAAAGAAGTTGCATTCAACCCAAATTCTGGCTTTCCTTTTCCGCCACCAGGTTTTTAACCATTCTTCAATGTTCATTTCATACATTATTTGTTTTTTATATGATAGTTTTGATACTGATACAGATAAGTATTACCTTTGTGACGCTGCGTACACCAACACTCGTGGATTTATGACTCCCTACCATGGTACGAGGTATTGGTTAGCCGATTTTCGACGACAACGTGCGTTAACTAAGGAAGAAAGATTCAATCATGCTCACGCACAACTCAGAAATGTCATTGAACGTGCATATGGTGTTCTAAAGGCGAGATTCCCAATCCTAAAGCAAATGGCTCCCTTTTCTTTTCCAATACAAAGAGACATAGTGATTGCTTGTTTCGCCATCCATAATTTTATAAGGAAATGCAATATTTATGATCAGTTATTTATGGACTATGATGAGAACACGATGTTTCATGAAATTTAAAGTGGGGAAAATGATGGCCTGTTAGTTCAAGACATAGAGTGGGGTTCACAAGGTATTGACTATATGACTTCTTTACGTAACCAGATTGCTAATCAGTTGCTTTCAAATGATTCAAATTAAAATTGTATGCAGAGTTGTGTTATTTGTATTTGGATTTCGTATGTTGTGTTATTTTGTATTTGGATTTTCGTATGTCTCCATGGAATTTAAAGGATTGATGTGTAATTTGGATTTTCTATGGTTTTGTATTTTTCTTTTACAATTTTTCATCAATCTGTACACTATTCAGAGCTCTTGCCAAACAGATACATTTCATTCAGCACATAATAGTTCAGAGGGGTAAAATAGTCATTCTGCACAGTCATTCAGAGATACAACCAAACAGCTCTTAATGGTTCAGCACTTACTGGTTCAGAGCCTCTTACCCATTCAGACCTCTTACTGGTTCAGCACTTACTGGTTCAGCACTTGCCAAACAGCCCCTAAGTGAAGTTAGGATGTGAGATTGTATGAAATAAAGACTTGACATATATGATTGAAATATGATAATGATGTAGTTATTTGTAAAATAACTTGAAGAACGTGTTATAGATGGAACTCGTACAAGAATTCGGGTAAAATATATGTTTTGAAAAGATTATGATTTAGAGGCTTGTACATTGTGCTTGAATGGGTGATACTCGCCATGTTCTATATTAATTACTTAATTTGCGATCAAGAATTGAATGTGTGCTAAAAGTAAAACATATAAACTTGCTAGTGAAGGATGATGTTATGATTATGTTAAATTGACTAATCTTGTATGTGCTTGTCAAATGTAAGATAATGAAAGCATTAGTATGTGTAAAATTGTTTATGTGTATTTGTGTATGTAATTAGGTGATTACATGGTTGTATACTAAATGGGTACGAAATAATTATGGTGTCATTAGCATAACCGACTATATCGTTATGGACATATGTTCTTAAGTTGGAAGTTTGCATATTTGATCGTTGACTTTTCAGAAAAGTCAATGAGTATGAGAATAACATGATTAGAAATCCTAATATGATTGTAAGAAAAGAAGGATTGAATGATGCATGATGGATCCTTGTATGATATACTTAATGATATGTTAAATTTGCGTGAATTTGGAATGATGCATTATTGAATCTATGCCTTGTGCTTGTTACAAATGAAAGGTGAAAGTCAAATGCGAAATATGAACTAGAGATGATAAGTGATATATAAAATTTTGTATGCTAACAAGAATGTGAATGTGGTGACATGTAATGATAAGCATATATTAAGATGACGCGAGCACGAAAGGCAAATGGGTCAAAAGGAGGCGAGGAAGTGATCACGAATACGGACGCTTAATGTAAGTGACTATCGCTCTCACTTCTTATTTTGTTTAGATAAAGTTATCTATAATTGGAAAACTGAAATCAATTAAAGATTTACAAATAATGGAATTGCTAGGATGAGAATGGTTGTAATGGTCGTTCGATGTCAATCCGGTGAAACCTCAACGTAGGGGCAAACGAGTCAAAACTTTTAGTATAAAGATTTAACCAAAGAACATGTGGATTGGGTTGGGAAAGGTATGGAATGAATTGAGAACTTGAATAATGATTTATTTCAAGTATTAGAACCTTCGGGACACACGGTTAGTGAGTAGAAAGAACAAAACGCAAAATCAGCGTCTGAGCTGCAGAGGAGGCGTCGGCGACACCTTGCCCTGTTGCAGCCGACACCTTATATTGTTGTCTACGCGGGTCCGGCGTTAGAAACCCGTTTTTTCGTGTTTTTTCTTACTTTTCCTTGCTTTCAAGGCCCCGATAAGCTTCCCAAAGGTATCCCAAGCCTACTATAGAGTATTGTGAGGTACATGTAAGAACGGAAACTTAGGAGGGCAAGTACGAAGATGTGGTATGTATGTTTATAAGTTTTCTTTATGGACATGGCTAAGTTTTTAATAAGTAAAACTTATTGAGACACTATAGATATGTGAAGTAACGTGATTAGTATATGGTAACATGCTTATAAATGGTGCGCCTGTTATAGTAGGGTGTTCAAAGGATATTAAGTGAATATGTATGCACAGGATGTAGTTTATTATGTAAAAGAATCATCCGCATAGATGTTGTAATTAGCATTTGTTTAATAGATTTGTGAGCATGTAAATTATACTTAAGAAAATTTGAGTACTTTTGTTGTCTACGCGGGTCCGGCGTTAGAAACCCGTTTTTTTCGTGTTTTTTCTTACTTTTCCTTGCTTTCAAGGCCCCGATAAGCTTCCCAAAGGTATCCCAAGCCTACTATAGAGTATTGTGAGGTACATGTAAGAACGGAAACTTAGGAGGGCAAGTATGAAGATGTGGTATGTATGTTTATAAGTTTTCTTTATGGACATGGCTAAGTTTTTAATAAGTAAAACTTATTGAGACACTATAGATATGTGAAGTAACGTGATTAGTATATGGTAACATGCTTATAAATGGTGCGCCTGTTATAGTAGGGTGTTCAAAGGATATTAAGTGAATATGTATGCACAGGATGTAGTTTATTATGTAAAAGAATCATCCGCATAGATGTTGTAATTAGCATTTGTTTAATAGATTTGTGAGCATGTAAATTATACTTAAGAAAATTTGAGTACTAAGGCATGTATGATCGTTGTAGGACCATTTATACCCGAAAGAGTTGGATTACATAATGTGTATGTATGTTATTAAACCGTACGTATTAAGGTTTCGGGGACGAAACCTCCTTTAAGGGGGGTAGATTTGTAACACCCCAAAAAACTAATAATAGATTATTTGAATGTTTAAAAGTTTTAAGTAAATTATATTAAGTTTTAATAAACAAGGAAGTTTAGGAAGTTAGGAAAATGTACTAGAATGATAACTTGAAAAATCCCAAGGGACTGAATGTGTAAATTTGCAATAAATAAGAAAATAAAAGAAGGGAATTGTCTGGAGTGTGGGTGTGTGCGACGCAGGAACGTTCAGGAAGGGAACAACCCTTCTTGCCCTAGCTTCTCAAATCAACAAATAATTGAATGAATTCTGGCCCTAATTCGAATGCATGTGATCAAAATCTCAACCATCTAAGAGTCTCCTACTTAGAGTAAGTCAGATTTTATGATTTGATTCTAGTTAGTGAATGTGGGTTTTGATCAATCTGTGAATAAGTATGAAATTAAGCTTAGATATGCATTAGAATTGTTATTTAGAAGATGTTCTATGCCTGAATTCGTTTGTAATGAAGGTTTGAAGTAAAACCTATTTAACCTAGTAGTATGGTAATCTTGCAATTCAATAAATTGAGTTGTTGTGATAGATGAATGTATGAATTCTAAGATAATTGATGAATTACTATGTTGTAGAATGATTGGTTATGTGATTTAGATTGATAAAAAGAGTTGTGAATCCTACTAGAGAAATTATGCATAAACACTTGTACTTAGTGCTAAAATTGATGTACGCACGCCAAGTGTTCGATTAAATGCTTGAATAATCGATTCGTGTAAATTGAGTGAATTGGGATGTTTTGCCTTATGTGTGGAATGTGAATTTAATATGAATATGAAAGGTATGTAAATAGATGACATGATCTAAGTAAGGATGGATTATGTGTAGGAAACAAGAAAGAAGGAGGAAGCTCCGGTTCGCAATAAAAATCGCAAGACCGAGGTAAGTCCATTCACTTACAAAGTTACAGGCTTATGTAATGTTAATAGTTGTACATTTATTCATACAAATCCATGACTATTGCTAGTTTTATAATCCACTAGTTTCTTGTTAAATATAGAAGGTATGTTCCAAATTGAACGTGTAGTCAAGAATCAGGAGTTATGTTGATCCGTATTGAACGGGTCAATTAGGAATGAATGGGAATGTTCATGATTTGGTTATGATGATGGTTCTTTATGAACGGGATTATTTGTATAGAATAAGGATGAAAAAGAATGTTAGCTTGCCGAACCGTATCTAAACGGGTCGACCGCTTAAAAGAAAGAAAAGAAGGAAAGTAGAATATATGTTAACCCATTCGTTGGGGTTTACATATTGTTGATGAAGTGAGTAAAAGAATGGACCTAAGAAAGTTGAATGTTGTTGTTGCTAGAAATTAAATTGTAATATGTAAGCATACTAACAAGTTCCTTTGTCGCATTGGTTTTTAGGTAAAACTCAAGCTTAAGTGCTTTTGTCTGGCTCGGATCGAACACGCCATGAACGCCCTTATTGCGCTTCCGCAACTTTTGAAATATCATCAATGGTTAAATGTTTTGTTAAATTAGGCCAAGTTTGGCGTTTACAAACTCTAAACTTGATGTTTTTACTCTTTGTTAACACTTTAGTTGTAAATGTTTCAAATGCTTTTAAAGTTGATGTCTTGTATGGATGTTTGAAAAGCCTTTAAATGTTATAGTTTTCATTATGTTTTTATGGAATGTGTCGTAGGATAAATGGTTTGAATATTGTAAACAGGAAATTGATCATAAAGCGAACGGGTCATGCCCGAATTTTGTTAATTAATTGTATAAAAGTATAATCTTTCGGATGTAGAAGTTTGGGCGTTTCAACACACCCCTTCCTTCTAATTAATATTTATTAATTTACTTTTAATCAATCCAGCACATGTTATTAGAATGAAGGGGTACGTATGTTAAATAAAGAGGTATGAGTGTTAAACAAAGGGGTACATGTTGCTTTTTGTATATATATAAAACTAGAGGTTCACCCGCCGCGGTGCGGCGGGATATTTCATTTCTATTAGGTAGCTAATGTTAGTTACAAACATGGTTTGTAGTTAAAGTAGAATTTAAACCATCTACATTTGCATGTTTATGTGATGGAGAGGTACTCCCTGTAACCTACAATGTAACAAAGGCACACACAAAACATGTTTACAACCATCATATCTAAAATAGAGGTGTTAAGCAATCTATTAACCAAGATATGAGCAATGTAATTCATAAACATCTTAAACTTATACATATCCAACTATATAAAACTACTACATGTAATGCAACGGGTAATGAACCATCAGAAAGCGCTTTTAATGACTGTGACGATGACGACTTAAGTGTCGGTTCAGTCGACTTATCGAGCGCAGGCTAAGCCGCACCCATAACCGGACTAACCGCATCCACGACTCCATTAGCAAAACCTATTCCACACAGGCTTCTTACACGCATCAACCTGGCCCTATGTCCCAAAATCTTCAACAGAAGTCACCTCCACCACCACGTTAAACGGCGACCAATCCGAACGATTGCCACCACCACACTCTGTTACTGCTTCATCCTATTTGTAAAGTCATTGAGACTCTTAATGGAAGAATCTATATCATTTCCACTGTTTACTAATGCTTCTTCTATAAGCTTAAACTACAGTTTCGTCTTTCCGATTAGAATAAACTTTAACATTGAATAATAGTAATGCAATTCGGCACTAAGCTTGACATAACAAAATATAATTAGTAACAAATTCACACATAACATCAAACTGATTCGGACCAGATGACTCGCAGGCTTAGACAATGTAAATGCCATATATATACACCTAAATCATCACCACAAACAAATGATTATACAATTTTGTAGAATTTAGAATTTCAAAAAGATACATTCTATGTCAAGTAAAATTATTTAAGTATTTATATTACCAATGTATTTCGTTATCCAAATGAAAATAGTTATAACTTGATTATCAACCACCATTTTCAACCCAATTATTCGTTTCTTGAAAATTCCCAACTGAGAATATATAAATATGTTTATGCAAGTTAATTATATAAATAATAAAAACCCAATTTACATTGGTAAGTGGTATTTGACTCACAAATCTGTTGTGCAATCAACATTCTCCAAAACGTAAATCAAGACGAAAACAAAAAACATAAGCAACAATCACGGTCGGAAGCTAACCTGATGGTGGTCACCGGAATGTTGCTGAAACAGATCTGATCCAACACAAAATCTGGTTTGAAAAATACTACAAAATCAATACTAAGCAGATCAAAACGAAAATGAAACATGCATACCTGAATCGGGTCACCGGACCGTCACGGATTCTGCCTCACCGGGAACAATCTGACACGGCGACCAATCCGAACAATCGTCACCACCACGCTCTGTCACCGGTCACCACGTTGGCGACACTGTAACAACTCTCATTAAAATTCCTATTTATTTTATTATTTTAGCCAATAGGAAACCCTAATTGAGACACCCAAGTGATTCTGCACAAACCCTAAAATTTTTAGAATTTTCAGAATCAGGATTAGGGCCCCTAAAACTCAAGGGGGGTAAACCCTATGTTACGATTATCTTTAAATTTCGTTGTCAAAATTTGAATTGTACGAAGTTATCAACTCAGCAGGCCTAGTCCCACACTCAGCAACCCTATAGTGATTTCGTGTCCTTTACGGACCGTAAGGATTGAGTCTTACGGTCCGTAAGCTGGTGCGGTGTCAAGTCAGCAAGGCTAGTCCCTGAGGTGGCTGACCTATAAATATTCCTTGTCCCTTACGGACCGTAAAGGTTGAGTCTTACGGTCCGTAAGCCAGGCCAAATTTGCACTATAAATAGCAGACATTGGCATTCGAAATCTGGAGTTCAAACGACGAACAAATTCGCCATACACACTGAAATACGTTCTGTTTACCACAATTAACACACACGGATCACAAATCGACGCCGCAATTCAGGGTAATAACTCGATCGCTGATACGATTCAATGTCCGATCGATTAAACTATCCAATGGAT
Source organism: Helianthus tuberosus (assembly GCA_030545235.1). Lineage (NCBI taxonomy): Eukaryota > Viridiplantae > Streptophyta > Magnoliopsida > Asterales > Asteraceae > Helianthus > Helianthus tuberosus. The sequence goes on along the minus strand of CM060417.1, from coordinate 71,635,553 downwards.
GTTTAAGTGCTGCCCACATTAGGGTTTATGCTTTGTCATTCGTCGTTAATTCGATGGATGTTTAAGTATCGCACTTTGTCATTCGTTGTGAAGGTTTGATCTCGTGAGTTATCGTAAATGCTGTATTAAGTTACTGACCAAATTGTGTGCCTGTTATTAATTTAGGTTAAAAAGGCTAATCAGTAGGCTAGATTCTGCTCAAATTAAATCTGCAATGTGAGTCATTCTCTTTTTATCAAATTACTTTTGAAATCATGTTTATTTTCAAAGATTATAATTACAGTGATTAAGTTTATGTAGTCACCAAATTACAGCCGGTATGTGGGGTATTGTGCACATTACTGTTTTTATCACTTTAGGTGGGCGAACCTAATTAATGATACTCGTTACTATTGGGTGAACGGACTCAATAGTAATATGACCACAGTCACCGAAACGAGTCGATGACAAGTACTGTGAGTATTTGGTTGAAATAAATATTGTAATCTCTCTTAATACTGTGAATTATAATACATGAGTCATTTTTATAAAAGAATGATTCACTCAGTATTTCCCGCTGACAAAACCTTTTTCAAACATGTTTCAGGTGATCTGTTGTGATCCAGGAAAAGTGCCGAGAAGCACTAGAAGCTTAAGGAAGTGGCTCAGTATAAAATAAAGAAACATGTTTTGTAAAATAAGAGATTTCTTCGTGAAACCTCAAGATTGTAAATTACCGGGTTTTATCCCGAGTTGTGAAACAAAATAATCGGGAAATATTTCAGTTTTAAAAAGATCCTGAAGAAACTTCCGCTGTTAATTAAATACCACGGGATTTCTGTCCCGCGGCTCCTGAAACGGGTCAAACCGGGTCGGGGGCCGTGACAGAAAAAGGTGATATCAGAGCCACTGACTAAGCCACTGATTTAAGCCAATTAAGTATTTAGAAAATACTTAATTTTTATTAATTACTATTTTATGATTATGTGTTTTATTATCTGATTAATTGTGTACAGTATGGGCAGATCTTTATATGCTAGCCACTGTAGCAGTAAATACAAATTTTTAAAATAATTTGACTCAAAGTTTTAGTACCTGGATTACCTACAGTCTAGAAACCTTACCCAGTATGAAATAATATTTAAAAAGGTTTTCTATGAAATTTTGTTATAAAATTTTGACTTAATAAATTTTGATTGTTTTGCATATTTAAACAGCATGAGTGACTTGTCTGACGCCCTTCAGAATTTAAATCTTTATCCAGTAAGAATAGAGGTTTCCAGAGATTTCAATAGGTATATACCAGACATAGAAGAACCTAGAGAATTCAACGTTTTATCTCTCGAGAAACCCAAACCTAAGAAAATGGAAATTGGGGAAAGTTCTAGACAAATTAAGGGGTTACCATCTCAGGAAGAGCTAAATTTTATATTGACAAGCTATGATACTATTAAGCCGAGTAATGAAAATGATTTTATTCATTCTCTTGAAACACAACTACCAATGAACTTAGAACCAGCTATTCCAAACCCTTCAATCCACTCACAAATAGACGAATGGTTGACTAATGAAATACAGTTACAAAACAATCCCTATAAGCTTTTTCCTCAGTACAATCTAGAACCTTTACCAAATCCACCAATGAGTAACGAGAAAATGGCTGAACTCCGCCATTTTGACAAAGAACTAGTAGATACTGGGAATAGGATCCAAGAGATTTTGGGACAGATCTCCTGGACTTACGATAAGAAGGAACGTCGTTACTAGAATACCAACTGACAAAAGATAGGGGGTTTATGGAACTGTAGTGGTGTAATAGTAATAAGTAAAATCAGTCTGTAAAATCACTACCAATAAAACTTTGTAAGATAATAGTATGTATTGATGCATACTATTAAATATAAATGGAAATCGAATCGATAGTTTTGGCTATATTGGTGTTATGAATTCTGTATAATTGTTTTGTGTAATTGTTATTTATTTGATACTAATAAATTATATATATTAATTATCAGATGGAAAACGCTAATAATGAACCAGTTAATGAGATTAATCAATCTGAGCAACAACCGGGGGATCAATATATGACTAGGCAGGATATAGAAAATATAGTTGCTCAAGGGATAGCCAATGCTATTCCAGCATTCGTTGCTGTTGTTAAAAATCCAATAGAACCGCAACAAATTGTTCCTAGCAAACGTATTTCTGAAGATAACTTCAGTCATAGTGTAAACAGAGGCAATAATCATGTTAATCATGATAATGAACCACGGCAAGCTCCGCTCCCTAAGAAAATGAAAACTGCAACGCCTGGTTGCACTTTCAAAGAATTTCTTGCTTGTAAACCCACTGAATTTGCAGGCAATGAAGGAGCAACTGCATCACTGCGTTGGTTAGAGAAAACCGAAGCAGTAATTGCAATAAGTAAATGTGCTAAAGATGATCAGGTCATGTACGCGTCAAATCTTTTCAAAGAAGGGGCGCTGGAATGGTGGAACACGGTGTTACAAGCCAAAGGAAGAGCAGTGGCGTATGCCATGAACTGGGAAGAATTTAAGAGTATTGTGGAAAGAAAATTCTGTCCCGAATACGAAAAAGATCAAATGACGAATAAGTTCCTAAATCATCGTATGACGGGTGTAGACTGTCGCGGTTATACTTCGACATTCTTTGAATATGCTAGAGTGGTACCAACACTGGCTTCGCCAGAACCGGTACTCATTTCTCGTTATATTTGGGGATTGATTAGTGAAATCCGTAACATCGTTAAAGCTGCAAGACCTCGTACGATTGACGATGCGGTGGAATTAGCTAATACCTTAACCGACGAACTGGTACGTACGCAAGATGAAAACAGGAAGAAGGAACTGGCTCAGAAAATTACCCAAGGATTTCGTATGGGTAATAATAACAGCTTCAAGAGAAGAGGAACAGGGCAATCTTCAACTCCGCCGTTCTGCAGGAATTGCAAAAGAAAACATTTTGGAAGATGTAATGTAACCTGCAATTTTTGTAAAATGGTAGGACATCGTGAAGAAAACTGCAAAAAGAAAACCATAGTTTGCTTTAACTGTGGAGAAGCAGGGCATTACAAAACAGAATGTCCTAAGTTAGCTAAACCAGCAGACAACAAAGCTAAACCAGCTGATGGAGCTACTAAGAAGATTGTTAGAGCATTCCAGCTAACAACTCAAGAAGCAGAACTCATCCCAGATGTGATAGCTGGTACGTTCTTAGTTCACAACATTTACACAAAAGTATTATTTGACTCTGGTGTAAACCAAAGTTTTATCAATACTTCATTCTGTCAAGCTCTTAAGTTACCTTTAACCAACATTAGGCAGATTTTTACAGTAGAAACGGCTGATGGGAATCTAGTTAAAATAGATAAGGTATTGCAAAATGTAGAAATAGAACTTTCAGGTCATAAATTTTCTGCAACCTTATTACCTATGAAATTAGCTGAATTCGATGTTGTGTTAGGAATGGATTGGTTAGTAGCCAACCATGCTCGAATTCTCTGTGATAAGAACTCTATAGAAATTCAGGCACCCACCGGAAAAGAAATTGTGATTACAGGAGATATACCACGTAAGCCTATGAAGTTCATATCAGTAATGAAAGTTGCTAATTATGAACGAAAACAAGGAATAGTATATATGATTTCAGTAATCATTAGTACTAAGGGAAAAGAACTTAAGGAAATCCCTGTAGTCTCAGAATACCCAGAGGTATTCCCAGAAGAATTACCAGGATTACCACCAGATAGGGAGGTAGAATTTAGGATTCATCTAATTCCAAGAACTATCCCGATAGCTAAGGCACCTTATCGGTTAGCACCCACGGAAATGTTAGAATTGAAAAAGCAATTAGATGAATTACTAAGTAAAGGTTTCATACAACCTAGTTCATCCCCTTGGGGAGCACCTGTGCTGTTTGTTAAGAAAAAGGATGGTTCGATGAGAATGTGTATTGATTATAGAGAATTGAATAAGGTTACAATTAAGAATCGATACCCATTACCTAGGATTGATGATTTATTCGATCAACTTCAAGGGGCTAGATATTTTTCTAAGATCGATTTACGCTCCGGATACCATCAGTTGAAGGTACAAGAAGAAGACATACCTAAGACTGCTTTCAGGACTAGGTATGGTCATTACGAGTTTACAGTCATGCCCTTTGGGTTAACGAATGCACCTGCAGCATTCATGGACATGATGAATAGGATCTGTAAACCGTACTTGGATAAATTTGTAATTGTCTTCATCGACGATATACTTATTTATTCAAAAAGTCAGGACGAGCATTGTCAGCACTTGCATGCACTCTTAACCTTGTTAAGAAAAGAAAAATTGTACGCCAAATTCTCGAAATGTGAATTTTGGTTACAAGAAGTGCAATTCTTAGGTCACATGGTGAACCATGAAGGTATTCATGTAGATCCTGCTAAGATAGAGGCAATTACCAAATGGAAGGTTCCACAATCTGCAATGGAAATTAGAAGTTTTATAGGTTTAGCTGGATATTATAGACGGTTTATTAAGGATTTTTCCAAGATAGCTGTACCATTAACTAAGCTAACCTGTAAAGCCACTAAGTTTGAATGGGGACCTAAACAAGAAGAGGCTTTTAGGATTTGGAAACAAAAATTAACCAATGCACCAATCTTAGCTTTACCAGAAGGAAATGAAGATTTTGAAGTATATTGTGATTCTTCAAAACTAGGATTTGCATGTGTGCTAATGCAACGCAAAAAGGTAATTGCGTATGTTTCAAGACAATTGAAAAAGCATGAAGAAAACTATACGACTCATGATTTAGAATTAGGAGCCGTAATCTTTGCCCTTAAGATTTGGAGACATTATCTGTATGGAAGTAAGTTTACTGTCTATACGGATCATAAAAGCTTAAGATATATATTTGGGCAAAAAGAGTTGAACATGAGGCAAAGGAGATGGATGGAAATACTAAGTGACTACGACTGTGATATTCAGTATCACGAAGGAAAAGCAAATGTAGTTGCAGATGCCTTAAGTCGTAAATATCATGAAAAACAAAAGCGAGTTCGTGCTCTCAGATTAAATCTACAATTAGATTTAATGGAACAATTGAAGTCTGTCCAGGAAACAGCAATCAAGGATGATGCTGAAGGAATGAAAGGGCGAATTAAGGATTTAGAACAAGGTATTGATGAAATTTGGAGATTCCACAAAAGCAGAATTTGGGTACCTAAGCAGGGAGAGTTAAGGAATAAAATTTTGGAAGAAGCCCATAAATCTAGGTATGCAATACACCCAGGAAACAATAAAATGTACCAAGATTTAAGAAATAACTTTTGGTGGATAGGAATGACAAAGGATATAGCTCGATACGTTTCTAAGTGTCTTACTTGTTCACAAGTTAAGGCAGAACATCAGAAACCTTCAGGACTACTACAACAACTAGAGATGCCTATATGGAAATGGGAACTCATAACAATGGATTTTGTTACTAAGTTACCCAAAACCAGAAAAGGTAATGATGCGATTTGGGTAATTGTGGATCGATTAACCAAATCAGCTCATTTTCTACCTATGAAAGAAACCTTTAGCATGGAAAGATTGGCAAAGTTGTATGTAGATGAAGTCGTATCTCTACATGGAGTTCCAAGAAGCTATGGGAACTCGACTAAACCTAAGCACTGCATATCATCCGCAAACAGACGGACAAAGTGAAAGAACAATCCAAACTCTAGAAAACATGCTCCGAGCATGTGTAATAGATTTTGGTGGAAATTGGGACGATCACTTACCATTAATTGAATTCTCCTATAACAATAGTTATCATTCAAGTATCGAAACTGCCCCATTCGAGGCACTGTATGGAAGAAAGTGCAGAACTCCAGTTTGTTGGGCAGAAATAGGAGAAAATCAATTATCAGGTCCTGAGATAGTGCAAGAGACGACTTATAAGATTACTCAAATCAAAGAAAGGCTGAAGACGGCTAGGGATCGCCAGAAGAGTTATGCAGACAATAGATGCAAGCCGTTAGAATTCCAAATTGGAGACAGAGTACTGTTGAAAGTTTCCCCTTGGAAAGGAGTTGTTAGATTCGGTAAGAAAGGAAAGCTAAGTCCAAGGTACGTAGGACCATTTCCAGTGATCCAACGTATAGGACCAGTTGCTTATCGTTTACATCTACCAGAAGAGTTAGCTGGAGTACATGATGTATTTCATGTATCCAATCTCAAGAAATGTCTATCAGACGAATCTTTGGTAGTACCTCTTCAAGACATAGAGGTAAACGAAAAATTAAAATTTGTTGAGAAACCTCTTCGGATAGAAGACAGAAAAATAAAGTTTCTTAAACACAAACGACTAGTGCTAGTTAAAGTAAAGTGGGATTCAAAGAGAGGAGCTGAATACACTTGGGAGCTGGAATCAGAAATGAAGAAAAAGTATCCTCAATTATTCCAGTAAATCTCGAGGACGAGATTTTTTATTAAGGTAGGGAGAATGTAACAACTCTCATTAAAATTCCTATTTATTTTATTATTTTAGCCAATAGGAAATCCTAATTGAGACACCCAAGTGATTCTGCACAAACCCTAAAATTTTTAGAATTTTCAGAATCAGGATTAGGGCCCCTAAAACTCAAGGGGGGTAAACCCTATGTTACGATTATCTTTAAATTTCGTTGTCAAAATTTGAATTGTACGAAGTTATCAACTCAGCAGGCCTAGTCCCACACTCAGCAACCCTATAGTGATTTCGTGTCCTTTACGGACCGTAAGGATTGAGTCTTATGGTCCGTAAGCTGGTGCGGTGTCAAGTCAGCAAGGCTAGTCCCTGAGGTGGCTGACCAATAAATATTCCTTGTCCCTTACGGACCGTAAAGGTTGAGTCTTACGGTCCGTAAGCCAGGCCAAATTTGCACTATAAATAGCAGACATTGGCATTCGAAATCTGGAGTTCAAACGACGAACAAATTCGCCATACACACTGAAATACGTTCTGTTTACCACAATTAACACACACGGATCACAAATCGACGCCGCAATTCAGGGTAATAACTCGATCGCTGATACGATTCAATGTCCGATCGATTAAACTATCCAATGGATGTTTAAGTGCTGCCCACATTAGGGTTTATGCTTTGTCATTCGTCGTTAATTCGATGGATGTTTAAGTATCGCACTTTGTCATTCGTTGTGAAGGTTTGATCTCGTGAGTTATCGTAAATGCTGTATTAAGTTACTAACCAAATTGTGTGGCTGTTATTAATTTAGGTTAAAAAGGCTAATCAGTAGGCTAGATTCTGCTCAAATTAAATCTGCAATGTGAGTCATTCTCTTTTTATCAAATTACTTTTGAAATCATGTTTATTTTCAAAGATTATAATTACAGTGATTAAGTTTATGTAGTCACCAAATTACAGCCGGTATGTGGGGTATTGTGCACACTACTGTTTTTATCACTTTAGGTGGGCGAACCTAATTAATGATACTCGTTACTATTGGGTGAACGGACTCAATAGTAATATGACCACAGTCACCGAAACGAGTAGATGACAAGTACTGTGGGTATTTGGTTGAAATAAACATTGTAATCTCTCTTAATACTGTGAATTATAATACATGAGTCGTTTTTATAAAAGAATGATTCACTCAGTATTTCCCGCTGACAAAACCTTTTTCAAACATGTTTCAGGTGATCTGTTGTGATCCAGGAAAAGTGCCGAGAAGCACTAGAAGCTTAAGGAAGTGGCTTAGTATAAAATAAAGAAACATGTTTTGTAAAATAAGAGATTTCTTCGTGAAACCTCAAGATTGTAAATTACCGGGTTTTATCCCGAGTTGTGAAATAAAATAATCGGGAAATATTTCAGTTTTAAAAAGATCCTGAAGAAACTTCCGCTGTTAATTAAATACCACGGGATTTCTGTCCCGCGGCTCCTGAAACGGGTCAAACCGGGTCGGGGGCCGTGACAGACACCGACGCCGTATTCTGACTCACCGCGAATAACCTAACCCCCACCATGTCTAGGCTTCGTAAGCCATAAATTAGAGCATCGTCTTACCATGAATATCATTAGAGGTATTAGTAGCGGTGGGAATCGAGCCTACTTCTGATCGATCTTCATCTACTGGACTTTCATATTTCGATACACCCTCATCGAAACCCCCAAATCAGATTGCCATGAATATCAAGCAGGTGAAGGGAGAATAGATGTATTATTTGTGGTTATGACCGACAGATGTAAGTTAAAAGCAACGGGAAACCGGAACTGTAGTTAAGGCCGATGCAAATTGTATATATAGAATAATATGCAGTAATCATTGTTTTTTTTTTCTTCTTGAACAGATGTAATTGTGTTGTTGTCTGATTATGTTCTTGAATGAATTTGAGATTCAAAAACTATGATCTTGGATGCAAATCACATTAAGGATTTGATGATGAGCGATAAAGTTAAATAAAAGTTAACAATGATTATTACAAAAACATTAACATTTGTTGTAAATCCATAACCTTTCTTTAACGCTCACGAATAATGACATGCATGAGAAACATAACTTTGGTCGTATTTGGAATAGATTAATATTCTATTGTGATTCTTATACTATACATCCACGCTATAATAATCGTTAGTGAATCATTAATGTTCCATTGTGATTCTTATACTATACATCTACGTTATAATAATCGTGCCTAATAATAACACTCAAAAAGGGTGTGAGTAAAATGAACTAAAGGATGTGAATTTTAAACAAATGGGACATAACCCCAAGTTGCTAATTGGATTAAGAAAAATTAGACATGTTAATACAAGTTGTGCTGCTCTAATTTATAAAGAATGACCTCCACAATAAATTTCGCCTATTCATTTATTGATTGGCATTCCATAATCGAATGAATTCGAAAGTCCAAGAAAAGTAGATGTATATGATATTTTAATGGATATGATGTATGAGTACAACGTTTTGTTATGTATATTGAGTTGCTTTTGGTTGGCATAAAGTTAACAAATTTTCGCATTTCATGTATTGACGCAAAGAATATTCATAATCAATATCCCGCCGCAACACGCGGGTAAACGTCAACTAGTTTATGACTTTATTAATATAATCTATATATAATCAAAAGTTTAGTTGCATGTTAGTGTTTTAAAGCCAAAATTAATGATGTTATAAATTCATCACTTAAAACAATATTCATTAAAAAATATATTCCAAATTATAAATTCCAAATTATAAATTCAACATTTAAAACAATATTCATTAAAAAACAAACCTCAAAATCATAACCCGCCTCCATCACCCACCATCTACGCGATCCATCTTCCTCTCTACCTCTCCTTCTTCTTCGTTCCCCAATAGCAAAAACCTCGGCCCCCAGTAGCAAAAACCTCGGCACTCACCGTCGCCCGTCCGTCCGCCGCCCGAACGTTCGCTGCCCGCCGCCCGCCGGCCGTAACCCGCCGCCCAGCCCAACCATCTCGCCCGAAAGAGGTAAGCTACTAATTTGAAACTCGGCACTCACCGTCGCCCGTCCGTCCGCCGCCCGAACGTTCGCTGCCCGCCGCCCGCCGCCCGCCGGCCGTAACCCGCCGCCCAGCCCAACCATCTCGCCTGAAAGAGGTAAGCTACTAATTTGAAATACTTTGATACTTACAGTTATTTTTTTAAAAACCATAGATGTTTCTAATTTGAATAGATGTTTTGGTCCGATTTTGCTAAACTTTTGATTATATATAGATGTTTCTGCCCGATTTTGCAGGCGTGAACCAGGTTTTGGTCTCCTCTTTTGCCGATGAATCCCCCATGGTTAAGCAAGCGTCCATGGCGTCTCTCAGATATCTCGCTCAGCTGTAAGTATTTGTGTTGTTTATACGCATATGCAAGAGTTGATTGATTTGGTAAATTGGTTAATTGAGATTGAGATTGAGACTGTGATGGAATTGCAGGAACAAAATCATAAGTCCGATTCCATCCACCTTATTGATTTTGCAGACGCCAACCAGGTTTTGGCCTCCTCATTTGTCGATGAATCCCCCATGGTTAAGCAAGCGTCCATGGCGTTTCTCAAATCTCTCGCTCCACTGTAAGTATTTGTGTTCTTTATACGCATATGCAAGACTTGATTGATTTGGGAAATTGGTGAATTGAGATTGAGATTGAGACTGTTATGGAATTGCAGGAACAAAATAATAAGTCCGACTCCATCTACCTTATTCCTTTTAATTAGGGTTTTGCACATGGAAAACGTTTTTTGGTGATTTCACATTGAAGTCTAAGTTTCTATTTTATAAATAGATGCCTTTACATTCCATTTTTGGTTATTCTAATTTGCTGTTTTACGATTCTGCTTTATGGTTTTTTGTATTTGCTGTTTATGACGAAGGTTTTTTTGTATACCTGTATTCGATTTAATCCCTATCAATGTTCCTAATCCAATCCTGGTTTGAATATTGATAACTATTTAGTGTTTTGTTGTGTGAGAATTTAGAAGTATAGGTTTTCTACTGAAATTGGTTTAATTATACAACCATACAAGCATGGCTGAGGTTCTAGCGTATTTCACGCAACCATTGATACCGGTTTCGAAATCGACATGGACATCCAATCTTAGCTCCGAAGATATGATGTCCGAAGTTCTGTTGTATTTCACGCAACCATCAATACCGGAGTGAACGGAGCGTATCTGATGTCAATACCGGAGAAGACGGAGCGTATCTGGTGATTATTCAGCACTCATACTTTACATTATCATACATTAAAAAAAAATATGGAATGCTTGTTTTTTATTTACCTAATTTTTTTCCCCTTTTACAGGATTTTTAGCTCCCATCCCTAACCAGTTTCTAAGAGGGTGATCCCAGCATTAGTTTTTGATTCCCACAAAGATCCCATAAAGGTTCTGGTTCTAACAACGGTTTCGACCTCATCTCTGAAGACAAAATAACATAAATATGTTTAATAGTTAATATAGAAGTAAAGAGGTGTGCAAATGTGCTAGTTCGGTTAACTTTTTAGCTGTAACCGTATCCGTGACCGCTAGCTTTGGTTAAGAAATTTTCTTAAACATAACTGAACCTCAGTTCGGTTAATGGCGATTATGAGATTCGGTTATGGTTCGGTTTAGGTTGGTTTCAGTTCGTTAACCAATCTAAGTTTGAACTCAATTTAAAATAAATAAATATATCAGGCAATTATTGTCTCAACTACCATCCTCTTTATAAATAAAAGAACACAAAAAATATGCATGCATAAGTTTTATACAACACATATTTATATATAGATTTTGTGGTTTTAGTGATGGATATTGATTAATGAGGCTATTTGCATATGATAAATGCATGATTATTCAATGAGGCTTTTTACATACCTCCATAATATACGGTCGGATTTAATTCCATTGATTAGTCACTAGCTTCTTTCTAGGAAGGTGAATGGGCTGATATTCTATTATATAAGCTCATCCTTCCCTGTTGTTGTAGTTCCATATTCACACCTGCTACTCTACTATCATGGCTACCTCTCTTAGTGTCAATATAGCGGGAATTGGTGTTGGCAACCAGATGGTACTTACTGACCTCCGTGAAGGGAGTACCGGCCCCATCACTGTTATGGTCTGTAGAAAGTGGGACGTAACAAATGTCAACGGACGCTACATGAGCACCGACTATGTCGTCAGCGATGTAAAGGTACCTCTCCCCCCTTTTAACTCCCATACCCTTTTCCTTACACGCAGTTCATCGCTACTGAAAGTCTACTGTTTGGTTTGCATAGGGAGGTGTGATTCATTGTACCGCGCGGAATAACATTGCACACTACTTCTTTGACAAACTCAAGGAGGGCGGTGTATATTTACTCAAGGGTTTCACGGTCCAACGCACCGATCAATACCGTATTTTAAAAGACAGCCCCTTTGTTATCTGGTTGAACGGCTCCACGACTGTTAAGAGAGTTGACGATACGAGTGGTTCATTTACACGCTACCCGTTCTTACTTACTGCTTTTGAGGACCTCGAACCAACAGGGGGCAAGTATTTTGTAGGTATGTTTACTCTTCTCATGCTGGTCATACTGTTGTTTACTTTTTTTATGTTCAAAAATCGACTAATAAAGGTTAGACTACTTATTGGTTACTAACTAAATTTCATATTCCATTAGCCGGTCCATGTTTACAGTTGGCTGCTGAATAGTATCATTTATAAAAATGAATGGCTTATTACATTGTTTTGTGGGCCTATTGATAGCTGATTATTTTGTCCCCATTGATAGTTGCCATTGAGAGATCATTTTGTACGTAATAATTAGCATACTGACTAACATGTACCTATCTATTTATGGAATCATGGGTAGGGCGACAGATAGGTACTTAGCGTGTCTGCAACGGTAAAAGTTGGCCAACTATACCACTCGCGAAACACAGGAATTTGCTAACAAGGTTTTTACTACTATTTAGAATGTAAACCAGGCTTCCTTTAAAAAAAATTAACAAAGAAAAAATTGAAAATGTTCTATAGGTGGCGAATCCAAGCAACTTACTTATGAACAGGTTGCCGCAAACAAGTTAAAAACTGCCCAGTATGCATTATGATAGCAACCCGGATCAACTCAACCCTATCCCTTTTTAACTAGCACTGGAAATGACCCGTTTCACATGCTGAACCACTCTTTTACCAGATACCCAACACAATATTGACCTACGATGTAGTCTGACCATGTGCAGTACCATGTTTACCTTTTCACTCGCGTTATACAAATCTTTACTTATAAAATGACAGCCAGTCAGAAAAGCAGTAACATGGTTCAATCAAATAACTGACCCGAATAAATTAGTTTTACGCAGTTGACTTTCGCTCAGACCTGACTTGGTCTACCTAATAGACACGTTTCTAATTCAGTCTAATTTTCGATGCGCTTCAGATGTTATCGGATATGTTACTGAGGTTGGCCCGCAGTCTGTGAAGGCATCAGGTGCTCGCGCGGTTGAGTTCAATCTAAACAACGAACGGTAAGTGCCTCATCCTTATTGCCCAATTGGTCTTGCTTTTAACCTCAGTTAAGTGTTTAGGTTTTTTGCTTCTTTTAATCCTCACAGCAATCGCCGAGTTAGAGTGACATTATGGGGACATTTGGGTGATGCTCTGATTAAGAAGAAGGCCGAAAACCCGGCTGTCTATTGCCTGATCCTTACTTCCATGAGTGCAAAATTTTACCTGGGTACGATTGTTTCCCTAAACGTTAATTATTGTGTGTATTACTTGAAAGGTCTTTATCTGACTCAACACACTACAGGCACCCTTGGTTTGGCCAGTTCATCGTCAACTATACTCATTGATGGCTCCGATGTACCCGCACTGCAAACTTTTAAGTCATCTGTAAGGTATCGGTATAGCCTTTGACATGCACGCTTTAATTACCTTTTTTATACGGTTATTGCTCCAACTGAATATGAACGTATACTTCCCAGCTGTGTAGCTATAGGAGATAGCAGCGACCCAGTCACCGAGGATGTGGTCTGTGTTGGTACCCTACAAGAACTTGTGGACAGGGTTCGTGCCGACAAATCCAAAAAAAAGGTATTTATTCATACTAAATTTAAAAGAATATACTTTAATAAACTCTCATACTCTCTATTGTGTTTTTAAACTTTTATATATATTTTTTGTTGGCCTCAAGTTAATCATTACCTCATTCCAAGTTCACCAGCCTTGAATTGAAACCTCAAAAGATGACCAGAGTATGTCAAGCCAACTATTATTCTATACAAACCATCCACCCTCATAGTTAGCATACGCTTTAAATTTCAAGATTCACCCCCATGACCAATACCGGCGCCACCACAGCTCCCGCGTTAACCAACGCCATTGGCCTCACACCATCCTCCTTTCTTCAGCTTTTACTAGAAAAAAAAAAACCCACGACAGCTGGGGTTCTTGCTTTTTTGTTCATGAACTACTAAACAGAATTGGCTAGCCTCCCAATTGTGCGTAGATAGGGCTTACCCTCCCCAACATGACCTACGCATTGACCTACTATGTGTGGGAAACACCGTACATACACCCCCTCTCCCACACCCTGTCCGCCTCACTTAACTAGCCCTTTTATTTTGTTCGTTGTAGGCCATCCTTTTCCGGAACGTTGTAGAGATTGCGTCTATCAGAACCAAGAACAGCTGGTATCTTTTCGCGTGCTCCGGTAGCCAGTGTCGTAAGGGACTAACGAGAGAGGAAGGTTACTTCGTTTGCAAGGCGTGCAAATCGAAGGTTGATTATCCGAGAACGAGGTATATACTTCAACATCTCAGACACAAACTCATTACTTTGTTCCCCTTTCCATTTGATATCATGATTCTTTGTTGCCCGGTGTAATTTGGTACCCTTCTGCCTACACCGCCAACGCAACTTGGTTTCGCCACCCCATTGTTATTGAACTACTCTACCATGTTAGGTTTCGCATTCAGGCGGATGTAACTGATGGAACAATGAGCACCGTTGTCACCCTCTTTGATGAAGTTGCTGAGCAGCTGGTTAAGAGGACTGCAAAATCCTTAGTTGAGGAACAGTTGACGGTATTCGTGCTACTCATTACAGCGTGGCTTTGAAGCATATGTGAACCTTCTACGCTAACTTTCCCTGTTTTGTACTTGGTATGCAGGATACTTCTATTGATTCTCCCATACTACCCTCCGCCCTCGAGGCCCTTATTGGAACAAAACACACTTTTGAAATTAAGAGCCACACCTACTACCGTTATGGAGAATATGAGAGCTTCAATTGCGGCAAGATTGTTGGGCCTGGTATGGATGAAACAGATGGGAGCGTTAATGTTGTTACGTCGGATTTGGATGGAAGTCCATCTGCCTCCCTAAAGCGTGATTCGAACCTCCCGGTCTCTTTGGTTTCAAATAATGTGGCAACGCCTATGGCTTGTGCCCAGACCAAAACTGTGATTTTTACATTTTCGTGGCATATGTTATTTTCCCACCTTACCGGTCTCTTTGGAATCATATAAAACCTACATGAATTTTTATCTAAGATGTTGAATGCTGCATATAGATGAATACAAACGTGCAAACGATAACCGTGTCATCCTTGAATCTTCACCGACACCTACCTGGAAACTTTCATTACAAACAGCAACGGAATAGGCAAATTATGACTTGTGCTAAACAAATATCTTATGACATATGACCTTTCCTGACTGCCTGTCCCTATGTCTGTTATTTGGGTAAAAAAACAGGTGTGTCCTAACAATAAATATAATATTCAAACCAACTGTAACGTGCATTCTTTAAGGGTTATTTGCGGTATGATCTCTAACTTTGCCTTCACGTGTAATTAGTTTGCAAACCCCCCCCCCACACACACACACGCGCACACACACACAACCAAACCGGTACAGGTGCATGTTTCACTTTTCATTTTGGGCTATGTATTTTGTAACATTGTATGTAACATGCAGCTGCCTGTGCACCCCTTCGTGATGCTTAAAGACGCTTTTACCTTTCATACACATTCACGTGTTATGCCTGAGGGGATGACCCAATACGTTTGTGGGCTACAACTGCTTGACCAGGCTGGAGTGCATAGAGGTATCAAACTTATAATTACATTGTAGCCCCCCACCCAGCATATGGAGTTTTAAATACTGAATTCTGGCCCTTTCTGATCCCTCATAAAAGACGAGGTTTGCAGGTTATGGCCTGCCAATTCTGGTGTGGTTAGTGATTCGATACAAGCCCGCCTTTGTTCCCATACGTTGCCTAACGGAAAGATACAAACATATTACGCCCTTACGTTGATTGACAGCTGCAGCAATGATAACATCGTGGGTAGCAAACATTCTATTCATATACAAAGTCGTAACTATGTGGGCCTTAATGGGAAGGCGATGACATACTGTGGGGCTACCCTATCTAGCATAAATGCATTTACTCCCTCTCCTGACCCCAACGCAGGTTAGTTATACTGTTCCTGAAAAGAAAATCATTTGGCTATCATGTTCGCTTACCGACATGCGTGTGTGCACAAAGTAAAACTGTAAATAGCCTGCCAACAGTTTAAGCCCTTCAGTTTTGACACCCCTCCTGTCAACCCACGCTCAATGTATTGGAATTAACTTTCATAGTTGGTTATTTAGACGCTTTCTGTCCGCTATACTTTGTTTAACCTATCTGCGTATCCTGTCACTTTTACAGGTGGCACTCAGGTACAACCGGCGACTGTTACAGTGGGTACTGGTACTACCGCTAAAGTGGGAGCAGGAGAGGCAATGAAAGGTCGTCCCCATATACACAGCTCTGATTGTTTTTTACGTACAGTATAAACCCATTAAACCTGACTTTAAATATAAAATACTTTTTAAAACAAAAAACTTAACTGTGACTTTGAGTATAAGATACTTTTTAAAACAAGTGCTAGACTTTGGGATAAATTTAAAACTTACATTTTTAATAAATCAATTTCTATTACTTTCTGTATACGAACGCAATTAATTTACGTAAATAATTTCTACAAACTTCTTAACAGTTCCATCCCAGTAGGGTCAACATCTTACTGAGTCGTTTCAGTTTAAATTTCAACAAACTACATGTGATCTAGAACTCGCAACGGTATCCATATCTTATGACAGCAAATTCTGATCCAATAATTTTATGTTTTATCATATTTTGCAACTGAAACACAGATTATCAAATTAACAGACTAAATCAACCTGATCACATGTTTCGCGACTTTTCCATTTCTGTTGAAAACCAGCCGAAAAAAAAAGGGAGAAATACATATAAAGAAAGCAAAATACAGTCCCAAAATAACCGGAAATCCATTTCGATTAATCAACTCATGCATTTGTCAACGGCTTCCTACATGGTAGACAAACCCATAAATACTTTGTTGTACATGTTATAATCCGTAAACTTGCCTGAATGATGTGGGAGGTCCTTTGGATAAACAGAAATACCTCCACATGTCATGTGAACTGTTTGTTTACGGTTAACAAAGGTTTGCTATAATTTTTTTCCCCTGAATTTTATGCTACAGGTAAAAACATCGTGCGGGACGACGCAGCGGATATCCGGCCTGTTTTATGCCCACCGACAAGACATTCTCCCTCCCGGTCTGCCCAAGGTCTGCACCGTTATCTACGATGTTTACTACTGCCCTTTTCCATTTCTGTAACTATTACATTTTCCCCAGACAATATTTCCTGCACAACACAGCATTCTCATCAGAATATAGCTGGTCCATCACGTCTGCGTTCTTCTCGCCCTAAAAAAACAGAAGGTACAACTCCATCACTACCCTTTACCCGGTATTACTTTTGCCCGTCTACCATACAACATCAGAATAACGTTGCCACATTTTATTATGTTACCAGGTGTTCGTATACGTACCCCACGTAGGGCAGCGTTTGCATCAACAGGTATTGTCCAACTCTATTTCCTGCACACCTATTTCCTGAACATACGCGCTTTGTTCCCTTTTGCACCTGTCTATACTTTGTTGTTTGCTTCGCTGCTCTGAATCTGTACGTTGTGATACGTTTACCTGATAAAAATATTATAGGTGCGCATGTTACATACGAAAGCCTTGGCCGTCCAACCTTCACATGCCATAACTGTGCAGCGGTCATGTGGTATGAAGAGAGGAATAAAAATACAAAGTCCTCTGATGGGACGACTTTCTCTTCGTGCTGCCAGGATGGCAAGGTTTTGCTTGCTCGCCTTCTTGAAGCTCCTGAACCATTAAGATCATTACTTGATTGTAACGACCCGGGAACAATTAGATTCAGAGAACATATTAGAGTGTACAATAGCATGTTCTGTTTCACATCATTTGGGGGAAAGATTGATCATGCTATAAACAGTGGTAGAAGCCTATACACCTTCCGAATAAGCGGGCAGAACTACCACCGAATAGGGTCCATGCTGCCAGTTGAAGGTGAACAACCCAGATATGCTCAACTATATTTCTACGACACACAAAACGAAGTCAATAACCATATAGCTGCTTTGTTTGGGGATTCCCGTTCTCACAACACATGTGATGAAGCAATTGTTGCGTCCCTCATCAGGATGCTGGACAACCACAGTTCTTTAGCTAACGCCTTTCGCATGGCACGCGACTGGTGCATTCAGAATGAAAGCAACAATTGTCATCTACGCTTACTCGGCCAAGTAACAAACAACCCACAGTACAATCGACCTAACGTGTCTGAGGTTGCTGTTCTTATCACAAACGACTTTGGAGAAAACACCGAACCACGTGATGTTATCGTCAGTACAAAGAACGGCACGCTACAACGGATATCAGAATTACATCAGCTTTACATGCCTTTACAATACCCGTTATTGTTTCCGTACGGAGAGACCGGGTTCCACGAACGAATACGCTACCACGACAACACCGGACGTCGGTCTACTAAACGACAATGTGTCACGATGCGGGAATACTACTGCTACAGAATCCATTATCGCAACAATGAAGGCACCACCCTCTTAAGAGGCGGTCGTTTATTCCAACAATATTTGGTTGACTCATACGCGGCCATCGAGGAACACAGGTTGCGTTGGATGAGGAATAACCAAAATGAACTGCGCGTTGAACTCTATCATAATGTTTGTGACGCTGTGACGCGTGGGGATACAAATGCCAACGCCATCGGACAGCGCATAGTTTTGCCAGCAACCTTTACGGGAAGCCCAAGATATATGATCCAAAATTACCAAGACGCCATGGCTTTGTGCCGTGCTTTTGGGAACCCCGACCTGTTTGTGACATTTACAGCTAACCCAAAGTGGCCTGAAATCGAAGACATGGTCTCTCTCATATCAGGCCAGAAGTCTCATGACCGTGCAGATGTTGTATCACGCGTTTTTAAACTAAAACTGTCCTTCTTGATTGAAGATATTATGAAGAAACAAATCTTTGGCGTCTGCAAATCAGGTAAACTTTGTAATACCTTACCTCTTTATTTTGCTATCAATTCTCCCACAAATACTAACCTTTTTAAACTTTATAATTTCCTCCTTTTTCCTCTCTCTGTCTTTCAATTTTTGTCCCACTGGTTATATACAGCTGTTTACACAATTGAGTTTCAAAAAAGAGGCCTACCCCACGCGCACCTTTTATTATGGCTTGAACATTCTGCCGTGTCTCACACGCCTGCTGGTATAGATGACTTGATTTCAGCCGAGATCCCATCGAAAATTGACGACCCATCCGGCTATAAGGCTGTAACAGATTACATGTTGCATGGCCCATGTGGGAATGACGCTCGCAGTGCTCCGTGTACAACAGATGGAAAATGTATGAAACACTTCCCAAAGCCATTTTATCGAGAAACGACAATTGACGAAGACGGCTACCCGGTTTATCGACGTCGAGATACGAAGATTTTCTTTATAAAGGGTAAAACGAAACTTGACAACCGGTTTGTCGTTCCATACAACCGTTATCTCCTTTTAAAGTACGAATCACACATCAATGTTGAGTGGTGCAACCAGTCCCGAGCGATAAAATACCTTTTTAAATACTTAAACAAGGGGCCAGACAGGGCTACAATGGTTGTTCAAGAAAACATTGGCAGTGATGGTGAAAGCCGTTCACAAAAGATTGTTAAGGTCGATGAGATTAAAAACTATTTGGATTGTCGGTACTTATCGCCGTGTGAAGCTGTGTGGAGAATGCTTGCATTCCCTATACATTACTCATTCCCATCCGTCATGAAACTAACGTTCCATACACCTAACCAACATCTACTCACGTTACGTGATTCGGACAGCTTGCCAGCCCTTTTAAACCGTGACGGGATACGAGACACAATGTTCACCCAATGGTTTACGTTGAACAGCAGAGATGCAGCGGCAAGAAACCTTACGTACGCCGAGATACCAACAAAGTATGTCTGGCAAGAGGATAACAAGGTATGGAAAACACGGTTGGAACGGCCAGCAATTGGGCGGATCATGTATTGCAATCCAGCAGCTGGGCCAAAGTATTACTTAAGGATGTTGTTAGGGATTGTGAAAGGGCCCCGAAGTTTTGAAGAAATAAAAACGGTCGACGGTATCGTGTATGAAACGTTCAAAGAAGCCTGCTATGCGTATGGCTTGCTTAATGATGACAAGGAATGGAATGACGCTCTTTCAGAGGCTAAATTATGGGCATCCGGCTCCCAACTACGAGAGTTATTTGTTACCATGTTATTGTTTTGCGAAGTGAACCGCCCATCGCAACTGTGGTCACAGAATTGGGAAATACTATCTGATGATATCTTATACATGAAACGTAGACTCTACATGTTCCCAGGGCTACATTTATCGGACGACCAACTTAAGAACTACTGCCTGATTGAACTAAATGAACTGTTGGAAAAAAATGGGAAATCGTTGGTGGATTTCCCGGATATGCCACAGCCAGATACGTCGCTCCTCGATAGGATGGATAATCGTCTAATCAGGGAAGAGTTGAGTTACAACAAAAAAAAGATGACAGACGAGCACGAACAATTATATGCATCACTCAACACGGAACAAACGGCCATCTACAACACAGTCATTGATTATGTTACCACCCACAAAGGAGGGTTTTATTTTGTCTACGGTCCGGGTGGGACAGGCAAGACTTTCCTATACAGAGCCATCCTGTCACGTTTGAGATCGATGGGACTAATTGCTCTTGCGGTTGCATCTTCAGGTAAAAAAATAATTCTGTAATGTTGTATAATTATTCTCATACTACATAATGTATGTGGCTGCGTACGCAACTCCATTTTTTACTAACTTTACCTACCCCCACACATCAGGTATCGCGTCTCTTCTATTACCCGGTGGTCGGACAGCGCATAGCCGTTTCGCTATCCCTTTAGAATTACTTCACAGTAGCACGTGTGCCATTAAACAAAATACCCAATTGGCACACCTTTTACAGGAGGTACGGTTAATCATCTGGGACGAAGCACCAATGATGCAAAAATATGCATTTGAAGCACTGGATAAAACACTTAGAGATATCTTGGGGTTTTGTTCCGCCGCAAACAGGGAACGTGCCTTTGGTGGCATGCCTATCTTACTTGGTGGTGATTTCAGGCAAATCCTTCCCGTCATCCCAAAGGGAAAAAGAGAAGATGTTGTTCAGGCATGCATAAATAAATCGTATCTGTGGAAAAATTGTGAACTCTTCACTCTCCACCGTAGTATGCGTGTCAACGAATACACCTCAACAGGTGTGGTAGACATTGATAGGCAACGTTTCAACAAATGGTTGTTAGAAATCGGCGATGGAATTGTTCCCTCAAAAGCCAAAGAAGGTGAAGATGAACCAACCTGGATCGAGATACCCGCCAGGTTTATCGTTGATAGTTGTGGCCTTCCTGCGGACTCGATTGTTAACGCTGTCTTCCCGTCATTTACAGAAAGGCAGGGCGATGATGATTTTTTATGTGAAAGAGCAATACTAACCCCACGCAATATAGACGCGGATGAAATCAACGATTACATGTTTCGACAATTAAGACAGACCACAAAGACCTACAAGAGCTCTGACGAAATATGTCGTGCATCCACGGATGTATTGGAACAGGAACAACTCTACCCGTCTGAATTCCTAAACTCTTTGACATTCCCAGGTACCCCCCCATCCCCCACTGCACGTCACTAAAATAATAGTTACAAATAAAAAAAATGCCACCGGCCAAATCCTTTAATTATTTGACATTGACAGGTATGCCACCGCACGCTTTGCATTTAAAAGAAGGTCTCCCTATCATGCTTTTAAGAAATGTGAACCCCTCCCAAGGCTTATGTAATGGCACCCGTCTGATCATCACAGACCTTGGGAAATTTGTTATCAAAGCAAGGATACTTACCGGGTCAAACCGTGGAAATACTGCATTAATACCAAGGATAACGCTTTCATCCACTAAATCAAAATGGCCATTTATTATGAAAAGGCGCCAGTTCCCAGTAAAACCATGCTATGCTATGACCATTAATAAAAGCCAAGGGCAATCATTAAAAGTTGTTGGCCTCTACCTACCCCGACCAGTGTTTAGCCATGGCCAGCTATATGTCGCACTTTCAAGGGTTACAACACCTGAAGGTCTAAAGATTGTCATCGTCGGGGATGGCAACGGTGGCATGACAAACCATACCAGAAACATTGTTTACAAAGAAACATTTAACAATTTGACTACCTCAGATCGGCGACAATAAACAATACCTAGCCCTACCGTGTATTTTTGGGCTGCAAAAAAACTTTTCCGCCTCCACCGCCGTTAAACCAACATAATGACTGATACATGCCCTAAACTCAATTTTTTCCCACCCGTCCCAACCACAACAGCTATATACGTGCCACGTTAAGTATTATGCGTCTACCCTCCGAGGCCCAGCTATTCATGTAGCGTACCAATAAGGACGCCGCAACAGCTATATATATGCCCCATGCAGTACGAATGTAAGTCTGATCAGATTCCACTAAATTCCGAAACCTCATGTTGTTTTTATTTCTTAGTTTTTATGTGTGTGGAATTAACTCAGATACATGGTCTGCTTGGTTTATTTGTCTGTTTTAGGAAATAACGATAACGATGGTTCGAAGACTACTAATTGTTACTGGTATAAACACATTGTCACCCACACATTTTGGGGCACGGGTGCCACCTATCACTAGGAGGGTGGAGGTCATATACTTCCATGTGAACTGCTGTTTCAAACATTTTAACCGGTGACTATAGCGCCATCGTGGATCCTCATGAGCTGGTTACACACTTACACATCAACGGTTTATGAACCTTATACTATTTTGTTTACTATTATATCCAATTCACTCTAACATGTTCATGGTTATATAGAAATGTGAGCCGATTATGAGAGGGACTCAAGGAACTCTTATTATTGCTTCAACTCCTCAAATTGTCGCTGGTTTTACTGGACTTTGGCGTAATATCAGACGATGAATTTTGAAACATGTTCAGCCCTGGTAAGTCATTATTATTAAGCATTATTTTACAGTGGAGTCTTCCTTTAGGTGCTTTGTGGTTTTATATTCTTTACATTCCTGCTTGATAATGGAACTTATGTTAATGCTATGAATTATTCTGGCCAGGTAATCATTATTTGGTTTCGAAATTGACATGGGCATCCAATATTACCTCCGGAGATAAACTGACCAAAGTTCTGCCGTATTTCACGCAACCATCAGTGACGGAGAAATCGGAACATACCTGCTACTTATTCAGCCTACATAGTTCATATTACCATATATTCTCAAAAAAAAAAATGGCTAAAATGTTTTTTGTTTGTTTCTTAAAATTGGTTTCTTTCCTCATTTTCCAGGAATTATATATCAGCCATACAGACGAAAGCCCAATTAGTACAGAAACCGATAAGCTGTGTAAAAGCCGCAGTTGAAAGAATGGGACACGGGGGTGTGCGCCTCGAACTATTCAACACAGACAAACCCGGACTGCTGGGCCAAGTGACACGAGTGTTACAGCAAACGCGATGAAAGTAACACATGCCACGATGTCTAACACAGTGGGTGTGTCTGTAACCATTTCCGATGTAACGGCCACTGCTGGAAACCCGGTATTGCTTGGACATTATTGCTTGATAATGGAACTGCTTTAAATTATACATCTTAATGTGCTTATGCTGTTTTCTTATTTCGGCGTTTTGTGGTTTTAGCTTGCTGTTAACTTCGAAGATATGCTAACCAAATTTCTGTCGTGTTTCACACAACCATGCATACCGGAAAAGACGGAGCATAACTGGTGCTTATCCAGCCTTCATAGTTCATATTATTGTACATTTCCCTATAAAAAATATGAAACAGTTTTCCTTATTCTGCTCACATTGTTTTTCTACCCAGTTCGTCGGCGAACAGCACTAATGCTTGCTCAGCTGCTCGGTCTCACAAGGTATGCCCAAAGTAGGCCAAAATTGTTTCAGTTCTTGATTTTTAGCTTTTGATCATATCATTTTCTGGTCCCCTTTCAGATTAGTTCATCCACCAGAACTAATATGGGTTGACTTTGGTTTAATAATTCTTGAATATTTAGGCCAACGACGGTCACGGTTTAGGGTTTGATGAAATATATAATACACTATGTATTGTCAATGGCGGTCACGGTTTATGGCGAATGCTGTTAAACGGTTGAATAAAAGCGGTGCGTTTTTTGAGGACTTTAGCGAACTCGGCTACTGATTTATTTGTTGTTGGAGTTGTTGTTTGCAGCTGCTAAAGCTGATTACTATCAGGTACGTTAAAATAATGCCTAAGTTTATTTTTCGTATAATACAAAAGAGAACCAAAGCTAATTGAGTTACTGAGATATCTTGCTAACTCATCCATTTTATTTAACACTATAGCTTTATGCATATCTAGACTTCTCATATTCAGTTTCCATAACTTCAAAATAACCTGGACCGATCAATTATTAACCCTTTTTACTACTCAAATGATGGCCATTTAAGACAGACCGGTAATCACTTGAGAGGTCACATAATAATTACTAACAAATCAAGGAACTATAGAAATAAAAGATATTAATTTTCATGACATCGTTAACTATTCTATAACGGTTTTCATTAAACTTTCATTCAAATCAAAACTGCCGCAGGTCATCCGAAGAGCCTACGTATCATGTGACTATAAATACATAGCTACATTCAACCATGAACCCTTTTCATGCTGCAACCTGAGACTACATATCGCAAAACATCTGCCAAAATGAAGAAAAACACTGCTGTTGCTAACTGTTCAGAAAGTTTATCGAAGCTTGAAGACATATTACGCCATGGCCGAGAAAATAAACACCACACGGTATCACCCCTTTCTATAATTTCAACCGTTTCCCCCGTAGCCATTATTGTCCATACATAAAAGATGTTTCTTCTAATCCATGCAGAGTGCTGAGTTCAATTGTCGTGTGGTAATTAAAGGCGTACGTAATAGCGAGCAATGGTTTAGACTTATGTGTAGAGGCGGAAAATGCATGAAAGGTGTATTTGCTGATCAAGGGGAGCTCTGGTGTGCTGGCTGTGAAAACCCAGTTATGTTCCCTCGGGCAAGGTTTGGTTTTGGTATTCTATTGTTATCTTCGTTGCCAAAAGCCTTTATACACTTTGACATCTAAAAAAAAAAACCTTTTAACAGGTACCATCTTGAACTTGATGTCCTAGATTCCACGGCAAGTGTAGTGATCGTGTGTTTCGATGACACTGCACAGATACTAACACACACCACTGCTCAGTCTATACTCAATGTGGAATCGGGTCTCTCGCATATCAACACCGTTTATTCCGAAAACATCCAGGCTAGCTTTACTCCAGTCATAATACAGAACTCTAACGGTGGCATCTCAGCGCTCCCAAACTGCTTGCACTCACTGGTGGGCACCACCCGAACCATCCAAGTTGACACATCCACATACTACAATCATGGCACCTTTGAGAGCTTCAACTGCAAGCGTGTACTCCCAGACGAAACCAGTTGGCAACCTGTTAGACCTACCAGTCCTACTCCCATTACTAGGCTGGATAAAGGGGTGATGACAATACCAACACCAGTTAAGCTCAAAGAAACAAACAGAAAGTCCATGTAAGTTTCTATATATCCTTTTTACTTGACAAATTCACTGAACCACATAACTACATCTCCAATTGTGGTTTCTTTTTAGAAAACGTCCAAAATCAAATATTATATGCTACAAACATCATATTTATTTCTTTATGCCTCGCTATACAAATGTTACTTATTAAATGGAAACCATATGAAAACAAATGACCAACGTTAGTTTGGCCAGAAACATGATCCTTTTAAGTGATCAGCCTATTGGAGGCCCACCTGCAAACACAGTAACGAACTACAACATTGGACTTGATATGGCCTTCTTCGATTTAAGAATACATGCGATCCCACCCCTAGCTTCCCACATTCCGTAAGGTTGCCTTTATTTATGTCTATTACGATTAAATTTGTAGTGGTTTTATTTACGCTTCTTTGTTCGTTTGGATATTTAGGTTTAATCATTGGGTCATGTTTTTTCTCCTATTTATACACGCCAAATAGCTGCCTAACATTCCCTTTCCTTCTTCCACAGCCCTACTTGTGCGGGTTTTGAATCAGATGGTTCTATGGATAGCGCTCCATGTGAAAGGTATATTACTTAACCACCATTACATTCTATCAATTTTTTGTACAAAATAATGGCGTAGGAGCTACTAATATATGTGTAATCCAAGTTAAACTTCTTCCTAATATTTCCCTTCTTTATTTCACAGCCCTACTTATGAAGCTTCGTATTCAGATGGTTCTGTGGGGAGCGCACCAGGTGAAAGTGGACCGTCAACTACATAGCCATGCATGAACCGGGGACTCCATGACCTCCTTTTAAGCTTTTTCCGCTGTAATGTATGTTTTAAAACTTGGCATACATGCTTACTCTTAAATGGATTACGCAACGAATTTTCCTACTCTATGCACGCCTTACTTTTTTGTGACAAGTCATGGTACATGGTATTAGCACATTTTGTATGCCTTCTCTTGCATTGTCTTTCTACTAACTATCTTTAATCCATACATAAACATTTTCCCCACCCGCACAACAAAAAATACACTAACTTTTGGTCATGCCGTGCATCGCACGGGCCTACCCTCTAGTAATAATAAAAATAATATTGATCAATTATTAGAAGTGCATTTATAGTTCGGATGGGATGAGACGCATTTATAGCTGTTAGTTTCACGTCACATCCTAGATATTCAATAAAAATCCAAAGAGATGTCTTGATTTCTTTTTAAGTGCAAAAAAAGCCCAATTAAATCTTGCATACTCAAATGAAGAGTATGCATACATGTTGCATACATAATTTGTTCAAGTCTTTGAACATTTTTATAAACATTCATAGAACAAATCTTAAAACTTTAAGAAGTACGTTTTCTTTTTCATCACTCATGGTTAACTAAACGAGGCCTTGAGCGTGTTAAAAAAAAATACATTTTTTTAACTAACAAAACCTAAACTACGGACATTTGTTTACCCGAAAATGTTTTGCTTTTAAACTGATACGATGGCTAAAAAAAGTGCTAACTAATCTAATAACATCATTTCATAACACTTATAGTATATTTAGTTACTCAACAATACAATTCGTCCTATTAGATTATGGGGTTTGACACAGGGGCGGAACTACAGAGGAGTCCGCTGACCCTCCGGCGACCAAGTTTTCCGTTAATGGTGGTCTATCTTGCAACTTTGTTTTTGTTGTTTGACCCCTCTCTAAACTCTCAAGTCTCACCTGAAGTGTAGTTGAAGCAAGGTGAGAAAGTTGAAGTAACATTATTTTTGGTTTTATTCTGGTAAAAAGAGACTGTACCAGTTGTTTGAAGGTTAAAATGAAGAAGATAAATATATTAATCATTTAATTGATCATTTAATTTATAAATATAATAAGATAATGCTCTAATTTCGATTTAAGTGTATTATTATTTACGTACATATTAATACAATATATTAATATATTGTTAAGAACGATTATTATATTGTTTACGCCAAGAACATGTTCTTTTAAGACATGTGATCTTGCATATTACTCAAAATATTATTACTTAGCTGCAATTTTTTTAATGATATGAAATTTTCTATTATGACCCTCCAGATTAAAATTTCTAGTTCCGCCACTGGTTTGACATGCCACTTTAACCGCTTATCAAACAACAAATCTTCCATCCTAGATTGATAAGAAATTTTCTTGTTTCGCTTATCTTTCATAAAAACATATGCAACGTTGTGGTTCAAACTGAGTTCTTGTTAGTTGTTATGTAGAATGCATGTCGACACTTACGAATCCAACACATGAAATAGATGGTGTCCAACATAAGATACATCCACCAAAATTTTCAAATCTTTATATGAAAACTAGAGAAAAATGCCCGGATAGTCCCTGTGGTTTGCCTATTTTTCATCTTTAGTCCCCAACTTTCTAAAGTTACAGCTATAGTCCTCAACTTTTGCAATTTCGTTCCCGGATAGTCCCTGGGCCGGATGAAGGTTAGTTTTTTATGTTAAGTTGGTGTGAAATTACCTAAATGCCCTTCCTAATTAGAAATTAGAAAGGGTCGTATTATTGGCACACCTTGGGGCTTAAATCGACACCCTCAATACGCATCGTATAGGTCTATACGATGCGTATTGAGGTGGTTCAAACTTCTATGCCTGCCAAAGGCTGCCATTGTCCCCCGCCAAAAAGTAATACGCATCGTATAGACCTATACGATGCGTATTAAGGGTGTTGATTTAATTTTTTTAATTTTTGCAAGGTAGCTTCTTGTCACGCGGTAGCTTTCCGTCATGCGAACGAAGAAGCAGCACTTTGGACATTTGTTGGTCTTCAAACATCTAGGAAACATTATTTTTGAGAATACCCCTTAAATTAAGAAGGCGGTCTCTTTGCTTCGTCCACTAGAACTATTTGTGTATGCATTCTTAGGGTTTTTATTATTTGATCAATGGAAGTTGAAATCGGCTTTGTATTTAGCACACGAAAGTACTGAACACACTGAATCAGTTTCTCTTTTCTTCGTCCACTTTCCAAACCGAATAACTAGCAGAACCCGACACTTCTTCTGTGATGATTCGAAACATTCCGAATAACTAGCAGAACCTCGATCCACTTACATTCGAATAACGCTGAGAATCCATAATGCTTATGGCCAGATTCTTTCCTTCAATCTTGGCAAAATCAATGCCTGCTTGTTTCAGTTGTTTCTGTTGATCCACAAATTACAACAAATTGTGTCTAATGCAAGGATCTTCGAACGCGGTGTGTACGTTAAATACCGTTCACCGCTTGTTTAGTTGCTTCTCTTGTTAAGAAGCGCTTTTATCATGTGTGATCCAGAGGTCTAAAGAAGCGCTTTTAATACCCGTGTCGGTCTTTGCTTCGTCCACTAGAACTATTTCTCTCGTTGAAGATCAGCTCTTGTTGGTCAAAGGGGATATGTTCATTGGCCTGTATTTTGAGCTTGACGCTGCCAACTGTGTCTGTGCCTTTGACATCAAGTGGCACGATCTTACCCGTGTCGGTCTTTGCTTCGTCCACTAGAACTATTTGTGTATGCATTCTTAGGGTTTTTATTATTTGATCAATGGAAGTTGAAATCGGCTTTGTATTTAGCACATCTGCTTTCTGAATCTGAATCGGCTTTGTATTTAGCACATACTGTAAAAGATCTCTACACAAACTCTTCTACATCTTTTAACCAATTGTCCATCACTTAAGACCTTGAAAGATTTGTTTGAAATCGAATTTGTGTATCTGAATCAGGTTCTCTGCCTTAGATCGGTCATTCCTTGTGATGCATGAACGTTTGATTTGAATTTCGAAAGTGACAAATTGATGGATAACGCAAACAAGTTCTCCACAGTTTGTTATTCAGATCTCTGTTCGGTCATCTTTCCAAACTGCAACACACGCTAAAATACGTTACAGTACGTTAAAATACGCTAAAATACGTTACAGTACGTTAAAATACGCTAAAATACGTTAAAATACGCTAAAATACGTTAAAATACGCTAAAATACGCTAAAATACGCTAAAATACGCAACTAACGATATTTCCACACACGTGTACAGATAATATGGCACTATGGAGTTCAAGTGGATTTCAAACAAAACTGTACGTAATCATAGAATAAGATATTCGCACGCAACCGAACGGCACCGAAACGACTTATGTTGAAGGTATACGTAATAAAACGACAAAATATGCGAAAGTTCGGCAAAAAACGAGACGTATACGCGTCGAACCGAGGGAAACGTGATAACACAAAATTTAAAATAACACCATATACGATCGTATAGGCCTATGTTGTATCGTATATCAGATTAATACGAATCGTATAGGCCTATACGATTCGTATTAAACTTTGAATTTTCTCAAAAATACCCCTGAATTTATCAGAAAACCAGGGGTATTTCAGTAAAATCATCGATTAATACGCATCGTATAGGCCTATACGATGCGTATTGGACTATAAATTTCTCAAATTGTTTTTATTCAAATCAAGGATTCCATCATTACGACCACTTGTTTTCACCAGAGATGTAATGCAATGATTCCTCTCAATTGAATAGACCGACACTTGCTTCATAGGACTCACTTGAATCGTCTCGGTTGTAATAACAGTATCAGCTTCTCAAAACAAGGATCGTTCTAATAGATTAAAGAACGCTGATATTTTGGAATTGATCTTGGAACAACATACTCTTGTTAAGAAGGCGGTCTATTTGCTTCGTCCACTAGAACTATTTGTGTATGCATTCTTTTGATAGGTAACAACGCTAATTAGGAAAAAATCTGTAAAATTAAGGTGTCGAAATAGATTTTCCCAAAATTAATCATATCGATTGCAATAACAGGATGGATGTGACACACATAGATAGATAATATTCACTGTGGTGGATGCAAGCATAAAGTTAGAAACCGGTTGCGGTTGCGATTTGTATTTCGCATAGCCACCATTTCCGTAGAAGAACCCAACACGTCTTCATGTTACGGAGAATGTTCTAGAAATTGAAGGAAAAGGAAAAGATTTGTTGAAATCGAATTTGACAACTATGACATCTAATTAAGAGTAGCAATCACCTCCAATAATTTCCTGGTCAAATCACATACTATAAAGGTATAAAGTTATCGTTTGTTGAAATCGGTTAAAGTTGAGCAGTTGATTTTCAAATTTTGTTATCGTATTTGTACTTCTTAAATTTTGCGAAACTTTATGTTTTTTGAACATAATTGATTATGAACAAGTAAGGATTGCTTTTTAATGTTGTGTTTTTGTTTTATTATGAGTATTATGGTTTTGTTTGTATTGTTTCACGTAACAAGTAGAAGAATTAGGGTGATACACTGATACTACATGAATTGGGTAAATATGTAATTGATTGATGATATTAGAATGAGGAAATATGTAAATATTAATTTAATAGTTTATTAAGGGTAAAATAGTCATAAATAAGAGTCTTTTTAATGAAAAGGGGAAATATGTAATATATATGGGTTAGAGAGAGGAAATATGTAATTGTTTTTTTGGTATGGAGAAATACGTAATAAGGCAGCTTAGGAGGGAGAAATATGTAAAAATCCCAATATTATATGTATTATAGTGATTTATATCTTAATTTACTTTTATCCTATATTTACTAAACTTTTGATGGATTTATATACTAATCAATATTTTTCGATAAATGTTCCGATTTCGATTTTAATTTAGGGTGATGTTCAACAATTATAAACTAATATTTCATAATTTGTTAAAATGTTTATTAAAATATATTTTATATTCATTTCATCTAAACCACATAATGTTACTTCTAAATAAGCATATCATGTTATTTTTGGTATCATAAACTATATCGAGTACCAATTACGTATGGTACCATACTGAACCAACACTGACCAAACGACATCGGGATCAGCATTCGTTATTATGATTTTCAGTCGATGTAAACCACGTGTTTATAACCTTTTGGGTATCTCACTTTATTTTTTGTAAGACTAGACAACTTTTGTGTAACTAAACCTAATATCATTATAAACCGTTTTTTTTCTTATTTAATAATACATGCATGTTTTCTGCTAAATCACAAAAATGTGACATTTCACAAGTTATTTCCAATTCACAAAATTTTGATGACTCGATCATAATAGTCTACATTGTAAAGAAAAAAATGTAAAAGTTTTATTTTAGAGTAAAATATCAAAATGGTCCCTGAGTTTTAGGTCACCTTTGCCACTACAGTCCAAAAATGAAACTTATTGTATCTGGGTCGTTAAGGTTTTAGTTTTGTTGACAATTTCATCCAACTGACAAACTGGGTTAAAATTTTATGTCAATTTTCCCCCTTTTTGGTCGTTTTTCTCATTTAAATGAAAGGTATAATTGTCATTTTATGCCATAATATATATTTTAATTAAATGAGAAAGACGACAAAAAAAGAGAAAAGTTAACAAAAAATTCTAACCCAGTTTGCAAATTGTATAAAAATGACAACAAAAATGAAACATCGAAAACCCAAATACAAAAAGTTTCTTTTTTAAACTGAAATGACAAAAGTGACCTAAATTTAGAGACCATTTTAGCATTTTACTCTTTATTTTGTTATAAAACACATCAATTATCAAACATAACTTTGGAGGAATGGGAATAGAAACCAGAAAGGCAAGGCGGGTAAACCAGAAGTATAGTTTCAGACTTTTAGTGGGGCGTGTGGGCCAAGTGCTAATATCAGTGTGGCCCAGTGGCCCACCTAAGGTAGTTATTTGCATCTAGATTTTCAATTGCAACTTGCAACTTGAAATTTTGGGAGATGACTGCTGCCTTCACATGTGGTGTACAAAAAACCCGAACCCGAAAAAAAAACCTGGAACCGGGTATTATAAAACCCGGGTTTTTTATACCCGAACCCGACCCTACCCGTAGGGTAGGGACCGGGTATGCATATTTGGTCTAAAACCCGAACCCGGAACCGGGTTTTTTTATACCCGGTTTATACCCGAAACCCGGTTTTATAAATACCCGAAACCCGGTTTTTATAATACCCGAAACCCGGTTTTATAAATACCCGAAACCCGGCTTAGATTAATCCAATTAGAAAGTATTTGTTAAAATGATGAAGCCGATGAAAGAAAAGTTTAGAAAGTATTTTGAAGTTTTGCCTCCTGTTATTACTTGTTCGGCCGCTCTAAACCCATACGTAAACAAAGGAGGTGTGGAAACATTGATTGAGAAAATATGTTTTGCTTTGGATTTGCAAGAAGAAGATCCTTATTTTGTGCCAAAAGCGCAAGCAAGTTTTAACAAACAATTTGAAAAGTTGTTTGATGTTTATTATGCAAAATATGGTCAATTAAGTTCACAAGTTCATCAAGCTTATGAAAATGCGGGTTCTTCTAGTGGTAGTTCAACAAGCCGTAAGAGAAATTTAAAAATTTGTTTGTTTAATACTTTGCGAAGTGACAATGCTAAACGAGCTCATGGTAACACTCCAAGTAGCGAGTTCGGGAGATATATTGCATCGGATTTTTTAGCATTCGTCACTTCCGAAGAAGAATTTGATAATTTCGACATTTTGGCTTGGTGGAAAGAAAAGGAACCCCAATTTCCGGTTCTAACCGCAATGGCCCGTGATCTACTAAGTGTCCAAGCTTCCACGGTAGCTTCGGAGTCCGCCTTTTCTTTTAGTGGCCGAGTCATTTCATTAAGGAGGACGAAGCTTAGTCCCGAGTCGATGGAAATGTGTATTTGCTTGAAGGACTATTTGGATGCGGCGGAGCGGATTCAACATGTGGAGTCACTTGAAGATGAAAATGGCGTTGAAACGGATATACACGAGGAAGAGGTCGAAATGGGAATGTCAAGCCCACTAGAAGAAGACTAAACGAAGACGATAAAAAAACGAAGACGACCAAAAAGTATGCACTTTGATGTAATCTTGTTTAATTATTAGGTTTCAAGCATTAAGACTTCTAGTTCTTATGATTTAACAAAATTATGTATGCACTTTGATGTAATTTTGTTTAATTATTAGGTTTCTAATTATAAGCATAGTTCCAGTCGGGTTTTTTTAATACCCGGTGCGGGTTTTTTCCCAACCCGATGCATACCCGAACCGTACCCGATGAATACCCGAACCGTACCCGAACCCGGAAATAGGGTATTATAATACCCGGGTTTTATAAAACCCGACCCGAACCCTACCCGAACCCGGGTATATAGGGTATACATTTTTGGTAGAAAACCCGGACCCGGACCCGACCCGGTTTTTAAAAAAACCCGATTTTTGTAAAACCCGATCCTACCCGAAACCCGATCCTACCCGAAACCCGATTTGTACACCACTATTCACATGTAGCAACTAGTCTACGGTAGAACTATTTTAGAGAGTTTTGATTTTAATGTACCCTTCCTACTAGTTAGATTTTTTTTAATAATAAAAAGAACATCTACTCTTAAAACCTACGGAAAAGGATGGCCTACAACGAACAAAATAAAAGGGCTAGTTAAGTGAGGTGGACAGGGTGTGGGAGAGGGGGTGTATGTACGGTGTTTCCCACACATAGTAGGTCAATGCGTAGGTCATGTTGGGGAGGGTAAGACCTATAATCAAAAGTTTAGTTGCATGTTAGTGTTTTAAAGCCAAAATTAATGATGTTATAAATTCATCACTTAAAACAATATTCATTAAAAAATATATTCCAAATTATAAATTCAACATTTAAAACAATATTCATTAAAAAACAAACCCCAAAATCATAACCCGCCTCCATCACCCACCATCTACGCGATCCATCTTCCCCTCTACCTCTCCTTCTTCTTCGTTCCCCAATAGCAAAAACCTCGGCCCCCAGTAGCAAAAACCTCGGCACTCACCGTCGCCCGTCCGTCCGCCGCCCGAACGTTCGCTGCCCGCCGCCCGCCGGCCGTAACCCGCCGCCCAGCCCAACCATCTCGCCCGAAAGAGGTAAGCTACTAATTTGAAACTCGGCACTCACCGTCGCCCGTCCGTCCGCCGCCCGAACGTTCGCTGCCCGCCGCCCGCCGGCCGTAACCCGCCGCCCAGCCCAACCATCTCGCCTGAAAGAGGTAAGCTACTAATTTGAAATACTTTGATACTTACAGTTATTTTTTTAAAAACCATAGATGTTTCTAATTTGAATAGATGTTTTGGTCCGATTTTGCTAAACTTTTGATTATATATAGATGTTTCTGCCCGATTTTGCAGGCGTGAACCAGGTTTTGGTCTCCTCTTTTGTCGATGAATCCCCCATGGTTAAGCAAGCGTCCATGGCGTCTCTCAGATATCTCGCTCAGCTGTAAGTATTTGTGTTGTTTATACGCATATGCAAGAGTTGATTGATTTGGTAAATTGGTTAATTGAGATTGAGATTGAGACTGTGATGGAATTGCAGGAACAAAATCATAAGTCCGATTCCATCCACCTTATTGATTTTGCAGACGCCAACCAGGTTTTGGCCTCCTCATTTGTCGATGAATCCCCCATGGTTAAGCAAGCGTCCATGGCGTTTCTCAAATCTCTCGCTCCACTGTAAGTATTTGTGTTCTTTATACGCATATGCAAGACTTGATTGATTTGGGAAATTGGTGAATTGAGATTGAGATTGAGACTGTTATGGAATTGCAGGAACAAAATAATAAGTCCGACTCCATCTACCTTATTCCTTTTAATTAGGGTTTTGCACATGGAAAACGTTTTTTGGTGATTTCACATTGAAGTCTAAGTTTCTATTTTATAAATAGATGCCTTTACATTCCATTTTTGGTTATTCTAATTTGCTGTTTTACGATTCTGCTTTATGGTTTTTTGTATTTGCTGTTTATGACGAAGGTTTTTTTGTATACCTGTATTCGATTTAATCCCTATCAATGTTCCTAATCCAATCCTGGTTTGAATATTGATAACTATTTAGTGTTTTGTTGTGTGAGAATTTAGAAGTATAGGTTTTCTACTGAAATTGGTTTAATTATACAACCATACAAGCATGGCTGAGGTTCTAGCGTATTTCACGCAACCATTGATACCGGTTTCGAAATCGACATGGACATCCAATCTTAGCTCCGAAGATATGCTGTCCGAAGTTCTGTTGTATTTCACGCAACCATCAATACCGGAGTGGACGGAGCGTATCTGATGTCAATACCGGAGAAGACGGAGCGTATCTGGTGATTATTCAGCACTCATACTTTACATTATCATACATTAAAAAAAAATATGGAATGCTTTTTTTTTATTTACCTAATTTTTTTCCCCTTTTACAGGATTTTTAGCTCCCATCCCTAACCAGTTTCTAAGAGGGTGATCCCAGCATTTGTTTTTGATTCCCACAAAGATCCCATAAAGGTTCTGGTTCTAACAACGGTTTCGACCTCATCTCTGAAGACAAAATAACATAAATATGTTTAATAGTTAATATAGAAGTAAAGAGGTGTGCAAATGTGCCAGTTCGGTTAACTTTTTAGCTGTAACCGTATCCGTGACCGCTAGCTTTGGTTAAGAAATTTTCTTAAACATAACTGAACCTCAGTTCAGTTAATGGCGATTATGAGATTCGGTTATGGTTCGGTTTAGGTTGGTTTCAGTTCGTTAACCAATCTAAGTTTGAACTCAATTTAAAATAAATAAATATATCAGGCAATTATTGTCTCAACTACCATCCTCTTTATAAATAAAAGAACACAAAAAATATGCATGCATAAGTTTTATACAACACATATTTATATATAGATTTTGTGGTTTTAGTGATGGATATTGATTAATGAGGCTATTTGCATATGATAAATGCATGATCATTCAATGAGGCTTTTTACATACCTCCATAATATACGGTCGGATTTAATTCCATTGATTAGTCACTAGCTTCTTTCTAGGAAGGTGAATGGGCTGATATTCTATTATATAAGCTCATCCTTCCCTGTTGTTGTAGTTCCATATTCACACCTGCTACTCTACTATCATGGCTACCTCTCTTAGTGTCAATACAGCGGGAATTGGTGTTGGCAACCAGATGGTACTTACTGACCTCCGTGAAGGGAGTACCGGCCCCATCACTGTTATGGTCTGTAGAAAGTGGGACGTAACAAATGTCAACGGACGCTACATGAGCACCGACTATGTCGTCAGCGATGTAAAGGTACCTCTCCCCCCTTTTAACTCCCATACCCTTTTCCTTACACGCAGTTCATCGCTACTGAAAGTCTACTGTTTGGTTTGCATAGGGAGGTGTGATTCATTGTACCGCGCGGAATAACATTGCACACTACTTCTTTGACAAACTCAAGGAGGGCGGTGTATATTTACTCAAGGGTTTCACGGTCCAACGCACCGATCAATACCGTATTTTAAAAGACAGCCCCTTTGTTATCTGGTTGAACGGCTCCACGACTGTTAAGAGAGTTGACGATACGAGTGGTTCATTTACACGCTACCCGTTCTTACTTACTGCTTTTGAGGACCTCGAACCAACAGAGGGCAAGTATTTTGTAGGTATGTTTACTCTTCTCATGCTGGTCATACTGTTGTTTACTTTTTTTATGTTCAAAAATCGACTAATAAAGGTTAGACTACTTATTGGTTACTAACTAAATTTCATATTCCATTAGCCGGTCCATGTTTACAGTTGGCTGCTGAATAGTATCATTTATAAAAATGAATGGCTTATTACATTGTTTTGTGGGCCTATTGATAGCTGATTATTTTGTCCCCATTGATAGTTGCCATTGAGAGATCATTTTGTACGTAATAATTAGCATACTGACTAACATGTACCTATCTATTTATGGAATCATGGGTAGGGCGACAGGTAGGTACTTAGCGTGTCTGCAACGGTAAAAGTTGGCCAACTATACCACTCGCGAAACACAGGAATTTGCTAACAAGGTTTTTACTACTATTTAGAATGTAAACCAGGCTTCCTTTAAAAAAAATTAACAAAGAAAAAATTGAAAATGTTCTATAGGTGGCGAATCCAAGCAACTTACTTATGAACAGGTTGCCGCAAACAAGTTAAAAACTGCCCAGTATGCATTATGATAGCAACCCGGATCAACTCAACCCTATCCCTTTTTAACCAGCACTGGAAATGACCCGTTTCACATGCTGAACCACTCTTTTACCAGATACCCAACACAATATTGACCTACGATGTAGTCTGACCATGTGCAGTACCATGTTTACCTTTTCACTCGCGTTATACAAATCTTTACTTATAAAATGAAAGCCAGTCAGAAAAGCAGTAACATGGTTCAATCAAATAACTGACCCGAATAAATTAGTTTTACGCAGTTGACTTTCGCTCAGACCTGACTTGGTCTACCTAATAGACACGTTTCTAATTCAGTCTAATTTTCGATGCGCTTCAGATGTTATCGGATATGTTACTGAGGTTGGCCCGCAGTCTGTGAAGGCATCAGGTGCTTGCGCGGTTGAGTTCAATCTAAACAACGAACGGTAAGTGCCTCATCCTTATTGCCCAATTGGTCTTGCTTTTAACCTCAGTTAAGTGTTTAGGTTTTTTGCTTCTTTTAATCCTCACAGCAATCGCCGAGTTAGAGTGACGTTATGGGGACATTTGGGTGATGCTCTGATTAAGAAGAAGGCCGAAAACCCGGCTGTCTATTGCCTGATCCTTACTTCCATGAGTGCAAAATTTTACCTGGGTACGATTGTTTCCCTAAACGTTAATTATTGTGTGTATTACTTGAAAGGTCTTTATCTGACTCAACACACTACAGGCGCCCTTGGTTTGGCCAGTTCATCGTCAACTATACTCATTGATGGCTCCGATGTACCCGCACTGCAAACTTTTAAGTCATCTGTAAGGTATCGGTATAGCCTTTGACATGCACGCTTTAATTACCTTTTTTATACGGTTATTGCTCCAACTGAATATGAACGTATGCTTCCCAGC
Source organism: Helianthus tuberosus (assembly GCA_030545235.1). Taxonomy (NCBI): domain Eukaryota; kingdom Viridiplantae; phylum Streptophyta; class Magnoliopsida; order Asterales; family Asteraceae; genus Helianthus; species Helianthus tuberosus. The sequence goes on along the minus strand of CM060417.1, from coordinate 71,597,085 downwards.
TGTGTAGCTATAGGAGATAGCAGCGACCCAGTCACCGAGGATGTGGTCTGTGTTGGTACCCTACAAGAACTTGTGGACAGGGTTCGTGCCGACAAATCCAAAAAAAAGGTATTTATTCATACTAAATTTAAAAGAATATACTTTAATAAACTCTCATACTCTCTATTGTGTTTTTAAACTTTTATATATATTTTTTGTTGGCCTCAAGTTAATCATTACCTCATTCCAAGTTCACCGGCCTTGAATTGAAACCTCAAAAGATTACCAGAGTATGTCAAGCCAACTATTATTCTATACAAACCATCCACCCTCATAGTTAGCATACGCTTTAAATTTCAAGATTCACCCCCATGACCAATACCGGCGCCACCACAGCTCCCGCGTTAACCAACGCCATTGGCCTCACACCATCCTCCTTTCTTCAGCTTTTACTAGAAAAAAAAAAGCCCACGACAGCTGGGGTTCTTGCTTTTTTGTTCATGAACTACTAAACAGAATTGGCTAGCCTCCCAATTGTGCGTAGATAGGGCTTACCCTCCCCAACATGACCTACGCATTGACCTACTATGTGTGGGAAACACCGTACATACACCCCCTCTCCCACACCCTGTCCGCCTCACTTAACTAGCCCTTTTATTTTGTTCGTTGTAGGCCATCCTTTTCCGGAACGTTGTAGAGATTACGTCTATCAGAACCAACTAAAATCACAAAATGGTGATTTTCATTTCTTCAGTCGCCCCTCCTTTCTCTCTCTGGTGATTTTCAACTTAGGATTTCTTGCCTCCTGTGGTATGAGCAAGATCTCACCAGATCCAACAACGGCGTGGTCTGTAATAGTGGTCGAGGCAAGTTCCAACAACCCGAGGTAAGTCCGACAACCTCCTTTGATTTTTTTAGATCATGCCCTTTAGTTTTTTAATCCGATGTTTGTATCTGCTTTAAACTTGCAGATCTAGGGTTTTACTTTCGAATTCATGTCTGAGGTAAGCTCTACTTTGAATCAACAGATCTAGGGTTTTATATCTCACGTCTGAGGGTTTATTTGACAGATCTCATGATTCCACTTGGCTGAGGTATCTTCTCTGGCGGCGGCAGTGAATGTGACAACGGTGTACGGGAGCTGCGTGTGTGGAGACTCGATGAAAATAGGTGGCTCCGGCATCAACAGCAGGCAGCGGCTAGGGTTCTGACCATGACCACCTGGTAAGTTCAGTTCATCCAAAAATCTTTACCGATGAACAAGTAAACATGTTTTATCATCCTTTTGTTTAAATTTGTTTTAAAAAGCTGTTAAATTTGTGAAGATCCGCTGTATAAGGAGCTGTAGAAGGCTTGTGCAGGGCCATTTGTGAAGATCCGCTGGAAAAATGAACGCTTTTGATGAGGTATAATACGGCTTCTGGTTTGTCTCCGTTTTTCCTCACTGATTTCTTTCAATCTTTTGACATTCTTGAAAATATATTGTAGGATGTTACATAACCTAGCTTTATAGTTGATGATACAAACTGTGAAACTCAAGATGATGACAACACCAACGAAGATAGCGAGTCAGATGATGACGATGATCATTTCGATTCTGTTTGTGCGATATGTGATAATGGTGGCAAGCTTACATGGTACAACTTTTTTACTTCACGTCTTCATTTTCTTAAGAAAAAATTTAAATGATTTTTAACTGATGGTTTTTTGATGACTTTGTCATCAATTGCAGTTGTGAGGAGAGATGTTTTAGGTCGTTTCACGCAACCCCAGATTCTGAAGAGGCACAAGAGTCTAATTGTGAATCTCTTTGTTTATCTCTTGAAGAACTGGAGGTTAGTTAATCGTATAGGAGATTGGATGATATCATATATATTGTTTCGTTTAATTATTCTTTTAAATATTTATTCTTTGCAGAGTCAAAATGAATATAAGTGTGAAAATTGTCAGTATAGTCTGCACCAGTACTTTGTTTGTGGTGAACTAGGGTCTTCTGATAAATCTTCAAATACAGAGGTATGTAATACTCGAGAAAATATATTTTCATCATCATTTTTCCCAATGATATTCTATAGATAACCCATCTACTAAATATTATTAGTTTAATATCTTATGGATAATTTAGTTTAAGCTCATTCTCATTTAGAATATTATTTATTTGAATTAATTATATTTGAATGTTTTGTTTAGTTTGGTATCAAATAGATTTTACGAAACTTAAAATAAAATTAACTAATATTATTTATCATTTATACATTTACGGAGTTTTAAATAAAGCGTTAAATTTATTGAGACTTCATTAACAAATTTTGCAACAACATGATAATCTATTTTTATTACAAAAACCAAACTTTGTATTAATATATTAAATATTTTTTATTTTCACTATACAAAATTACATTTACTAGACCCATGTAATACATGAGGTTTTTTAAGATGTAACTTTTTATTATTTGATGTACAAAATTAGATTTATTCAATTCGTACAATACACTGGGTTTTTTAACGATATATTTTTCTTTTATTATTTAGGATAGAAAATTACATATATTCAAACCGTGTAATGCGCATATTTTTAAAGATGTAATTTTTTTATTATTTGGTATATAAAATTACATTTATTCAACCCGTACAATATGGTTCTTATAGATATAACTTTTTATTATTTAATATATAAAATTATATTTATTCAACACGTGCAATAAATGAGGTTTTTAAAGATATATTGTTTTATTATTTAGTATATAAAATTTATTTATTTAACGCGTGTAACACACAGGTTTATAACCTAGTGTTATATAAAATAGAAAGCAAACTACAAATTTTGTCTATGTGGTTTGGTTCAAAAATCAGGTTTCATCCGTTTTAAAAACTTTTTAAAGTCCAAGGGTATGACGTTTAAAATTTTAACATGTTTCGTCCCTACAAGTCTACAACTAACAACATTTAACTTTTATGTTAGACCGTGGGGTATGGTGGGGCTTGGGTTGGGCTTGGGTTGACACGTGGATCTTGAATATTACAAACCCAAAGCCAAGTTTTGAAGGGGTATGGTGGGGCTTGGGTTGGGCGTGGCTGGGCTGGCGTGGCCTAGCCACATCAACATTTTTTTTAATATATATATATTTATATTTATAACTACATAAATAATAAACATACATATTTTTTTTAAAGTACATAAACATACATAATAATTATCAAAATAAAAAACAATCATTTTTCGTCGTTTTCGTCGGTTTCGAACCCAAGATCTCTAGATATCCTTAAAAATAAGTTTCTACTCATACGAAAACGACGCCTAAACATTTTTTCATCATACTTAGGTTCCGCTGAGAAGTAATCGCTTACCAACAAATCGTTAGCGGTGAGCCGTTCACGAGCGATGTACCTTCTCCTGCGTTTAGGTTGTTGAGTCTCTTCCTCCTCCTCTTCGTTTTCCACGATAGCTTTCACCACCGTCGCGATCGTTTGTAGAAATATTTCCGCACCATCGTCAGATGATGATGACGATTCAGTATAACTTGAAGAACTCATGGCAAGATTGTGTTTTATGTGTTTGATATTGTGTGAGAAAAATGATAAATATGGTAAGGTATTTATAAAGGAATTTTTTTTTTTAAAATAGCCCCCAACGGCTAACCCAACGGCTAGTTTGGTTTGGCCATTCACAGCCCGCCATGTCAGCTTGCTAGACCCGCCCCATGCCCGGCTTGAAACCCAAGCCCCAAGGGCCACGCCCCAACCCAAGCCCACCCGGGATGGTGGCTTAGGCATTTTCCCCCAACCCACGCCCAAACCCCCGCCCCATACCCCATAATCTTAATAGTCTTAGCTCTCCTCACATGCCCCTCATATGAGGAGTATTTTCGTCGTTTCGGAACACCCTTGCTTAATTTCGTTATCTCAATCTCAAACGCCTTCCTGTGCAAGGAGACGAAACCTGAATCATCATCGGTGAACGGCCACCAATGCTTCCTAGATTACCTCCTCTTTCGATTCACTACATCCTCATTCTAGATTCCTCAATGCTTCCTAGATCTCCCTCAGATCTATTGTTGTAGCAAGCAAACCCCTATTTTCCTCCCAAATTTGCAGGTCGCCGGAAATCAGACTCAGGTAAAGTCGTCGAACAAAATGAAATCAAATCTTAACCAGCAATTTTCATGTGCCGGAAAGTCGAGCTGGTTACCGACCACCATCGTTTTTCTTCACCACTACAGAATATTTTACCCACCATCGAAGCCCTAAAATCTTCATATATATCACTCGAATCTTAGTTCCATTAATAAGGATTTGGTGGCGGCGAATAGCAAACCTCGAATCAAAGGCCAAGCTAATCTGTTAGTGGAGATCTGTCCTTGTTGTTGTTGGTGGGCAGCGATTTTTTGGTAGTGGTGGGTAACATATCTCATCGGAAAAGAAATTGTTAATCATCGGAAACTCACATATGTGATCTCCTCTCAAAGTCTCACACACATTCTCAATCGCTCAAACCCTCATGTCTGTGTATTTTTTTTGAACGGCCAACAAACTCAATCCCGAGCACTCTCAGGGCACCCACTGGACAAACGAAGTACTCCGAGAGTAACCCGAGTCCACCACCAATTCCGGGGAATACCCGGTAACCCACCCGCTCGTAGGTACGACACTGAAATTACTGGTAAAACCCCTTTTGGCTCAAGGATCTAACCCAGGCTTCCCTGGGTCTCCTATCATTGCCCACCAGTGCCTCACTCTGCACCAAGTGGGAGTCGAACCTGCATCTCTCAAGAGAAATGCAAGTCTTCCACCACTTGATCTAGAGATCATTGGCCATATCTGTGTATTGAGTATAATGATTTATGACTCAACTCAATCGCTAGATGGTATCATGCGATTTAGCTCAATCGGTAACATGTTAGCGACCGACTCAATTGCTAACCCATTTAGCGAATGGGCATCCCATCCAGGGGCGGACCCACCACCATGCCAAGGTGGGCGGGCGCACCCCCGGGAAAAATTTTTTTTATGTTAATTTCCGAAGAAAATCCCGTCCGCACCCCTTGGAATTTTTCGTCCGCACCCCATGGAATTTTTCGGTCGCACCCCTTGGCATTTTTCGTCCGCACACCATAGGTAAAAAATATTTTGGATTTATATTATAAATTTTTTTAGTTAAGTGTGTTTTTTTTATAAAAAAAAACTACCTATATTAATACATTATATAACATTTGTAGCCCATTACCCATTTGTAACCTTATACATAAGCCCACTAAGATTTGTAGCCCATTACCCAACCCAACATAACTTAAATAAAACAATTAAATTAAGCCCAAAACCCCTTCAATTTCCATCAATTCATCCCGCCCTTCTGCCTCTGCGTTCTCTGCCTCCTGCCCACGCCCAGCGACGTTCATCATCAACAGCCAGTCCAGCACAGCAGCGATCAGTCGATCACGGCCGGAAAGTGACCGGAATTCGCACCAAAACCAACCGGCAATCTTCAAAGGGTAAGTTTAATTGTTTGTTTTGATGATTTTACTTGATATTAAGGTAGAAAAGGTGTAATAAAATTCTGAAATAGGTTTGAAAAATCCTGTGTTTAGTAGTTGCTTTACTACTTTAGATGATTTTTATGATGATTATGTTATTTAGATGATTTTTAGGGGTGATTAATGTGAGAGGATCACTATTTATTGATAAATGTTAGTTATCTATAATAATACCTTATTAAGAGAATTAGGTTTTCTACCTTTTTCATAATTTTGCTATAGATACAAATCTTGAAGCACTATGTACAGATGAAGCAAACCATTTTAGAGGGGGGGGGGGGGGGACTTGGACATTGTCTAAAGTTTTAAGACACTTTGAGGGCAATCTAGAAATTTCATCCATGGAATCTATGCCCACTTATATCTTCCATTAATTGAATTAAATTAAAGAATTAAATAAAAGTTTTATAATAATTAAAGAAATTAATTGATTAAATTAAAGGTTAGACATGCCAATGATCCTTTGGTGGAGTGGTGGAAAGGACCTGGGCCATGTGAGTGGTCTCAGGTTCGATCCCCACCTCCATCAAAAGGTGAGGCATTGGGGTTATTCCCAACCCAAGGATGGCAAGGACTCCGGTTCAAGCCTGAGGGAACCCAAGTTTTCTATTACGGCACATTTACTCCAGCGAGTCGCTCTGTCACAACAGGCGGTCGATTCTTGTGGATGGTGCAACTCCTGTCAAGTGGCAAGGGGTCGGAAATTTTCTCGGGGAAAGCTATGTCCCATTTCTACCGAGGCGTGGGCCCCGTTAAGACAACATAGTCTTTGGGACAGAAATGGGGCGGGCCTGCGACTTGCGGGTGTGTATTAACCGTCTGTTGTGAATTACACCTTTAAAAAAAAAGTTAGACATGCAACCTTTGGAATTTTCATGATTTAATAGTATGTATAAATATAATAAATAGATTTATATGGACTATATCTATACTATCTATAATCTATACTACTTTGTAAGCTAATCAACCGTCATCAATCATTTATGAGTTAGTCTTAAAGCCATCATCATTTCTCATTATGGTGTTAATAATTCCAACCTGTAACCGATGACTTATAAAATCATTTGAACCTTCAGATGTATATTTATATATTTCATATATGACCACATGAGTCCCAATATCAAACTATGTCCACTATCTCAAACCTTCACCTATACATGTTAATTAACCCCCACGCTACTGTCGTGGCCCTTATCCGATTCATCCGTCACCAGCTCGGTAGAAAACTGAAGTAATTTTCTTATTCTTAAGGACTCGTGTTGCTTTGATCCTAAATAAACACTAAAACAAACCACTTTTTATGCATCAGATTCTCTGGTCGATCACTAGTAAGTAATGGAGATCATGAACGCTTCAATGCATACAAAAGAAAGTTCATCAATTTGGGGTTGGTCACTAAGATGTATAATTATTTGGAAGTACTAAGTTTTATTCCACATCTATTAATTATAAATTTCTTTATGATGCTATCAACATTCACTAGATATTTTACTACATATTTTTGGCTTATTTCTCTACCCTCTTTTTAGGGGCAGAACCGAAAATAAAAGTTGTTCCACCCAACAGTGATTTAAATATTTTTCATGGCACCGGTTTTGGTACCTCCATGTTCTCCGTCATTAGATGACATTGAATTGACAGTAAGAAGCAAATGTAACGCCTTAGTTTTTGTATTAATCCAGTTATGTTTTTTCTTTGTTTGTTTGAGATAGTACATATAATTTGTGATGACAGACATTAGAGCCTTATCATTTGTTGGTTTAAACAATATAGATATTATAAAAAGGTGGGATTAATGTGTTTTTTGGGGAATAAAAATGTATTATTAAAAGATAATATATATAGTTAGACTATTATTTTTACGATAACAGGTATTATTATTTGGACTATATGAGTACAATTTGTAAATTGTTTCAATTTTTAATTGTGTTTGCATTACATTCTCATCATCATGAGATTGAATTTGTTTTGTTGGATTTAGAATGCCAGTTAATTTGTTTCTCTAATTTTCATTCTAAAAATCAACACAATAGCTTCACAGAGGGCTTGAAAAAGTGGGCAAGCAGGCACTCACCTAGGACACACGGTTGGTGAGCATTTAGAAACTAAATATGTTTTGATATATTATCAAACAATTAATTAATAGAAATCTGAAACTATACATGCTAGCTAAACTTTTCATTCATTCATTAATTCTTACAAGTTAGCGAATTTTTACTAAACCCCAAAATCTAAAATAAACTAGACTTTAAAAATGAAATTTTAGAGATTATAATAATTTGTTGTCATTATTTGTATATAATTATGAAATTTAACGTTATGAAAAATAAATATTACAACTATCATTAATATGGAAGTAAATTTTAGAAACCCGTTCTTCAAGTTTTGTAAATTTTTGCAACCATCAGACCTAGAGTTAAACCAAAATCAAGTATTTTTTGGTAACGTACGCGATAGCGATTGACGTGGTAACGTACGCTATAGCGATTGACGTTACGGTTGCGGTATTGTGTGCACGGACCCAACTACTTATGAGAGAACATCGTTGCCAGTACTTTGTGCTAATGGAAACGGTATAAGTGTTCACCTTTATGATTTTCGGCAGGTCAAACCAGATAATGACCAAACTCTTGCCACGTTGCATGTGAAAGAAAACGACAACACTCCCGCCGCGTAGCGAGGGGAGAAACTAATAGTCTAATACCACTAATATATAAAATTACATTTAGTCACTAAATTCATTTAGTAGAGATTTAGAATATTACGATGAAAATGGATGTGTAAATTTTAAGTTCTTTTATCTTCTTTGGAAGCCATTGTTGAGGCACACAATTGAAATTATGTGAAACTTACATTAATTCATGTATGGTGGCTCGTAATAGACGTTATAATTGAATATGATATTAGTCCGGACATCCGCCGCAACGCGCGGGCATTCTCACTATGTAATGTAATGGGAATTGAACATAAATAAAATGCAACGGAATGAGATCAAAGATCATTTAGAGGTTATTCTTTTTTTCTTTTGGTAAAAGATAAACTCTCATTTTCGTCCATGAGATTCGTTTCAAAATTAGGTTTAGTCCACCTTTAATACTCTTTTTCCTTAATATTTTTAGTTATTTGTCCTTGGTTCTAAAGCCCATTATCTGGTACGTCAACTAGTACCCTTTAGCTTGATATTGTCAAGAATTCTTGACTATTGCATGGGAACAAATTTGTTGCTGTTGGATCTAGCGGACCCCACAAAAGAACAGATGATTGGAAAGCCAAAATAGTCTACAACATTCGATCACAAATAACAGTGCTTTGAAGATCTGCTCCTCCCAATGGCAAAGACTCAACATCTGCTTTCTCTAAAGTCTGCTAAACTCAAAGGTCTGCCTAAGAGAACCTCTGCTGAATACAAAGTCTGTTGTACCAAAGATCTACCAAAGAGAACCACTGCTGATGAAGACAAAGTCTGTTGAAGCAAAGGTCTGATCACCCTATGCTGATGAAGACAAAGTCTGCTGAAGCTAAGGTCTGTTGTGGATCAACAGATGATAAAGCCCAACAGAGGATAGTCAACAGATGCTGATCAACAGAGTTTGTCAATGTAGCAGTGCTTAGGCTCTAGCAGATGTTAGGAGTTTGTTAGGCTATTAGATGTCGCTGTCTAGGTGACGTCAGCTTAGATGCTTCAGCTGTTTCGTTTGTACTATAAATAGAACAGTGCATGTACTGTTCTATTTATCACTTTCCTTTTGAAATTTTTGTACGAACAAACAAGGAATGATCAGGCTGAGGGGGAGTTGTAATTCTTCATGTGTACAATAACATTGTAATTGCAATTTTATAAAAGCATGATGATGAAAGCAATATCTCTATTGTTGTGATTAAAAAGTTTATTATTCTGATGCATATTATCATCTTTGTTTTATCTTCTTTCGTTGTTTCCATCTAAACTGTCACAACAATCAAACTCAGATCCTAACAATTGGTATCAGAGCTTGGTCAATCAAATTCGATCTAAACAATCAATTTGATATAAACATATCAGCTCCTACTACTGATATCGTTTGTTCATTGGATTGAAAACAAAGTAAAAGTTTATTTACGTTCAAAGTATTTTAAACAAAAACCTGTTTGTAAACAACACTGGTTTACAAGATCCACACAACACTGGTTTACAAGATCCACACAACACTTGTGAACGTAAAACCTGTTTGTAAACAATAAAAAATGTCTCACAAGATCCACACAACACTGGTACTCTGTACAAACCACCGATGCTTGTCAGGTCGGAATATAATATCTTGCAACGTCGGATGGGTCACATACTTGCTCAGCAGAACATGGGTGCTGGAAATCGGTTATCTTCGGACCACATGTTCCGATGGTGCCGAGTGCTGAAGACCCCAAGGTTCAAGTACCAAAGAAGTTGGAAAACTACTCCGAGCAGGATTTTCAGAAAATTGAGTTAGATGCCAAAGCATTTAGCATTGTTGCTATGGCTCTACCGAATGATATCTATGTTGGCCTGTTGTATTCCAACAGTGCTAAGGAGTTATGGGATGCTTTGAAAGAGCAGTTTGGTAGCACAGAGGAAGTTATTGAAAACAATCGGGAAGTTCTAAACCAACAGTATGAAATATTTTTTCACGTTAAAGGAGAATCATTAACTCAACAATTTGAGAGGTTTAGTTGTCTAATAAGTGAATTAAAACTGATAAATGTTGATTTTCCAAATTCAACATTGAATAGCCGATTTCTAAGATCACTACCAGATAAATGGGACACTATTTCCTTTGTAACAAGAAACTCTATTGGTTTCAAAGAGATGAGTTTCACTAAGCTTCATGGTAGGCTCTTAACTTATGAGAGAGAGCTTAACCAGAAAAAGAAGTTACAAGAGTCAGGAAAAGTTGCTGATGACTATGCTTTTAGTAGTACAACACTTTTTGGTCAAGAGGAAACCTTTGGTGTAAGTAAGAATCAGGGTTATGATCATTTTATTGACATAACTTCTGGTGGAGAATTTAACTCTGATTCTTACTCACCCAATTATGCTTTTGCAGCAAATGGGGAAAACCAAGTTTCTAACAACTTGTCTTTTGAGTTAAATGATCTTCAGCACTTTGACCCCACTGATTTGGAAGAAATTGACATCTTGCACCAACTTGCTTTGCTAAGTGTTAGAACTAGAAAATTTTATAAAAGAACTGGTAGAAAATTTCCAGGGTTGCATGGGGGGTTGAAAGTTTGGTTAGATAAATCTAAAATCAAGTGTAACAAGTGTAATAGGTTAGACCATTTTTCTATAGGTGTAGGACTCAAACAAGTGGTCCTATTGTCACACATCCAAGTCCTAAACTTCAAAACACTCAAAACATTGTCCATTATACCCAATATACCCCTGCTCCACACATGCAAAACACTGCTCACTTTGCACACCCTGCAACCACTGTTCCAGTAGAGTATGCCCAAATCACTGTTCCTCAGATACAGTATGTTCAAACCCCAGTCCCTCAGGTTCAAGTGCAACCAGCACCACAAGCTGCACAAACCTCTGCTTAGGCAGAAACCAGTTAACAGAGCTTTTTCACACAAGGCTTTGTTGATTGGAGTAGCTTACCTGATGAACTTACATATGAAAACTTTGCCGTAGTTGCCAATTTTGAAAAGAAACCTGATGATTTTTTACGTTGACGATAAGCCGGTATTAAAAGCTCTTGTGTCCTTGGATGACCTCGGTATCTTGCCATCACTATACTACGTCTGCGATGGGTGCACTTGCCCTAACGTGTGTGTAGAGTGATAGTAGAATATCGTGTTTTATAAATATAAAATTTAAATCGACGAGTAAAAAGAGCTAAAAATATACCCTCACGCACGCACGCCAGTACCCTGTCCGATCGATTGAAACCAAGCTAACGGATGTTTAAGTGCTGCCTGAATAAGGCTATACTTTGTCATCACGTTGTGGGTTTTGATCTCGTGATTATCGTTAAAGTTGAATTGAGTTAATACACTAATATGTGTGCATTGTGTGCTTAATTAGGAAACCAAGCATTAAACTAAGAGGCTAATACTGAAACCCTAAATCTACAATGTGAGTCATTATCTTTTATCAAATGCTTTCAAAACCCTAAATGTTTTCCAGTTGTATTTATAGTGATTAAGTTTTTTTAATTCTGAAATTACTGCTAGTATGTGGGGTTTTGTATACACTACTTGATAAACTTCACTATTGGACAATTGAGGGCCAATAGTGATATGGCTTTAGTCACAGGAACTACCACCAAGTGACAAATACCGACTGAGTAATTGAAAGACAAAAACAAATGTAAAAACCCTTAATGCTGTAATTATAACAATGTGCTTTTGTATAAATTGAATGAACTCACCAGTATTTTTCACTGACCATATGTTTTTAAAACGTGTTTCTGGTGATTTACTGTGAAGAGAAGAAAAGGTGCTATGAAGCACTCAAGCTTAAATAAGTGGCTACGTAAACCTGAATAAAACGTGTTTTGTAATCAAGGATTTATCCCTATAAAAATCCTTTATGTAAATACGGGTTTTATCCCACAAATTATGAAATGAAACTTTCGGTGTTTTGAAAACTCTGATTTTTTTCCTAAAAAAAGGTATTTATTCATACTAAATTTAAAAGAATATACTTTAATAAACTCTCATACTCTCTATTGTGTTTTTAAACTTATATATATATTTTTTGTTGGCCTCAAGTTAATCATTACCTCATTCCAAGTTCACCAGCCTTGAATTGAAACCTCAAAAGATGACCAGAGTATGTCAAGCCAACTATTATTCTATACAAACCATCCACCCTCATAGTTAGCATACGCTTTAAATTTCAAGATTCACCCCCATGACCAATACCGGCGCCACCACAGCTCCCGCGTTAACCAACGCCATTGGCCTCACACCATCCTCCTTTCTTCAGCTTTTACTAGAAAAAAAAAACCCACGACAGCTGGGGTTTTTGCTTTTTTGTTCATGAACTACTAAACAGAATTGGCTAGCCTCCCAATTGTGCGTAGATAGGGCTTACCCTCCCCAACATGACCTACGCATTGACCTACTATGTGTGGGAAACACCGTACATACACCCCCTCTCCCACACCCTGTCCGCCTCACTTAACTAGCCCTTTTATTTTATTCGTTGTAGGCCATCCTTTTCCGGAACGTTGTAGAGATTACGTCTATCAGAACCAAGAACAGCTGGTATCTTTTCGCATGCTCCGGTAGCCAGTGTCGTAAGGGACTAACGAGAGAGGAAGGTTACTTCGTTTGCAAGGCGTGCAAATCGAAGGTTGATTATCCGAGAACGAGGTATATACTTCAACATCTCAGACACAAACTCATTACTTTGTTCCCCTTTCCATTTGATATCATGATTCTTTGTTGCCCGGTGTAATTTGGTACCCTTCTGCCTACACCGCCAACGCAACTTGGTTTCGCCACCCCATTGTTATTGAACTACTCTACCATGTTAGGTTTCGCATTCAGGCGGATGTAACTGATGGAACAATGAGCACCGTTGTCACCCTCTTTGATGAAGTTGCTGAGCAGCTGGTTAAGAGGACTGCAAAATCCTTAGTTGAGGAACAGTTGACGGTATTCGTGCTACTCATTACAACGTGGCTTTGAAGCATATGTGAACCTTCTACGCTAACTTTCCCTGTTTTGTACTTGGTATGCAGGATACTTCTATTGATTCTCCCATACTACCCTCCGCCCTCGAGGCCCTTATTGGAACAAAACACACTTTTGAAATTAAGAGCCACACCTACTACCGTTATGGAGAATATGAGAGCTTCAATTGCGGTAAGATTGTTGGGCCTGGTATGGATGAAACAGATGGGAGCGTTAATGTTGTTACGTCGGATTTGGATGGAAGTCCATCAGCCTCCCTAAAGCGTGATTCGAACCTCCCGCCCCCAACCCCCGGCTCTGGACGGAAACTTAGAAAGCTGTAAGTTGCACCTACCAATCGTACCCTGTTTCGAACGTTTACATGTACGCACTTTGCACCAATACATGCATTCCCATGTTTCTTTGCAGCTGCATTGAAGAATCGGATGACGATGCTGATGAGGTATCCATTGACCGTGCGGGAGTTACCGATATGGTGGACGATAGCGGGGATGCTAAGGAGGGTTCCCTCTGATATGGCGATGCTCTTTTCCCGTCTTCTTCAAGTGTTTACACTTTTGTGACTTCCTCTTTTGTGTTTTCAAATAATGTGGCAACGCCTATGGCTTGTGCCCAGACCAAAACTGTGATTTTTACATTTTCGTGGCATATGTTATTTTCCCACCTTACCGGTCTCTTTGGAATCATATAAAACCTACATGAATTTTTATCTAAGATGTTGAATGCTGCATATAGATGAATACAAACGTGCAAACGATAACCGTGTCATCCTAGAATCTTCACCGACACCTACCTGGAAACTTGCATTACAAACAGCAACGGAATAGGCAAATTATGACTTGTGCTAAACAAATATCTTATGACATATGACCTTTCCTGACTGCCTGTCCCTATGTCTGTTATTTGGGTAAAAAAATAGGTGTGTCCCAACAATAAATATAATATTCAAACCAACTGTAACGTGCATTCTTTAAGGGTTATTTGCGGTATGATCTCTAACTTTGCCTTCACGTGTAATTAGTTTGCAACCCCCCCCCCCACACACACGCGCGCACACACACACAACCAAACCGGTACAGGTGCATGTTTCACTTTTCATTTTGGGCTATGTATTTTGTAACATTGTATGTAACATGCAGCTGCCTGTGCACCCCTTCGTGATGCTTAAAGACGCTTTTACCTTTCATACACATTCACGTGTTATGCCTGAGGGGATGACCCAATACGTTTGTGGGCTACAACTGCTTGACCAAGCTGGAGTGCATAGAGGTATCAAACTTATAATTACATTGTAGCCCCCCACCCCGCATATGGAGTTTTAAATACTGAATTCTGGCCCTTTCTGATCCCTCATAAAAGACGAGGTTTGCAGGTTATGGCCTGCCAATTCTGGTGTGGTAAGTGATTCGATACAAGCCCGCCTTTGTTCCCATACGTTGCCTAACGGAAAGATACAAACATATTACGCCCTTACGTTGATTGACAGCTGCAGCAATGATAACATCGTGGGTAGCAAACATTCTATTCATATGCATGTTAGTGTTTTAAAGCCAAAATTAATGATGTTATAAATTCATCACTTAAAACAATATCAAAAGTTTAGTTGCATGTTAGTGTTTTAAAGCCAAAATTAATGACGTTATAAATTCATCACTTAAAACAATATTCATTAAAAAATATATTCCAAATTATAAATTCCAAATTATAAATTCAACATTTAAAACAATATTCATTAAAAAACAAACCCCAAAATCATAACCCGCCTCCATCACCCACCATCTACGCGATCCATCTTCCTCTCTACCTCTCCTTCTTCTTCGTTCCCCAATAGCAAAAACCTCGGCCCCCAGTAGCAAAAACCTCGGCACTCACCGTCGCCCGTCCGTCCGCCGCCCGAACGTTCGCTGCCCGCCGCCCGCCGGCCGTAACCCGCCGCCCAGCCCAACCATCTCGCCCGAAAGAGGTAAGCTACTAATTTGAAACTCGGCACTCACCGTCGCCCGTCCGTCCGCCGCCCGAACGTTCGCTGCCCGCCGCCCCCCGGCCGTAACCCGCCGCCCAGCCCAACCATCTCGCCTGAAAGAGGTAAGCTACTAATTTGAAATACTTTGATACTTACAGTTATTTTTTTAAAAACCATAGATGTTTCTAATTTGAATAGATGTTTTGGTCCGATTTTGCTAAACTTTTGATTATATATAGATGTTTCTGCCCGATTTTGCAGGCGTGAACCAGGTTTTGGTCTCCTCTTTTGCCGATGAATCCCCCATGGTTAAGCAAGCGTCCATGGCGTCTCTCAGATATCTCGCTCAGCTGTAAGTATTTGTGTTGTTTATACGCATATGCAAGAGTTGATTGATTTGGTAAATTGGTGAATTGAGATTGAGATTGAGACTGTGATGGAATTGCAGGAACAAAATCATAAGTCCGATTCCATCCACCTCATTGATTTTGCAGACGCCAACCAGGTTTTGGCCTCCTCATTTGTCGATGAATCCCCCATGGTTAAGCAAGCGTCCATGGCGTTTCTCAAATCTCTCGCTCCACTGTAAGTATTTTTGTTCTTTATACGCATATGCAAGACTTGATTGATTTGGGAAATTGGTGAATTGAGATTGAGATTGAGACTGTTATGGAATTGCAGGAACAAAATAATAAGTCCGACTCCATCTACCTTATTCCTTTTAATTAGGGTTTTGCACATGGAAAACGTTTTTTGGTGATTTCACATTGAAGTCTAAGTTTCTATTTTATAAATAGATGCCTTTACATTCCATTTTTGGTTATTCTAATTTGCTGTTTTACGATTCTGCTTTATGGTTTTTTGTATTTGCTGTTTATGACGAAGGTTTTTTTGTATACCTGTATTCGATTTAATCCCTATCAATGTTCCTAATCCAATCCTGGTTTGAATATTGATAACTATTTAGTGTTTTGTTGTGTGAGAATTTAGAAGTATAGGTTTTCTACTGAAATTGGTTTAATTATACAACCATACAAGCATGGCTGAGGTTCTAGCGTATTTCACGCAACCATTGATACCAGTTTCGAAATCGACATGGACATCTAATCTTAGCTCCGAAGATATGCTGTCCGAAGTTCTGTTGTATTTCACGCAACCATCAATACCGGAGTGGACGGAGCGTATCTGATGTCAATACCGGAGAAGACGGAGCGTATCTGGTGATTATTCAGCACTCATACTTTACATTATCGGTTAACTTTTTAGTTGTAACCGTATCCGTGACCGCTAGCTTTGGTTAAGAAATTTTCTTAAACATAACTGAACCTCAGTTCGGTTAATGGCGATTATGAGATTCGGTTATGGTTCGGTTTAGGTTGGTTTCAGTTCGTTAACCAATCTAAGTTTGAACTCAATTTAAAATAAATAAATATATCAGGCAATTATTGTCTCAACTACCATCCTCTTTATAAATAAAAGAACACAAAAAATATGCATGCATAAGTTTTATACAACACATATTTATATATAGATTTTGTGGTTTTAGTGATGGATATTGATTAATGAGGCTATTTGCATATGATAAATGCATGATCATTCAATGAGGCTTTTTACATACCTCCATAATATACGGTCGGATTTAATTCCATTGATTAGTACTAGCTTCTTTCTAGGAAGGTGAATGGGCTGATATTCTATTATATAAGCTCCTCCTTCCCTATTGTTGTAGTTCCATATTCACACTTGCTACTCTACTATCATGGCTACCTCTCTTAGTGTCAATACAATGGGAATTGGTGTTGGCAACCAGATGGTACTTACTGACCTCCGTGAAGGGAGTACCGGCCCCATCACTGTTATGGTCTGTAGAAAGTGGGACGTAACAAATGTCAACGGACGCTACATGAGCACCGACTATGTCGTCAGCGATGTAAAGGTACCTCTCCCCCCTTTTAACTCCCATACCCTTTTCCTTACACGCAGTTCATCGCTACTGAAAGTCTACTGTTTGGTTTGCATAGGGAGGTGTGATTCATTGTACCGCGCGGAATAACATTGCACACTACTTCTTTGACAAACTCAAGGAGGGCGGTATTTACCCGTTTAATAATATAAGTTTTATATACTTTATTTTAATATAGAAAATAGAAATGTCACACATATTCAAGACAATTAATTAGTATAAGAATAAAATGGGTCGAATAGTTATATTTAAAAATAAAACTAGTTACTAGTGGTTAATAAATTTAAACAACCTATAACTCTTATATGATAAAAAAAAATGGAAATGTTACAAAGTCAGCCTGTTCCACCGCCTTTGCAAGCCTGAATTCGATACCAGGGAATGTGCCAATGGTTTTTCATGCAATAAGGACACCTTGTAACATCTGGGATCATCATAGGGACACATGCAAAGATCTTGGAGCTTCCATTTTGCTATATATGGCCTTGTTCATTCACTTGTCATTTGCACACTTGAAATTTTATTTCAAAACTCATTCTCTGGAATCCCTTTGAGCTCTAAGAAGTTTTCATCAGTTCATATTTCGTGCTAAGTGTCCTTGTAAGCATTCTTAGCCTCTCTAGTTATGTTTTCTTAGTTTAATGGCCAAAAGTCAAAGCCATAATAATTAAGCTTTGACTTAGTGATTAATCACTAATGGTCCAGCCATTATTCTAATTGAAAGTGGCTATGAGTTGGTAATTATGTAGGTAATAAACCCTTAAGAGGGCACCTACTAATTTTCACTCTAACTTGGTCAAATGCCGGGTCAAACTTATTATTAAAAAGTCAACAGAATCCATTTTTGCAAATAAATTCATAACTAACAATGCAGAGGTTATGGAACCTGTTTTAACATTAAAATAACTTGGTAAATAATGTAAGAACATGTCTAAGCATGTTCAACCCGACAATTCTGAGTTTAGGCTCGGTTCGGAACCGAAAGTCGCAAAAGTAGACTTTTGCTTTGACTTTCAGTTCTGACCCGATTTAGCTTAGTTTAGATATACCTTAGGGTTCCTTTAGGACCATATTATAGGTTAGTATAACCCTCTGAGGTTATACAACTTGGTTCCATAGAAATCCTAGTTCATTGCATGTTTCCGTTATTTACTCAAAACTTGACCACTATGCCCTTTTGATATTAAAACGAGATTTTTGAAAATGTGAGAGGATAAAAACCTTTATTACTGATTTATAAACATGTCCTAAAATTTGACATCAGTTTGTGTTCTAAAATAGGAGATATGCTCGATATCGTAAATTAAATGATTTTTATTAATTAATCGACATTCTTGGCATAAATCCTATTTAAACACAAATTTTTACATCAAACCTTTTACCCACTGATGTAATATAATATTTAGAGATTTTTGGAAAATTTTATTAAATTTTAAACTGATCATAACATAAAGTTCTTGCATAGGCTCGCTAATCGACAAATATGCCCTTTTTGCGAATAAAATGAGTTTTACACATCCTTTACATATCAAGCCTTTTTCTACTGATTTTATATGATAAATAAGTTATTTTAAACTGTAAAGGCTAGTCAAAATCTCAGATTTCTTAAATCAACCCGAATATCGTCAAATACCGACTTTTATGTGATTTAGGCGCATAGTATGGTTTAAAACCATATTTAGCACCTAAGACTTGTTACCTACTGATGTTATGAATAATTTTTTATACTTTAACAGTAAGTAAAAGTTTTGAACTCAGAATTCCAAATTTGACCCTTAAAGCATATGTGAAATGACCAAAACGCCCCTTCGGTGCATTGTTTGGTCATAAAAGATAAATTTCACATATACATGGTATCTTACTGATATAACCCATTAAAAGAAATATTTTTACTGATTATTTTAGACCATAAACTCAGATTACTATTTAACCTCTATTATAAGCTTTAAAATGACCAAAATACCCTTCGGGGCTTAATTTGAATTTAAATTCGTTTGGGCATAATGGAAGGTATCCTACTAATATCACAACATATTTTGAGAATATTAACTTGTGAAGCCTGTATGTGACTCATTTGGTTACCCGTTATGCATTTTTCGCGTTCGGTACAGTTTATGTAACTAGTTTGCGTAAATTAACCGAAACGGGTCAAACCTTATCGTTTTCACTTCAAAATCCAGAATGTATTTAGTTTGCCCATAATATACAAGTCTTCATACTTGTCGGGCCTAAATCACATTCTAATCTGGTCTTCGCTTAATCGTGCGTTTTGAACCGTATACCTCTCTTTAAAACTAACCGGTCTAAGTAATAGCTTAAGTAAGACCCGTTAGGAATTTAATAGGTTATTAAAAACCTTCGTTCCAAATTAGGAGCCCGGTAAAATCTATCTGTACTTGCTGGTTGATATACGGCTGGGATAAAAATTATATTTTTGCTCAGGTAAATACTTTTAACTTATTTTCCCTTATACGGGCTTGGGATACTGTATTTAATAATACCGCTTGGCCGGGTATTGAATCTTTAATCAAATAATGGTTAAATCATTGAGATAACCCGTTTAATCTGTTTTGTTTGTTTTAAACCTTTGGGGGGTTAATGACCGTGTCCTGGATATCCTCGGCTCATTCATTGAAATGGCCACGACTTAAGCACGGGGGGTAGGCATACACCTGCCGGTGCGTATGTAAAAAGATATACCCGCTCGTTGAGAATAACTCGCTGTGGGTTTATATTATGTGGTGTGTCTATTAATCTTTAACCCGGTATTTCTAACTCGGGCT
This sequence comes from Helianthus tuberosus, assembly GCA_030545235.1. Taxonomy (NCBI): domain Eukaryota; kingdom Viridiplantae; phylum Streptophyta; class Magnoliopsida; order Asterales; family Asteraceae; genus Helianthus; species Helianthus tuberosus. The sequence goes on along the minus strand of CM060417.1, from coordinate 71,577,204 downwards.
ACTGAATGTATGACAAACATATAAATCTTTTTACAAGATTATTTTTAAATAATTATCCCAAGTTATAAAAGATTATTTGTGCCTTGTGCATTTAAAACAATTTTCTTAAACATTTTTAAAATGAGTCGGTTAATTGTATTTACCAGTGAAAACTGACGTATTTTCCAAAAGGGTTAAGTGCAGGTACTAAGCGAAATGGGCTGGCTACTCCTAGTATCAAATAAATAGTCTTGCAAGCTTGTGATACTTAACTCTGTAGAACAATATTTCTTTTTATCTTTGATCCGCCTGTGGATCCATCTTACAACCCGTTTGTAATATTTTATGTTACTTTTGAATCAATTTGTATAAATTTTACTTTTAGACTTCCGCTGTGCATTGAAATGTGATTATTTGACTATGATGATATCAATTACGTCACAATACTCCTCACCGGTAATACGTGGAAATATCAGGGTGTGACAGAAGGTGACATCATCTCAGTTGCTTATGCAATTGGTGGTGTGATGTCATCTCATCAAGGTTTGTCCAACTCTAAAGGATTTCCACATTGTTCAACACAAATCACAACGAGATTCAACATTTTTCAACTGATTTCAAACTTTTCTTCAACTTTCTTCACTTTTTACGCAAAACCGATGGGATTTGGACTCAAGCTGACTTTAGACTCGTTCCTTAGTCTAGAGCTGGCTTGAAAACAGATTTCCACCGAAGAGATGCCCGATTCACGGGTTAAACATGAACCTCCATCAAGAACAGCGAATCTAATCGAACGGGGTGATTCCCATCCGGTCGAGTGAGCTGGGCTTGGAGTGTTTCCGTTGTTTGACACGTCGTCACGCCGTCTCCATAAAAACTCAAACTTTTGAACTTAGAAAAATTTTGTGAAATTTTCAAACAATCAGATCGCCCAATCGAATAGTCATCCAATCGAATAACCATTCGATCGAATGACCATTCGATCGAATGACCACTCGATCGAATGACCACTCGACCAGGTAACCTGTTCTTTAAACTATCTATTGTTCAAAACAACTTAAACAAAACTTCAAACTACCAAGCTCCCAATCGAATAGCCATCCAATCGAATGGCCATCCGTCCGGATGACCATCCGACCAGATGACTTGTTTAAACACTACAACGAAAACTTCAAAAAGTTTATGAAACAATTCACAAACACACACATCTCATTCGAATGGCCATCTGTTCGAATGGTCATCCGCTCAGATGACCATCCGTCCGGATGACCATCCGCTTGAATGGATATTCATCCGTTCAACTCACCATCCGACACCTATCTCATCCAACACGCTGTTTACGCACTGTTCAACGCTCATGCTACTGTTCTATGCTCAGGCTAACTCCAACGCGCTCCTTTCAATCCAATTCCAGGTTGTGTTTATTTGTTAAACACATACTGTGAGTATACGCAAACCCTTTTTCACTTAACGCACTTTTGGGTGTTACATACGTTCTATATCAAATCACAACAACACACGACGCAAACTCTTTTATAAACGCTAACTGCTGTCGCATGCTATACGTGATTCGATGAATGTTTGTATGTTATGTTTACACAGTGACTGTTTTCCTGACACCTTAGCAACGATAGTACTATAGTTTGGACTCAGCACCTGTCGTGGACAGGGGTTGTTAAGGGCCTTACTTCACATGTTCACAGTGGTGAAAATGTGTTGCGCATTCTACAACTTGCAGTCATGTCGGTTGCATGTGTCATTGTCGATAGCTTACTTGATTTACATTTCTACGTGTTACATGCTGGTTAAGCGTAAACGCTTTCGCTATACTATATGCTACTCAAACTTTTGTACTCATCTTTACATTTTATGTATTGAGTTTATTTTAATGTATATGCCAGGTTGATAGGATGCTATGTTTGATGTGACGAAACGAGTAGGATGTCTAGAAACCCCACCAAATACGAAATCTGAGTTGTCGGAACAGTTTACTTGTTTTTGAGAAACACTATCTGTAATGACTGTTTTTACTTTGTATGTTAGTGGTATGGGATATTAACGTTAAATATATTGTAACTAATAGTTGTTGCGGATTCTCTTTGACAATCTGTTTCGCTCAGTGGCACGCCCCGATGTTTTCGCCATCGGTTGGGGTGTGACACGAAAGGCGAAAAGCGAAACAATGATGCGATTCAAGCCCCGAAAGGCGAAAAGCGAAACAATGACGCGATTCAAGCTCTGAAAGGCAAAAAGCGAAACTATGAAACCCATGACACAAAACGGTAAACACGTATAACGTATGAATGAAACAAGTAATGCAGCACATGAAATAAACACGAGCACATATGACACTTAACTTGGCATGTTATTGAAAAAGTATACGAAACATAGAAAATGTGACACATGAAACACCCAAAAAAGTTAAAGTGACAAAAAGGGGAAAAAGTAAGATCTACTCACAGTTTTGCGTTCCGTTAAAACCCGCTAATCCACACGAGTAACGAAAGAGAGATAACACCAAAAGACAAAATCACCCTACAAATAAGAGAGTATTTGAGATAGTGGTTGGTTCAAGTATAAGATGATGGTCCTTGCTTCCACTAGATTGCTTGAGAGAATTTTTGCACGGTCTTGGATGTAATGAGATGGTGGTGGCTAGGGTTTGAGAAGAAATGAGTTGTGATTTAAAATGACAAGTAAATGGGGGTGGAATTGGTTTTTAATTGAGTCCTAATTGTGTTGATTAGAAAAATATTATGGTATGATTTTTATCATCATAAATGGTAGATTTATAATGTTTTTAATTATACTAGAGGGTAGGCCCGTGCGATGCACGGCATGACCAAAAGTTAGTGTATTTTTTGTTGTGCGGGTGGGGAAAATGTTTATGTATGGATTAAAGATAGTTAGTAGAAAGACAATGCAAGAGAAGGCATACAAAATGTGCTAATACCATGTACCATGACTTGTCACAAAAAAGTAAGGCGTGCATAGAGTAGGAAAATTCGTTGCGTAATCCATTTAAGAGTAAGCATGTATGCCAAGTTTTAAAACATACATTACAGTGGAAAAAGCTTAAAAGGAGGTCATGGAGTCCCCGGTTTTATTCAATAATTCAAGAAATCTTCAGGCGTTCATGCATGGCTATGTAGTTGACGGTCCACTTTCACCTGGTGCGCTCCCCACAGAACCATCTGAATACGAAGCTTCATAAGTAGGGCTGTGAAATAAAGAAGGGAAATATTAGGAAGAAGATTAACTTGGATTACACATATATTAGTAGCTCCTACGCCATTATTTTGTACAAAAAATTGATAGAATGTAATGGTGGTTAAGTAATATACCTTTCACATGGAGCGCTATCCATAGAACCATCTGATTCAAAACCCGCACAAGTAGGGCTGTGGAAGAAGGAAAGGGAATGTTAGGCAGCTATTTGGCGTGTATAAATAGGAGAAAAAACATGACCCAATGATTAAACCTAAATATCCAAACGAACAAAGAAGCGTAAATAAAACCACTACAAATTTAATCGTAATAGACATAAATAAAGGCAACCTTACGGAATGTGGGAAGCTAGGGGTGGGCTCGCATGTATTCTTAAATCGAAGAAGGCCATATCAAGTCCAATGTTGTAGTTCGTTACTGTGTTTGCAGGTGGGCCTCCAATAGGCTGATCACTTAAAAGGATCATGTTTCTGGCCAAACTAACGTTGGTCATTTGTTTTCATATGGTTTCCATTTAATAACTAACATTTGTATAGCGAGGCATAAAGAAATAAATATGATGTTTGTAGCATATAATATTCGATTTTGGACGTTTTCTAAAAAGAAACCACAATTGGAGATGTAGTTATGTGGTTCAGTGAATTTGTCAAGTAAAAAGGATATATAGAAACTTACATGGACTTTCTGTTTGTTTCTTTGAGCTTAACTGGTGTTGGTATTGTCATCACCCCTTTATCCAGCCTAGTAATGGGAGTAGGACTGGTAGGTCTAACAGGTTGCCAACTGGTTTCGTCTGGGAGTACACGCTTGCAGTTGAAGCTCTCAAAGGTGCCATGATTGTAGTATGTGGATGTGTCAACTTGGATGGTTCGGGTGGTGCCCACCAGTGAGTGCAAGCAGTTTGGGAGCGCTGAGATGCCACCGTTAGAGTTCTGTATTATGACCGGAGTAAAGCTAGCCTGGATGTTTTCGGAATAAACGGTGTTGATATGCGAGAGACCCGATTCCACATTGAGTATAGACTGAGCAGTGGTGTGTGTTAGTATCTGTGCAGTGTCATCGAAACACACGATCACTACACTTGCCGTGGAATCTAGGACATCAAGTTCAAGATGGTACCTGTTAAAAGGTTTTTTTTTTTAGATGTCAAAGTGTATAAAGGCTTTTGGCAACGAAGATAACAATAGAATACCAAAACCAAACCTTGCCCGAGGGAACATAACTGGGTTTTCACAGCCAGCACACCAGAGCTCCCCTTGATCAGCAAATACCCCTTTCATGCATTTTCCGCCTCTACACATAAGTCTAAACCAATGCTCGCTATTACGTACGCCTTTAATTACCACACGACAATTGAACTCAGCACTCTGCATGGATTAGAAGAAACATCTTTTATGTATGGACAATAATGGCTACGGGGGAAACGGTTGAAATTATAGAAAGGGGTGATACCGTGTGGTGTTTATTTTCTCGGCCATGGCGTAATATGTCTTCAAGCTTCGATAAACTTTCTGAACAGTTAGCAACAGCAGTGTTTTTCTTCATTTTGGCAGATGTTTTGCGATATGTAGTCTCAGGTTGCAGCATGAAAGGGTTCATGGTTGAATGTAGCTATGTATTTATAGTCACATGATACGTAGGCTCTTCGGATGACCTGCGGCAGTTTTGATTTGAATGAAAGTTTAATGAAAACCGTTATAGAATAGTTAACGATGTCATGAAAATTAATATCTTTTATTTCTATAGTTCCTTGATTTGTTAGTAATTATTATGTGACCTCTCAAGTGATTACCGGTCGGTCTTAAATGGCCATCATTTGAGTAGTAAAAAGGGTTAATAATTGATCGGTCCAGGTTATTTTGAAGTTATGGAAACTGAATATGAGAAGTCTAGATATGCATAAAGCTATAGTGTTAAATAAAATGGATGAGTTAGCAAGATATCTCAGTAACTGAATTAGCTTTGGTTCTCTTCTGTATTATACGAAAAATAAACTTAGGCATTATTTTAACGTACCTGATAGTAATCAGCTTTAGCAGCTGCAAACAACAACTCCAACAACAAATAAATCAGTAGCCGAGTTCGCTAAAGTCCTCAAAAAAACGCACCGCTTTTATTCAACCGTTTAACAGCATTCGCCATAAACCGTGACCGCCATTGACAATACATAGTGTATTATATATTTCATCAAACCCTAAACCGTGACCGTCGTTGGCCTAAATATTCAAGAATTATTAAACCAAAGTCAACCCATATTAGTTCTGGTGGATTAACTAATCTGAAAGGGGACCAGAAAATGATATGATCAAAAGCTAAAAATCAAGAACTGAAACAATTTTGGCCTACTTTGGGCATACCTTGTGAGACCGAGCAGCTGAGCAAGCAGTAGCGCTGTTCGCCGACGAACTGGGTAGAAAAACAATGTGAGCAGAATAAGGAAAACTGTTTCATATTTTTTATAGGGAAATGTACAATAATATGAACTATGAAGGCTGGATAAGCACCAGTTATGCTCCGTCTTTTCCGGTATGCATGGTTGTGTGAAACACGACAGAAATTTGGTTAGCATATCTTCGAAGTTAACAGCAAGCTAAAACCACAAAACGCCGAAATAAGAAAACAGCATAAGCACATTAAGATGTATAATTTAAAGCAGTTCCATTATCAAGCAATAATGTCCAAGCAATACTGGGTTTCCAGCAGTGGCCGTTACATCGGAAATGGTTACAGACACACCCACTGTGTTAGACATCGTGGCATGTGTTACTTTCATCGCATTTGCTGTAACACTCGCGTCACTTGGCCCAGCAGTCCGGGTTTGTCTGTGTTGAATAGTTCGAGGCGCACACCCCCGTGTCCCATTCTTTCAACTGCGGCTTTTACACAGCTTATCGGTTTCTGTACTAATTGGGCTTTCGTCTGTATGGCTGATATATAATTCCTGGAAAATGAGGAAAGAAACCAATTTTAAGAAACAAACAAAAAACATTTTAGCCATTTTTTTTTTTTTTTTGAGAATATATGGTAATATGAACTATGTAGGCTGAATAAGTAGCAGGTATGTTCCGATTTCTCCGTCACTGATGGTTGCGTGAAATACGGCAGAACTTCGGTCAGTTTATCTCCGGAGGTAACATTGGATGCCCATGTCAATTTCGAAACCAAATAATGATTACCTGGCCAGAATAATTCATAGCATTAACATAAGTTCCATTATCAAGCAGGAATGTAAAGAATATAAAACCACAAAGCACCTAAAGGAAGACACCACTGTAAAATAATGCTTAATAATAATGACTTACCAGGGCTGAACATGTTTCAAAATTCATCGTCTGATATTACGCCAAAGTCCAGTAAAACCAGCGACAATTTGAGGAGTTGAAGCAATAATAAGAGTTCCTTGAGTCCCTCTCATAATCGGCTCACATTTCTATATAACCATGAACATGTTAGAGTGAATTGGATATAATAGTAAACAAAATAGTATAAGGTTCATAAACCGTTGATGTGTAAGTGTGTAACCAGCTCATGAGGATCCACGATGGCGCTATAGTCACCGGTTAAAATGTTTGAAACAGCAGTTCGCATGGAAGTATATGACCTCCACCCTCCTAGTGATAGGTGGCACCCGTGCCCCAAAATGTGTGGGTGACAATGTGTTTATACCAGTAACAATTAGTAGTCTTCGAACCATCGTTACCGTTGCTTCCTAAAACAGACAAATAAACCAAGCAGACCATGTATCTGAGTTAATTCCACACACATAAAAACTAAGAAATAAAAACAACATGAGGTTTCGGAATTTAGTGGAATCTGATCAGACTTACATTCGTACTGCATGGGGCATATATATAGCTGTTGCGGCGTCCTTATTGGTACGCTACATGAATAGCTGGGCCTCGGAGGGTAGACGCATAATACTTAACGTGGCACGTATATAGCTGTTGTGGTTGGGACGGGTGGGAAAAAATTGAGTTTAGGGCATGTATCAGTCATTATGTTGGTTTAACGGTGGTGGAGGCGGAAAAGTTTTTTTGCAGCCCAAAAATACACGGTAGGGCTAGGTATTGTTTATTGTCGCCGATCTGAGGTAGTCAAATTGTTAAATGTTTCTTTGTAAACGATGTTTCTGGTATGGTTTGTCATGCCACCGTTGCCATCCCCGACGATGACAATCTTTAGACCTTCAGGTGTTGTAACCCTTGAAAGTGCGACATATAGCTGGCCATGGCTAAACACTGGTCGGGGTAGGTAGAGGCCAACAACTTTTAATGATTGCCCTTGGCTTTTATTAATGGTCATAGCATAGCATGGTTTTACTGGGAACTGGCGCCTTTTCATAATAAATGGCCATTTTGATTTAGTGGATGAAAGCGTTATCCTTGGTATTAATGCAGTATCTCCACGGTTTGACCCGGTAAGTATCCTTGCTTTGATAACAAATTTCCCAAGGTCTGTGATGATCATACGGGTGCCATTACATAAGCCTTGGGAGGGGTTCACATTTCTTAAAAGCATGATAGGGAGACCTTCTTTTAAATGCAAAGCGTGCGGTGGCATACCTGTCAATGTCAAATAATTAAAGGATTTGGCCGGTGGCATTTTTTTTATTTGTAACTATTATTTTAGTGACGTGCGGTGGGGGATGGGGGGTACCTGGGAATGTCAAAGAGTTTAGGAATTCAGACGGGTAGAGTTGTTCCTGTTCCAATACATCCGTGGATGCACGACATATTTCGTCAGAGCTCTTGTAGGTCTTTGTGGTCTGTCTTAATTGTCAAAACATGTAATCGTTGATTTCATCCGCGTCTATATTGCGTGGGGTTAGTATTGCTCTTTCACATAAAAAATCATCATCGCCCTGCCTTTCTGTAAATGACGGGAAGACAGCGTTAACAATCGAGTCCACAGGAAGGCCACAACTATCAACGATAAACCTGGCGGGTATCTCGATCCAGGTTGGTTCATCTTCACCTTCTTTGGCTTTTGAGGGAACAATTCCATCGCCGATTTCTAACAACCATTTGTTGAAACGTTGCCTATCAATGTCTACCACACCTGTTGAGGTGTATTCGTTGACACGCATACTACGGTGGAGAGTGAAGAGTTCACAATTTTTCCACAGATACGATTTATTTATGCATGCCTGAACAACATCTTCTCTTTTTCCCTTTGGGATGACGGGAAGGATTTGCCTGAAATCACCACCAAGTAAGATAGGCATGCCACCAAAGGCACGTTCCCTGTTTGCGGCGGAACAAAACCCCAAGATATCTCTAAGTGTTTTATCCAGTGCTTCAAATGCATATTTTTGCATCATTGGTGCTTCGTCCCAGATGATTAACCGTACCTCCTGTAAAAGGTGTGCCAATTGGGTATTTTGTTTAATGGCACACGTGCTACTGTGAAGTAATTCTAAAGGGATAGCGAAGCGGCTATGCGCTGTCCGACCACCGGGTAATAGAAGAGACGCGATACCTGATGTGTGGGGGTAGGTAAAGTTAGTAAAAAATGGAGTTGCGTACGCAGCCACATACATTATGTAGTATGAGAATAATTATACAACATTACAGAATTATTTTTTTACCTGAAGATGCAACCGCAAGAGCAATTAGTCCCATCGATCTCAAACGTGACAGGATGGCTCTGTATAGGAAAGTCTTGCCTGTCCCACCCGGACCGTAGACAAAATAAAACCCTCCTTTGTGGGTGGTAACATAATCAATGACTGTGTTGTAGATGGTCGTTTGTTCCGTGTTGAGTGATGCATATAATTGTTCGTGCTCGTCTGTCATCTTTTTTTTGTTGTAACTCAACTCTTCCCTGATTAGACGATTATCCATCCTATCGAGGAGCGACGTATCTGGCTGTGGCATATCCGGGAAATCCACCAACGATTTCCCATTTTTTTCCAACAGTTCATTTAGTTCAATCAGGCAGTAGTTCTTAAGTTGGTCGTCCGATAAATGTAGCCCTGGGAACATGTAGAGTCTACGTTTCATGTATAAGATATCATCAGATAGTATTTCCCAATTCTGTGACCACAGTTGCGATGGGCGGTTCACTTCGCAAAACAATAACATGGTAACAAATAACTCTCGTAGTTGGGAGCCGGACGCCCATAATTTAGCCTCTGAAAGAGCGTCATTCCATTCCTTGTCATCATTAAGCAAGCCATACGCATAGCAGGCTTCTTTGAACGTTTCATACACGATACCGTCGACCGTTTTTATTTCTTCAAAACTTCGGGGCCCTCTCACAATCCCTAACAACATCCTTAAGTAATACTTTGGCCCAGCTGCTGGATTGCAATACACGATCCGCCCAATTGCTGGTCGTTCCAACCGTGTTTTCCATACCTTGTTATCCTCTTGCCAGACATACTTTGTTGGTATCTCGGCGTACGTAAGGTTTCTTGCCGCTGCATCTCTGCTGTTCAACGCAAACCATTGGGTGAACATTGTGTCTCGTATCCCGTCACGGTTTAAAAGGGCTGGCAAGCTGTCCGAATCACGTAACGTGAGTAGATGTTGGTTAGGTGTATGGAACGTTAGTTTCATGACGGATGGGAATGAGTAATGTATAGGGAATGCAAGCATTCTCCACACAGCTTCACACGGCGATAAGTACCGACAATCCAAATAGTTTTTAATCTCATCGACCTTAACAATCTTTTGTGAACGGCTTTCACCATCACTGCCAATGTTTTCTTGAACAACCATTGTAGCCCTGTCTGGCCCCTTGTTTAAGTATTTAAAAAGGTATTTTATCGCTCGGGACTGGTTGCACCACTCAACATTGATGTGTGATTCGTACTTTAAAAGGAGATAACGGTTGTATGGAACGACAAACCGGTTGTCAAGTTTCGTTTTACCCTTTATAAAGAAAATCTTCGTATCTCGACGTCGATAAACCGGGTAGCCGTCTTCGTCAATTGTCGTTTCTCGATAAAATGGCTTTGGGAAGTGTTTCATACATTTTCCATCTGTTGTACACGGAGCACTGCGAGCGTCATTCCCACATGGGCCATGCAACATGTAATCTGTTACAGCCTTATAGCCGGATGGGTCGTCAATTTTCGATGGGATCTCGGCTTAAATCAAGTCATCTATACCAGCAGGCGTGTGAGACACGGCAGAATGTTCAAGCCATAATAAAAGGTGCGCGTGGGGTAGGCCTCTTTTTTGAAACTCAATTGTGTAAACAGCTGTATATAACCAGTGGGACAAAAATTGAAAGACAGAGAGAGGAAAAAGGAGGAAATTATAAAGTTTAAAAAGGTTAGTATTTGTGGGAGAATTGATAGCAAAATAAAGAGGTAAGGCATTACAAAGTTTACCTGATTTGCAGACGCCAAAGATTTGTTTCTTAATAATATCTTCAATCAAGAAGGACAGTTTTAGTTTAAAAACGCGTGATACAACATCTGCACGGTCATGAGACTTCTGGCCTGATATGAGAGAGACCATGTCTTCGATTTCAGGCCACTTTGGGTTAGCTGTAAATGTCACAAACAGGTCGGGGTTCCCAAAAGCACGGCACAAAGCCATGGCGTCTTGGTAATTTTGGATCATATATCTTGGGCTTCCCGTAAAGGTTGCTGGCAAAACTATGCGCTGTCCGATAGCCTTGGCATTTGTATCCCCACGCGTCACAGCGTTACAAACATTATGATAGAGTTCAACGCGCAGTTCATTTTGGTTATTCCTCATCCAACGCAACCTGTGTTCCTCGATGGCCGCGTATGAGTCAACCAAATATTGTTGGAATAAATGACCGCCTCTTAAGAGGGTGGTGCCTTCATTGTTGCGATAATGGATTCTGTAGCAGTAGTATTCCCGCATCGTGACACATTGTCGTTTAGTAGACCGACGTCCGGTGTTGTCGTGGTAGCGTATTCGTTCGTGGAACCCGGTCTCTCCGTACGGAAACAATAACGGGTATTGTAAAGGCATGTAAAGCTGATGTAATTCTGATATCCATTGTAGCGTGCCGTTCTTTGTACTGACGATAACATCACGTGGTTCGGTGTTTTCTCCAAAGTCGTTTGTGATAAGAACAGCAACCTCAGACACGTTAGGTCGATTGTACTGTGGGTTGTTTGTTACTTGGCCGAGTAAGCGTAGATGACAATTGTTGCTTTCATTCTGAATGCACCAGTCGCGTGCCATGCAAAAGGCGTTAGCTAAAGAACTGTGGTTGTCCAGCATCCTGATGAGGGACGCAACAATTGCTTCATCACATGTGTTGTGAGAACGGGAATCCCCAAACAAAGCAGCTATACGGTTATTGACTTCGTTTTGTGTGTCGTAGAAATATAGTTGAGCATATCTGGGTTGTTCACCTTCAACTGGCAGCATGGACCCTATTCGGTGGTAGTTCTGCCCGCTTATTCGGAAGGTGTATAGGCTTCTACCACTGTTTATAGCATGATCAATCTTTCCCCCAAATGATGTGAAACAGAACATGCTATTGTACACTCTAATATGTTCTCTGAATCTAACTGTTCCCGGGTCGTTACAATCAAGTAATGATCTTAATGGTTCAGGAGCTTCAAGAAGGCGAGCAAGCAAAACCTTGCCATCCTGGCAGCACGAAGAGAAAGTCGTCCCATCAGAGGACTTTGTATTTTTATTCCTCTCTTCATACCACATGACCGCTGCACAGTTATGGCATGTGAAGGTTGGACGGCCAAGGCTTTCGTATGTAACATGCGCACCTATAATATTTTTATCAGGTAAACGTATCACAACGTACAGATTCAGAGCAGCGAAGCAAACAACAAAGTATAGACAGGTGCAAAAGGGAACAAAGCGCGTATGTTCAGGAAATAGGTGTGCAGGAAATAGAGTTGGACAATACCTGTTGATGCAAACGCTGCCCTACGTGGGGTACGTATACGAACACCTGGTAACATAATAAAATGTGGCAACGTTATTCTGATGTTGTATGGTAGACGGGCAAAAGTAATACCGGGTAAAGGGTAGTGGTGGAGTTGTACCTTCTGTTTTTTTAGGGCGTAATATGTTTGTATCTTTCCGTTAGGCAACGTATGGGAACAAAGGCGGGCTTGTATCGAATCACTAACCACACCAGAATTGGCAGGCCATAACCTGCAAACCTCGTCTTTTATGAGGGATCAGAAAGGGCCAGAATTCAGTATTTAAAACTCCATATGCTGGGTGGGGGGCTACAATGTAATTATAAGTTTGATACCTCTATGCACTCCAGCCTGGTCAAGCAGTTGTAGCCCACAAACGTATTGGGTCATCCCCTCAGGCATAACACGTGAATGTGTATGAAAGGTAAAAGCGTCTTTAAGCATCACGAAGGGGTGCACAGGCAGCTGCATGTTACATACAATGTTACAAAATACATAGCCCAAAATGAAAAGTGAAACATGCACCTGTACCGGTTTGGTTGTGTGCGTGTGTGTGTGTGGGGGGGGGGGGTTTGCAAACTAATTACACGTGAAGGCAAAGTTAGAGATCATACCGCAAATAACCCTTAAAGAATGCACGTTACAGTTGGTTTGAATATTATATTTATTGTTGGGACACACCTGTTTTTTTACCCAAATAACAGACATAGGGATAGGCAGTCAGGAAAGGTCATATGTCATAAGATATTTGTTTAGCACAAGTCATAATTTGCCTATTCCGTTGCTGTTTGTAATGCAAGTTTCCAGGTAGGTGTCGGTGAAGATTCTAGGATGACACGGTTATCGTTTGCACGTTTGTATTCATCTATATGCAGCATTCAACATCTTAGATAAAAATTCATGTAGGTTTTATATGATTCCAAAGAGACCGGTAAGGTGGGAAAATAACATATGCCACGAAAATGTAAAAATCACAGTTTTGGTCTGGGCACAAGCCATAGGCGTTGCCACATTATTTGAAAACACAAAAGAGGAAGTCACAAAAGTGTAAACACTTGAAGAAGACGGGAAAAGAGCATCGCCATATCAGAGGGAACCCTCCTTAGCATCCCCGCTATCGTCCACCATATCGGTAACTCCCGCACGGTCAATGGATACCTCATCAGCATCGTCATCCGATTCTTCAATGCAGCTGCAAAGAAACATGGGAATGCATGTATTGGTGCAAAGTGCGTACATGTGAACGTTCGAAACAGGGTACGATTGGTAGGTGCAACTTACAGCTTTCTAAGTTTCCGTCCAGAGCCGGGGGTTGGGGGCGGGAGGTTCGAATCACGCTTTAGGGAGGCAGATGGACTTCCATCCAAATCCGACGTAACAACATTAACGCTCCCATCTGTTTCATCCATACCAGGCCCAACAATCTTGCCGCAATTGAAGCTCTCGTATTCTCCATAACGGTAGTAGGTGTGGCTCTTAATTTCAAAAGTGTGTTTTGTTCCAATAAGGGCCTCGAGGGCCGAGGGTAGTATGGGAGAATCAATAGAAGTATCCTGCATACCAAGTACAAAACAGGGAAAGTTAGCGTAGAAGGTTCACATATGCTTCAAAGCCACATTGTAATGAGTAGCACGAATACCGTCAACTGTTCCTCAACTAAGGATTTTGCAGTCCTCTTAACCAGCTGCTCAGCAACTTCATCAAAGAGGGTGACAACGGTGCTCATTGTTCCATCAGTTACATCCGCCTGAATGCGAAACCTAACACGGTAGAGTAGTTCAATAACAATGGGGTGGCGAAACCAAGTTGCGTTGGCGGTGTAGGCAGAAGGGTACCAAATTACACCGGGCAACAAAGAATCATGATATCAAATGGAAAGGGGAACAAAGTAATGAGTTTGTGTCTGAGATGTTGAAGTATATACCTCGTTCTCGGATAATCAACCTTCGATTTGCACGCCTTGCAAACGAAGTAACCTTCCTCTCTCGTTAGTCCCTTACGACACTGGCTACCGGAGCACGCGAAAAGATACCAGCTGTTCTTGGTTCTGATAGACGTAATCTCTACAACGTTCCGGAAAAGGATGGCCTACAACGAACAAAATAAAAGGGCTAGTTAAGTGAGGCGGACAGGGTGTGGGAGAGGGGGTGTATGTACGGTGTTTCCCACACATAGTAGGTCAATGCGTAGGTCATGTTGGGGAGGGTAAGCCCTATCTACGCACAATTGGGAGGCTAGCCAATTCTGTTTAGTAGTTCATGAACAAAAAAGCAAGAACCCCAGCTGTCGTGGGTTTTTTTTTTTTTTTCTAGTAAAAGCTGAAGAAAGGAGGATGGTGTGAGGCCAATGGCGTTGGTTAACGCGGGAGCTGTGGTGGCGCCGGTATTGGTCATGGGGGTGAATCTTGAAATTTAAAGCGTATGCTAACTATGAGGGTGGATGGTTTGTATAGAATAATAGTTGGCTTGACATACTCTGGTCATCTTTTGAGGTTTCAATTCAAGGCCGGTGAACTTGGAATGAGGTAATGATTAACTTGAGGCCAACAAAAAATATATATAAAAGTTTAAAAACACAATAGAGAGTATGAGAGTTTATTAAAGTATATTCTTTTAAATTTAGTATGAATAAATACCTTTTTTTTTTATTTGTCGGCACGAACCCTGTCCACAAGTTCTTGTAGGGTACCAACACAGACCACATCCTCGGTGACTGGGTCGCTGCTATCTCCTATAGCTACACAGCTGGGAAGCATACGTTCATATTCAGTTGGAGCAATAACCGTATAAAAAAGGTAATTAAAGCGTGCATGTCAAAGGCTATACCGATACCTTACAGATGACTTAAAAGTTTGCAGTGCGGGTACATCGGAGCCATCAATGAGTATAGTTGACGATGAACTGGCCAAACCAAGGGCGCCTGTAGTGTGTTGAGTCAGATAAAGACCTTTCAAGTAATACACACAATAATTAACGTTTAGGGAAACAATCGTACCCAGGTAAAATTTTGCACTCATGGAAGTAAGGATCAGGCAATAGACAGCCGGGTTTTCGGCCTTCTTCTTAATCAGAGCATCACCCAAATGTCCCCATAACGTCACTCTAACTCGGCGATTGCTGTGAGGATTAAAAGAAGCAAAAAACCTAAACACTTAACTGAGGTTAAAAGAAAGACCAATTAGGCAATAAGGATGAGGCACTTACCGTTCGTTGTTTAGATTGAACTCAACCGCGCGAGCACCTGATGCCTTCACAGACTGCGGGCCAACCTCTGTAACATATCCGATAACATCTGAAGCGCATCGAAAATTAGACTGAATTAGAAACGTGTCTATTAGGTAGACCAAGTCAGGTCTGAGCGAAAGTCAACTGCGTAAAACTAATTTATTCGGGTCAGTTATTTGATTGAACCATGTTACTGCTTTTCTGACTGGCTTTCATTTTATAAGTAAAGAATTGTATAACGCGAGTGAAAAGGTAAACATGGTACTGCACATGGTCAGACTACATCGTAGGTCAATATTGTGTTGGGTATCTGGTAAAAGAGTGGTTCAGCATGTGAAACGGGTCATTTCCAGTGCTGGTTAAAAAGGGATAGGGTTGAGTTGATCCGGGTTGCTATCATAATGCATACTGGGCAGTTTTTAACTTGTTTGCGGCAACCTGTTCATAAGTAAGTTGCTTGGATTCGCCACCTATAGAACATTTTCAATTTTTTCTTTGTTAATTTTTTTTAAAGGAAGCCTGGTTTACATTCTAAATAGTAGTAAAAACCTTGTTAGCAAATTCCTGTGTTTCGCGAGTGGTATAGTTGGCCAACTTTTACCGTTGCAGACACGCTAAGTACCTATCTGTCGCCCTACCCATGATTCCATAAATAGATAGGTACATGTTAGTCAGTATGCTAATTATTACGTACAAAATGATCTCTCAATGGCAACTATCAATGGGGACAAAATAATCAGCTATCAATAGGCCCACAAAACAATGTAATAAGCCATTCATTTTTATAAATGATACTATTCAGCAGCCAACTGTAAACATGGACCGGCTAATGGAATATGAAATTTAGTTAGTAACCAATAAGTAGTCTAACCTTTATTAGTCGATTTTTGAACATAAAAAAAGTAAACAACAGTATGACCAGCATGAGAAGAGTAAACATACCTACAAAATACTTGCCCTCTGTTGGTTCGAGGTCCTCAAAAGCAGTAAGTAAGAACGGGTAGCGTGTAAATGAACCACTCGTATCGTCAACTCTCTTAACAGTCGTGGAGCCGTTCAACCAGATAACAAAGGGGCTGTCTTTTAAAATACGGTATTGATCGGTGCGTTGGACCGTGAAACCCTTGAGTAAATATACACCGCCCTCCTTGAGTTTGTCAAAGAAGTAGTGTGCAATGTTATTCCGCGCGGTACAATGAATCACACCTCCCTATGCAAACCAAACAGTAGACTTTCAGTAGCGATGAACTGCGTGTAAGGAAAAGGGTATGGGAGTTAAAAGGGGGGAGAGGTACCTTTACATCGCTGACGACATAGTCGGTGCTCATGTAGCGTCCGTTGACATTTGTTACGTCCCACTTTCTACAGACCATAACAGTGATGGGGCCGGTACTCCCTTCACGGAGGTCAGTAAGTACCATCTGGTTGCCAACACCAATTCCCGCTGTATTGACACTAAGAGAGGTAGCCATGATAGTAGAGTAGCAGGTGTGAATATGGAACTACAACAACAGGGAAGGATGAGCTTATATAATAGAATATCAGCCCATTCACCTTCCTAGAAAGAAGCTAGTGACTAATCAATGGAATTAAATCCGACCGTATATTATGGAGGTATGTAAAAAGCCTCATTGAATGATCATGCATTTATCATATGCAAATAGCCTCATTAATCAATATCCATCACTAAAACCACAAAATCTATATATAAATATGTGTTGTATAAAACTTATGCATGCATATTTTTTGTGTTCTTTTATTTATAAAGAGGATGGTAGTTGAGACAATAATTGCCTGATATATTTATTTATTTTAAATTGAGTTCAAACTTAGATTGGTTAACGAACTGAAACCAACCTAAACCGAACCATAACCGAATCTCATAATCGCCATTAACCGAACTGAGGTTCAGTTATGTTTAAGAAAATTTCTTAACCAAAGCTAGCGGTCACGGATACGGTTACAGCTAAAAAGTTAACCGAACTGGCACATTTGCACACCTCTTTACTTCTATATTAACTATTAAACATATTTATGTTATTTTGTCTTCAGAGATGAGGTCGAAACCGTTGTTAGAACCAGAACCTTTATGGGATCTTTGTGGGAATCAAAAACTAATGCTGGGATCACCCTCTTAGAAACTGGTTAGGGATGGGAGCTAAAAATCCTGTAAAAGGGGAAAAAAATTAGGTAAATAAAAAAAAAGCATTCCATATTTTTTTTTAATGTATGATAATGTAAAGTATGAGTGCTGAATAATCACCAGATACGCTCCGTCTTCTCCGGTATTGACATCAGATACGCTCCGTCCACTCCGGTATTGATGGTTGCGTGAAATACAACAGAACTTCGGACAGCATATCTTCGGAGCTAAGATTGGATGTCCATGTCGATTTCGAAACCGGTATCAATGGTTGCGTGAAATACGCTAGAACCTCAGCCATGCTTATATGGTTGTATAAGAAACATTATTTTTGAGAATACCCCTTAAATTAAGAAGGCGGTCTCTTTGCTTCGTCCACTAGAACTATTTGTGTATGCATTCTTAGGGTTTTTATTATTTGATCAATGGAAGTTGAAATCGGCTTTGTATTTAGCACATGAAAGTACTGAACACACTGAATCAGTTTCTCTTTTCTTCGTCCACTTTCCAAACCGAATAACTAGCAGAACCCGACACTTCTTCTGTGATGATTCGAAACATTCCGAATAACTAGCAGAACCTCGATCCACTTACATTCGAATAACGCTGAGAATCCATAATGCTTATGGCCAGATTCTTTCCTTCAATCTTGGCAAAATCAATGCCTGCTTGTTTCAGTTGTTTCTGTTGATCCACAAATTACAACAAATTGTGTCTAATGCAAGGATCTTCGAACGCGGTGTGTACGTTAAATTCCGTTCACCGCTTGTTTAGTTGCTTCTCCTGTTAAGAAGCGCTTTTATCATGTGTGATCCAGAGGTCTAAAGAAGCGCTTTTAATACCCGTGTCGGTCTTTGCTTCGTCCACTAGAACTATTTCTCTCGTTGAAGATCAGCTCTTGTTGGTCAAAGGGGATATGTTCATTGGCCTGTATTTTGAGCTTGACGCTGCCAACTGTGTCTGTGCCTTTGACATCAAGTGGCACGATCTTACCCGTGTCGGTCTTTGCTTCGTCCACTAGAACTATTTGTGTATGCATTCTTAGGGTTTTTATTATTTGATCAATGGAAGTTGAAATCGGCTTTGTATTTAGCACATCTGCTTTCTGAATCTGAATCGGCTTTGTATTTAGCACATATTGTAAAAGATCTCTACACAAACTCTTCTACATCTTTTAACCAATTGTCCATCACTTAAGACCTTGAAAGATTTGTTTGAAATCGAATTTGTGTATCTGAATCAGGTTCTCTGCCTTAGATCGGTCATTCCTTGTGATGCATGAACGTTTGATTTGAATTTCGAAAGTGACAAATTGATGGATAACGCAAACAAGTTCTCCACAGTTTGTTATTCAGATCTCTGTTCGGTCATCTTTCCAAACTGCAACACACGCTAAAATACGTTACAGTACGTTAAAATACGCTAAAATACGTTACAGTACGTTAAAATACGCTAAAATACGCTAAAATACGTTAAAATACGCTAAAATACGTTAAAATACGCTAAAATACGCTAAAATACGCTAAAATAGGCAACTAACGATATTTCCACACACGTGTACAGATAATACGGCACTATGGAGTTCAAGTGGATTTCAAACAAAACTGTACGTAATCATAGAATAAGATATTCGTACGCAACCGAACGGCACCGAAACGACTTATGTTGAAGGTATACGTAATAAAACGACAAAATATGCGAAAGTTCGGCAAAAAACGAGACGTATACGCGTCGAACCGAGGGAAACGTGATAACACAAAATTTAAAATAACACCATATACGATCGTATAGGCCTATGTTGTATCGTATATCAGATTAATACGAATCGTATAGGCCTATACGATTCGTATTAAACTTTGAATTTTCTCAAAAATACCCCTGAATTTATCAGAAAACCAGGGGTATTTCAGTAAAATCATCGATTAATACGCATCGTATAGGCCTATACGATGCGTATTGGACTATAAATTTCTCAAATTGTTTTTATTCAAATCAAGGATTCCATCATTACGACCACTTGTTTTCACCAGAGATGTAATGCAATGATTCCTCTCAATTGAATAGACCGACACTTGCTTCATAGGACTCACTTGAATCGTCTCGGTTGTAATAACAGTATCAGCTTCTCAAAACAAGGATCGTTCTAATAGATTAAAGAACGCTGATATTTTGGAATTGATCTTGGAACAACATACTCTTGTTAAGAAGGCGGTCTATTTGCTTCGTCCACTAGAACTATTTGTGTATGCATTCTTTTGATAGTTAACAACGCTAATTAGGAAAAAATCTGTAAAATTAAGGTGTCGAAATAGATTTTCCCAAAATTAATCATATCGATTGCAATAACAGGATGGATGTGACACACATAGATAGATAATATTCACTGTGGTGGATGCAAGCATAAAGTTAGAAACCGGTTGCGGTTGCGATTTGTATTTCGCATAGCCACCATTTCCGTAGAAGAACCCAACACGTCTTCATGTTACGGAGAATGTTCTAGAAATTGAAGGAAAAGGAAAAGATTTGTTGAAATCGAATTTGACAACTATGACATCTAATTAAGAGTAGCAATCACCTCCAATAATTTCCTGGTCAAATCACATACTATAAAGGTATAAAGTTATCGTTTGTTGAAATCGGTTGCTTCATAGGACTCACTTGAATCGTCTCGGAAGTACTGAACAACAGAAGGATGAGATATCGGCGGTTAGCTCGAAGAAGTTTAATTACTGAATCAACAGAAATAACTGAAATAACTTGAATCGAACCGGAAGTACTGAACAACAGAAGGATGAGATATCGGCGGTTAGCTCGAAGAAGTTGAATTACTGAATCAACAGAAAGAACTGAAATAACTTGAATCGTCTCGGAAGTACTGAACAACAGAAGGATGAGATATCGGCGGTTAGCTCGAAGAAGGTGTGCCAATAGATTTCCCCTTTCAGTTAACATTTAAACCCTTGAATCCCTAAAATACATCTATACGATGCGTATTGAAAAAGTAAGGTGTGTAGATAGATAGGAAAGTGTCGAAATAGACATCCTCAAAGTTAATATTCACTGTGGTGGATGCAAGCATAAAGTTAGAAACCGGTGGTATTGAACCAACAATTCCTTCAAACATTCTGAACACTACAAGGATGTTGGGAATTAAACGCATGTACGTGACAAAACAAGGATCGTTCTAATAGATTAAAGAGAATAAACCAAGTACAAAATCATCTGCTTTCTGAATCTGAATCTGAATGTTAACTTTGACTCATAAACCCTTGAATCCCAACGCTTCTATGATGATATCAGCGTTGTTTATCACCCTGTGTGAGCATTGGAAGCCTCAACCACTAGCAGAAGAACTCGACACGTCTGCTATGATGATTCAGAGGTCGGTCTCGGGTAGGCATAAGATCCGTGGGCCCTATTGTCGGATATGTGACTCAAGAAAGTCATTGGACTCCCACCGATGAAGTCAAGTGTGTCAAGTGTGATCAAACTTGGACATCAGACGTAAATCTTAAAGAAACAGAACAGAATCTGAATCTGAATGTTAACTTTGACTCATAAACCATTGAATCCCAACGCTTCTATGATGATATCAACGTTGTTTATCACCCTGTGTGAGCATTGGAAGCCCCAACCGCTAGCAGAAGAACCCTACACGTCTGCTATGATGATTCAGAGGTCGGTCTCGGGTGGGCATAAGATCCGTGGGCCCTATTGTCGGATATGTGACTCAAGAAAGTCATTGGACTCCCACCGATGAAGTCAAATATATGTTTATGCGAATTTAAAGGACAATACTGACAGAGGTTCTGGTCTTTTCTCCCACTGTGCAAACTTAAAAAATCTCACCATAACACATCTAATATGACACATGAGGAAAGCGCTTCTTTTATCAATCATATCATCGACCAACTGCTCGAAATCCATTACTTTTCTCGGGTTCGCATTCGACACAACACAACAAAAAATAAATTCAAAAAAGGGCCTGATACGCATCGTATAGGCCTATACGATGCGTATTAGGCCCGCCGCCAGACATAGTCTGCACCTGTCAGTCTGCCATGTTTTTTTACTTTAATTCAATACGCATCGTATAGACCTATACGATGCGTATTGAATTGCAAAAGTGTGTAGATAGATGGGGGGGTGTGCGAATAGAAAGCCCCATTAGAAATTACTCATACCCTCACCCTCCCCACCTACCCTCACCCCACCCCACCCCACCTCTTCTCCCCTTCTCTCTTCTCCTTTTTTTCTGCAGTAAACTAGTCAAAGATTTAGTTTTCCGACTGCAATTACTGTTCATCACACCAAGACCGGTGTTGAATACAATTAACCAGTAAACTTGTCAAAGATCTAACGGTGACTGTTTGACTCTTCACTTCCAATACACATAAATATCAAGCGGCGATTAGTCACATACCATACACACTAGTTAACGGTAAACTGTACATCACAACGCACGTTAGCACCATGTCGGAAATCGATACCAGAAGAGGTTACTTCAAAACAAACTCTACCTTCTACAGCAAACGGAAACCAACACTGTTTATTGGGGGTGAACTGGTGAAGGGGTGTTGATGTAGAGGAGGAGAGAGGAGAGGGTGAACTGAATCGGATTGGAATCGAACCATACCTGCACTCCGATGACTGAGTATTATCTCCCAAGTGTAATTTGATCCTCGAGTTTAAACCCGGTTACAACGTTTTCTCCCAGAAATGTGACCGAAGCCCCTGCAGCGGTTTTGTTCTTCTTCAGATTCCTGAACTTGGTTTCGCCTCTAACTATGTAAGCCAGCTATTTCCCGATTGGTTAAATGTCAAAACCGGCCACAGTAGACATGTTCTCCCCATGTTTAGCGGAAATTGATGAATCCATATTGATGCTGAAGTCTTTTTTTATCTTTAGTAACCTGAACAGTAATTGCAGACGGAGGAGGGTGGTTGTGGTAGTGGTGATTATGGTGGCGGTGGTGGTGGTTGTGCCAGTGGTGGCTGAGTGAAGTTGTGCTGGTGAAGAAGATAAAAATGTCTTTTGGGGTTTTTAATAATAAGGGTATTTTGGTCATTTCGCACCAACTTAACTGAGAAAACTAACCCTCATTCACGTCAGGGACTATCCGGGAACGAAATTGAAAAAGTTGGGGATTATAGCTGTAATTTTAGAAAGTTAGGGACTAAAGATGAAAAAGGCCAAACCACAGGGACTATCAGAGCATTTTTCTCTGAAAACTATATATATATATATATATATATATATATATAGGGTGGAGATACAATAGGAAGTTTATTTGGCTAGGAATGCTAGGAAGTGATCTTGACCATCCATTTAGTTAATCAAGAGCTAAGATTAAATCAGGGAAATTGAAAGAAAGAAAAGAGGCGCGTGAGTTTGTTTAGGGGCATTCTAGTCAATCCAAGCCAATAGTTTCTCTCTCCTCCAATTCCCCCCCCCCCCCCCCATTTTTTAAACGTTAATAACTCTTTCATACGACATTATTTTTTTATAAAAATTGCACCAAAAAAACGAGCGTTTTTTTATCTTTAAAACGAGTATACTATTGCTATATTTAAAAAAAATTAAAACCCAGTTGCATAAAACGCAATAGAAAAACCCCCAGTTACGTAAAACGCAATGAAAAAAAAAACCTAAAAAATGACATTTTTCTAAAACGCAATGCAACAAAAACACAAAGAAATAACTTATTTGTAAAACGCAATGGCCAGAAAACACAAAGAAATTTGTCTTATTTCTAAAACGCAATAGCCTAAAAACTCAAAAGAAAATGTACTTTCTAAAACGCAATGGACTAAAAACACATAAAAATGTAATGTGTTTTACCTAAAATGCAATGCACCAAAAACACAAAGAAATGTCTTATTTGTAAAACGCAATGGCTAGAAAACACTTAAAAATGACTCATTCTAAAACGCAATTGCCTAAAAAACAAAAGAAAGTGTTCTTTGTAAAACGCAATGGACTGAAAACACCTAAAAATGTGTTTTACCTAAAACGCAATGACTAAAAACACTTCAAAAATGTGTTTTACCTAAAACGCAATGACTAAAAACACTTAAAATGTGTTTTTTTTCTAAAACGCAATAGCCAGAAAACACATAAAACTCTCTTATTTCTAAAACGCAATGGACACATAAAACTGTCTGTGAACTGTCTGTGAATTGTCTGTGAACTGTCTGAATTGTCTACGAATTACTGTCTTCGAAATGAGACAATTTCTAGAAAATTAATTTTTCTGATGCATTTTTATTACAGCAATTTATTGCAGCTCAACCCCAGCCAAGGGCTCTGCCCCTTGGACCCCGCCAAGATCGTAAAACGCAATGACCTAATCAAAAACCCAGTTCGTAAAAATGAAATTAAAGAATTTCTTACATGGATCGAAGTGATTTCTTCAACAATTGACGATTTTTGAATAATTGAAACAATTATCAGCGCTCGA